>CM037853.1:22903684-24146999 GCA_021234595.1 Delia radicum | reverse complement strand
CCTGATGCTGTGGGTTTCTGATACCAATTTATCACTAAATTTTCATTCTTTCTCATTACTAATGTATCTAAATAAGGAATTTTTGACTTGCATTCCTCTTCAATTGTAAATCTTATATTCTCATGAAATGAGTTAAATGTGGATAAAATATCATTAACTGAACTATCAGGAATAATACAACATAAATCATCGACATATTTTGTGATTATTTTTGGTTTTACATTCAGTTTTTCAATACAAGTATCTATTAATTTCTCCATTACTATATCGGCCACAACTGGAGAAGCTGGAGATCCCATTGGAAGTCCTTTTGTTGTATATATGTTTTATTATCATATCTGAAATATCTGTTATCCACAATACAGAATTTTAAAACACGTAGGAAAAGGTTCTATTCAATTTCGTGTAATTTTTTATTGTGTCCCATTTCTCCTCAATATTATCCAGAGCTATATCAACTGGTATATATTAAAACGTTTTACTTATCGTGTAAATCTGCTTAAGGGGTTACCACATCACTCATTTACCAGAAGAATGTCTTAGTATATTAATGTCATGTATATTTCTCGCGTAAGAAGACAATATATTTTCGTTTTTCAGTAAGTCGGTGAAAAGAGTCTATCGGTAGTTACCGAATGGTCACGGAAATCGCACAAAGAGAAAAATTTGTTAAAAACCTATTTATAAAGAAAGTACATGACCAAATGAATAGAGGGTATAAATGAGCGATATGTAATGCATACTTTTTAAATTTCTGTAAATAAACGATATTACTTTTTAGTAAAGTGCTATTTAACATCATATAGACAGTCGCAATTAATACTTAATTAATATGCATTTGACAATTGGCTTTGTCATCTTTTGTTGTTTTTTGTACACTGATGCGTATGAAATTTCCACTTATATTAATTGCTGCAGCCGAGCATGACTTTAGGGAGCATTATAAAAATTTAATTTTTCACATTTTTTTTTATTTATTTAAAAAATCTATACCGTTTACAAAAATCCGAGTTTGAAAATTCTTTAAAACTTGTTTGCTATTCACTTTACAAAAAATTACATTTTATGTTTCGTTTTTTGTAACAACACATCAACACAAAGAAGCCTTCAAGTCGAAACCTCTTTGAAAATATTTAAAAACGTAAATTTAAATCGATGACAGTTGACAATTTTGCCACTTTGACAAAATAACGAAAGGTCCACTTTAGGGAACAGACCATAATGGGGAAGATTCCCTTACACTTTTTTTGTTCCGTTTCAATTTTGTGGGCCGTAAACAAGCAGACATTATCGTTATAACAAACCAAAATAGGCAACATAAACTTTTAGATACACACTCGTACTTACTAACGGCATTCCATACATACTAACATATACAAAGAGAACAACTGGTGAGGATTAAATTTATTTTTATTAACACACACAAAAGACCTTATGACCAATGTCAATAAGCCCAGTAGGGAAATAGAGAGTAATAATTTAATGGCCATACGAATTATTTGGCTCAATGCGGATTTTTGGCACTTTTTCTATATTTTAACACGGTTATATCTCGGTACGGAATATCTCTTTTGTGTCTGAAGCAAAGTTGTAGATATTGAATATGAGAATACCCACTTGTCCACATTTTTCACTTAGAAACCTCCTCTTTAGGGGAGATTTGTTTGTTTTATCGGAAGACGTTCTAGGGATGGACATATCTCAAAAAGTAGGAGAAACTTCTCCAAGATTATGGTATCAATCTTTAGAAGATTCTCTAGCAGATGAATACATAAAACATTATTCTAGCTTGCGTTTAAGGGGTTAATTTTGAATTTGAAAGAACAGCTTTTTTAGCCGATTTTTGAAAAATTAACCCACTTCGGGACGGACATATCTCAGGAAGTAGGAGCAGCTTATCCAAGATCGATGTACCAATCTCTTCTACTTAATCTCTAGAATATTAATGCATAAATCATAATTGTGGATGGCGTTTAAGTTGTAAATTTTTTAATTTGAAAAATAGTACTTTTAGCCGGTTTTTGCAAAATTAACCCACATCGGTATGGACATATCTCAGGGAGTATCGGGAGCTTATGGTATCAATCTCTTCTTTGCAAGATTATCTAGCAGAGTAATACAAAACACATTATTCTAGCTTGCGTTTAGCCGATTTTTGAAAAATTAACCCACCTCGGGATATTGGCAATAATTAATAATGTTCTAAATTTTGTTTCTATGCATAGATAACATATAAAAATCTTATATATTCTGTGTAAGAATAGCTGTGATATGAATCGAAATCGTTAACATAATGCAATTAACTAAAGAAATACTGAATTAAACAAAATAATTTATTTATAACATTAAGAACAAAACATAATAATTCCCAATTACTTACATACATGTGTGTTAGAGTGTTTTTTAATTTTTGGATTTGGGGATATCATTACTTTTTAGAAGGTTTTTATGTCAATAAGAACAATGGCGTTTTCATTTTTGAAAAATTCCAACTCCTTCAATTCCCGCTCGTCGGCTAAAATCGCGAATTTTGGGTACCTTCTTTTGTAGAACAAACACCGCTAAATATATTTAAAATCTGACTTCACGAATCCATTCTACATGAAAAATTAGGCTTTTTTACGCAGTTTTTTACGCTTTTACATTGCACCGGATAGCCATTAGAGTGGTCGGAAAAAATCAATTTTTTTTATTCTTTAATTTTTTTTTAATATACAATTAAATTAAAGAGGATTATATCCTGAGAAAAATGGTATACTATACTTATTTTTATTACTACCCGTTAAAAAGTTATTAAGCCTTAAATTTTTTTCCCAGCAACAACAATTTTTTTTGTTTTTGTAATTTTTATTGCAAAGTAAATTTTATTTATTAAAAACAAAGTAAAAATTTTTTATTAACAAAACAATGATAATGATTATTAGAAACAATAAATAGTAATTATTTGATTAATTACCCTTTTTTCAACCGCTGATAGAGCTAAACAATTAAAATTATCTCTATTTTTTACTAAGCCAGAAGTGTTCAACCGCGAAATTTTCCCAACAAGTTGGTCGGTGTATATGCTTGTTGATTGAATATTTCTGGAGGTTTCAATTGCATTTAAAAAACTTGTCTGGTCTGCCCACTCAGCTGCATTAAAAACTAGAGTTTTTAAACTCTGAAGTTAAAAAATCAAACTGCGACTTAGAAAAAAAGAATCACTATACGTCATCTTGTGCATTGCATCTACTTCAACATTGTTATGCACTTGCTCAACTTCTTCGATTTCAATAAAATCTTTTTCGTAAAGCATTTAATACAAAAAAAAAAAACTTTGTAGTAAAAATTTTAAAACAAAAGAAAATAAATGTGGGTATGTAAAAATAAAAGTTTAAGGAATAATAACTTTTAATAGAAATAAGTATAGTATGCCATTTTTCTCAAGTAAGAATCCTTTTTAAGTGTGTATACGAAAAAATAATTAAAATGACAGAATAAAAAAAATCCATTTTTGCCGACCACCCTAATGGCTATCCGGTGCATTATAAAATTGAAAAAAACTGCTTATAAGCCTAATTTTTAATGTAGAATCGATTCGTGAAGTCAGATTTTAAATATATTTAGCGGTTATTGTTCTACAAAGTAAGGTACCCGAAATTCGCGATTTTAGCCGCCGAGCGGGAATTGAAGGAGTTGGAATTTTTAAAAAAAAAAAAAAAACGCCATTATTTTTATTGTCGCAAAAACCTTCTAAAAAGTTATGATATACCAAAATTAAAAACAAAAACCAAAATAACACTCTAATGTGTATATATGTATGTACGACGCAATTTTACATTTTTAAAATGAAGATAATTCGAAAATACAAAATAGAAGTATCTTAAATATCGCTAAATATAAAAAACCCTTTATCTTTTAAAAACAACTACCTGAGACTGGCATTTATTATTATGTTTTAGTTTTGCCTGCATACTCAATTTATTAAAATATGGTTTTGTATAGCAACACCAAAGCGTATTTTATGTTGGCTTGCATGTTAAATTTTCAAATTTATCAAAATATCATTCATTTAGTAATTTTTTAAAATAAGTTTTTTAATTTATTTATTGTGTTATTTATATTTTTTAATATTCACAATGTTTTTATGCACATGCGTGCCTCTTTTTGATGTGGAGTATACAAAAGAAAAGATTAAATGAACGAAATCAAACTCGATTGCATTTTGTATAAGTATTAAAATGGTTGTGTTTGTTTGTATCTCTTCTTTTTTCTCTACTTCATTCATACATCTACAACTATTCTTTTGACAAGTTCTCCATTTCAGTAATGTGTTTATCAGCACAATTTTGGTGGCAAAGTAAATTAGTTAAACATTAGTTCAAAATTAGTTTTTTTGGTAAAAGCGTTTAACTTAAACTTTAGCTAAAAACGCTATGTCAGCAAAACAATTGCTGTATGTTAGTTAGTTAAATATTTAAAATAAACCTTTAACAAAATTTTCAACTAATGTTTTTTTTAGTGTATTTATTACAAAATTTTTGGCAATGTCAAAATAACCGAAACTTTCGTAGAATGAACCACAGTTTTCGTTTATTTAAGCTATGGATTATTATGAGTATGGTATTACATTACAAATTTGTAAAGGATGTAATGACGAAATAATCAAGGACTGTAAATAAATTACTCTGCTGCAAAATATATAGTGTTGAAACCGCCACATTCTCATAAAGGAACTATTCCAGGATATGTGGTAAGGCTTTGTTCACCTCTCTTTTTATTTGTAAACTTAATTATCGTTTTTTTTAATCACTTGGATTTAATAAATCCAAAATGTAGTTCACTTAGTGTTCAATAGGTGGAGCTAGCTTCAATATATTTTAGCAAGTTTATTCTATACGACACTTTTTTCATCCTAATAGTTTTATATTAAATTCAATGAGGCAGGATTTATTTTAAGTTTAAATAAACATAACATAAACATACAGTCAAGTTTTAAAAATATATAACAATTAGCTGCGAATGAGTGGATGAAATAGTAGAAACCTTATTCGAAGTTGAAAATCCTTTCTCAAATAGGCTGCATTCTTGAGGTAAATACAAATTTATTCACACTGGTAATTGTTTTAAAGATGTTATATGAGATAATTCTTCATAGTATATACTTTCCGAAAAAGTATGACACTGGCTAGAATAGAAATAAAATAAAAAAAAATGAACTTGAAATATTGGGTACATAGATACTTAGAAATTGTTAAAGTTGAAACCCATATATACAGTCAATATTTTGCCATACTTGAAGGGCCACAATCAAAAATATATTTATTTAAAAATTTTTACTCTGGCTCAAGTAATATTTTTTGCAGTTTCATTAGTTTTTGCTCTAGTATTCTATGAATTTTTTAAATTGGAATGAAATTTACTTTATTCGAAAGATAATCTGTACGTAGTATAAACTGGAGGTCCAATTTGCGATAACTTTTGCCAACATTTGGGGCCCTATATTGGCAATAACGCGGTAAATGTTGTCTTCATAGGGTCAATCGTTTCGGGCTTATCGCAGTAGACTAGCGACTTCACATATTCCCACAGAAAATAGTCCAGATGCGTTAAATCGCATGAGCTTGGAGGAAAATTCCGAAGCGTGAAACTATGAGGTTACTATACGCTTCCTTCAATAAAACAATTGTGCCACGAGCTGTGTGACATGTTGCGTCGTCTTGTTGAAAACACAGCTACTGCACATCATGGCTGTTCAATTGATGAACGAAAAAGTCCATTGACTGCAACGTTCTGAAGAGCAATAAAGTTGCACAATTTGGAAGCGTTGTTCAGGTGTCAGTCTATTCATGTTGAAATGCCAAACCAAACTAAACATAAATTCCTTGACAGCTGACAAAATGGCCGCCAATTAAAAAAGTGTTTCCAACTTAAAGTTTTATACCTGTATAAAAACACCCTTTATATCGATTTTTCCATTTGAGGAAAAAGTTATTGAAATTTGTCATAGGGTGGTATGGGAATATACAACATTTTATATTATATATCAGACATTTTCGGAAAAAATTCATTAAATTTTGACCTCTGTTGTTTATTTTGAGTTAATTTCAATATATATTTCAGAAAAATTAATAATGAGTTTTTAGCGATTTCAAGAAATTTTTTCAATTTCGTTATCTTTTTTGCGTAAGAAATTTAATTTTAAATTGAAGATTTTTTCTTTAAAATGGCACCAAGTTTTCAATTTTCTGTTGACGAGCACAAAATGTATGATAATTCAAGCATTGTATAAATCTTATACATCTTTCAAAAAACCACAACTTTGAGCAGCGGCTAAACGCGAACTAGAACGAGATATTTGAAGAAATAAACAAATCGTAAACTCCATGTTAACGAGGGGAATATAAATACCAAGTTTAGTGAAATTTGCAATTGTATTATCTGAAAGGTGTGTTGAAAGTTTTTAAAACCTCCCTTTTAATAATAATACACTGTTTTTCCAAAATGGGTCATTTTCGACTGTTTTGCGTCACGGGTTAACGTTTACAAAAAAAAACTAATATATCGATATCTTCCATTTGGAACCATTTATAATAAAACAGTGGAGTGTAATGAACGAAAATCGACAAATCATTTTTTATAGGGACATCCTAATGTATACACATTTTTGGAGTCCTATTGTTGTATGTATGAAAAACAAAAATCTTCCACAAGTTGATATATATGTTGTACTATTTAGTACAATTTTCCTCGTCTCTACAACATCTTGACATCTAAGTCATTCTGTGTATTATCTAACAATATGGCTGTTAATGTGCTTAATAGAATTAAATTTAAGCAAAATAAATCTGTAAAACATTAGTAAAATAGTAGTAAAATATTAATTCAAAACATTTCAGTGCTTAATAATCATAACTAAAATTTTAGCTTTAAACACAATTTCAGAAAAAAATATACTGAAAAATAGTATGATTGATTAACAAGACGTTGTACTAACTTTTCTACTAACGTATTTTTTTGTGTGTATATTATAAGAACATAAAAATTAAAACGCGATTATTTTGATATACACCTTTTTCGATTTTAATTCACAGAATTAGAGTAAGGATTATTTATAAATAGAAAATCATATTCAATATTTTTAAATTCGCAAAATGAAACATATTTGTTTGCTCCATAAAATTTAACAAATATGTATAAAATACATCATTTCAATTAATAAAAGTTTTATACACAATGAAAGGAAAAGATTCTTCATATTTATGAAAACCTTCATAAATATAATTAAAGCTTTATTGTTTGTTGTCCACTGAGACTGTTTCATAAACATTTATGAAATGCAATGAAAATGGAAATTATTGAAGTTCGAGGCCATACTCCATATTTCTTTATTACGATATTGTCCTAACAAAAAAATCTATAAAGTTTTTTTGTATCGCCTCGAACTTGAATAATATTTATTTTGCACAATTAAAGGTCGAAAAAAACATAAAATTTATTTTTAATAAAAATGATATCAAACTTGTATAAAAGATAAAGTACAGTCTAGATTACTCTCCCTATTTTTGTTTACAAAAGAAACAAAAAATAAAGAGGAGGAAAAAAAAAACAACAAACGTGTATTGAATATCCACCAGGGTGGACCTTGCACATAACAAACAAGTTTTCAATTTATTTTTGATCAATGGTGATAATCTTTTACTGCGAGCTCATATTATATTAGTTCTCATGTAGTGAGTAAACTAGTTTATATGAATGTTTGATGTTTGGCATGGGATTGTTACCTCTTTCAAAACGTGTTCTGATGATGAAAACCTAGAAAATTCCCGAAATAGATCTATCAACACATTCCTGAAGTGGTCAAATAATAAATTTAAAAACCAAAAACTCTATAGATTATTTGTTAGGACAATATCCTAATAAAGAAATATAGAGTATGGCCTCGAACTTAAATAATTTTCATTTTCATTGAACAATTAAAGGTCGATAAAAAAACAAAATTTTTATTTTTAATAAAAATTATATCAAATTCATTTATCAAATGGTTATATTAAAATATTCTTAAGGTGATGCGTTTCGGAATTTCATCCGCAACTGGCTGAATTTTTATGCCGAATGTAAAAAAATTTATCAGTTTTGTCCCATCTCTTTGTGTTTTCAAAATGGACCGTACTGGACCATTAGATAAAAAAGTACTGATGACATTTTCTATCAACTGGTGAATAAGTTACGAAGCAGTTTTCATAAATATTTATGAATCCTTTCATTATATTTATGAAAACTTCGTAAATATGAAAATTTGTTATTAAATTCCGCTCAATGAAACTGTTTTAATATGATTAAACTTTGTTTGCCCGAGCGCACTAAATAAAGAAGTTTCATTAGAAGTATGAAACTTTTCATTAAATTTACTAAATTTTTTTTTAACTTTATTAAGAAAATCTTCATTGAATTACTGAAAAGTTTCATAATTATTCGTTTAAAAAAATTCTCTCTGTTTAGTTAAGAGGGTCCTTAATATAACCAAAACAATGTTTAAGCTCATTTCAATAAATTTCCAACTGGTAACATAAAATATGTTGCTTCCGTTGTTCCATTACCCTGGCTAGTTAGTGGGGGGAAAATGCCTATAGCATGTTGCACTAAAAGCCAGTATTTTTAAAACAGCAACAAGAACAAATGTGTATATCCTTTACAAAAGTAGCAGTATATGAGCCAAAGAAAACTGCACATTCTATTACCAACTTCTAATAACCCTCCTCCCTGTTACATATGGAAACAACATATTTAGACGCAACCCCCTTCTTTATATTTGCTGCATATATCAAGCATATGCATGCAGCTTTATTGTTCTTTATTTTCCATTTTTGTTGTTGAACACAAACATAAAGTTTTTCTTTGTTTTTTACTGCATTATCCCAGACAGGGGCATATGCATGCATTGCAATCGAAATGCTATGATACAATTTTTCCGAGTATCCTTAAAACCACAACTTTTAAGAACGTTCGTTGCATTTGAACAAAAAAAAAACTAGCAACAAAATATATATTGCCAAAAATTTTTGCATTGCAATATACGTAACTCACACAATATTATGCACTTTTATATTAACAATTCTTACATAGTTTCCTCTTTAGTCCTTTTGGTAGTGTTGTTATTGCAGTTACAACTGAACACCTGCAATTTGCTGTTACTTTTGTTTGTTTTCTGTTGCTATGAATATTTACCGCAACACTTACGTTTATTTCTTGGTATGCTAAATGTACCTTGGATATGAATTAAGCTTAAAGCAAAAGTTTTCAAAAACTAAAAAAAAAATCTCCAAATATATATGGGGGATTTGATAACAGTTTTGTTCCAAATGGTTCCAATAGAAAGAATTTGTTATTTTTGGATAAAAATTCTATTATTGCTAAAATTTTCCGAAATTTTACAAAATTTATTTAGATATTAACTTCTGATTTCATCGGAATCAAAAATGGTTCACGAATTTAATATTAATTAAAAAATGTCTGTTTTTTTATTAGTTATTTCTAAAGATTTTTAAAATGTATTTTTTTTGGGAATGACAATTTTATAAAAAAATAATTATAAATTAAGAAAAAAAAAAAAAAAAATTGAAAAAATTAGAATTCGTGTTTCGTGTGTGCAGCGATTCCTTTCAAGAACATTTTATAAATATTTATTATTTTGTCAAAAGCTAAACAAAATTTGAATACATATTTTAATCAAAGTTTGTATAATTTTTTCAATTTTGATTTGTCAGGTTTGAGATCATAATTAAAATGTTACTATTACAAATAGAAAACACAAATTGTTAATAAATGTAAGAGAAAATGAAAAAAAATTTTGTGGGGATCAGCGTTGGGGGGAGTGTCGCACTTTCGACCTAAGCTACTAGGTCGAAAATAACGAAATAATACCCCATTTGTCCGTAATTTCTTTAAAATAATACAAAATAAACTGAAAAACAAAAAATTTGGTCTTTTTTTATCCCACTTTTAAACCCCGAAAACAGATCAGATTGATCCGCTTAAAAAGCACTTGCTTCTTAAATTAATTTCCCTCAAAAACGCGAAGATTTTTTTTTCTTAATTTTTTTTACACATCGCTCATTTACTACAAGACTGACATAACTCAAAAAATACGATTTTGCAAAAAACGAGTTTAAAATTTTCAATCCATATCTGCCTCGCTTGACCCTTTCTCTATTTATTTGGTCACGTTTTTTATGAATTGGGAGATTTAACGCATTTTTCTCTTAGTGAGAGTTGTGTGCGAATTCGCTAATTATCGAGAGACCCGTGAGTAGGACAGTTTTTCTATGAAGTATATACTCTTTGCACCCACTTTCAAAAAAATATATATATATTATCGTCTATCTCCAAAAGTATACATTTGTACACAATATAAAGCATGATATAACTAATAAATCTGCAGCGTTAACTCAAAAATCGCATTTTTTGACTTATGACAGTCTTGAAGTAAATCCGCGATATGTTCTTGAATGCTATCCGACATAGTGTACCAAACTTTTGGTAAGACATGGTCCAATCCTTCAAGTTTCAAGCAACACTGAGATATTTGAAATAGATTAATTACACGTCCTACAGGACACTGAATTGAAATACAATTTTGTTCGATTTGATTTATAAATAGTGATATTCATACACTGCGTTGCATAACTATAATTACAAAATATATTGCTATTTTTTTTTTGTAATATTACAAAAAAAAAATTTATTGTTTTAACTACTTTTAAGAATGCGATAACTGTTCTTTTATGGTGTAAAATTTAAAATTTTACTTAATTTAGAAATTGTGCAATTTTAATCAATTTGCAATAAAAACGCCGCGTGGTTCATATCTAAATGATTTTGGAAAGGGCAAATATCAGCCTATTTAAAAAGTGAGTAAAGCTTAAGGAAAATTTCTAGAAAAATAAACCGCTCACATGAGGTTGTCACAAATTTTGCAAATAAGCCAAGTGCTTATGGTGAAAATGAAACAGGAGGCCAAAAAAAATAAAGCTTTATGAACGGAAACGGCGTAAAATAATCAACTTTGTCAGCAACTCAATGAACAGTCACAACCAGATTATCGATGAATTTAAGGTTAATGTATCCAAATCACCCATAAGTACACTCTAATAAATTTCTGTTGAATTTACCCAACCTATAGTAGGAAACTGTACTAATACTATAAGTTGGGTAAATTTACTCTATGTGTGTAAATTAAAAAAAATATACACATTACGTGTAACTTGGTGAACAAAAATTGTGTAAATTTACAAGACAAGTGCGTAAAACTGTATCTAAATTTAGAAATAAATGAATAATTTTATTGAATACACTTTATTTGCGTAAAACCCCACAAAAAGGTGAATATTTACCTTGCGGTAAGAAAGAAAACAGCCCAACATCTTTTTCAAATAAAACAAATTTTTTTTTTTTAAGAATGAGTTTTATTAATGTGTTATATAATATTGAATTTAATAATCAATATTTCTATATAGAGCAATTCCATATGAAAACGATCAAAATTGGCAAATTTTTGGACGACCCCTCTCCGATTTTAAAATAAATAGTGTCAATCGATTGCCCAGCAAAAAATAATGTACCTACATATTTTTTTTTATAGTGACTGGTTTAGTGGTGGTGTGCACCACTGTCATGTGACAAAATTGAAGAATTCATCATAAGGGACCTCATTGAAAGTTGTTTTAAAAAAAACTACTAAAGCGATCGCAATCGATGAAAATTAAATTTTCCGATTTTCCACAGAAGCTCCTAAATTTTCCGGCTAATTTTATTTTTTTGGATTCCTCATAATTTTTGCTTTAAGAATCAGCAATAAAAAAATGGGCCCGACTCCTTGTTTGGACAGGAGAAGAGCATTTAAGAGACCACCTTGTTCTCATTGTTTTTATATTTTTTATAATTGAATTATTTTTAATTATTTAACAAGAAAAATTAGGAAAATTTTATTTTTCAATTAAAGCCTGATTCAATACCTTTCCAACGAGCTACCACTCGTTGCGATCGCTTTAGTAGTTTTTTAGTAGTACAATTTTCCTCGTCTCTACAACATCTTGACATCTAAGTCATTCTGTGTATTATCTAACAATATGGCTGTTAATGTGCTTAATAGAATTAAATTTAAGCAAAATAAATCTGTAAAACATTAGTAAAATAGTAGTAAAATATTAATTCAAAACATTTCAGTGCTTAATAATCATAACTAAAATTTTAGCTTTAAACACAATTTCAGAAAAAAATATACTGAAAAATAGTATGATTGATTAACAAGACGTTGTACTAACTTTTCTACTAACGTATTTTTTTGTGTGTATATTATAAGAACATAAAAATTAAAACGCGATTATTTTGATATACACCTTTTTCGATTTTAATTCACAGAATTAGAGTAAGGATTATTTATAAATAGAAAATCATATTCAATATTTTTAAATTCGCAAAATGAAACATATTTGTTTGCTCCATAAAATTTAACAAATATGTATAAAATACATCATTTCAATTAATAAAAGTTTTATACACAATGAAAGGAAAAGATTCTTCATATTTATGAAAACCTTCATAAATATAATTAAAGCTTTATTGTTTGTTGTCCACTGAGACTGTTTCATAAACATTTATGAAATGCAATGAAAATGGAAATTATTGAAGTTCGAGGCCATACTCCATATTTCTTTATTACGATATTGTCCTAACAAAAAAATCTATAAAGTTTTTTTGTATCGCCTCGAACTTGAATAATATTTATTTTGCACAATTAAAGGTCGAAAAAAACATAAAATTTATTTTTAATAAAAATGATATCAAACTTGTATAAAAGATAAAGTACAGTCTAGATTACTCTCCCTATTTTTGTTTACAAAAGAAACAAAAAATAAAGAGGAGGAAAAAAAAACAACAAACGTGTATTGAATATCCACCAGGGTGGACCTTGCACATAACAAACAAGTTTTCAATTTATTTTTGATCAATGGTGATAATCTTTTACTGCGAGCTCATATTATATTAGTTCTCATGTAGTGAGTAAACTAGTTTATATGAATGTTTGATGTTTGGCATGGGATTGTGGAGCAATTCCATATGAAAACGATCAAAATTGGCAAATTTTTGGACGACCCCTCTCCGATTTTAAAATAAATAGTGTCAATCGATTGCCCAGCAAAAAATAATGTACCTACATATTTTTTTTATAGTGACTGGTTTAGTGGTGGTGTGCACCACTGTCATGTGACAAAATTGTAGAATTCATCATAAGGGACCTCATTGAAAGTTGTTTTAAAAAAAACTACTAAAGCGATCGCAATCGATGAATACCTTTCCAACGAGTGATAGCTCGTTGGAAAGGTATTGAATGAGGCTTTAATTGAAAAATAAAATTTTCCTAATTTTTCTCAGAAATTTACCTTTTTCCCATGAAAATTAAATTTTCCCATGAAAATTAAATTTTCCGATTTTCCACAGAAGCTCCTAAATTTTCCGGCTAATTTTATTTTTTTGGATTCCTCATAATTTTTGCTTTAAGAATCAGCAATAAAAAAATGGGCCCGACTCCTTGTTTGGACAGGAGAAGAGCATTTAAGAGACCACCTTGTTCTCATTGTTTTTATATTTTTTATAATTGAATTATTTTTAATTATTTAACAAGAAAAATTAGGAAAATTTTATTTTTCAATTAAAGCCTGATTCAATACCTTTCCAACGAGCTACCACTCGTTGCGATCGCTTTAGTAGTTTTTTTTTAAACAACTTTCAATGAGGTCCCTTATGAAGATTTCTTCAATTTTGTCACATGACAGTGGTGCACACCACCACTAAACCAGTCACTATAAAAAAAAAAAATATGTAGGTACAGTATTTTTTGCTGGGCAATCGATTGAGACTATTTATTTTAAAATCGGAGAGGGGTCGTCCAAAAGGTGATCGCTTTCATATGGAATTGCTCTATAAGGTGTTGCTACATGTATATATAGAGCTTCGAAGATAGAATACTATTTTGATTGAATTCCTTAAAAATCAAATCTGATTTTTTTAAATCGAATAAAAAATATTTAAGCAAGTATAAAAAAAAGGTTTATTCCAAAAATTGTTCTTGCGACAGAATAACACAATATTAAGTATTATTCTAATTTCGGAATACCATGGCAACCCTGGTAACCATTTCAATATAGACTCTATTTTGTAAAGGCAAAATCTGGTGCCAATCTGTAGCCTTGGGTGCTCTTCTCAAAAACTAATTTTAATATTGTTTCACACACGAAGAAATTCTTTAGTCCCTAACGGATTTAAACATTTTTGATTTGCATTAAAATGACACGAGGGCAAACTCAAAAATTTAAAAAAAAATACACACAAACTAGGCAAAATTTAAAAATGCCTCTACGTTATGGACTTCATTTTTTAGTCCTTCACAAAACCAAAAAACCAATTGAAAATCGTTTTACCTGTTAAGGCTGCACAGTGGCACCGGATTTTGCATATCTTGTTTTTTTTTAGAAAAAAAAAACATTTAAAGTAAATATTGCTTATGTAAAATATATGTAGCTCAAGTAGTTTATTTAACAAACGGTGCATTTTTTGTTTCTGCGATTTTGTCTCCAAAACTTTCACAGAGAACTTTCACAGAGAAAAATTCAAACTATTGAAATATGAAAAAAAAAATTAAAAAAAATGTAACCAATCACAGAGAATTCATTCTTTGGAATTCCCTAGTAGGGAATTCAATGAATTTAGCTCATTGGATTTTATCAATCATTAAATTTCCAAAATTAAAAAAAAAATCGCTAAAATTGAAAAAAACTCGCCAAAATTAAAAAAAAAAAAACAATCATCACAAATTCAAAAAAAATCGTGAAAATTTAAAAAAATTAAGAAATATCGCCGAAAATAAGAATACTTGCTAAAAGTGTAAAAATCTCCAAAATTAAAAAACCCTAAAATTTAAAAAAACTTTACAAATCTTAGCAATTTTTTTTAATTTTTTGGAGCCTTTTTCTACATTGGCGTTTTATTTTCGGCTTCGGCCATTTTTTAGTGAAATTAATGAAAAGTGTATATAAGCCCATGTATCATGTTCGTTCATATACGATCCCAGTTACACCTGGATATTTAAATTTTGACTTCGATTAAATTTGTACAAACATTTTATTTTTTTTTAATGCAAAAGATTTGTGTTAACAACCGAATTTGTGGCTAATGGTTTGGTTGCTACTACAAAATTTTTAGTTGCGACTGCCTAATTTGTCAATACTCACAGCATTTTGCCGTTAAACTACTAAACATATAGTTAAAAACCGGTCTACACAATGTTTTTTTTAATCAAATGTTTTTTTTTTTTTCATTTATTTTTAACTATTGAAAAATTACCACAAAATGCGTTAAAATAAAAGATTTTCTTTTATTTTTACTATCAAAAAAAAATAAACAATTTAAAAAACTGCCAAATAAAAATTATTAGAAATTAACTCTCCAGCTTTTAAAAACAATTTTTTTTTAAACTTTTACTATTATTAACTTTTTTTGTTTAAATAAAGAATTTTTTGTAAAAAGAAAATTTGAAATGAAAATACTCTGCGGGAAATGGACCAGTCACTGGTATGGTCACGTGACTAGAACTTTGTGTGTATTATTTTATTTATTTATTAATAGATATTAAAAAGATTGTTTGTACATATTCATTAATTTACAATATTTTGATATCTATATTTGGCATAACTTGAATGTTGTAAGCCAGATTGGCACAATACTAGTTATTTTTAATTTGAAGTTTTTTTTTTTTTTTTTTTTTTTTTTTTTGAAATATTTTAAATTTAATGTAAAATTCATTTTGTAATTGATTTTGAAAGAAATATATAAAAAAGTTTGCTTAGATTTTTCATTACAGCATAAAATTTTATGTATCATATTCGTTTATAATTAATTTACGATATTTTGTAGATGATTCTATATATTTGTATAACGCGTAGAAATTAGATCCATTTAGAATGTTCAGTACCTCTTCCATAGTAAGATGAGTTTTTCCAAAAAGTGTTTGTCTAAGTTTTTTATAAATTGGACAAACTCCAATAAAGTGGTATGTATCCTCAGTTTCTGATATATTGCAGATAGTGCATATGACTGCATTGTTGTTTCTGAATGATCGGGCGTTCAGATCAAGTAATCCACCCCTGGCCTTTATTATCAGACTGGTAATCCGTGATGAAAAATTATTAGCAAGTAATGGTGTTGCAGTAAAGTTTAGTTGGCCATAAAGGTCATGATTTTGTGAATTAGTTGCATTTAAAACATTTTCTTCTCGTTCTTTCGATTCTAGTAAATATAAAATCGTTTTCCAATCAGTGCAAAGAGGTGGATTAGCATTACTAGGAGTGTATTGAAGACGCTGGCAGAGCTTTGACCACTCATTTGCCCAGCCAATATTTTGTGTTATGATTGCCTCAGCTAATATACGTGGTAATCTTTGTCGGTTCATATTCAATACCTTATTTATGTAACAGAAGTGAAGTTTTAAAGTTGAAAGGTATAAAGACGGGAGACCAGTTTCCAAATATAACATATAATTTGGAGTTGTTGTTGGTAAATACAACATTTTTTTAATGAAAAAACGAAACAATTTTTCTACTTCGTTAAATTTATCGTAGCCCCAAACTTGTGCTGCATAAAACATGATTGAACGCGAAGCAGAATTAAACACGCCTATCTCAAACAATTGAAAAATATGTGCATATTAATTACAGTATTAATTGCACACTGTCTAAAAAAGACGATGAATAAAATTCAAAAATCCCAATAAAATATATCAAAAATTTGCTCCCTGGCAACTCTTCCCTAACTACGTGAATAGCCAAACTACCGTATGCACAAAAAATACATCATAGTTGCGCCAACTCACAAAATGTGGGAACTAGTGGAAATTAGATTACATATGATTTTCTAACAATTATGAATTGTTGTGGTGTTTGTCTTAGCTATCTTCTGCAATTACAATTAAATGTAAATCGACCCCGTGTAATTGAAACTGGTTTTAAGCCACAGCAAAAATCGACCTTACTTAGATCAATTGGTTAGAGCCTCTGTCTAAAGTGTAGTGCGAAGTGCATGTGGCAAAGAAAGCAGGTTCAAGCCACGGTCAGGATTGCATTTAATAAATAAACATTTCATATAGATGCAATCAAACAATAAAAACCATAACAAATAATTACAGTATTGTCAAAAAGGATTACTGATGAAGGTTGTGTTACCAGAAACTGCGCAGTCTAATTCAATAAAAAAAAATTTACAATGTAGTTATGATTTTTAGAAAAGTATGCCTATCTCAAACAATTGAAAAATATGTGCATATTAATTACAGTATTAATTGCACACTGTCTAAAAAGACGATGAATAAAATTCAAAAATCCCAATTAAATATCTTTAGTTTGTTGGATTTTGAAATTTGTAGGTGATTAATATATTTAACCACGTTGAGTTGATTGCCAATTTTGATGCGGCCAATTTATTTGTTAGATATTTTTTAAAAGACAGGTTATACGTGATGTCAACACCAAGATATTTATAACTGTTAACAATCTCAATATTTTCGTTACCAAAATGCCAATTTAAAAGTTTAGAGATTCTAGGTCCACGACGAAATATCATTATTTTTGATTTATTCAAGTTAACGGTCAAGCTCCACTTTAAACAGTAGTTATACAATGCATCAATCATATTCTGTAACTCACTTGGTGTTTCAGCTAAAATTATAATATCATCGGCGTAAAGCAGGATTTTTACCGTTGTACCAGCAACATTTACCCCACCTGGGAGTTCATCAACAAGATCATTAAGATTTATTGAAAATAGAATCGGACTTAATATGCACCCTTGTTTTACACCTACATCAACAGGGAAAGAATCAGAAAAAGTGCTTCCGTCCCAAATACGACTTACAGTATTATCATAAGCGTTCTGTAAAATTCTGATTGTTTTTGATGACAAGCCAAGGCAGGAGAGCTTATAAAATAAACTATTTCTTGGAATTGTGTCAAATGCGCAGGAGAAGTCTACAAAGAAGACATAGGTATTTTTCTTATTTAGTTTGTTTAGGTTCACAATGTTTATCAGGTTAAAAATATTATCAACTGTTGAGTAGTCCTTTCTGAAACCCGCTTGGTATTCGTTTACGAATACTTAGGGGTACACATAGATGACACTTTCAAGTGGAAAATACACATAAGTGAACTACAAAAGAAACTACGTAAAGCTGCCTTTTCTTTATACCACCTGAGCTATTCCACACCGTACAGTGTACTCCGCCAGGCATACTATGCGTTAGCGGAATCGCACATAAGACATGGCATATCTGCTTGGGGAAACTCGTCCCACTGTAAAATGCTACAACAAACTCAAAATCGTGTTCTTAGAATCCTATGGATAAGTCAAAATCATCGGCATAACAACAACAATGAATCAAATAACAGCAACAACAATATAATCACCAACAACAACATCATCAACACTAACAACGCCAACAACAACAACAATGAATCAAACAACATCAACAATAACATCACCAACAGTACCAACTACCATATTACCAACACTTACAACAACAACACCAACAACATCATCAACAACAATAGCACCAACAACAACAGCATCAACAGCAACAGCACCAACAACAGCACCAACAACAACATCATGTACAACAACAGCATCAACAACAACAGCATCAACAACAACAGCACCAACAACAACAGCACCAGCAACAACATCACCAGCAACAACATCATGAACAACAACAGTATCAACAACAACAGCACCAACAACAATATCACCAACACTAACAACGCAAACAACATCAGCACAAACAACAACAACATTAGAAGAAACAACAACAATACTACTAACAACAGCACCAGAAACAATACCAATCAACAATTAATTATAAACAATACACAAGAAAACAACCACAACAAATATCATTCAAAAAACCTACCAAATGATTTGAAAATACTAAATGTTAAAAGTATATATCGGTTAACGATTCTAACGGAACTAAACGATAACAGTTTTCTCGAGAGAATCGATCATACGTACAACACCAGACTACGCTCAGAGGGAAGATTTAAGGTCAAACCCACCAAAAACAGCTATGGAGATCGAACATTACAAGTCATCTTACCTACAATCCTTAATGAGCTGCCAACCAACCTAATAAATATTACAAATGAGGCGAAAAGAAAGAAAATATATAAGAGCTATTTATTAAACTCGTAATGAAATATATTTATTAAAATACCTTTTATTAATATCAATTACCTGCAGACAAGCCAATGGGCTTAGCAGGTTTTTAGCATTAAGAATGAAGTATTATTAAAAAATAAATAAATAAATGAAAAAAAAAAAAAAAAAAAGTTTAGTATTTTGTTGTTTTCTAGCCAATCAGTTATTCTGTTCAATAAAATTGTGTTAAAAATTTTGCATATAGTTTTTATAAGCGATAACCCACGGTAGTTTTGTGGTAAGGACGGATCACCTTTTTTAAAGAGTGGAATCATAATAGAACTGCGAAAGCTAGATGGTATATTTTCATGCAAAAATATCATATTAAAAAACGACAGAACTTTGTGTGTATGAATCAGATCAAGTTTCGGTTCTGTTATATGAAAGTGACCGATACTTTTAAAATGCGCTTTTCATAGGAGGTGACAATTGCTACCTGTGGAGCACTGTGTGACGTGGCGAATAACTTGACCAAAGTAACATATCACAGCACCGACTGAAATGACAAGTTAGAAGTAGGTAGTGTTAACGTAGGAACATTTTACGATTTATGTGATATGCAACAGAACCAATGTGACAAAATTATCATGTGACTGGTATAGGTGTACGTATCGTAGAACTGGAGAACTGTTTTTGAAGGAAAACTAGTCACATATTAAGCGCAATGTATTCTGTGATATGGGTAGTTTGACTAAAATAGTTTTGCGACGTACCACTGCACTAGTATAAGGGGTACATGTTGCCGGGCTTTCGAAAAGTAATTAGCAAGTAACCTGCCACTTTTTATTCAGCGTGTCTCATATTATGTACGGGTTGAAAAATAGCCCGTCCGGAACCAGTCACTGCACTTATCCAAAACAGTGTGTCATACCACCAGTTCAAAAAATCTTCAAAAAGGCACAAAAAAAATCAATTTTAAAATTAGTTTATTTGGTATATATCCAACAAAAAAACTATAACATTAAATTCATTATAACAATTTAAATTTGGAAAAGTACATAAACTAGACCAAACGTCCGGATGTTCAAAATCTAGATTTTTATGCAGGTTTTTTCTTTATTTGCTAACATTGGTATTATCAAATATTTTCTAAGAATTTTTATGTTCTAACACTTCTAAAAAGCAATTCATGAAAATTTGATTTTTGTATGCTGCATTACAATTCCAGTTCACAGTAATATCTTTATAAAAAGAAGGATCTGCAACAATTCAGCACAACTTTAATGCAGAGTAACAAAATATATACTCAGTTTCAATTTTGTTCCCAAAGAAATTCTTAAAAATCGCCAATTACTTACACATAACAAATCGTTACCAAAAATCTTGTAAAATCTCTTAACAAGATATTTCAAAACCCATATGCAGAAATTTTGCAATATTAATTTTTATTCTTGGAAAGTGTTTTAAGTTTTTGAATAAGTTGCGCTACAAATCAAAATCTGCTGATATACACTTAGGAAATTATGTTGGTAAAGACGACAGCAATTGTAGTCAAAAACAAATGAAATTTCATTTAAAAAAAGGACGACTTACATTTCATTAAATTCAACTAACATTGTCATTTGTTTTTTAATGTTCAAAAAATGACTAACAATTGTAGTAAAAATGAACCACATGGTAGTAAAAAATAAACCAAAATTTTTTTTTTTTTATTTTTTTAAATAACAAAAAACAACTGTAAAAAATGAATGTAAAATCATAAAACAGTCATTTGATGTGAGTTGTTTTTTTAAATGAACTACAAGGTTAGTTACAAATTGTATTTGTTCTACAAATGACTTACATTTACATTAAAAATAATGAAAATCTATTACAACCCAAACAACTACATATTTTTAAAGCAGAAGTTCCCTGAGTGTATTTCTAGTTTTTTGGTAGAGATATTTTATGTGTAAAATCGCCAGTCGGCATTGCTAACTTGCCAAACGAGTTTTAAGGATCGCGACGTTGGCGAGAAATCGCCACATCTGGCAACCCTGGTCACAGTCCAAACAGTACCGTACTCAATTATTTTACACCAGTGGAGTGTTACGTCTTCATTTCTATTATCACAGCCCCGGTAGGCTAGTTGGTAGCGTGCTGACTTATCTGTGCGGGGTTGTGGGTTAGATTCCCACCAGAGGTACTGGTCTGTTTTCGCTACAACGCGCCGAAGGCCATAGTAGCTAGTGCTCGGTTAGGGCAATAGTATATAATTTGTAATTATAAGATTATTAATTAATAAAAAAAAAAAAAAAAAAAAAAAAAAATAACATAGTCGGTGTCTGTGTTATGCCCGCTTTGTTTCAGTCAAGGGAATGCATCCTTTGGCACTAATTGCCATGTTTTCATCCACTGCTAACAGTTTTGAACCAGTTCAATTACCAGTAGCAACTTGAACTGCAACGACCCTAGTTGCTTCAGTACACTTTGATGTTATGTCACTTTTTCTCCAGTTACGTGATATATCTGGTACCAACCAGTGAATGTTTTGTCACCATTACTATAGTCACGTAATTGGACATTTCACCCAAATTAACACTTTTTGGTACACCATAATTTTGGTGTATTCTGTATTCTGTATTTTCAGCAGATTTTTTTTTTGCTGGAATTTTGTCCGTATTCAAATTGCTCATTTTAGAAATAGTGGCATTTAAAAAACCCGTAGTTTTCTATCTGTTGGATTGCCTATTTTTGTTTTACTTCTCTGAGTTTTCGAGATATGGACCAAAGAATGTAGACAGATAGAGCACAATTTTAAAAATTTCGGAAATGAGATTTATATTTATAGATTTTTAACAGTGACTTTTCATTTCGATTGAATTTATTAACTGTTTCAGAACTATTTCAAAAATCGAACTTTTCATCTCTGTTTGAAAAAGATATCCTTAGTTTTAAGTCATAGTATAACTTTTAATGCAAAATCTAATTTTGGGGTCATGATGTTTTCCATTGACATTAAATGTCTCATATACCAAAAAATATTTTCCTACTTTGTATTGGTGTTATAAAAGTAAAAGAAGCAACATTTGTTACAAATTGCATTTGTTTGGTTATTGTTTTATATAAAAAGAAAAAAATTTGTTTAATTTTTTTCTAAAAAAAATACATAATACGTAAAACTTTGTATTTTTATAGTGCCTACCAAGAAAAATCCTTGCTAAATCCCAAACAACAGTAGTTTGATAAGAAAAATATAGAGACAATTCTTTGTATCTAGATAAAATCTAAAAATGTTCAAGGTAAACTTTTAGATGAAACAGTTGTTAGCAGTTGAGTCAAAAGTTGTAAGAGACAATGGTTACATCGTCGATCGAGATGGATTAATTGGTATATAATTGATTTTCTAGGAATTCATTTTTTTTTTTGTACATTTTCTTCCATTCCAAAACACTGTTTGGTAGACTCTACTCTGTTTGTTTGAAACCTCATTTCATTGGTAGAATTTTAAACACTTTTGTTGCACTTCTCTTTCCTGCTTGCGAAAGTTGCCTGTGTGTTGGTGTGTTTGTGTTTTATAAGCTTTACTAAAGTACATAATGAAATTTGCTGACAGCTTTCTACAATCCTTATAATGCAAAAAGCCGAAAATGTTTATGCAATACTATACATAGAATATTTTTGGATTTTTTTTTGCTCATTCTTTTCTCTCCATTTCCATTGTTTTCCATTGTGTGTGTATGTGTATATTTTAGATCCTTTTTTGAAATTGTTTGTTACGTTAATGATACGGAAACGTAGAAATTGTTGTTTGCCAAGATAAATAAAAGCCAACAGTAAAAGTTTAAATTTTTGTTGTTATTATTGTTGTTTGTTTTGAGATGCGTCATAAGCTCCAACAAATGTTTCACACAAATTAAAGAAAAGAAGACAGATAAAATGCATTTTGTGAAATTCTACTAAAGGAAAGTTATTAAGAAAATATGTTCAAAAATGGAAAGAAGGTCATGGAGATGCTGCAATTCGGGTAGATGGAATAAAATTGAAGTCCATAATTTACTCCCAAATATGCTTAAACTTTTTTTTTCAATTTCTCGCTATAAAGGGGCTAAAACATACAAAAATATAGTTCACAATTTTTTTTTAAAGATTTTTAAACACATAATTAAGTTTTTGACTACATATTTTTAACCCATTTAACACTGGTCATCGCGAAATTATTTATAGGTGAAGGTGGTGTAATAAGGGACCTGGCGTAAATTGGAACTTAACTTATTTTTTTTTTTTTTTGTTGTTTATTTATTTATTTGTATGGATACATTATATATATCAATTTGCTTTTTGCACCCTTACTAGGGTTAATAGGTACCTGGGTACCAGTATACGTTTTATATGGAGGTACATGAAAAAATTAATTAGTTGTTTTATTAACGTGTGATAATCTATATTATTTGACTTGATTTTTAGAAATAACATAAAAGAAAACTTTATTTGATAAAAGAAAGATTGTTTTTCAATAAAAATGTTTTATTTTTGATTTGAATTAGTTCAATTCTCATCGGGTAAATAAAACAATACGGGTAAAGCGTTGTTTTTTTTTCCTTCAAAATTTTGGTAAAAATATTTTACCCCTTCTACATTGGTTCTCTGACGATTTTCGGTGACGCGAAATGAAACATGTAAGGACCTGTCAGTAGATTAAATCTGCTTAAAGTTAGCGAACAGAAAACTTTTTTGAGTAATAAATAAACATTGCACGGTTTTTTGTTTAACAAAAAACAAATGATCTTGAACTTGAACTTGAAGAATCTTGCTCACGTCATAATTTATGATAAAAGATTGAAAAATAAACCTTTGGTTTTAATTTTTTAAAATTTAAACGTAAAACATTTAAAAAAAAAAAACTATTTCAAGATTTAACACAAAAAACGCATAGAAAATTAATCCAAACAGTTGTTAAATATGGGACGATTGATTGAATGCTTGTTACAAATCGGCTTGAAGCAATTGTTGCAAGCCTTTCGAGTTTTTCTCTGCTTCTTTGTAAGCTTAGAGCATAGGTAGCAACTTCCCACAACCGCAATACGGCCATTATTATCTAAATTTTCTACGTTAGCAACAGTTGTTGTTGAAATATCTGACAACCTTTAAAAATATATTGAAATGTTATCTATGTAAAACAAAAGAAAAGGGAAACCCCCAATATATACATTTATCGTGTGCTCCTACATTTTTTTTGAAATCACAGAATCATACACCCAATAAAAAAAAGGTTGTTGGGAGCATCCTAGCAGAAAAAGTTGCTAATATCAGCAAAAAAATTGGTAAGTTTAGCAACTTTTTGCAAATGTTAGCAAGGTTTTTGCAAGGATCCTCCCAGCAAAGAAGGTGCAGAATTACAAATTTTTTTTCTTGGGTGAAGGATTTTAAAAATTATATGAAAAAGGGAAAACCAGAGTAAAATTATAATTTTATATCTTTAACCGTCGCCACTTTGTACAAGACAAGACAAGACAAAAAATTACATTTATCATAGAATTTGTATGTATGCACCCAGGTACCTATCCACCCTATAGAAGGTGTTTTTTTCCACACACATAAGGGTTAAGAAAGATTTAGAATTTAAAAGTGGAAGATTAATATTAAATTGATTGAAATAATTGTTAAATAATTTCATAGCGTTGGCAAGAGGTACAATTAAAGAATATCTATGTGACATAATTTATTATTAGTTCTAAAAGATCTCGGAGGAACATAAAAAGTTAATAATTAAATTTTACCAGAAATTATGTCATCGATCTTATAAAGTTTTCACATACATGCATTCACATTTATCTTTATGAGTTGGATAAGAAAAAGTAGGAATTTAAGAAAAATCACCAGTGTATGAAAATTAGAGAATGGAAAGGAAAACTTATTGAATTTAATTTGATTTATGAGATTTAATATGTATTAGAGCTCCAGACAAATTATCCATATTCCAAGCTTGACTTAACAAAAGAAAAATATAACAATTTTTTAGTGAAATGGTCAAAATGTTTGTTCGACGAATGAAAGAAGATAAAGAATAAGATTTAGGAACAATAAAGTTTAAATGGCTATTAAAATTTATTTTAGGATCAAAAGTAACACCTAAATTTAAAAGTTCATCCACTGAGGAAAAATCATAGCCTTTCATTCATATATTCAAGCACTAAAGTATTGCGATATCTATGGTATGTCATAGAGAAAACTATTGCCAATATTGAAAGGTAAACCATTACGATCCGACCACAACATTACCCTATCCAAATCATCCCTATCCAATTTATCATGTACACTCAAAAAATAAGTTAGTAGAAATGTTAGTAAAACGTCTTGTAAATCAGGTATACTATTTGTTAGCAAATTTTTTGCTAAAATTCTGTTTTAAGCTAAAATTTTTTGTTATACTTATTCAAAACTTAACTGTTTTGAACTAATGTTTTACTAATATACTAATGTCTTACTAATTTATTTTGCTAAAAAAAATTGTGCTGATAAGCACATTAATAGTGTGGACGACAACAAGATTGAAAGATATGCGCAGAATGAAGCAGATGTCGCGGCATGTCAAGATGCAGTAGAGAAGAGGAAAATGATACTAAAAAGCACAACTCTAATAAGACATATAAAAAATCAACCATGGAATATTTTTGTATCTGTATTTCATTCATAAAACAAAATTGAGGATTAAAACAACTTAAATTTTGCGTTGTCACCGGCTTCTGAAAATAATTGTCTATTAATTAAATAAAAGACAAAATAAAATATTTAAATTTAATATGTATTTCTAAACTAAATGTTTATAGATTAATAATCTAGTGTGGTCAAATTGCAAACAAACATATACAGACATGTAGACAAAGACACACATCTTAGGTAGATTTGTATGGTTCCTTTTTCTTACTGCAAAAAAAAGTGTTGTTTTTTTCGTTTCGTTTGTTTTTGTTTATTTTTTCGTTTCGTTTCTATAATTATCTTCGGCAGTTGCGTCATTTAAAAGATATCATCATTTAGACAACCATTGATGTAAGTAGTTGAAAGAAAGTTTTTGTTATGTTATATATATTTACTTCTATATATTTTCAGATATTAAATTAATTCATGTCGTCAATGTGGGAAAATGAAAATTTTTATATTTCGTAATTATTGTAAATTATTTTTAAAAGAATCACAAAAATATGTTTTATGATTTTCAGCAAATAAATTAACTAAATTACAATTTTTCTACAATTTTTTTAGGGTTTTTTCAGTCTACTAAAATTCAGCAAAAAAAATTATTAATTTTTAGCAAGGCTTTTTTTATTTCTAATCCACTAAGTGTTAGCAAAACTTTTGCTGAATCTACTAATTTTGTTGCTAAAAATCAGCTCGCTAATTTTCAGCAAAAGATTTTGCTGACATTAGCAATTTTTTTGCAAGCAACCTCCTGACTAAAATTTTGCTGACTCAGCAAAATTTTTTGCTGACTTTACAACCTTTTTTTTTTTGAGTGTAGGTATCAATGGACTTAAAAAACTTTAGATTATCGGCATAAATTAGAAATTGTGAGTGTTTGAAGAAGTAACATATGTAATTTATAAACAAAATAAAAAGCAGCGGACACAAAATGCTTTCTTGTAAGATACAAAAAGTAGGAGTAAACTAATTAGAGCAAACTCCATCAGCAGAGAAATTTTGCTAAGCTACTAAAAATTAGTTAAAAATGCCGTTGCAGAAAAACCTGTTTAAATTAGCATATCTTTTTTGCTTTGCCCATTTAGTACACTCAGCGAAAAAGCTTCATGATATTTATGAGAAACTTTTCAAATAATAAAGTGTAATACTTCAAATTTATGACAGAATTCTTCATATTTATGAAATATTTAATATATTGAAGAAGTTTCATAACGTTTTATGAAATGCTTCATAAATGTTATTAAATATTTCATAAATTTTTATGACAGTTTTATAAACAGCGGCACTGCCTCTGAAGCTGATCCCCACAAGATTTTTCATCTTCTCTTACATTTATTAACAATCAGTATTTTTTTATTTGTAATAGTAACATTGAATTATGATTTTAAACCTGACAATTTAAAATTAAATGCAATTTTAAAATATCAAAAATAAATACAAACTTCTCGAACCAACTTGAATATGTTGTGTTTAAATATTAGTATACATGCCTGATTTCCAATATGCTCCCAGTAATGGTAACATTAGCAGTTGGACAGACAACACCGCCATATAAAAAGCTTTAAGATTTAAAGCTGTTGGCTAAACTTGCAATAAAATGCGAAAATAATTCAGGTTGTTCGGGTAATCAATTAACATCACCGATTTCCTATGGTTGGTTGATGTATATATAGTTGATCAAACCTTGAGTTTATTGTGGAAGGTGGATTAGAATGTGGCTGAATATGACCTAGTAGCTTAGGTCGAAAGTACGGCACTCACTCCTCACAAGATTTTTTCATCTTCTCTTACATTTATTAACAATAAGTGTTTTCTAATTGTAATAGTATCATTTAATTATGATCACAAACCTGACAATTTAAAATGAAATGCAGTTTTATAAATTTTTATAAATGTTTCCTAAATATTATGAAACGTTTCATAAATATTTCATATTGTATTTAAAAAAATCTATTTAAAATTTAGAATACATCAAATAATATTTTATTAATGTTTCAGAATTTCAAATAATTTTTGGTAGTTTCTGACTTTTAAAAAGTCTAAATTGCAAATAATATGTTTTAGATTTCAAATAAAACTTTCAATAAAAATGAAAAGTTGGTTTTCACAAAGATGATGATACTTTGTTATGAAATAATGAAGGTCCATGAAACATTCTCCATAAATTTGTATGAAACTTTTTATCATATTTACGGAAACTTAATAAATATGATGAATTTCATTTAAAAATCGAGATAAAACTGAAATTTTGAACCCGACCAACTCAGATATCGATGAAATTTTATTCATAGCTAAATTTGATCAATACAAACAAACTCTCATTTTTAGAAATGACTGTTTTGCGATTTTTTGGGCGTGACACAGTGGGAACGTTTTCGAAAAAACGCGAAAATGGTCGAAAAGAGCTCCATTTAAACTACAATAACTCAGAATCGGCTAAACCGATTTCCATGATCTTGGTATCATTAAAAAGATATTTTAACAGGCTTTATGACACGTTTAAAAAAAAAAAAGAAATACACTGTAAAAAATTTATAACAAAAAAAAATTTTAACTGACGAAAAACCAAAAAGATCACGGGTTTTTTTACAGTGTATTAATTTTGGGTTCTTTTTTAGTTTTTTTTATATAATTTTTTAAGTAGTGTCACTTCTAGTAATTCCGCAAAATTCTGAATAAAAAATCAATGTATTCTTCATAATAATTTTCTATTTTGTCATAAACATTTATTACTTTACCCATAATAAAGAGAAATATATATAGAACAAAAAAATTGTTGCCCTTTTCATTCCAAAGATTTTTTCAGGTCTATTTTTTCTTCCTCAGGTAGACACCATGTGCCAGAACTAAGGGCTCAAAATATGTACCTGACGAAGGGTTAACAGGTAAAATAAATAAACATTGTCCCAGGAAAATTATGAATATGTTTTTAACCGCAAAAAGTTCTTGCTTGCCTTAAAAAATGCTATATAATTGCACCTGATGAACGTACCGAAATTCATAATTATAAACAGTTTCGAGAAGCCAAGATATCCCATTACAATTTTTACGCGTATATTTTAAAAATTTGAGTGAATATGAATTCAAACAATAAGTACAGATGCATAAAAATATCTAATAAGTGTTGCGCTTCGCTTCGTAAAATAAGTGAAAACGAGGCTGCAAATATAATTGAATATTTTCCAGATGTCGCCAACATTCATTGTAGCCGTATTTGCGAAACTTGCCGGAATACACTGAGAAAGAGAAGTCGTAATGAATCCAACGTGGAGCAGAATGAAGTCTCAAATTATTTACCAACAACGCCCAGCGATGAAATTAGCGAAGAATTGAATGAACTTCCAACTTGCACCAGTCGTAATGCAAACATCGAAAGGACGGAAGTCATTGAAAATATAAATGATCATATTATTCCTCATCTACCAAACCAAATGTCGCCTCTTAAAAGGAAATATATGAAACGAGATGTAGACGTAGTTTACCAACCGAAACTCTAAGCACAGTCAAGTTATTTTATGAAGATGATGAAATTAGCCGAATGATGCCTGGATCGCAAGATTCAATTACTGTTAAACAAGGAAACTTACGTGAAAAAGTTCAAAAAAGACTGATGTTATCTTCACTACGCGAATCTTACTACGAATTTAAAAAAAAACATCCCTTGGCCAAAGTGGGTTTTACAATATTTACAATGTTAAGGCCAAAAAATTGTATGAAACTTGGAGTTGGAAACCAGCAAAATATCTGTGTATGCACATTGCATCAGAATATGAAATTGATGTTTGAAAAAAGTGGCTTAAAATCAATTTGTATTGAAGGAGAATGCACATTTACCGACTACAAAGATGTTCTCAAATTAGTTGTTTGTAATGGTGACATAGAAAAAAGCGAGTGTTGCGTTTCAATGTGTGGTCACTGCTTTAAAAATTTAAATAATCTAAAAACGCATATGCTAAAACATTTTGAAAATAACCAAACTGAAGAAATAATATACAAAAAGTGGAATACAACGATTAGATGTGTTCTGGAAACGTTAACCACCAACCCAGAATCATTTGTCAGCGATTTTACTGAACACATCAAAGTTCTGATTCCGCATCATTTCATAGCAAAGCGACAATCTGAATTTATCAGCAATAAAAGAGCGGCGCTGTTATCAGGAGAAATGTTAATTCAAATGGACTTTGCTGAAAATTATGCATTTCTTGTACAAAATGCCGTGCAAGGATACCATTGGAATAATGATCAGGCTACAATACATCCGTTCGTTATTTATTACAAAGGTAATTATTTTAATATTTTGGTATTAGTAAACACATAAATCCACACTCATCAAAATATTTAATAATTTTTATTTATTTGTTTTTTTCCTTTGTTTGTTTATTTTCAGATAACGATAAATTAACTCATAAAAGCTTCGCCATAATATCTGATTGCAATACCCATGATAGTATAGCAGTTCATCTATATATTTCAAAAATGATACAGTTCGTGAAGGCCAATATAACCAACAATATTAATAAAATCATTTACGTATCAGATGGTGCAGGAGCACAATATAAAAATAAATATAACTTCATTAATTTATGCCATCACAAATCTGATTTTGGGATTGACGCTGAATGGCAATTTTATGCTACCAGTCACGGAAAATCTGCATGTGATGGAATCGGAGGAACATTGAAGAGAGGTGCTCGAAATTATAGTATTGCAAATAAAAATGAAATCCAGACAACGAGGCAACTCTATCACTGGGCATCAGAAACATATAAGACCACCATACAAGTTGCTTACGCAGATGCTGACGAACACAACAACGTTAAAGAAAAGCTATTTTCAAGATATAAAGAAGCTAAAACTATAACAGGAACTCAAGGCTTTCATTCATTCATTCCGATAAATGAAACTTTTGTACATGTGCGCAGATATTCTGACTGTGCCAAATTTGAGCAGCGCAAAATTTCTTACAAATAATTAACTTAAAAAAAATTTAAATAAAATAAAACACAAATTAATAAAAACATGGCAAATAATATAAACAATTGTTGATGGTTTTTTATTTGTAAACATTTAAAAAATGTTAGAATTGTTGAACTATTTTGTGAATGTGACCAGATATTTTCGCTGTTATTCGAATTATTTCGAAAACTTTCGGTACGTATTACTAGAAGTGACACTACTTAAAAAATTATTTAAAAAAAAATAAAAAAGAACCCATTTTACTTTTTGGATATGTTATAGGTGAAGGAAATACCTTTCTAAAAAAGTAATACACTGTAAAAAATCCTTGATCTTTTTTGGTTTTTCGTTACCTAAAATTTTTTTTTGTTATAAAATATAAGGGCAATTACTAGAAGTGATACTACTTAAAAAATTATATAAAAAAAACTAAAAAAGAACCCATTTTTATTTTTTGATATGGTATAGATGAAGGACAAACCTTTATAAAAAATTAATACACTGTAAAAAACCCTTGATCTTTTTGGTTTTTTCGTCAGTTAAAAATTTTTTTTTTTGTTATAAATTTTTTTACAGTGTATTTCATTTTTTTTTTTTAAACGTGTCATAAAGCCTGTTAAAATATCTTTTTAATGATACCAAGATCATGGAAATCGGTTTAGCCGATTCTGAGTTATTGTAGTTTAAATGGAGCTCTTTTCGACCATTTTCGCATTTTTTCGAAAACGTTCCCACTGTGTCACGCCCAAAAAATCGCAAAACAGTCATTTCTAAAAATGAGAGTTTGTTTGTATTGATCAAATTTAGCTATGAACAAAATTTCATCGATATCTGCATCTCGATTTTTACATGAAATTCATCATATGATGAATAACACAGAACGACAAGGTTCTCTAATGTTTCCGTGATGTTCTAACCTAAAAGTTCAAAAACACGTTTTTTGGATACATTTGAGGTCTTGTAACTTTAAAAGATCATTTTCAAAAATATCGTTACGGTTTCTTAAATTGCTACTCCTTCCCTATAAAATCCATTTTGAATTTTGAAAAAAATCTTAATTTATACCTGAGAAGGCGCCCTCTCCGTTAATTTTATCACGTTTCCAGCCAAAACTCTGAAAAGTACAATTTTAAAATACAAAATAAATTTACCATAAGTTTTGAGCTAGCAGTTGAACACTAAAATAAAGGCTGTTTCTTATAGAGGTATATAACTTTGAAGTGGAATAAAAAAATTAAATTTTTTAAATTGACATGAAATTTACTTTACTCGAAAGATGATCTTCTGGCATATGATCGCCACTGCTGGCTCAGACGTAGTCTAATCTGGAGGTGCAATGTTCGATGACTTTTTCCAAGCTTTGTGGCAGTATATTGACAATAATGCAGCGAATGCTGTCCTCGAAGTAGTCAATCGTTTCGGGCTTATCGGCGTAGACTAGCGACTTCACATATCCCCACGGAAAATAGTCCAGCGGCGTTAAATCGCATGATCTTGGAGGCCAGTTCACGGGTCCGAAACGTGAAACTATGCGGTTACCAAGCATTTCCTTCAATAAATTTATTATGGCACGAGCTGTGTGACATTTTGAGCCGTCCTGTTGAAACCACAGCTCCTGCACATCATGTTTGCTCAATTGTTTAACAAAAAAGTTGGTAATCATGGCTCTATAGCGGTCACTATTGACTGTAACGTTCTGACCAGCATAGTTTTTAAAGAAGTACGAACCAATGATCCCACCAGCACATAAAGAACACCAAACAGTCAGTTTTTCTGGATGTAACGGTTAACTGTGTCTCAACATACACTTCAGGATTATGATCACTCCAAATACGGCAGTTTTGCTTATTGATGTATCCATTTAACCAAAAGTAAGCTTTATTGCTAAACAAAATTCGCAAATTTCGTGCGCGATACGTATTTCGTACAGAACCATGATTTTCAAAAGCATTGTTCAGGCATCAGTCTATTCCTGTTAAAATGCCAAACCAAACTAAACATGAATCACGTGAAAAACACCCTTTATATTAAACCATATATGGATATATATGGCCAGCTATACCCATATATGATCATATACACTTCCACCTGCAAACTCGATTTTTGTTTTTAGTGTACTATTTTAATATAAAGTTTTCAAATTTACTTTTCGATTGATTTTTAATTAAACATTTTTTAAAAAAAATTAAGTATTAAATATTTTAGTTACATTTTCCTGCAAGAACACGACTACCATAACCCCTTTTGAAACCTTGCAATGCTTCGCTTAATTTAAAATAACGGTCAATATGAGAAAATATATATTCCCAGACGTTTTGTCTATAATTTAGTAAATAGTATTTAAGTGAATATTTGCGTTAAAGTTTTCCATATCATATGTCAATCATAAAAGGACGAAAAACACAACAACAACAACTTAATATACAACATATGTACTTACCAGCAACGCCTGATGTGTCAAAATTCAAATTACATTTTTATTTCTAATTTTTGAAATGAACAGCAATTCCCTTAACATGTAGTCTATAAAAATTCTATATCATAATTACACTCCGTACAGCGTTGTGTATTTTATAGTGCGTTCTATTATCATCGATCACCCTCACCTATAAACATATAAACACAGACAAATACATATAACTAATATTTAATTTCATCTCTATGTACGTACACAGGCTTAAACAAAAACTTAAATACAAACATCAAATATGAGTATTAGGGTGGCATTTATGAAGGGATTTTGTCTTAATTTTATTAAATACCGAGATAGAGGAGTCATTCCAAAAATTAGTGTATGTGCCAGGGCCGTAGCAACTCTAACACAGAAACAATTAATTCCTTACTTTTTTCAATGAAATGGGTTTGTTGAAAATTTTAAAAGCTGTCAATTAAAAATTAATTGAATCAATTAAATATTTGCTCAAATTTGGAACTTGCTTGACATTTTTTTATATTATCGCTCAAAAGCAAAACATCATCACATTGTTGTTGTTTTTGTAATATTTATGTAGTTGTTATTTATTAATGTTTATATTTAGTGGTATGAGTAATAAATATTTTAAATTGATTTCAATTAGATTATATATTAATTCTTATAAGGTTTATTAATTTACCGTGTTGAATAATTTAGTTTCAGTTGTTTAAATCTGAATAATTATTTATTCGAAAATTGACAATGTAATTATTAAAGTTAAATTTCGTGTGAGATTTTGGTTAGTTCGGTTAAAGATCACGAATATTTTTTCCATATTACCAGAAAAATAAAAATTTTATTTGTGATAATTTACTTTAATTAACAGAAAAAACACTTAGAAAAAAGTTATTTGACACCTGCATGAATGGAGTTAACTTTCTAGCCCGCAACGGCCTTCATCAATATTCTTCGTGTTAAATGGTAGTCATCATCTGTGAAAGGCGTGGTAGAGAAGAATGAGTGTATTTTCTAAAAATCATTACTACATTGTAAATTTTCAATTTTCTGAATCTGACTGCTCAGTTTCTGGTATTGAACCTTTGTCAGTGACCCTGTTTTTTTTTTTGTTCAATTGAAAAATGTAATATTTGTTATGTTTTTATTTGTTCGATTGCGTCTATATGAAATTTTTTGTGCAATCACTGACCGTGAAATAAATAAACTGATTTCTAATGCCACATGCACTCGCACTACACGTTAGGCAGAGCGCACTGATCTATCGTCAGGTCGAGTCATCTATTTAACTCAGCTAGTTAAGTTAAAAACATAAACTTAATTAGTTGAACTGGCAACTGTGGTAATAATTAACAAAACTAAACATAGATTTATAGAAAGTAAATTCGCAGTAAGTTTCGACATACTCAACAAACTAAGTCACGTTACGTTTTTAACTTAACTAGTTGAGTTAAATAAATGATGTTTACCATTTAACACTTTAAGGCACGAAGAATGTTGATGAAGGCCGTTAACTCCATTCATAGAAGTGTCAAATAACTTTTTTTCTAATTGTTTTTTGTGTTAATTAAAGTAAATTATCACAAATAAAATTATAATTTTTCTGTTAATATGGAAAAAATATTCATGATCTTTAACCGAACTAACCAACATCTCACACACAATTTATAGATCAACAATGAAAATTCACTATTAAATTTCATTTAATAAAAATTTAAAGAAAATGCAAAAAATAAATTAAAAATTATTTTAAAACAAAAAAAAAAATACTCTTTCAACACAAGGGATAATTTATGCAAAGAAAAAATCCAAAAAAACAAATCAAACTGTTTCTGAAACATTTATTAACAACATTTATTGTTGAAAGGACTAATCAAACTAATTCATAAACTATTACATTTTGATGATTTTTTTCTTCGCAAAAATCTTAAAATTTAGAAAATTTGTATCTATAAACAAGGCTTTTTTAAATTTATCAAAGCAATGATACCGTGATAAAGAGTAATTTGTTTTTTAAAATGTATTAGATTTTGATAATTTTATACGACAGAAATTTATAAAAATTTTGAAGAATTTTTCCACCTAAGAATTATTATTATTAGTTTAACCTTTGAAATTTTTTAAAAGGTTTAGGGAAAAAAATGGTGCCATTATTTTTTTAAATATTCCTACTCCTTCACATGCCTCTTGGTGGATAAAAACGCTGACTTTGAAAATACAATAAAATTATCACCTTTAATGTTTTAAAATGCACGGTAGAGCAATTCGAGAGGTCAAAAATATTATAAATTTGTTTTTAACACAAACTAAAACAAAATATTTCCCAGAAAAAAATACTGCTTAGCCAGAAGCAGTTGTGGAAGGCATTATTTATTAAAGAGCGCTTTCTAAGCTAATTCCAGAAAACATAATTTTTGTTCGAGATGTAGTACCAGTTTGTATGTCTCTTTTCAGGAGGTGAAAAGAGCTTCTAAGATGCAATAAATTCAGCCTTTAGTATGAAATGCTCCTAGATGAGCTAAAATAATGTGTAATTAATAATATTTAGAGAGCTTTTTCATTGTTCTAGAAAAATAAAATAAAATATTTATTAACTTTTAAAGGAGTCGCGATATACATCTAGGATAATTTTGTGCCGTTTTCTACCGACTGTACTTATTTTACATATGGAAATAATTCGACCATTTCCTACTTAATAGTCCGATTACAAAGAAATTTTAAACAACCATAAATTCGGGTCCAGCTTAAGTTTTGATTTGAAGCTTATAGACAGGGAACTTTTTGCATATAAAATTTTGAGTGCTCGCTATGTTTTTGTTTCTTATCTATTTTTCAAAAAATTAACATATTTTTAATCAGTTAGTAGAGAATAAAAAAAAAAACAAGGTTACATGTGTGAGTTATATCTAATAGTTGCTCAATATATATGATATGTAGGGAATCATATATGGGTAAATTCGTGCAAAGGAAAAGTTTATATATGGATATGTATGACACCGTATATTTGAATATATTGCATATGTTGGTTCATATATGCCATATATCTCCATATGTGAATTCATATATTATTCCATATATGTTTTAATGTTTTAGCAGATATGACCATATAAGAGGACCAAATTTTTTATTTTTTAGCCCTTCTCGCCCCTGTACGAATTTCTGACAAAAATATTTAAAAGAAAATAGATTTTAAAGTTTCCATAATTTATAAAAACGATAGTAGAGAATAAGTTAATAATATAAACAGTTTTATATGATTCATATTTTAATTATAATATTGAATCTATAGGGTTTAATTGAGCTCTACGCAGTTTTTTGTAATTAGGTTTCAGTATATTTAAAATGTTTAATACTGATTCACCAACACTTATTTTACTATGTGCATACAAGACATGAAAGGGGTTGCTGTTCATAAGAGATATCTCCCTCGAATCTAAAGAAATATCAGTCGCATTTGATGTGCTTAATTCTGAATCGGTAGTACCTAACCTGAATAACCAACCCTCTTTGGCGGGACTATCCCGATTTTCAACATAATTTTTATATAATAATTAAGTGCTTATTTTTATAAAAAATAAAATTCTTTAAAAACATTTGAATCGAAGTTTAAAATGTATTCAGTTGTTGTGCCAAAAGTGATTTTTTTTATATAATTAAAATAGAATATCAATTTTTGAAGAAATACTTGAGTGATTCAAACTAAACAATTACGAATTTATTAACGTGTTTGATATTTGTCGTCATCATCATTCGTCGTCATCATTTTCCAAATCATTGAATTTTTTTTTTTTTTTTGAACAAGTTGGTTTTCTATTATCCTTACTGTTACTAATTTTTATTAAATTCTTTCCTAAATTGTATATTTCGTTTTGAACTATTTATATTTTTTAATGCATTTTGAATTTAAAATGTATGAATTTATCAGTAACATCTTCTTAGTAGTTAATAGAAACATTTTCGCTTAATAAAAGGACAATTCATAGTAATTAAATGTGCTAAAGTCCCAAAACTTATTTAACAAATTGTGAAAAGCAATCTGATGTAGGCGTGTCCCTATCCGGATTTCATTCCTGCCTAAGGAATATTTTTGATAAAAACTTAAAAAATTTCCTTTTTTATTCGAGCATGTAGGAAAATTAATAGTATATAACAATATATGAACATTCATATATGTGCATATATTTCGGATCCGAACATATATGGATTCATATATGAACTCAGAAATGTCGCCAAATATGACAATATATGAACATTTTTACCTGGGAAAGAAAATTTTTGAATAAATGAAAGGAAAAAAAAAAATTTATGCAATATTTTGTGCCACTCAAAATCTAAATTCGTTTGAGGTAGAAATAAAAATTTTCTACCCAAAAAGCACCAGCAGTATTTAACCTCCAGATAAATATTTTCTTTTTCCACTTACTTTCAGAATAGAACTTTGTAAAGCTAACTTTAAACTTATTAAGTTGTATAATTAATAAGCACTACGATAATATTCCCCCAGTTTTTTTCTGCGTGTATGTGCCTAATTTTGTGTAAAACGTTGTTTTTTTTATAATAATAATCAAGAAAAAGTGAATGAATTCTTTATTAAAATATTCAATGAAGTTTTTATTAAAATATTCTATGAATTGCAGTGTCGTCTGTACAAAACAATTACTAGGCAAGCTGGTGTTTCGCGGCAAAAGATTTCTGGTGTTATAAAAATTAAAAGGACCAACAGTAAAAGTCTTAATATAAGGCAGAAAAAGTTAGAAATTTCTTTCATGCTATGTAAATTAAAAGAATGTTTAACTTAATTTAAATTTCTTTTTAATAAAAAATAAAAACTTAAAAATTAAGCTGTTTGTTTTAATGTTATAAGCACTCCTTTATTAACTATCTTTACATATAAAAAATATAAGCCTTTAAAAAATTGGGTCGACTAAAATCAAATTGAATTTTTTTAGAATGACTAGAATACTTAAGTTTTGTGAAATATTTGTTTTATAAAGAGATTAATTTCTATTGTAACAATTGCCTTAAATTTCCAAATTGTGTGACATTTTTAAACTTGGTTAGCAAGTCTTCTTTTTATATTTTTGAAAGTTTACTAACCAACTTTGTGAAAATTTTTGAATTTCTATAACTTTGATATAATAATGGTTAAAAAATGTCACCCTAATAAATGTGTAGTAGCGCTGTAATTTTTCGCTCATTAGCCTTGGGTGTTTGCTCACTAATACACATATACACTTTGGTATTCACAAACTGACATAAATACATACACTCATTGCGTTAGATTCATGTTGTAGGTAATTCCATTGTAATATGTACCACCACCACCGACACACATCACCTCCCATTTAGCAGTCTGCAAATATTTGTTTGTTTTCTTCCACGTTAATTTTTTTTGTCTCCCGTGAGACTTTATGTTAAGCATCTGGCGTCAATCAAGTGTAAACCACAGGAAGAAAAAAATTATTTTGTATTGTTTTGTTGTATTAGTTCTACTAATAATTGAGCATTTTAACTATCAATATATTCATTAACCACCCCATCCATCCTTACCCGACTATTTCAAAATCCTGGCTGTTGGTGGCAGTAAAATATGCGTTTAAATACTTAGAATCGTATCGTGTGAAAAGTATACACATAATAAACACATGTATTGGAAGCTTTTTAACAATTTATGGAATGTTTATAGCCCTTTGAAGACAAATCGTTGATATATGTCCCATTTTTAATTTTTACCATTTTAGGAAAATCTGCAGGATGATCTTAACAAAACTTGTTGTGATCGACAACACAGAGGCGTCGCTCTTTCGCGATTCCTGTATATCCAAATAGTCTAAGTTCCTTACAAGGTCAACCCAAATTCAAAAAATTGTGTTTTATATTTACGGAAAAGAATTTCGTCATCATTTATTATCATATTATGATTATTGCAAAATATATTATGATTATAACGTACTACAGACTTACAAGCACGTGTATTTTGTTTAAACTATTTTTCATATTTCTTAAATTTTTGTTGTCGACAAATTTAAAAATAAATCGCTTTTTAATTAAGTTATAACACTTTTATGTATAATAAACAATAACTTAATTTAAGGGCTGCATGTCAAATTAACTTTTGCCTGGACTCCCATGGAAGACCGGGTTGAGACTACCAAATTATTCCTTCTTCCACTGAAAATATCACCACTACAATTAATAACTCTGCGTTGTTTTTATTGTCTTTTTGTCAAATATTATTTAATTTGATCGGACTGACTGCTTCACACAACTTCTTTTTACAAAATTTTAAATAAGAATGACATTAGAGATCGAAGACGCTCACAAAAAACAGACTAATTATCTTATAGTTGACGCAACTATAATATGGCTGTAGTTAGAGAGAGGAATATGATAATAAATACCATATTATATTTTAGACAAGCGAATAATATGATAACCGAAAAAAGAGAGATTTTTACTATAACATGATTAAAGGAACGATATTATTGTAGGAAACATAGTATTTTGGCCGCAATCATATTGCAACCATATCTTTTCTCTATGTGTTCTTTTTCTAACAGCATTATTTAGTTGGAAATGCATTTTCCACAATTAAGCTCAACAAATATTGAAAAGTTTTTAAACAAAAAAGTTTCGAACAAACTTTAAACCCAATTGCACCCCCTACAAATTCGGTTTGGCAAGTATTTTTTTAAGAGCATATTTCTTACTTTTGTCTTCTATATAATATAGCCATGTTTTAAAGAATGTTCGGTGGCCTACGGCGGAATAGCTGCATTGTGATTTTACTGTTAATATAGCGATCAAATGAGTTATCACATTAGCTTACATTATAAAAATTTAAAATTTTAAATAATTTTTTAATTTATTATATTTTTTATGGAATAAATTATTTTTGAAAATGAAAATTATTTAAGTTCGAGGCCATACTCCATATTTCTTTATTAGGATGTTGTCCTAAAAAATATAAAGTTTTTGCTTTCAAATTTTTTAATTGACCACTTTCAGGAATGTGTTGATATATCTATTTCGGGAATTTTCTAGGTTCTCATCATCAGAGCAAGTTTTGAAAGAAGTGACAATCCCATGCAAACATCAAACATTCATATAACTAGGTTGGACATAAAAGTGCTAAAAATTAAGTATAAAGTGATAAAAAGGGATTTATTTTTAATTTAATGCAATTATGCAAAAAAAATATTGTTAAAGAAATATTAAAGAGAAGTTTAAGCAAAATACAAGTGCTTTTAAGTCTGTAGTCTGCAATAATCATAATATGTTTGCAATACTCATAATATAGTACTAAACGATGACAAAAGTCTTTTCAATGGCCATAATATGATAACTAGCACCATAATATTGTTATAATGCAAATATTATGATTGCTGCAAACATAGTTTGCTCATTGGAAATGTATTGTGAAATTGTATTATTAACAATATTTTTTATGCGTGCTTTATGCTGTAATCACATAACTTGTATAGCTGACCCAATAGTTCACTAAGTTTATTATTCAGCGCAGAAACAATTTGATTACTTAAATTATTTTACACATTGGTTTACTTAAATGTGTAAATTACTAAATAAATATACTATTACAAAAAAAAACATGCATAACTTTTTAATCCAGCTTCAACAGAATGCTGGGAAAATACTGTAGGGCTCATATTATGACAATTCATAAAAATTTCCGAAAGCATAATACGATAATATTGGAATCTATTTAAAGCCATAATATTTCAATCTAATTATCATATTATGATATAGAATCATAAAATAGTATGGTTGTCACAACCATGGCAACATGGTTGTCGCACTCACAAATCCAAAAATGTATGATGCTCTTCGAATGTGGTTCCCTCAGCTATGTTTTTTCTTTGCGTGTAGACGATACCTTGACTAAAGAAAAATTTGAATATCGAAATTGTTTAATATCCCCAACCTATTGAAATTTATATCACAAAAATATCCATACAAAAAAACTAAAAAATTCAGTTTTTAACAGAATATCCCTAAAACCGTTATGTCTTGAAACTCTTTGATATGTTTTAAATACCGTTGGAAACGCTTGAAAACCCCTTTCATATGCTAGAAATATTGTGTACTTTGTCTTTATTTAAAATAAAAAGTCGTTGAAAAACTTAAAAAATGCCTTTTTTAAAAATGGTCCAGCTCACGGGATTTAGACACGAACTATTTTGGGAATCATTATAAGAGAAACCAAGGTACATTTTTGGGCGGTGGGCAAAAATCATGATTATTTTCTCAAAACAACATATATAACCACTTATATGGTGATGCTTTTCTACACTTTGTAGGTCTTTAAAATAGCTTTTATTTGAAACCAAATTAATCTATTATGTCTTGACATTCTTTGACATGCTTTATATACCGTTGGACACGACTTACAAAAACCTTTCATATGCCTCAAATTTGGTGTATTTTGTTTTTATTTAAACTACAAAATTCTTTGAAAAACTAAAACAATGAATTTTTTTAAAATGGTCCAGCTCACGGGATCTAAACACGAAATATTTTGGTAATCGTTATAAAGCAAACCAGAGTACATTTTTGGAGCGGTGGGCAAAAATCACGTTTATTTTCTCCATACAAGGTAAGTCGCTATAATGTACTTATAATAACCACTTATATGGTAATGCTTTTCTACACTGGGTAGCTCTTTAAAATATATTTTATTTGATACCAAATAAAGACCATTTATACCAACTAAACATAAGATTAAGACTATAAAAAAAAGCATATTCAATTAGTTCAATCAAATTGGAGTAAACCCCACCACAGACCTACCTTATAAGTTAGGTCGCATATTTTACACTTCTGCAGTTTTCCTATACCTTGTCTGTGTTCTCCTTAATTGGATCAATACAACAAAAAAAAAAAAAAAAATGTCATAAGGGTATATTTCATTTAAATTCTCATCAGCATTTTTAATTGTAGAATGATAAGCAAATTCAAAACCGTTTTATGTATTTATCTATTTTGCATACATGATGACATTAAAATCTACAATTTTAACCTTTAAACTTTTTGTTGAAACCACATGTAAAAAGTACGCATGATATGCGAAGTGAGGCTGGGAATCAGAGTAGGAGTTAAAAATTTTAATTGACACTTTTACTGACATTCGTGCAATAATGAACACACATATTTAGTATTTATTTATGTATTGTATATTTATATATTTGTATTTATATGCGATTGTATGAGTGTGTAAAGTATTACTGAATGATGTAAATTGTATTATTGTATGGAAAATATGGGTTTTCCTTTTATTTTTAATTTATTTTTATATATTTAATTAAAGTGTGACATGTTGGTCGACACATTGTAAAAAAAAAAAGAAACAGATATTCGTACATGCTAGGGGCATTACCCGTCATTTTATGAGTTTACATATAAATGACATTCGAACACTGTTTCCGAAAGTGTTCAATATAATGTTTCAAGTACTCCAGTAGTTAACAACACTCACAAGAACTTTTCCATAAAAGTTCATCAGTTATTTAAAAGTTTAATCGAATCGGTGAAGTTGTTTCAATGGAATATACAGTTAAATTACCAAAGAAATATATTTTTTAACTTTCTGTCAGTTATTCAATAAACAAAATAAACAAAAAATGGACTTTCGATAATATTCAGTTAAAATTTTCTATTTAAAACAAAAAGTGGTTATATAACTTTGAATTACACGAATAGATTGTCTATTGTTTTTACGGATTTTGTCAATTAATTTTTCAACAGTTGGAAATAAACTAAAATACACAAGTAGTTATGTTTTTAACTGATGTCCAGTTAATTTAATGTGAATATTCAGTGGTCTTTACGGAAAATATATTGTGAGTGTAGTAGCGCGACACCATCGAGTAGCTCGAGTAGTGAGAGTGCACTTATTATTCGTTTGAACTCATGTAAAAAGGTACAAAGATAAGTATAACAAATGTATCCTTTTTGGAAATGTAATCTTCCAAAGAAAGCACCTAGCATATGTCACCTCACTCGGATGAACATTGTGTACTGGGGCAACTACTACTCGAAAACAACTCGATCAGTTCACAAACAAATAAATTTTAATTTTTTTTTTAATTTAGCACTTTTATGCATTGACTATATTCATAGATAGCTCATTTAAAGTTTTAGGGTGTTTCGATAAAAATTGCGGAAACGGCGAACAACTAATCGAAAAAGCTCTACCATTTCAATCCTAAATTGTTTAAATAAGCTATTTTTTAAGGTTTGATGTAAAAAAAAAACTTTTAAAAATTGGAACAAACATATATTTTGGAATCGCATACTTAAGCAGAATCTATGTTTAAAACTTTGTGCCAATTCGACGATTGTGAAATAGGCCAACTACTACTCGCAAAAACTCGAACACTTTCCTACAAATATGTGAAAATATGCAAATTTTAAACATTTGCTGTCATTTTACACAAATTTTTTAAAGTAATTCTTGGTACATACTTTCATTTTTTTGAGCGTTAATTAAACATACTTCTAGTTTAGGTGATACCTGTATTTCCCGGTAGCCGCCTAAAATATTGTTGCACACAGAGAAAAATTCAGCTATTTGCCAACTGAAATTCAGTTACTACGACTCAAATTTGGTTTTTACGAATTTCAGTAGGTTGATACAACTAAACATAAGTTTTTACAACAAAGTTCGGTTAACTCATCTGAATTTTGGTTGCAATACACAAAATATTTAGAAATCTAAAGTAAATATCGTTGTGCTAACTGAAATAATTCAATTCGGTTGGCACTTTATTTCTCTGTGTGTGGCTTTATATCTGTAAAAAAAAAAAATTCAAAAATATCGTTCCAACACGACGAAAACTGCAAAAGAAAAAAGTCCCCCCTCGAACAAACACATATGACTGGCCAGACCCCTATACAATTTGTATGAATTAATAACCCGTTTGGCCATTGAATCTTTCTTTCGAAGGCCGTTGAATATTCCCATTATCATGCTGCCTTACCAACAAAGCAGCCCTAGTACACTGAATTCCAAAAAAGATTGCAGAATTTGTCTCACGCAAGACGAAAAGCTGCGTAGGAAGACACGTTTATACTGCACCAAATGCACTAATCCTGTGTGCCAATAACTTTCTAAAGTTGATTATACTTGTTTTTCATGCATTCCAAAAATGAATAAAAATTTTTTTATATTTTTACCAAAATAATATACGAGCATACTTCATTCAATTCAAAGTTACGGTACCCTTTTTGCCATACAAATGCATAAAAACGTATAGGGGTCTGGCCAGGCATATGTGTTTGTTCGAAGGTTTCAGAATATGTGTTTGACGGGGGGTTAAAAGATTCTCCATTCAACAATTTAAAGGAATCTGATAAAAATTGTCAATTTGGCAGACAACTAATCGAAAAAACTTGAGAAAACTAGACCGTACAAATGTGTCCATACAAATGTGTCCAAATATGCAGATTTTAGAAATTTGATGTAATTTTGCAGAATCTAGGCACAGAAGAAAAAAAACATTTCTTAGACACAAATTACTTGTTTTAAATAAAACAAGTACAAGCTTTAAAATTGCTTTCACCAATTTTTTTTTATACCCTGTATATTAGGGCTGGTCGATTTAAAAATCACTCAACGTTCAAGGAAAATCGTATTCTAGGGATCAAAATAAGAAACTTTGCCGAAGGAACCATACCTCTAAAACGAAGTCTGATGTCTCGACTTTTGACCAGTAGGGTCAAATTTTGAAAAATCCCACTTTGACCCATTTAGAGTGCCCCAATCGAATTCAACCCAATCGAATATAATTTATACATTTTTCTGCTAGAGCGTCTTCCGGAGAAGAAACAGAGACCCTAATCTTGGAAAGACTCCTCCTACTTTCTGAAATATCTCTATCCCGAGATTTGTACATTTTGCTATAAAAACACGGCTAAAAAGGCCCTCTTTCAACTTAAATTTCAACCCCTTAACGGTCACTTAGAATGATGATTTATACATTAATCTGCTAGCGCGTCTCCCGGAGAAGAAGCAGCTTCCATAATCTTGGATAGATTCCTCCTACTTTCTGAAATATCAAAGTGGGCTTTTTCAAAATTTGACCCTACGGGTCAAAAGTCGGGACATCAGAATTCGTTTTAGAGGTATGGTTACTTCGGCAAAGTTTCTTATTTTGATCCCTAGAATACGATTTTTCTTGAATGTTGAGCGATTTTTTTGCCTCCATACAAATCGATCCGGCCTACTGTATATATTACAAATAAAACAAAAAATAAAATAATAAACAAAATTGCAGAGGTGAAACATTTTTATCTGACGTAAAAACTTGTTTGGACGTAAAACAATATTTTTGTGGTGAAATAACATGTTTGAGGTGAAAAACGGTTTTTGTGTTAAAAAAAAAAATGTTGTGTCAGAAAAATATGTTGAGGTGAGTTTTAAATATTAATCACACCTTAGCGTCTAGTAACATATAAGCCGTCATATTTTATACACCAGACGATACTATGAAATTGTAATATATAGTGTATTATACACCAATATACTTTTTAACTGCTAAACCGATGTTGCACTTTTTCAATACCAGACTTTTTGCGAAAATATCCGTCAATATACGAGAAAATGAGCAGCCTCTATTGCTTTTTCGCGCTCTGATTGCCATTTAAACAGACATATAGACGGACATCGCTTACTCGGCTTAGAATTTCATAATGATCAAGAATATATACCCGAGTATAAAAAATCATATATAACTATATATTCTTTAATATAAAAATATATGAGCATATAAAATAGCATACTTATCAATATGTATTTATATATAATCATATTTTCAAAATGTTTTACCAAAACCATTCATGTATAAGCACATGCAATCATGTATTAAAGTAATACTTTTCTGAATTTTATATATGATAATACATGGTTGATAAATTTGATTAAATATTTATTAAATTAGATATAATCCAATACATAATGATATATAATACACACATCAAAAACGTCTCCTGTCATTTTAGACATATTTATATATAACACAGGTCAACAGCAAAAAAAAGGCTTGACTAACCACTATATAGATTTGATGCATCATGGCTGCCTAAGTACAAAAATGGTAAAATTTTTCAATTCTATGGATAATTTTTTTTTAAAAAATTTTTTTTTTAAAATTGACAATATTTTGAGCCATTTCTCCACTTATGTTGTCATAACTCAAAAACAACTAGTCCGATTTTGTCAAATTAAATTTACAAAAATTAAGGTTTACAATATCTTTAAAGAACGTGTACAAATTTTTTTAATGCGATCAATAGTTTCAAAGTTATGAAACAAATTGTTAGCAAAAAAAAAAAAAAATGCTAAAAAAAAAAAAAAATTTGAAAAACAAAAATCTGGAAAAAATCGAAAACTGCAAAAAATATTACTTTTTATTTTTTTGTAGTAAAGCTACATATCATGCGAATTAAACTAGATATGGATCATAAAAATCGATGCATGCTTTACATTTTTATTTACAATTAATTGAAGGTATCGCATATTTACAAGCACTGTAGAAAATTGTACCTACTATATAATGAAAATGCAGAACATAAAAACTCAGGTGCATTTTACGACACGCATTTTGGCAAAACCGCTTTGGGAAAAACCTCTATGACATTTTTATGATTCTAATAATTAAAAAAAAATAAGTAATAAACAAAAGATTGTTTAATTTTTACGATTGCGGTAGGATAGTAATAAAACGCTCATAAATGTGCGTGTACGCTGAAGTGCTCTTATTTTCCGTTAGCTACCTGTAACGGATAATTTTTTTTTTTTTCATAAAAGTCCTTAATGTTTTTTAGGATTCTTGGGAATAATAAAAAATTTGCAGCACACACAAACTGTATCCACACAAAGGGTTATCCCAAATTATAGTATCAGTATTTATAAGATCTCCTTGACCCTTTTTATTTCATTCAAGAAGTGTTTGCGATAACGCAAACATCATTTAATACCTACACAAAAATTAGAGTCATACAGCTTAGAAGTTAAAAACAATTTTCAAATATTAATAAAAATGAGCCAGAACATTTTTATGTAAAAACGATTCAGATTTATTTTGTTATGTGTGCGGCCAATATATCACCGGGAAAAAACGGAAGTGCTTCTTAACTTCATTGCAAAAGTCATATCAAGATTGCTATAATATCAATCCGCACAATTTGAACCAGCATTGGACACCGAGTACTATATGCATTCCATGTCGATTGAATTTATCTATGAAGTCTTCTAACGTAAAGTAAGTATAAATTAATAGATTTGGAATATTTTATAATTACAATATTTCTTAATTAAAATTTGAATTCTTCATATTCCTGATTTCAATTTTTTTTTTTCATTTTACAGACGACACTTGGAAATTTTGAAGCCTATGCTATGGAGAGAAACAGCGAACCACGCATCCGAGTGTTATTTTTGTTTAAGTACAAAAAGCGGTTTTGGAAAACATATGCGATGGTCTTACCCCACGAGGTCTGCTGATGGGTTTACACTTGCAGTTGTACATTCACAAGAAATAGAATATGATCGGGGTGCAAGCTGTAGTCATGTGCTTTCATCTTCACCAGGACACTCAACCTCAAGTATGTCTTACCAATCAGATATGTCAGATCCAGCACTACCATCTACAGCTGAAAATGACGAGTTCATCCCACACAAACATTTCTCGCCGAGACCATGGAATCAAGATCAGCTTAATGATGTAATTAGAGACCTTGGATTGTCGAAAAGATCTTCTGAATTACTTGCGTCCCGGATGAAAGAAACAGGTCTCATAACTAAAGAAACTAAAGTTTCGTATTACCGTACTCGAGAAAAAGACTTACTTCATTATTTTGCTGAAGAGGATGACTTTGTGTACTGCACAGATATTTCTGGTTTGATGACTGCCATGGGCTTACAGAAATATGATTCAAACGAATGGCGTTTATTTATCGACTCATCAAAACGCAGCTTGAAGTGTGTCCTTTTGCATAATGGAAATAAATTTCACTCCTTGCCGATCGCACATTCAACCAAAGTAAAAGAAGAATACTCTGTAATTGCATTGGTCATGAAGAAGATAAAGTATGATGAACATAAGTGGGTAATTTGTGTTGATCTTAAGATGGTAAATTTCCTCTTAGCCCAACAAAGCGGCTTTACAAAATATCCTTGTTTTATATGTTTATGGGACAGCAGAGCTAAAACAGAACATTGGAAGAGAAAACAATGGCCTTCTAGGGAAACACTAGTTCCAGGTACGCCAAATGTTATAAATGTGGCTCTAGTGCCCCGAGATCGCATCATATTACCCCCTCTTCACATTAAACTTGGTCTGATGAAACAATATGTTAAAGCACTTAACAAAGATAGTGAATGTTTCCAGTATATTTCAAGGAAGTTTCCCAATCTAAGTATGGAAAAGCTGAAAGCAGGCATATTTGATGGCCCACAAATTCGCAAATTGGTGAACGATACTGAATTTGGCAGTTCAATGTCAGAAATTGAGAAGAATGCATGGGATTCGTTTGTATGGGTTATTCAAAATTTCTTAGGCAATAACAAGGGTAATGATTACGTTGCGCACGTTGAAGAGATGTTAACTCACTTCCAGAATCTTGGATGCAACATGAGCATCAAAGTACACTACCTGCACAGTCACTTAGATCGTTTTCCTGAAAATCTAGGAGACTTGAGTGAAGAACAGGGCGAACGATTCCACCAAGATATCCGGACAATGGAGGAACGATACCAGGGTCGCTGGAATGCACACATGATGGCTGATTTTTGCTGGAGTATTCAGAGTAACACTTCGTTATTCAACAATAGTAGAAAATCGACTAAAAGAAAATTTCAGAGTTTGTAGTTTATAATACATATTTATTTATTTATTTTCTTGTTTTATTTATTATAATAAATGTGAATAATAAAATATAAATTTTCTACTATTTAATTTATTTATTTATTTACATTTAAGCTCATCCAACACAAATGTCTTTCCGAAGAATAGAATCAGTATATTCTAGGTAGGGTTTTGCCAAAAAATACACGAATGTTACTATGTAATGCATTTTTGATGTGAAAATTTGTACATAGCATGGGGAAAATGTTTTCAAAATTCAATCAATCGAAAGAAGAACATTAACTACTCAATTTTATGTATATCAGACAAAAAACTAAAATTTGGTGAAAATGAGCGAATTCACTTAATTGTGAATAAATTCGAAAAAAATCAATCGATTTTTATGATCGATATCTCATTTTGTTCCTATTACATGTGGCTTTGCGATAAAGCAATAAATCTGAACGATTTTTGACGTTTTCGATTTTTTATGATTTTTTTAAAACAAAAAAATTTGCTATTTTCACGTAAAAAAAATATTTTTTCCCTCAATTTTTTATTATAACTCCGAAACTACTGAGCCGATTGAAACGCAATATATTAACGGATTAAAGGCTATGTAAATTTCAGTTTTTCTAAATTTATTTGAATAATATCGGACTAATTTTTTTTTAGTTATCATTAATTATGTGGAGAAACGTCTAAAAAAATTTATAATTTTAATTAAAAATTTTTTAAAAAAAAACCTCTCCATAGAATTTCAAAATTGAACCATATTTGTACTACTGGGACCACAATACATCAAAATTGTATAGTGGTTTTCAAAGCCCTTAAAATTTTTTCAAAATTGTTGCCTTGTGTAATTCAAAACTGAAAAAATTTCCTAAGTCAGTTTGTATGTAACTTTATATAACTAAAAAATCGCAAAATATTTTACGAAAATAGTTTACAATTTTGCGAAAACGATTTCCATTATAAAATAACAAACGCTCCAGCAAAATCTTTTAGAACATATTACCTATGAATGTGTTCTAGAACAGCTTCTTTTACCAACGGTTACATGGAACCGTTTTTTGAACATGTTCCTGGGGGTCAAATTTTAAGGTTTCAATGTCCCAGAACCATTTCTATAACTGGTTCTAGAACCGGTTCTAAAGCAACTTGTTCTAGTTTGGAGATAAAAAACCTATTGTTAATTAATAGTACAAACTCAATATAAAAAGAATCGGTTGTAAGAAAAAATAATAAGCTATTATAATACGGTATAAGTTGTTCTGCAACCTTTTATTTCGATTTTAATGGGCCATTTCAATATTACCAAGCAATTTTTTTTTAAATTAAGTTAATATTAACAACTTCGTTTAAAACGAAAATTTCATGTCCTAAGAAAATATAAATAAAATTTTACATTTTAGATTCATTTTATGTTTTGAACCCGTCTTATGGAGGTCAACTATCTGAAATTTCAGATATTTTAATTTAAATATATTTGGATTATTATGTACCCAATTGTATCAAATTATATCTAATTGCAACAAATATAATATAATTAGATGTAATTATATTGGGACAAAACTTGAATAGAATTGAATAGTTTTTTATTAAATTGTATCTATTTAAATATAATTAGATCTAAAGTGATACAATTGAATAGAACCATTTTTCGGATCAAATTATATCCTCTTATATTTGCGAAAAATATCTCATCGTATATAATTTTATATTAACTTTTTTACTCGGATATATACTTTAAGGGGTCTTAGACCGATATTTCGACATTTTAAAGACGGAATGAACAACTACCCAGTAAAAAATTTTCGTGTTTTTAGAAGCAGGATAAAACAAATGCGCTGATGTAAGTGCTTACTAAAGGGTCCGCCATCTAACGTTTTTTTTCACCTAGTGCTTATTTCGTGAATGGTAACACTTAGCTCTAATTATCTATCAATAATTAGTTTTATCCTTCCGCTGAACGAATATGGTCCGTATGTTCGTTATCTTGTGAAAAAAGTGAAAGAAACTGGCATCCTCATCGATAAACCAAACCATGAGAAGCCAAAAACAGTGCGTACACCCGAGAATATTGCTGCTGTGGCAGAAAGTGTGCGTGAAGCGCCATCAACATCAATTCACCGTCGTTCTCAACAATTGACCATTTCGGAGACATCATTGAAACGAATTTTGCATAAAGACCTTGGTATGACGCCATACAAAGTCCAATTGGTTCAGGAGTTCAAAAAAAAAAAGTTATTTGGCGGACCCTTTATAACATAATACTGAGAAGCAGCAAAAGAAACAAATAATTTTCGTATAAAAATAAACAAACACAAATTTTGTGCTTACTGTTTTCCCTAACCAGGATGCACGTTGTAAGCAGCTTACCCTAATCCCTTATAAGGATGCAGGTTGTAATGCAGAAAGTTTCATATCGTGGGTTATAAACGATCTGTACCAATTTTCCCAAGTGATTTCCGATTATGTTTGGTATTTTCGAGTATGTCATAAAAAATAATTAGTCATTTAACTGTTTCTGAAGAGCTAGCATGTGGAGCGGTTAAAAAAAAATAAAATTATATTATAAGTCAAAAATTTTAACAAGAAAAACTTAATATCTGTAGAATTGTATGTAAAATAAATTATGTATATTCATACGATTACTTTTAATCGTGAAATCCGCGCCCAAAAGTAATGATTCCAAGTGGAAATTCGCCATATAAAAATCATGGTATATGTAAGCATTTTTGTAAGGGATTCTTTTGGGCTTACTTCCTTACAAACCTGCTGGCATGTAAGCAGTGGTTTTTACTGCGTAATCACATATGGAGGCGTGTATAATAATAAATTTCCCGGGAAACATTTAATTTGGCATGATTTAACGTTAGACCGAAAGAAAAATTATTTTTTGGTAAAGTATCAGGTTTCTAGTTATTAGTGTTTTGCCAAAAAAACACGGACTTTTTAGCCGTGTTTTTTTAGCAAAATGTATAAATCTCGGGATAGAGATATTTCAGAAAGTAGGAGGAGTCTTTCCAAGATTAGGGTCTATATTTCTTCTCCGGAAGAAATAGAGTATAAATATGTTCGATTGGGTTGGATTCGATTGGGGCACTCTAAATGGGTCAAAGTGGGATTTTTCAAAATTTCACCCTGCGGGTCAAAAGAATTCGTTTTAGAGGTATGGTTCCTTCGGCAAAGTTTCTTATTTTGATCCCTAGAATACGATTTTCCTTGAACGTTGAGCGATTTTTAAATCGACCCGCCCTATTGAATATTCAAAATGCAAAATATTCAAAAACTGTTCGGTTTTTGAAAATACTCTACTCAGTATCTTTTAAATTTCAATTAAATGCTTAATTTAATATCACAATTGTAGTTAAATTTAGGGAAACGGTGTCGTTTCATTTGGCAACAGCTGGTTTGAGGATGTTGTGCTTTTTGTGTGTGTATGTGTTTGGTTGTTTTTGCAACGCACTCATATACACAGTGACACTCATTTGACACTTGTCTACATATTCAACAATTTTTATTTATAAAATGTAACATTTTTTTTTTTGCGAACAACGACAAAAAACTAAAAGTAATAAAAAAAATCGCTGTAAATCGCATGCATATACTATATATTCTATATTTTGGAATGTATGTAGTCTTTTATTCACAGCAATGACAATGTTAAATGCCATTTATTACTCAGGGGTCCCATGTCTCAATGTCCGTCTGTTTGCCCGTCTCTCCGACCTTCTGCCAGTTTACATACAGTTACAATTCATACAACTCGCAGTTGTAATAGTAGAGAAGAAAAAAAAAAGTATGAAGTTTGAGTATGTCCTTCATAAATATTTCGTTTATAAGCACCAACAAAAAATGAAAATGGAATGCAAAATTGTAACAACAATTGTTGATAATTCATAACAACAATACATGCATGGCAATTGGCAAACAAATAATGTACAAAAAAGAAAACTAAATTGTATTCAACACACTTTTTTATGGTATAGAAAAAAAAAGTAATAATGAAACTATGGCTGAATTGAAATACATGCTCAAAATGAATTTAAAAAAAAAAACACACACTAACATTTACAACAGCTGCATAAAATTTCAAAATTGGTGTTTATGTCCTTGTGTTCTATTGTTTGTATAAATACTGTTTTTAATCGTAAAGCTCATAGAGACATTTCATGTAAAAATACATTATTATGAAACATGTTCGCTGCTGTTGCATATCACGTCCAATACACCCATCCCTTATTGTAAGGCATTACATACAATTAGAAAAAGTTTAACTTCTAAGGTGAAAATGACAATATATGGTAATATATGAACATGTATGTTTCCATGTAAGTGCATATATTGTTTCTTATATGAGGATGTATAAAGATGTATGCCATGTATGAAAGCATATATGGCTTCATACATACAAGCAAAAATGTTTTATATGATAATGTATATAAATGCTCAATATTGTTTCATATGTGATATAAATTTTATTAAGTGAATTCATATCGCTCATTTACTTCAAGGCTGTCATAAGTCAAAAAGTGCATTTTGAAAACTAAAGCATATAAAAGAGAAGCTTTGAACCAAAAAATTATTTCTCTTACCAAGATATAACCACACTCCGAAAACTATTTTTTTTCTGCTCCTATTTAAGAAGATATCACGATTTTCGCTTTTTGGAAAAAGCGAAATTAGGCGAAAAAGTATCGAAACTTCAATTTATATTGTTCAAACTACAACGCTTTGCTATTAATACCTAATGTCTTCCTTCTGCCAAATTTTATAAAAATCCGTCTATTAGTTTATAAGTTAAGATGATGTCCTTTAGATTAATCCTGTGAGTCATTGGACCAAAGTAAGGACTTATTATTAAAGATAAAGCGTCATTCTTACTTATATTTTATTATAAAGACTTTTTAGTCAACTTAAATTGGTTTTTTAGATTTTTGAAAACTATGGTTTTTCAAAAATAATTATTTTTTGAAATTTTACGAAATTTTTATTTTGAAGCTTTCTCGCTTCCAAACTGTGGACGGCACACGAAAAATTTCTTTGCAAAAGATTTAGCAAATTTGATTTTCTATCGGAATACATTAATTTCTAAGTATAAAACGCTCATTGGACGCATTTGTGGTAAATTTTATGAAGACTGCCCTGAGGCAGCCTTACCCGTTAGAGGGTTAAGCATAAACTCAAGTTACAGAAAGCATTCCTACTATCGGCTAAAATTTTATGAGATCAAAAATATTTATATCTAATTAGATATAATTAAATTATATATAATTTGATACACGTAGATGACCCATTTTTCGGACCAATTTGTGTGTGTTTATATATGGGAAATTATATAATATATTGTTATATTTGTTACATTTTTACCCGGGTACTTGTAAGTAATTCATAACATGTAATAGAAAAGTAACTTGTTACCTTGTTATTACATAAAGTTTATTAGGATACATACATGGTCATTAGGCCGGGTCGATTTGTGGGGAGGCAAAAAAATCGCCCAAAGCTCAGTGAAAATCGTATTCTAGGGATCAAAATAAGAAACTTTGCGGAATTAACCATACCTCTAAAACGAATTCTACTACCACGAAACTGTTGACTTTTGTCCCGTAGGGTCAAGTTTTGAAAAATCCCACTTTGACCCATGTAGAGTGCCCCAATCGAGTCCAAATGTATGACCGACCCCCACTAACTTTGAAGGGCCGATCCACCCATGCTCGTGGCACACCCCCCTGGAACTCCCCTGGGGGGTTCCCCATACAAACATTTCAAAAAATCTCCATTTTTGGCACTTTATTTTATTATTTTTATTTATTTTATTTATTTTTAATATTTTATTTATTTTTTCTCTTTAGAAATTTATTTAGTCAGAACATATGTAAATGAAAAAAATAATTTAACTTAGTAATAGAAAAGAAATAAAAAAAATTACTGTTTGAAGTCTTTTTTGCTTTCAAGTCTGGGCAATTTCGCACGGCTCTCTTATGTCGTCGCCATAACAGCCTCTACATTTTCCGGTATAACTCGTTTGGAAACGCTAGCTAGCAATTGAACGTGTCGTTCTGTTGCAGGTCGTAAAATAGGTTGTGTGGGTTTTTTAAGCCACCACAAGACACAGCTGCATGTCGTAAACTTACTTAAGCAAAATCGGTTACAGGTAGAATTGAGCATAAAATTATCATAAAGGATTTTCCAGAAGTAATAAAAGGCGCACTTGCTTAACAGAAAGCATAAAATTATCATAAAGGATTTTCCAGAAGTAATAAAAGGCGCACTTGCTTAACAGTATTTGTGGTCAGATTAACGTTTAATTTACATGTAAGTATTTTATGGGCAGTTTTGACAACAAAATCGGTTACAGGTAGAATTGAGCATAAAATTATCATAAAGGATTTTCCAGAAGTAATAAAAGGCGCACTTGCTTAACAGATTTTGTGGTCAGATTAACTTTTAATTTACATGTAAGTATTTAATGGGCAGTTTTAACAACAAAATCGGTTACAGGTAGAATTAAAATTACCATTTCATTTTTATTACCTCGTAGACCATATATAACGCAACAGTTTTTGTGAATGCATTAAGTCGTTGTGAAGAACTCAAAGTGTGAAGTTCTAATTTCAGATAAAAAAATATTTAAAAAAAAAAATCATTCCAAATCAAAAAGTTTACAATGAATCCACCATCCTTTACACCGCAAGATGAAGCAATAACAACATCAACAACTATCGAAAACCCAATGAGTCATATACCCAGGCATGATGTTACTGTTTTTGGTGTGTCTACTGATTTGACTGATCTTAATTTACCAACCCATCTGGATATTTTGAGATATTATTTTTACTTGAGCGAACAAAAAAAATTGCTCTATAAATCATTCACTATTCAAGTACAAGATAAGTTGATTGGAATTTGGAAAAAACTTGGTATGGAAATAATGCTGAAAAAAAGTGTATATAATAAATTGAATAGATTGCTTGTCAAATATCAAGAGCAAATCAAGAATAGAAACAAACACCAAGAATTTACAGAGTATGTAAAATCTCTGGAAACAATTTTTTTCATTGGAACATGTAAATGCGATTTGAAGGCAGCTCCATGTGCATGCGGTTTGGTTCCCGAACGCCTCAAAGAGTTTATGCACGATCAACATAATCAGAGAAGACTAACAATGGATGGATTTGCGATGGAAATTGAAGAGCAAGGAGCAACGTCTATGTCATCAATGCCAACATACCAAGATCCCGATGATTCAACATACGCACCGCCACCGGTTCAAGAAGATTTGGATATAAGCACAAGTTCACAATACACACAGAGATACGATTGTTTTAACTTTGCCTTGGTATGTGACAGATTTGGTGTGCGACGACGTTAGAGAGCCGTGCGAAATTGCCCAGACTTGAAAGCAAAAAAGACTTCAAACAGTAATTTTTATCTTTTCTTTTCTATTACTAAGTTAAATTAATTTTTTCATTTACATATGTTCTGACTAAATAAATTTCTAAAGAGAAAAAATAAATAAAATATTAAAAATAAATAAAATAAATAAAAAATAATAAAATAAAGTGCCAAAAATGGAGATTTTTTGAAATGTTTGTATGGGGAACCCCCCAGGGGAGTTCCAGGGGGGTGTGCCACGAGCATGGGTGGATCGGCCCTTCAAAGTTAGTGGGGGTCGGTCATACATTTGGACTCGATTGGGGCACTCTACATGGGTCAAAGTGGGATTTTTCAAAACTTGACCCTACGGGACAAAAGTCAACAGTTTCGGGGTAGTAGAATTCGTTTTAGAGGTATGGTTAATTCCGCAAAGTTTCTTATTTTGATCCCTAGAATACGATTTTCACTGAGCTTTGGGCGATTATTAAATCGACCCGCCCTAATGGTCATATATGTACATTAACGAAAACTGAGGTAATATTTACATGTATGATCACATATGAGCATATATGATATCTGTATGATGGTATATGCACATTTATGACCTCGAATTATTTCATATGTGTATGAGCATAAATGAGTTCATACACGTTCATAAATGGATGCGAATATGTTAATTTTTAACTGGTCACCTAAAACTTATAAAAAATTTCATTTATAAAAATTTAAGTTAAACATTTTTAGATTTTTAAATTTTAATTTAATACATAACATAAAAGAATTCAATACTTCAAAAATGTACATGTCCTTGTTAAAATAATAGGATTTGGAATAGAAAAGTAACCACTTAATTTCATATTCCCAAACTTATTATCCGGTAATAGAAAATTTTGCTGGGAAGCTTATGTTTAAAAAAATAAGCTAAAATAAGAAAATATCAAAAGTAAGCTAAAAAGCTCAAACAAATCTAGCTTAAAATTTTTATAATTTCAAGATTAAAACTTGTACACTCATAATAATTCATGCATAAAAACTCGAAATTATTGTCAGCACTACAAAAACTTTCGTAAAATAAACGAAATTTTGTTTATTTTACGAAAGTATTGGTTGTTTTGACATTTTTTCGTATTTTTACTCATGTATTATTATCAGTGTTTTCAATTTAAATAGCTTAAGGCTTTCATTTAAAAAAAAAAGCTCTAGCTTATATTTAGTTGGCCTACTTATTATTCTATTGCCGTCCAATTTGCCTGCTCGACCTCATACAGAAGCCAGCCCTACCTACACTGATAATAATACATGCATAAAACTACGAAAAAATAATGTCAAAATAACAAAAACTTTTGTAAAATACACGAAAAATTTTTAATTTTATAAAATATTTCGTTGTTTTTAAATTTTTTTCGTATTTTTATCATGGATTATTATGAGTTTATCGGTTCCTGCCGATGTAGTAAAAATTCAATTATGTGATGAAGAAGAGAAAAATATAAGGGACACGTAACTTTTAGTGGCCCTATCTCGTATTTGGTAACATCAAGTATTATGATTGCACACACAGAGAAAAATTTTAGCTATTTGCCAAATGAAATTCAGTTACTACACTGATAATAATCCATGCGTAAAATTTCTAAAAAATGTCAAAATAACCAGATGTTTTGTAAAAATAAACGAAAATTTGTACATTTTACGAAAATTTTGTAGTTTTGACAATAGTTTCGTATTTTTATGCATGGATTATTATAAATGTACGACTCAAATTCGGTTATTACGAATTTCAGACGGTTGGTACAATTAAACATTAGTTTTCACAACAAGTTTTCGGTTAATTCAAATGAATTTTATTTGCAGCATCCAAAATATTCTGAAATCTAATGCAAATACAGTTGTATTAACTGAATTTATATGTTTTTACAATTGAAATAAGACTTGGGCGACGTCAATTACATTTCACAATCATTCATTTGTAAAATATTTCTATATCATTAATAATTCCAGACCTACTCACAGACTAGAGTAGTGAAAATTAAAAATTCTTTCAATACCAGACGTGGGACCTTATACCAATATTTGTGTATTTAACTACAGGTCAATTATTTTTTATCTATAATTACATGTAATTGGGTGTAATTGAGTAATTTCCCTGTAATTAAATACTCAGATGCTGTTAGTAATCCCAATGTTTGGAAGCGTTTAACTTACAAGGGTGAAATTATTACTGAAATAGAAAAATTTCACAAGTGATTGATTTTGAAATATAATTGACGTCGCCCAAGTCTGATTGAAATACACTTTTCAATTCGGTTGGCACTGTATTTCTCTGTGTGTATGGAAAAAGATTTTTGGCATTCTGAATACATATGGCAGATGCCAAAATCGTTAAACGAGGCATCGCTGAACTTTTGTTTTTAATTTGTTTGTTGTAAATGTAGTTGTAGTAGTTTTGTTTTTTATTTATTTGCAAAAAAAGCCTTGACATAGAAAATGCCAAATGTTCAAAAGTGTCACACAAATCATTACATTATTATGTTTGTAAGTATTTTGGATTAGGGGAAAATTAATTTCCTATTTTCGAAGCACAGTTCCAAGATAACTTAAACACATTTATTGCCAAGAAAATTTTTAGGTTTAACATTTAAATTACACGGTTGTCCTATTCAAATTTCAACAGTTTAACGTCTTCTCTGAGTGCGCCCGGTAGGCTAGTTAATAGCGTGCTGGGTGCGGGGGTCGTGGGTTCGATTCCCACCAGAGGCACTGGTCTATTTTCGCCACATCGCGCCGAAGGCCATAGTAGATAGTGCTCGGTTAGGGTAATAGTATATAATTTGTAATTATATGATTATTAATTAATAAAAAAAAGAAAAACGTCTTCTCTTATTAAAGGGATCATTAATCAGAACAAAATAAAAAATTGTCTCTGAATTAGAAGACATATATTTTTTTGTTTTTCTACGAACTTTTTTTTTGTTATAATTTACAAAAATAATAATGATCTTTAAAAATGTTAGCGAAATATGTTATTCCTTTAACCAATATTTTGTCCCTGTTATCCCCACTTCCTTTACTACTTTCAATTGCGAAAACTGACCTTAAATTTAACTTTATTATCCCATTTTTTGTTGTTATCAATATATACTATCCACAATTCAATTTTTTAGATCTCAGTCGAACAAAGAACAATTTCTATCTATCATAAACATGAACACATACATACATAATTCATAAATTAAATGTAATGAATAATGGTTGCATTGTGTTCGTTACAGTTCCACTCATCCATTTGTACAATCGTAGTAGGAAAGACATACATTCCCAGTAATATATGGAAAATCCTCCCCTTAATTTGTGTAATGGTCAGTTAGTTAGTTAGCAGTTGTATGTAGAGTAGACAATAGGGTGACCGGTTCTTTCCATTTTTCGAAAACCGTATTTCGGGTTTTCCTCATAGTTGACTTAAAAAAAAAACTCGGTTTCAATTTCTGGAATTTGGAAAAAACCGGTTAACCGGCTTTTAAATGTTATACAATTATACTCAAAAAATACTCCCAAAAAACAGACTCGGCTGTTGCCACCACTTTTTGTTGTCAATAGAATTTTTCGGAGGCTGCGACCAAAATATTCGGTTGTGTTAACAATCATTTGATTAAAACAGCAAAAATTCAGACACGACAATAGAATTTTGATTGCCTTAAGACAAATTTGGTGTTGTCTACCAAAAAATTCGATAGCTGCAATTGAACCTCTCGATGGAAATACTGTTACTACGACCGAGACTGTTTTCTGGGTGTAGCATTTTGTTTTTATAAATTTGAATAAATTTAGTATTTCTTTTGAAAAATTGCTATTCATTTGGAATCAGCTAGAGATTTTTTTTTCACTGGTTCTCAACAAACAATAATAATTTTTTAAATCATATAAAATTTTGATTTATCAGCGCTCCGAAGTTATTGTCTGAGCTACATTTGTTCATTAAAAACTATTTATTAAAAACTGTCCATTATTGAAAACGACTCAAATAAAACATGTTTTAAAGTAAGAATATTAATAAACAAAATCGTTACTAAGCTAGTTGGTGTTGGTGTCGGTAATGTCTTCTCTCGATTTATAACGAGTTTTCTCATCAAACGAGTTTCAGCTAAATTCAGGGGTACCGCTAGGTTCTGTTCTTTCTCCTACAATTTTTCTTATTTTTATTAATGAGCTTCTTGGTCAGACCTTCAATCCTAGCTACTCTTTTGCAGATGACAGCAACATTTGTCATTCATTTTCATTCGATCACAGGTCAAGCTCTTTGGCCTGTGATCGAACATGAATGACACACTCGGCAAAACATGAATGACACACTCAATCAAGACCTTTATACAATCTCCGAGTGGGGTCGCGCGAATTAGGTCGATTTTAAAGCACGCAAGACCCAATATTGTATGTTAACCCACAGACGGGCTGTGGAATTAACATTGTCATCTGTAGCTATGGATGGTATAGGTATTGAGGAATCGAATACTCTAGATGTTCTGGGTATGTGAATACAATGTGATGTCCGTTGGAATAAGCACGTATTCAAGTGTCGAAAGAGGCATTCAAGTGTCTTGGTTTTCTGAAACGGTGCAAGACTTATGTCACTCCATCCGATCTCCTTACTACTTATACCAGCTATATCAGGCCGAAAAGGGAATACAACTCTCATATATGGGCAGGGGCTTCAGTATCTATTCTGAAGCTTCTGGACCGTGTTCAGGGGAGGGCGGTGACGCTTATCAGTGACAGTAATGTATCCAACTCTATTGATTCATAGGAACATCGTCAGCATGTGGATTGTGTGACACTTTTCTATCGATATTACCATGGTAGGTGCTCATCTGAGGTAAGTGAACATATTCCTCCAGCCCGAGTTTTTATTCGTAATACTCGCTTATCTAGTAGAGCACATCCGTTTGTAGTTGAATGTCCTGTGTTTCTCACAACGCATTACACAGAAAATTCGGTTTATAGTCCTACAATTCGTATGTGGAACAAACTTCCCGCAGAAGTCTTCACTGTTTCTTACAACAAAAATAATCGTTATTTATGATTTTTATTTTTTTCGCTCAAAATAAAACTCACTCTATTGATGGAACACACTGCTCTAATTATTTCGTCCAGTACTATAGTAAAGAGTAGTGGCGAAACAGGGCAACCTTGTTTTACCCCAGCATTTGTTGTGAAAGTGTTGCTACAGGTGCCGTTGTGGAGGACTGATACTTCAGAACCATCATATAACGCTCTAATGATGTTGATAAGTTTCTGGGGAACACCTTTCCTTTTAAGACACGCCCATATTGCAGATCTGTTCATCATGTCAAAACCTTTTTTGAAATCTACAAAAACCATATATAAATGAGTTTGCCATTCAATACATTGTTCGACGATTATTCGAAGAGTGTTGGACTGGTCGATGCAGCTTCTGTCAGGACGAAACCCAGCTTGTTCTTCTCTTAGGCTACCCTCTAGTTTTTCCTGTATTCGCTTCTGTACTATGTTGGCAGTTATCTTATAAATCATATTTAGAAGAGTTATGCCTCTCCAATGGCCGCAGTCACGTAGATCGCCTTTATTTGGAATTTTTATTAAAACGCCTTTTTTCCACGTAGAAGGGAAATGTTCTTCTTGCCAGGCTTGTTGTTGGCGGGGATGAAGAAGATTAGCTGCCATTTGAGGGTCAGCTAGTAGCAGTTCTGCGTGTATACCATCTTCACCAGCAGCTTTGTTGGTTTTTTGTTTGATTATTGCTTCTTCAATTTCTCGGACTGTTGGTGCGCTGCAGGATATTGCAAGAGTGTTGTTGTTGTTTGGCAAAAGAAAGTTTGGTGTATGATAACTCTGTTAATATTACTCAAAAATAATCATTGCCATTGAAGAAAATCCTTAAAACTCATAATATAATCATTATTGTGTAATTTTTATTATAAAACTCATAATGATTACGGTCCCTGTTATTTTTACATTTATTTTTTTAATTATAATTCTGTGTTTAATGTCGTACTGTTTGTTCGTATTTTACCAATTTTATTAAAGAAATTTAAAAAAAATATTATGTATTCGATAAAATCAAATCCCTGAAGATGTTGCAAAAATACCAACGAAACGTCGGATTGAAAAATAAAATAATCTTTTATTTGCATTTGAAAACCATTGAAAAACAGTTGAAAGCCTGATTAGGAAAACTTCTAATAAAAATTTTAAATAAAAAAATAAGAAAGGTCGATTAAAATTTTGTTTTATAATTAATAAAATTGTTTTTGTTTATATTTGTTAATCTAGCCAAATTTAAAATGACAGAATAATAACAATGGAGCAATTAAAAAATATCACAGAAAAATAATAATTCTTAAGGATAAGAAAATTTTTAAAGATTTTTATCTGAGTAATTTGTAAGTAGAAAGAAGCTCTCTTGCACGAACCATTTTTATAAAAACACTGATTTTTAACAACAATTTTCAGAACGTTACGTGTTTAACAATGAATTTTGTAAACTTACCGTTTCTAAATAATATATTGAAGCTAAAAAAAAATAGTTTAAGAAAACCCGGTTATTCGTCAACAAAAAATCAGTTTATTTGATACTCGAAAATTTTACTTTCTAAAAAGACCGAATCCGACAACATGAAAAAAAGCGGCTGAAGCCGGTTTTGAAAAACCGATTCGATCACCCTAGTAGACAATGACCATTAACTACGACCCATTGAGTATCTTCTGCATATTTTAGTTATGGTGTATGTGATAAATGACATTTGCATCTTGAAATTATCATTGGTGATATTGCAACAATCTAATTTTGCAACATATACAAACAACACACACTCACATATGCTGCTTCTTAATGTGTGTTAGGATTTAGAGGTCTCATGAGTATTGTTTGTGTTTAATGATCTAAGGATGGATTTGAAAGTCTTCCGTTGTAGGATTTATTTATTGTATGCATTTTTATGGGTATAATTTGACAAATTTATGATAATTAACTATATATCATTAATCTAAAATAGCTAACATTTTTTCGTGAATAATTTTGTATCATTTATACACTCAAAACAATATGTCTGATATAATTTGCCTCTTTAACTAAAATCAGTTTTCCTTTTTGGCAAAAAAAAAATAAGTTTGTAGAAAAGTTAGTAAAAAGGTCTTGTAAATCAGGTATACTATTTTACAGCAAATTTTTTGCTAGAATTACGTTTTCAGCTAAAATATTATTTATACTTATTAAGCACTTAACTGTTTTAAACTTATGGTTTACTAATTTATTTTGCTAAAAAAGATGTTGCGGCATGTCAAGATGTGGTAGAGACGGGGAAAATTGTACTGAAAGGTTAAACTCTTGTAAGAGATATAAATAAATCAACCATGGAAGTATTTTGTATATGTTACTAGGAAGAGAAAACGTTGACTGGAAAAAAGAGGCGAATAAGTTACAAGATTCAAGGCTGTTCGATGAAATCGCATTCTACTAAAAGTTTTTCAATTTGCATAGGAAAACACTTGTTTTTAGGTCTCCAGTAAAAGTGGGGTTAAAATGAACGACTTGTTTGATTTTTCATGTTGATTTCAATAAAACTTATTTCAAGTTATTAGCAAAAGAAAGGTATTTTAAAGATTTATAAAATTGGTATTTAAAATATTAAAAAGTACTTTACCAAAACAGTTTCGCACAATTTTAGAAACCATTTTTTACGCCATAAATATATGAATGGACAACTGTGTTTTTACAGAAGTGGTACTACTTATGTCCCATTTATTAATTTATTTATTATCTGATGGTCCGTACCCAGAAGACCTCCCTTGTAAGTTAAAGAATAATTGGTATAAATAAATTTTAACTCTTATAATCAACATTTGCAGCAAAACTTGTTGCTATGTTATACAGCACTTATCACTTCTGGCACGACTTAATACCACATTTGGCAGAACCCGCCATAGGTACAGCACCAAAATTTTCAATCGGCGGCAAAAATTCAAAATTTAATAATATGTGCATTTTGAACGTAAAATGAAGAAATCTCTTATAATTACCGAACTGATTGCAAGTGCTCCAAGAATTTATATGTTCTCCACATCTTTAAACTAAAAATTTTTATTTCACCAGAATGTGAAAATCTTGAACTGCATATAAATTTAAATCATTTGCACGGATGACGCCTAGTTGGAACTTCGACAAACAATTACGGATCTGTGTATAGAAATGAATTAAGTGGCAATTAGAAGACATTTTGCAATATTTCGGTAATGAAAATATTAAAGAATACTAATTACATCATAATTTTCAGATTTTTTTTTTTCGATTCTGCAAAAGTTTTGTTATCAATTAGTTGATTAAAAATAAAAAAAATATTGCTAAAAATTAATAAAATGTTTGCTAAATATTAGTGGACTCAAAAAAACTGAAAAACCTTGTAGAAAAATTATATTTTAGTTAATTTATTTTCTGAAAATCTGAAAGATTTTTTGTGATTATTTTAAAAATAAAACAAAATTATCCTTCAACTACTTACATCTATGGTTGTCTAAATATACTAAATATTTTTGCAATAAGAAAAGGGAAGCCTAAAAAATTGCCTAAGATGTGTGTACTTGTCTTTCGCTATAGTCTGTCTACCTGAATGTATATTTGTTTGCAATTGCACCACCCTACATTAGTAATTATTAAATTTAAATATTTTTTTTTATCTTTAATTTAATTAATAGACAATTACTTTGAACAGCCGGTGACACCACAAAATTATAGTTTTTTCAATCCTCTTATGTTTAATGTAGTTAGCGTCCTTTTGTATGAAGACCAGTTACAAATATCTTCGATGGTTGATTTTTTGTAGGTCATATAAAAGTTGTACGTTTTAATTTAATTTTACTCGTTTTTACTACATCTTGACAGGCTGATACATATACTTGATTCTGCGTATATCTTTCAATCTGGTTGTCGTTTACACTATTAATGTGCTTATCAGCACAATTTTATTTAGCAAAATAAATTAGTAAACCATTAGTAAAATATTAGTAAAACGTTAGTTCAAAAGAGTTAAGTGCTGAATAAGTATAATTACAATTTTAGCTGAAAGCAAAATTTCAGCAAAAAATTGCTGAGAAATAGTATAGTTGATTTACAGACGTTTCACTAACCTTTCTGCTAACTTAATTTTATGATTGTAGGAAGGAATCATTTTTTCAATACTGTAAAAGAACTTAATGGAAATATTTTATACCTAAAAGACATCCAAGAAGAACCATTTCCAAAAATCATATTTGGAATGATTTCCTCCTATGACAAGTCAATGTTAATTTCATCGATGAAAATGCCAAATTAGAAGAGAAAAAATTGTTGGTTGGTGGGTAGATGCTCAAATAAAATTATAAAATTTTCTTTAAAATTCATCTTACTACAAGTAAACTAAAAAGTTATTTTAATTTGCTCTTTTTGCATTTCGGGATTAAATATCTCTTACATTTTGTATTACTCAGCTTTATTTATATATATATTTATATTTATATTTTGAATTTATTTGACAATCCCATACAACAAGATATATATCTTTTAATTTAAAGTATGGGATGTAAGAAATTGTAATTACATAATTGGGTTACATTTGTAGTTTTAAATAATTAAATTAATAATAATTAATAAAAATAGAAAAATAGAAAAAAAAAAAAAATAAAAAATTAAAACATTAAAACATTAAAACAATAATGACAATAAAATGAAAAATAAAAATTTATAATATTTAGTTACTGACATGAAAAACTTTAAGTTGAGAAATGTTTTGTTATTTCCTTTTTAAACTTGTTGCGTTTAGTAACACTTACTGGTTTTAAACCAAAAATTACAAAAAGCCCAATAATTTCTATATTTTTCAAGTTTTAGCGGATTTTTATAAATGCCGCTAACTAAAAACAAATTTAACAATTTCTAGCGTCTTTTTTAGTCAGATGTAGTTACTTGTCTTGAACAAAAGTTGTCTACAGTCTATGTAACCAAAAAATATATTTCGCTTGGTTCTTTCTTGGTATATGTTTTGTCTATTTGAAAGAATTTTGCTTTTATACCGGGTGTAACATACAAAAGGCTTATGGAATTTACCGAAATATCAGAAAACAAATAAATAATTGTTAAAAATATAAAACCTTTGTGTTTTTCTTTTTATAAAATATTGTATACCAGAGGACCTTAACCCGAAACAAAATACAATTACAAATTTTAATACAGGTCAACAATACCCTACATTACATTACATACATTAACCTACATTTTATGTTACATTAAAAATTAACATTTTCTTAATTGCACTATTTTTTCCTAAAAAGAAAAAATCTATTTTTACGAAGTTAATGAGTTTTGTTATGAAATGACGAAGGTCTATGTATCTTTTGTCATACATTTTATGAAACTCTACATCATATTTATGAAAATTTCATAAATATGATCACAAACGATATATGAAACATTTTCATCGATATGAAGAAACTTTTTTCCCTGAGTATACTTAAAAATTCCATATACGAAATTGATTATAAATAAAGAACTATAGTACCTAAAACGGTGGTTGATAAAGGATTAAGCAAAGTGCCCTCTATGACTTACATAATAAAGTTTTATTAAGATCTGAGTGCTCACCTACCAGAGGCCTCCCATGTTAGTTCCGATAAGATATCTTATTTTCTATATTTTAGTTTTAAAATTTGTTATTAAAACATATCGCACACCTAGTTCAATAGTGACTCAACTCAAAATTTTTAATTTTTCAGAAATCGCAAAAAATATTTGAAACTTTATACCAATTGAAATATAAAGAAATACATAACTGTTTTTTAGCAACAGTTAACAACATACAATACAAGTGTATTGTACATAGTTTAAGCATATAAACCCAAAAAATTTAAATTTTGAGTTGAGTCACTTTTGAACTACGTGTGCATTATGTTGGTTGCGATGAACTTCCATCTGAAATTGTAAAGCTAATTGACGATAACGGCATTGATGTCTTATTAAACGTTTTTAACCACATCTACAATAGTTGCGAATATCCAGATAGTTTGTTAAAATCTACATTTGTGGCACTCCCAAAGAAAGCCAATGCTAGAATTTGCAAAGATTTTAGATTAATAAGCTTAATGAGCCACACGCTTAAAATATTTTTAAAGGTGATACACCAAAGAATATATAACCAATGCGAAAACGCAATGGGTCCTACACAATTCGGATTTAAGCACGCCATGGGTACTCGTGAAGCCTTATTCAGTGTCCATGTTCTTGTTCAAAACTGTAAGGATGTCAGGAAGGATGTTTTCATGTGCTTTATAGATTATGAAAAAGCTTTTGATAGAGTACAACACAATAAGCTAATTGATGTTTTGAAAACATTGGGCATCGATCACAAAATAATTAGATGCATCCAAAACCTTTATTGGAATCAGACGGCAGAAGTCCGTGAAGGAGATATTGTTACTCGCAATATCCCAATAAATAGAGGCGTTAGACAGGGTTGTATCTTATCACCCTTATTATTTAATGTTTATTCAGAGCAAATATTTGGCGAAGCTATTGATGACATAGAACTGGGCATCAAAGTAAATGGCCAATATATAAACAATATTAGATATGCTGATGACACGACTTTAATTGCTGATAATTTACAAGATCTACAACATCTTCTCGATCAAGTCTGTCATTACAGTAAACAATATGGTCTCGATATAAACATTTCAAAGACTAAATTTATGATCGTTAGTAGAGGAAATAATACACCCTACGCAAGTTCATCTATGAATATAGATAACAAGCAAATAGAAAGGGTATACAGTTTTAAATACCTTGGATGTTGGCTCAATGACAGCTGGGACTGTGATAAGGAAGTGAAATGTCGCATAGAAATGGCCAGAAATGCTTTCTGCAGGTTCAGAAAGATTTTAAGTAGCCGCGATATCAACATCAACCTAAGAATTAGGTTTACAAAATGTTACGTTTGGTCAGTCTTGCTGTATGGTGTAGAAACATGGACACTTAAAGTTGATACCATGAACAGACTCGAAGCATTTGAAATGTGGTGCTATCGAAGAATCTTAAGTATAAAATGGACCGATAGAGTAAGAAACGAGGAAGTATTACAGGCTGTGAACAAAGACCGTGAGTTCTTAAAAAACATCAAGCGTCAAAAAACAGCATACCTCGGTCATATAATAAGAGGAGCAGAATATGAATTGCTACAGCTCATTATCCAAGGAAAGATTGAAGTAAGACGTGGAATCGGTCGCAAGCAATTATCATGGCTCAGAAATATAAGAAATTGGACTGGGTTACGAACAATGAATGATCTTATAAACACTGCTAGAAATAGAGATGATTTTTTAACTATAATTAATAATATTAATTAAATGTACATTATAAAAATGTATTTAGAATACTTATGTAATATTTTAGAATATTTAAGTAATGCTCGAAAAAATATGTAACATGTAAAAAAAAAAAAAACTAAATGTATGTAGTCGCTAAAATCCAGAAGTGGATAAGCAAATAAAGAAGTGCATTATGTATCGATTCTGAAAAACTTTAGATATTTTAGAAATTACTAACTTTAAAGCAGTTTAGAATAAAACTTTTTTAATTATTTATTTCGAGTAGATGCTACTTGCGATTTTATCTTTCTAATAAAATAAAAATTTAGATCGTTTTCCTTGTTTAAGTTACGATTTGAGGCCTTTAAAGTTTAAACAAAAGTTCTTAACTGTAAAAACAGTTTGATATTCTTAAAAACTTAATATTTCTACTACAATTGCTTTCTAAATGATTTAAATAAAAATTAATATTTAAAACCGTTTAACCGACAGAAAAAACCCGGTTTGTCAAAAACCGAAATTTGGCCCAAAAACTGGGTTCTCAGTTAACCAAGTAACCGGTTTTTGGAAACACTTTTAATGGTGGAACTTTTTTGATAACCGAGAAAAATTAATATTGAGTTCGTGCGCCCCGGTAGGCTAGTTGGTAGCGTGCTGGCTTATCAGTGCGGGGGTCGTGGGTTCGATTCCCACCATATTCACTGGTCTGTTTTCGCTGCAACGCTCCGAAAGCCATTGTAGCTAGTGCTCGGTTAGGGTAATAGTATATAATTTGTAATTATATGATTATTAATTAATAAAAAAAAATAATATTGTGTTCGGCTCGGATATGTAAAATTTAATATTTGCAAAAAAGTGAAAAGTAATATGACCATGACTAAATGATTTTTTCATTAAAACAATTAACCTGTTATCGTATTTATTATAAGAGTTCATTACAAAATTATAAACAATTTTTGTTTTTGAGATATCAACACTTTTTAAAAAGTTTTTGCATAAATAAAAAAATTGGCGTCATTATTTTTTTAAAACTCCAACTCCTTCATACAGAGCAAAAAGAACTGCGTTTATATGAAATTTGAATTAACCTTTCGATTCTTCACCAAAAATTATTTTATGAAATCTTTTTTCCCGTTCACCATTTAGGAATGAAAGTGTTCGGAAAAACAATATTTCAATAAAAAATTAGAAAGCATATTTTTTTGTAACATTCTTAGCTGAAAAAAATGGTGCCAAACCTATTGCTCCATGGTAACCCAGTAAAAAGTTATGAAGTTTTAAAAGTGAAATCTTTACTAAGATGCAATATTTGATTGATAAACATGTTTTCGTACCTCAAAATACTTTTTCATTGCTGTGTTAAAAAAATATTTTTATTATTTATAGAAAAATTGATACCTTAGCGTCATAATAATCTATGCTAAAAATACGAAAATAATGTCAAAATAACAAAAACTTTCGTAAAATGAACAAATATTGGTTTATTTTACGAAAGTTTTTATTATTTTGGCATTTATTGGTATTTTTATGTATGGATTATTAACAGTGTAATAACTATATTTGGCGTTTTGCGATATATCGAACATATTTGTTCTCAGTTGGTAATATATAATTTAAAGTGTGTGATTAAAAAAAAATACTTTTAAAATTTTTTGAAAAATGTGAGTTTTCCGTCCACTTTATTGTCTAAACGGCGCACTTTAAAAACTGGGGAAAAATATTTTTTAAACAAATTTTTGGTGTTGAATCGAATGTCGAGTTCAAATTTCATTTAAATATGTCCAGTTTTGATCTGTAGTAAAAGAGACCCTTAATCAGCTTTTTTTAGGAGTTGAAATTTAAAAAAAAATATAATTACTCCATTCTTCTTTTTATTGATGGAAAAAGCGTCAAACAATTGATGATATCCCAAAATCACATTTTCGTGACGAACTCTAGTATTTATACACTCATAATAATCCATGCATAAAATTACGAAATTATTGTCAAAACTACAAAAACTTACGTAAAATGTACAAATTTTCGTTTATATTACAAAACATTTGGATGTTTTGATATTTTTTCGTAATTTTACGCATGGATTATTATCAGTGTATGGAAAATGTCTAAAATTTAAGATTTTTTATTATAATATAACCCCCTTTTGCGAATCTGTGAATATTTTTTGTTGAAAAACTATTGAAAAATTAAATGAAATTCGTCCTTTAATCTGTTAGTTTTAATAATTCATATCTATGTAACGTTGTTAAAATATTTAAATAACTTTAAACACATTTGTAACTTTTTTTGTCACACAATGCAACTTTGTGTGACTGACACATTTCGCTGGTTTTGTTTTATTATAAATTTTCCTTTTTTTTTTGTTGCGTTGACTATAATCGAATAACAACAATTTGTCCGCGACTACTCACAAAGTCATTTATCACTTAAACAGCCTTTTACATTTTTCTACATTAAGTCTTCTTTTTGGCGTCGTCTCCCCTTCACCCTCCTAGTCTGTATCCTGTTTATGTGACTTGTTGAAGTCTCGTGTCTTGTTGGCCTCCATGTAGTCGCAGCGGCAGTAGAAGTCGATTTAAGTAAGTAATGTGCAGGGATTGGATTTATGATGAAAGTTTGAAATTTTGTTAACGTGTTCAGTTTTAAACGTGAAATTAATGATTTTGCGTGTTTTTATGTTTTTTTCATAAAGAGAATATTAAAAAAAGGAAACGAAAATCTGTGACAATATACTGTTAAATTTATCGAAAGATGAAGTTATATTTTGACTTTGATATTAATTACTTTTATTTTTGTAAAGGTAAAATGAAAAATAGTTTAATGACAGTATAAAAATAAAATTTCTAACCAAAAGTATAAATATTTGATTTTGGACATTTTAATGAGCATAAAAAACGATATTCTCAACTTTACCTCCTATGGTGTTAGTACAACTGAGTACAAATATTGTCCTACACTCCAAAAAATAAGTTAGAAGAAAAGTTAGTGAAACGTCTTATTATCAACTTAAATTTTAATTATACTTATTCAGCAATTAACTGTTTTGAACTTATGTTTTACTAATTTTTTACTACTGTTTTACTAATTTATTTTGCTAAAAAAAATTGTGCTGATAAGCTTATAAAAAGTGTGGACAATAACTAGATTGAAAGATGAAGTAGATTTCGCGACATGTTAAGATGTAGTAGAAAGACACGAGGAAAATGATACTAAAAAGTACAACTCTTTTAAGATATATAAAAAATTTCAACGTTAAGGTACGTTCAGATTAGTCAAATATTTGACAAAAAACATGAAATATTTCTTTGTCGTAATCTGGACACAAAATATATTTGTGTGTCAAACAGCAAATCAGCTGATTTTGGTCAAACAAAATTATTTGCATTCAAATAAATATTTGACAAACTTAACCATAGTGTGAACACTAGCTATCAAATATTTTCTTCTGATTTGAGCAAATATTTATTTGATCTTACAAAAAAAATGTGAGAACAAACAATGGCCAATAACAGGTGGTAAAATCGTAAAAGTACGTGAAAATAAAAATTTAATCACTCAGATAATGGATTGAAACATTGGTCTAAAATGGAATGAAACGGGAAACGATTGGAATCGGAGCACTGTACACAATTGTGTTGTCGTACGTGAAAATAAAAATTTAATCACTCCGATAACAGAATGGAACATTGGTTCAAAATGGAACGATATGGAATGAAACGGGGAATGTTAAGGTTAAGGTTTGCATCGTATACATATAAATTGAGGATTAAAAAAATTTAATTTTGTGTTGTCACCGGCTTGCCAATAATATTGTCTATTAATTAAATTAATATCTATTAATTAATTTATTAAAGACTAACTAGTACTAAATTATTATAGTGACTATTAATGTAGTGTGGTCAAGTTGCAAACAAATATACGTTCAGCTAGACAGACTAAAGTGAAAGACAAGGACACACTTCTAATGTAATTTTGTATCTGTCGTTTTTTTATTGCCAAAAAGGACTTGTATATTTCATATTTTGTTATATTAGTTTGTTTCGTTTCTAGAAAGATGCCATCATTTAGACAATCATTGATGTGAGTATTTGAAACTTAATTTGTTTATATTCTATATAATTATTTCTATATATTTTCAGATTTTAAATTAATTCGTGTTATCAATGTGGGATTCTGAATATTTTTATATTTTTTGTAACGTATTGTAAATTATTTCTAAAAGAATAACAAAACAAAATTTAAGATTTTCACCAAATAAATTATAATTATAATTTTTCTAAAATAGTTTTTTTCGGTCTACTGATATTTTAGCAAAAACTTTTAAATTTTGAATCAACTAAGTGTTAGCAAAACTGTTGCTGAATCTACTAATTTTGTTGCTAAAAATCAGATAGCAAAGTTTTCAGCAAACGATTTTGGGGACATTATAAGTTCTTTGCAAGCACCCTCCTGACTAAAATTTTGCTGATTCAACAACATTTTTTGCTGTCTTAACTAACTTTTTTTTGAGTGTGCTTAATATGATATTTACGTATTTTCTCTTTTTTCAAAATTCGTTATAATTTGCGTTAAGTCGCTGCTCAAATTTGAGGGTTTAAATAAATGTGTAAGAAATGTACAATGTTTAAGTTTCAAAAATTTTGAACGCGTCCACAGAATTACTCAAAATTTTGTTTCATTTTAAAGAACAAATCCTCCTCTTGAAACAGTGTTGACAAATTTTTTTTCTTAGGAAGAGGTAACGAAATTAAAAAAAAATGCTTTTAACCCTTGGACAAACACATGATTCTGGCCAGGCATATTTCATTTTTGAGCGTTAATTAAACATACTTCTAGTTTAGGTAGATACCTGTATTTCCCGGTAGCAGCCTAAAATATTGTTGGATTTCTATCTGTAAAAAAAAAATTCAAAAATATCGTTCCAACACGACGAAAACTGCAAAAGAAAAAAGTCCCCCCTCGAGCAAACACATATGCCTGGCCAGACCCCTACACAATTTTGGGACAGCAATCAACCCGTTGTATATTCCCAGCAACATGCTGCCTAACCAACAAAGCGGCCCTTGTGCACTGAATTCCAGAAAAGATTGTAGAATTTGTCTTACGCAAGACGAAAAGCTGCGTAGGAAGACACGTTTTTACTGCACCAAATGCACTAATCCTGTGTGCCAACAACATTCTAAGGTTGATTATACTTGTTTTTCATGCATTCCACAAAATGAATAAATTTTTTTTTACATTTTTACCAAAACGATATACGAGCAGACTTCATTCAATTAAAATTTTTCAATTCAAGTACCCTTTTTGCCATACATATGCATGAAAACGTATAGGGGTCTGGTCAGGCATATGTGTTTGTTCGAAGGTTTCAGAATATGTGTTTGAGGGGGGGTTAGTTTGCTAATAGCTCAAAAAAAAAAAATAATTAATTTTCTCTGAAATCTATTTTGCAATTAACTCAAAGTAGCACTTACAACATATAAAATCTCAAGTTAGATCGTCAGTTCGAGCCCAGCTTTACACTCAAAAAAATAAGTTAGTAGAAAAGTTAGTAAAACGTCCTGTAAATCAGGTATACTATTTTATAGCAAAATTTTTTGCTAAAGTCGTGTTTTCAGCTAAAATTTTTGTTATACTTATTCAGCACTTAACTGTTTTATACTAATGCTTTACTAATATACTAATGTTTTACTAATTAATTTTGCTAAAAAAAAAATTAATAGTGTGGCCGACAACCAGATTGGAAGATATACGCAGAATGAAGTAGATGTCGCGGCATGTCAAGATGTAGTAGAGATGAGGAAAATGATACTAAAAAGTACAACTCTAATAAGACATATAAAAAAATCAACCATGGAAGTTTTTGTATCTCTTTTTCATACATAAAACAAAATTGAGGATTAAAACAACTTAAATTTTGCGTTGTCACCGGCTTGTGAAAATAATTGTCTATTAATTAAATAAAAGACAAAATAAAATATTTATTTATTTAAACTAAATGTTTATAGATTAATAATAGTGCGCCCCGGTAGGCTAGTTGGTAGCGTGCTGGCTTATCAGTGCGGGGGTCGTGGGTTCGATGCCCACCAGAGGCACTGGTCTGTTTTCGCTACAACGCGCCGAAGGCCATAGTGTGGTCAAATTGCAAACAAACATATACAGACATGTAGACAGAGTAAAACGAAAGACAAAGGCACACATCTTAGGTAGATTTTTATGGTTCCTTTTTCTTATTGCAAAAAAGGCTTGTTTTTTTCGTTTCGTTTGTTTTTGTTTATTTTTTCGTTTCGTTTCTATAATTATCTTCGGCAGTTGCGTCCTTTAAACCATAGCATCATTTAGACAACCATTGATGTAAGTAATTGAAAGAAAATTTTTGTAATATATATTTATTTCTATATATTTTCAGATATTAAATTAATTCATGTCGTCAATGTGGGAAAATGAAAATTTTTATATTTCGTTATTATAGTAAATTATTTTTAAAAGAATTAGAAAAATTGTTTTATGATGTTCAGCAAATAAATTAACTAAATTACAATTTTTCTACAAATTTTTTGCGTTTTTTTCAGTCTTCCAAAATTCAACAAAAAATTTATTAATTTCTAGCAAGGCTTTTGTATTTCTAATCTACTAAGTGTTAGCAAAACTTTTGCTGAATCTACTAAGTTTGTTGCTAAAAATCAGCTCGCTGATTTTCAGCAAAAGATTTTGCTGACATTAGCAACTTTTTTGCAAGCATCCTCCTAACTAAAATTTTGCTGATTCAGCAAAATTTTTTGCTGACTTTACAAACTTTTTTTTTTGAGTGTAGGCATATATATTTTTGCTTTAATAATAAAATAAATTTTGTTGAATGCATGTGAATCTCTTTATAGAATACTATTATAGTCCATAAATATAAGATATTCAATTGTTACAATAAAAATTGAAAATTTTTAAGTAAATGTCGGGTGTTATAATAAATAGTATTAAAATTTCATAATAGTAATATTACGTGGAACCACAAAAATTCGATTGGAAAAAAAATCGGTTTCAACTACAAAACTGTTTTCTGTGTGTAGTATTTCGATTTTATTAAGATCTCACCAGTTCCCGAAGTTTTAGAAAAGCTAGAGCCACCAGAATAGGCAGAGCTTTAACAAGAAACCTATTAATAATCAATTTTGCTCCATTCTTGTCTTCTTAGTAATCAAATACGTGGCTAGGGTATTTTCTTAACAAACATCATGACGTACTAAACTTTGACGACCAAAAATGTTGGATTAATATAAAAAAAATTAGTTTTTACTCTGGCATTTGTTTCTTGATTTTCTAAAGTTACTGAACAAATAGTTCCAGAGAAAATCGCAAACATCGAGGTGTCCTCCTATATGAACAGTGGTCGTTAATAGACAGTAGGCGTCAAAAAAATTTGTATGGCATTGTTTTAAATTTTTTTTTATTTTATTTAATTTTCTATAAAAAAAAATGAAAATACAGTTTAATTTGTATTTTTGTTGCACTGAAAGCTAGAGCAACAATGCTTACCAAAAAATCAGGACTAAAGATTCATAAAGTACCATTTTAAATAAAGGACTATAAGGCTGCCAAAAGTAATGTGATTTTATTTTGTTGAAATTAATGTTGTTTTTATTTTTCATAAAATTATATTTTATAGTAATTTTAACAACAGACAGTTTGCCAGTATGCTGTAGTTAACCATTATAACCAAGCTGTGTTTCAAAAATCTTACAAGCTGTTGCAATTGTGTATGTGCGTTCCTTGATTGTGTTGTTTCAGTTTTGTGTGTGTGTGTGTTTGAAATAAAATGAATGCTGCAGGATGCGAACAGATGACGCAATTATAAACTGTTGCTTAATTGAGGTTCAATTCTTGCAGTTGAAGACAAAAAAAAAACAACATAACAACAGAAAACAAAATTTATATACTTCTACTTATTAAACATTAATATAAAATATTATATGTTCGTTCAACACTGACACACACAATCACACAGCGTTGTACATGAAGATACTTGCAAAATTTTAAATACATTGTATTAAAATGCTGTGCATATCTGAATATGTGTAATATTAATTGGCATAGGGAAAAAATATATTCTTTGAATTAGCCTGTTTTTTAAGAACCAAAGGATTATGATGAATATTCTTTACAGAAATTTTCAAAATGCTTGGAAGTCATAAAAGAAATCTTGACAATTCAAAACACTCATACGTAACCCAGCAAGATATTGGTAATTTCATATAATATTTTAAATTCAAAATATTTTATTCTTAGCCCTCTTTGTCACAGGTTAGTAAACCGTATTATCATGTATTATCATCGAAATTATCAAAAAAACATGCAAAATTTTCGAGTGTCTGCACTATGACCTGCAAGTTACTCAAATTATATCAATTCAGTATTGCCAAGTATTCAAAACGCCAACATATGCATGGAAAAATTGTGTTCTAAAACTTTTTTTATTTAAAATTCTCATAAAATTAATATTATAAAATATAATTAATATTTGTCAATGTGTTCTATGTGAATTTCTTTTTATAAATACACCAATAATCAGTCACAATCGGCATGGCGATAATACAAAATATACTGGGCCTGAATTATGTAAGACCACTGTCACTCAATGACATCGTTTTAACGATACCATTGCTTTATGTAAGAATGTCGATAAAACGATTATCGTTTTGGCGATAGGCATTAAGCTTTATATAAAATATAAACATGTCAAAAAAGAGTGATAGTCGCGCCTTTTTTAAGCATATCTAGACGACAATGAATTCATTGTCGTTTTGGTATTAAAATTATTATATGTTAATAAATAAATATGTTTCGTCGCAGTGTTTTAATTCTTTCAACAATAAATATTGAAGGAGGAATGAAAAAAACAGTTGCGTATAAAAAGGAGATTTTTAAGAGATGAATCCGACCCATTTTCACTTCCATCAAAGAGGTAAGAACATTTTAAAATTTTGTATATATAATTATTTATTTTTTTTTTTATATAGATTCATTCAACGATTTTAAATTAAATAAAGATGCTTTCAAATATGTTTTAGACACTGTTTATTTAAAAAATGGAAAGCGTTCAACGTATATCAGCCACTTTGGAAACTCTGGGTTCAGGTGGATATCAGTGGCTTGCGGGAAACGATTTTGGAAACGTACCTAAAATTATACATTAAACATTTCCTAACACCATAAAAACAAAATATACTTTCGATTTTGTCATTTTCAAACACTTTAATGCTGCTTTCTTAAAACAAAATAAAGCAAAACAAATGTCATTCTCTTTAACTTTTGACATTTTCCAAACGTCAAATGAAAACGGTACACGACACGATAATGATAGACATACATAAAGCAAAACAAAAGTGGTAACGTTTCTAAGTATCGCCAAGATGACTATGGTTAAAAAAGATACGTAATGACAGTCCTGGCTTCGCTGAGGAAAGTTTTTCTGCGTGACCGGCCTTCGGTCGGGCTTAGAGGTTTTCTCCTTTGTGATAGGTAGTTTACCGGTAAATTTTTTGTGACATGCTTCGGCCGGGCTTAGTGGTTTTGTCCTGTGTGGCTTCACTGAATAAAGTTTTTTTGAGTGACCGGCCTTCCGCCGGTTTTCTCATATGTGACAGGCAGTTTAATGGCTTCGTTTAATAACATTTTTCTGATTGACCGGCCTTCGTTCGGCCTAAGAGGTTTTATGTAATAGGCAGTTTACCGGCTTCGCTGAGTAAAGTTTTTCCATTTTGCGGTTTTATTAAAAAAATTTATTTTGTTGTAATTTCGATGTATTTGTAAGTGTTTTCGAAAATAGCGCTGCAGGTAAAATTTGTAAACTGGTGGAAAAGATGTTACATACCTATTTTAATTCTGGAGGAAACTACCTACTTTTGAACTGAATCATTTTAGCAAAAATTTTTTCTAATAGTACCAAATTTTTAAAAAAATTTTTTTAGCAGATTTCTTTACTATATTAGTAAGATAATAATAGTGAAAATAAAACTGTCCAATCTACAAATTTTAATTATGTATATTTGAGACAAATTTTAGTTCATTAAAACTAACAAATTAATCTGCTGAAATCAAAAAAAAAAATTGCTAAATACTAGTAGATAAAAAAAAAAATCATAACAAAATTTTAAATTTTTAAAGTTTTTTTTTGTTTTTTGTTTTTTTTTTTTAATCAAATAAAAATCTGCTCTTCCGAATTCAGCAATATACAAATTTTTAGCAAAAATTTATGTTGACTTTAGCAAAAAATACTGTAATTTGCAATCTACTAAGTTTAAGTTAAATATCGAAAAACGTAATATCAGTTCTGGTTTTCTGTTTTTAGTCTTCAAATATTTAGTAAAAGTTTTTACTAATTTTAGCAGAGTAAATTGCTATTTTCCATTAACTAAAATTTAACTCGAATATAACTAAAATTTTGTGAAGTTAACAGTTTTTTTGCTCTTCTGTTTTTTTTTTAATATTTCGAAAAAAAAATAGGATAATTTAAGCCGTTTTTTCTACAACGTAATTTTTGACTAATTTTTAGTCGATTTTCAGCTTTTTCTGCTATTTCTACAGATGTTATTTCGTGAATTTGAGTGATTCACGTGAATCACTCATGATGAGGCGCAAATGCGTTTAAAATCTGAATTTACTTACAAGAGCAAGAGTGAGTGTGAGTACAAATTATTCGCAAGTGATTGTGCTTGAGTGGGATTTTTCTCACCCGCCCATCTCTGCACTCAAATAAAAAAGGTAGTAAAGTCAGCAAAAAATTTTGCAGAGTCAGTAAAATTTTAGTCCGGACGGTGCTTGCAAAAACATTGCTAATGTCAGCAAAATCTTTTGCTGAAAATCAGCGAGCTGATTTTTAGCAACAAAGTTAGTAGATTCAGCAAAACTTTTGCTAAAGCTTAGTGGATTAGAAATTAAAAAACCCTTGCTAAACATTAATAAAATTTTTGCTGAATATTAGTAGACTGAAAAAAACTCAAAAAATTGGTAGAAAATTTTTACTTTAGTTAATTGATTTTGGTGAAAATCATAGAACATATTTTTGTGATTCTTTTTAAAATAATTTACAATACGTTACAAAATATAAAAATTTTCATACTCCCACATTGACGACATGAATTGATGTAATATCTGCAAATATATAGAAATAATTATATATAACATAAACAAAATTATTATCTTTGAACTACTTACATCAATGGTTGTCTCAATGAAGATATCTTTTAAAGGACCGCTAATGCCGCAGACAATTATAGAAACGAAACGAAAAAATAACAAAATGCAACGTATACAACCCTTTTTTTGCAATAAGAAAAAGGAAACATAAAATTCTACCGAAGATGTATGGCTTTGTCTTTCGCTTTATTCTGTCTACCTGCTGTATATGCAACTTGACCACTCCATTTGACTACAAATACACATTTAACCTTTTTTTAATTTAATTATTTTATTTTGTCTTTTATTTAATTAATAGACAATTACTTTCAAAAGCCGGTGAAAACGCAAAATTTAAGTTGTTTCAATCCACAATTTTGTTTTATGTATGAAAAACAAATACAAAATCTTCCATGGTTAATGTTTTTCTGTTTCTTACTAGAGTTGTACTTTTTAGCATAATTTTCCTCGTCACTAATACATCTTGACATCTAATTCATTCTGCGTATAACTTTTAATCTGGTTGTCGTTCACACTATTGATGTGCTAATCAGCACAATTTTTTTTAGCAAAATAAATTAGTTAAACATTAGTAAAATATTAGTAAAACATTAGTTCAAAACAGTTAAGTACTGACTAAGTATAACTAAAATCTTAGTTCAAACATAATTTTAGCAAAAAATTTGCTGAAAAATAGTATACCGGATTTACAAGATGTTTTACTAACTTTTCTACTAACTTATTTTTTTGAGTGTAGTTCTAATATATGACAAAAATTCATTTTGGATGTATTTTTATATATTTTGTGTTGGAAAATATATTTAGCAATATCATAAATACGATGAGATCTACAACTTGATGTAACTTTAATTTAATCCAAGCAGACTGTAATTTTAATTTGCTTTAAATTAAAAACCGCAATAGTTTGTACGCCATGAGAAATAAATGGTTTACTCTGGTAGATACAGCATGCTTAAACATCGGCTAGCACATACAGAAAAGGAAATTCATGTCATAAGTACAAAAACTGTGTTGGGTTTTAGGGGTTTGCTAGCTATAGATATTTTTTTTTAATTTTTTTCCACATTTCATTAGTTTGAACTTTGTTTTATATACAATGAAAATTTTGGATAAAAATCGCGAAACAAAAAAAGTAACGGCTTGTTAAACAAACTCCAGGTCCTGTATTTTACATGAGTAATATTGGAAGTAACAATGCTTTTTTTCTCAAAACAAGATATTGATAATCGGGTACCACCGTGGAGCCTTAACCTGTGCACCGATTCTCAATCGATTTCTTTTGTTTTGTAGAGGACTAAAAAATTAAGTCTCGATCATAGAGACATTTCAAATTTTTGGCTAGTATTTTTTCTTTTGAAAAGTAAAAAACATCGATTTTTTGGGCGCTTTTTAATGTTTGAGATTTCCCACGTACCATTATAATGCAAATCAAAAAATTTTAAATTCCGGCTTCTTTAGGGAGTAAAGAATTTATTTGTGTGTGAAACAAACTTAAAAACTTTTTCTCAGATTAGTACCCAATTCTCCACGATGGCACCCGATTTTGCTTTTAAAAAAAGAGTCTATAATTAAATGGTTACCAGGGTTGCCATGATTGTCTGAATTCTAGATTATAATTTTTAGAATAATATCAAATAATATTGTGTTTTGCTATCGCAAAAAGAACTTTTTGAATATATCATTTATTTATTTTTTGTAATTGAATAAATATTCTCGTTTTTATTGATTTCTAAACCTAGTAAACCCCTTAATATTTTGCTCAAAGACACTTTTGACAGTCCTCATTTTAAAGTCATTATTGTGCTGTTGATAAAGAATATATTACGAAATAACCGTTTCTCTTATCCAATAAATAATATTCTGGTTTTTGCTCATATATTTGTATGTAGTCGCTGTTTTATATTGTATGGAGTCATAACTATGGCTGTTATATCATTTACTTTATTCCTACGAGGCACATTTGCTATTATGAACTATGAACAAGATGTATTCTGCAGCAGCAGGAGCAACTACAGCATCATCAACAACAGCAGTACAAAGTGGAGTAATGGTACGTGCGTTTAAATTGTTCGCCTTTAAGCCCTGATGTTAAATATAAAAATTTATTTTCGTTGCATTTAATGTGCGTGTGTGTGTGTGTATTTGTGTGGTGGTAGTAGTACATACCCAGGCGGAAATTGCCAATAGTACAACGAAAATAGTATTGGCAAAGGTATAAATAATATTGCACTAGGAAAACACTATTTAGTTTGCAAAGCATGTGTTTTGTCAGTACCACCCGCAAAATTCTTTGCCAATATTGTTTTAATTTTTGTTCGGATGTTATCTGACAGATTATTAGTTTTTCGTTATTATAAGTATACTTTAAGCTAAAAGTGACCCATAAGCTAAAGGGAAGACATTGTTGCCTTTAACTTTAAACGTAAGGTTTATGTGTTTAAAGTTACCACATTTTCTGCTCTATAAAGAAAAAGAAGAAAATACCGAATTTCACAACCGAATTTCACAAATTATTGTTTGTTTGTAAACAAATAAATAAAAGTACGTTACCACTACGTATTTTTATAAACCAATAATCGGTTTTGAGTTTGTTGCTGCCACATTATCAAAAATATTAATTTTATTTTATTGGGAAGTTGTAATAACGAAAAACATTATAGCTCACTTTTTTCCTCACTTTAGCTAAAGTTACCTTTTACTAACAATTACTTTAAAGACAAGTTGTAATAATGGCCCTAAGACTTTTTTAAATTTGTTTTATTATACGATACATATTTTTCAAAATTAATTTCATAAATTTAATTTAAGTTTTTTTAAAGCACAAAATTTTTTGAATTACCAACGTTATGCCAACGGCGTCAAGTTGGCTCCTCAAACCAACGATTGGCCACTATTACCAATCGGGTAAGAGGACAATACTGTCAAGCAGGTTCATTTCGACCGTCACCGACGCTTTGCCGATACTATGCCGATTGTTTTTTTCTGCCTGGGTAGTTGGAATTTTAATGCTTGTTGCATTTATACTTTATGCAGCATACATTGCCGTTATAAGGGGTGGTAGAACAAAATTGTCTCTCCCTTTGGTGGTAGTAGTAATATTCGTTAATTTTGTCGATTATAATGATGATAAAGTTCATTTTTTTCCATGATTTTCCTGACAGAAATAATGTAATATCTTTTTTTTTTTTTGGATACATGTTCTCATTTTCAAGTTGGTTTTTTGTTGTTTTTTTTTTTTTTTTGTTTTCCATTGGCATAACATTGATAATATGGCTATCATGACTTTTATCATTGATGCCAATCGAGTGAAATTACGCATATTCAGCCTAAGGGATATAATGATCATACTTGTGTATTTTATTCACCAATGTCATTTGTTGTTATTTTTATATTATAACAAGGGTACAGTGGGATGTAGTAAAAAGGAATTGCTTGAGATATAATTTATAAATTTTGAGAAACAATTGTGGTCTCTCAACAAATTCGTACTCTAAGAAAAAAAAAAACGTCTGTAATGGTTATGAGAAGTTTTTCTGTTATTACGGGATATTTAACTATGTTGAGCCTTGCGGTATTTTTTGCTAAATGTAACAACGCCTGTCTGCTGAACTTTAGTACAATGAAATTAGTAGCAAAAAATTAGTAGCCACTATTAAATTTTTGTAAAATTGTTGTAAAATGCAATTTAAAACCGTTTTGCTAAAATCAAAAAAAAAAACAAGTAACTAAATTTTAATAAAAGTAGTAAAGGGTGTATTTTATAGAGGTAGAGAACTTTGAAATGGTATAAAACAAAGATGAGTTTTTTAAATTGCTATGAAATTCACTTTATTCGAAAGATAATCTACTGGCATTATAATTTAAATAAAGGATGTTTTCTATAGAGGTATATAACTTTGAAATGTTATAAAACAAAGATGAATTTTTTAAATTGATATGAAATTCACTTTATTCGAAAGATAATCTACTGGCATTATAATTTGAATATGCCTTGTGACATATGACCACTACGGCTTGCTCGGACGTAGTATAATCTGGAGATCCAATTTTCGATGACTTTTTCTAACATTTGTTATCGTTTATTGACAATAACGCTACGAATGTTGTCCTCCAAGTGGTCAATCGTTTCGTGCTAATTGGCGTAGACTAGCGACTTCACATATGCCCACAAAAAATAGTCTAGGAGTTGGAGGCCAATTCACGGGTCCGCAACGTGCAACTATGCGGTTACCAAACGTTTCGTTTAATAAATCAATTGTGGCGCGAGGTATGCGCCGTCTTGTTGAAACCACAGCTCCTGCACATCATGGTTGTTGTGTTGATGAACGAAAAATTCAGTAATCATGACTCTATAGCGGTCACAATTGACTGTAACGTTCTTACCAGCATCGTTTTTAAAGAAGTGCGGACCAATGATTCCACCAGCCAATAAAGCACACCAAACAGTCAGTTTTTCTGGAGGTACACCTGAGGATTATCATCACTCCAAATATGGCAGATTTTTTTATTGACGTATCCATTTAACCAAAAGTGAGATTCATCGCTAAACAAAATGCGTGCACTATACGTATCTCTAACCGAACCATGATTTTCAAAATAAATGTGAACAATTTGGAAGCGTTGTTATGGCATCAGTCTAGTCATGTTGAAATGCCAAACCAAACTAAACATAAATCACTTGACAGCTGACAAAATGGCCGCCAGTTAAAAAAGTGTTTCCAACTAAAAGTTCTATACCTGTATAAAAACACCCTTTGCATTAAAATTAGTAATCGCTACTAAGTTTTAGTAGAATTTTTGTAAAATACAATTTAAAATCATTTTGCTAAATTCAGCAAAAAAATATTACTAAATTTTAATCATATTAGTACAATGAATTTAGTATAAAAAATTAGTAAGCACTGCTGAATTTTAGTAAAATTTTTTGTAGCTATTACTTTTAAAAATTATTTTTTTAATAAACAAAAGTTATAAATATTTTTATTAATTTTATTCTCGTATCACTAACACTACAAAAATACACTTAATATCATTTTAATTGTAACTTAATTTTTCTGGAACATTGTTGTCTGGATGTGTGTTAGATGTATGTAGTATTGTTTGTTTCTTTTCATTATTTCTTTAGTAATGCCATATAAAAAATATTAAAAGGCTGAAAAAAAAAACTATATTTAATTATATTCACAATAAATATATTTTTAATTATAAAACTTACCCTACTTTTATACTCATATATAACTGCAGAATTTTTTTATGTCTATAAAACGCCGTCGTCTTTACTACTGGACATTAGGGGTACAACCAAAATAAGGCTCCTCAGGCCATTTCGGAACAAAAACGTTTCGCGTCGAAGCCAATTTCTGAAAGTCCTTTAAGATTTTTTTTTTTTATTTTTTAAAAATTTTTTATTTTTCAAAATTTTTTATTTTTTCAAAATTTTTTATTTTATAATTATTTAACTATTTACATTTCTTTTTGTAAATTAACTCAAGTCATCTATTCAGAATAGAATAAACCCGTTCAATAATAAAGTTGGTGTACTTTGAATAAAATTATTTTCTCAAAGACTACAAAACGTTTTTATGAGCTGATGCAGAACTATAAAATATTACATTTTTATAAAACTCTTCGTTGTATTTATGAAAACTTCATAGATTTGATAAATAGTTGATTTCTAAAACATTTTCATTAATATGATGCAACTTTTTTCGCTGATAAACTTTATTGTTATGCAAATAAAATCTACTTATATGCAAATAAAATATACTTGGCCAATTTGTTTTGTAAGTATAGCTTATTGTTATTTCGGATAAAATTTTTTAAATATATAATTTTTAAAATAGCAAATTTTTTTGCTAGTTTTGAAGGACTAGTAAAATGTTTTGCTGAAATCAGCAACAAAAATTAGTAAAAAAATTTAGTAATTTTTAAAATGTGAATAGCAACATTTTTTACTAAAAAAATATATTGTACTAAAAATTAGTACAAAAATAGTAAAGTGAAATTTAGCACCTTTTACAGATTTTGATACTAACTTTTTTTGTCTGAGTGTATACATAATGTGAGAGTTGCATATAAGGAGTTAGATCGAATAAAACCTAACACAGATTATCACTAATAACTTTTTTTATGTTTAAAAGTGAACTTTTTTTGAATCAAGTTATCTTTTAAAAAGTCGCCAGATGACCCTAATTGATAGGAGCAGACCATTTCCAAAAAAAAGTGACAGTATTGGGAATTTGCTTTGTAGCCTTCATCAATAATTTAAAAAGAATCTTAATATAAGTTAGTTTTTGTGAGTTCTGAACAATTAAGCATATTTTTTTCTACGAAATTTAACGTATTTTTTTGTAAAAATGCTACTGTTTTTGTTTTCACTTTTCGTTCAAAGTCCATTTGTAAACAAAGTAATGATCCGATTTCGCTAATAATTTATACACGTCATCTGCCGACTTTTTAAAAGATAACTGGATTAAAAAAAAGTTCACTTTTAAACATAAAACAATTTATAAGTGATAATCTGTGTTAGGATTTATTCGATCTCACTCTTTATTACAGAAGGGTATACAACTTTTGGTGTCCGACCGAAGTCTTTGGCCAAAAAACGATATTTGGTCGTTTTTTTTTTTTTTTTGATATTTGGATACATTTTAATATTGAAAACATATTTGTTGAGCCGTTTTATTTCGATTTTGAGTAAAAACTTTAAGGAAAAAGCCGAAGTTTAGCTGTAAAGTTAAATACTCGGCCATCAAAGTTTTTCCGATTTGGACGATTGTTTATTGGCCGAATTCATTGCTTTACTATGAACTTTTCTTTGAGTTTGACGCTCAAAATCATATACATATTATCAAATGACAGAAACGAAAACTGGAACAATTTTCTACAAAGTTTACCAACTGGTAAAAAAAGTTTTGGAAATTAACTAAAGCAATTCGAGGGAACAAAGCAGTAATTGGGAATTTAAAAGTAGATGGCAATGAAATTTATAGTAATGAAAGAAAAGCGAATATAATAGCTGATTTTTTTGAAAATTCTCAACGAATAACCATTAATATATCTTCTTCTGCTGATCAAATGGTATCAAAACATATAAACTGGCTAAAAAACCACTCATTATCAGACAATGGTTCATATGAGTTGACTTCTGTAGAGGAAGTAAAGTTTTTTGTCAATAAACTAAAGAATTCTAAAGCTCCTGTAATAGATGGGATACAGCCAATTATTTTGAAAAGAATGTCAGATTTATTTTATAATACTATTACCAAAATTTTTAACTGGTGCCTTAGGACTGGTTATTTTCCAAAGCAATTTAAAAGTGCCAAGGTAATTCCCATACTTAAACCGGGAAAGGATGAAAAATCACCCAAAAGTTACCGTCCTATTAGTAGGTTGAACTGCTTAGACAAAATTTTCGAAAAAGTAATTCAGTGCCGCCTTAATGAGTTCACGGAACAAAATGGAATTCTAAGTAAAGATCAGTTCGGTTTCAGAAAAGATTATTCTACTGTACACCAGGTTAAAAGAATTGTAAATATGATAAGTACCAACAAAAATAATCGCAAAAGCACAGGTATAGTTTTTCTTGATATAGAGAAAGCTTTTGATTCTATTTGGCACAATGTTGTTATTTTTAAACTTCAAAAATTTGGTTATCCAATATATCTACAAAAAATAATAAAAAGTTTTCTGTCAGATAGAAACTTTGTAGTCAACATAAATAACGAAAATTCGACTCAGAGATGCATTCCAGCAGGTTGTACCACAGGGGTCCATTTTGTCTCCCTTACTTTATTCTATATATACTTCTGATTTTAAAGCACAAAGAAATCACTCAGCAGCACTTTATGCTGATGATACATCGATAATAACGAGTGGCAAAGTATCAAACGCAATTGTTAAAAATATGAAAAAAGCCCTAACACATGCTGAAAAATATTTTAACAAATGGAAAATTAAGATAAACCAAGGAAAAACTGAGGCAGACATCTTTCATTTCAACAAATCACCAAAAAGAATTTCTCGAATAAAGCTACACATTCAAGGGACTGAAATCCCTTTACTTGATTCCATTAAATACTTAGGAATCATTTTTGATAAAAAATTGACGTTTAAACAACATGTATTTCAAGCGTGTGATACAGCACTTAAATGTGGAAGAGCCATTTACCCTCTACTTAATCGAAAATCTAAGCTAAATCGTAAAAATAAATTTTTTTATTATATAAAATGTGCATAAGACCAATAATGATATATGGCTGCCAAGTATGGTCAACGAGATGCGCTAAAACTTATTTAAATAAATTACTAGTCATTCAAAATAAAAATTTAAAGATTATTTTTAACCTCCCTAGACTATACTCAACTGCACTTCTGCATAGAAATTTCAAACAAGATATGTTAAAAACTGTGTTTAGTAATTTAACAACCAGATTCGAAGACAGGAACAGGTCTTCAAATTTTGATTTAATAAGAAATTTGCAAAATTAATTGGCTGCTTTCTACAACTTCTGTAGAGAAGATGTATGAAAGAGCCAATGACAAAATTTCTTCGATATTTCAAAAGGTTTTTCCCTATCTTTTTTCCTTAATATGGTTTATATTTCAAATTAGTTTTTCATTTACAAATAAAAATATGTCATGTACTTGTTGCAATACTTTTTAGTAAAATCTCACATACTGTAGATATTAAATATAAGTATTTTTTAGTTGTTATGATGATAGTTTTAATAAATAAAAAAAAAATAAAAAAAAATCATGTACATATATTAAGCCCAATAAAAATTTTTCCATTTGTCAAATTTGTCCATAATGCTTTAAAATACCGACAAAAAGGATTTTCTGACACAAGTCTTGGTTCTGACACTAAAAATGTTATACAATTTTTCCAACGAAATCCTTTTCTAACCCACTGTTTATTGTAGAATTTTTAAAACTGAAATTGTTACAAAAAATTTCTTCCAGTTGTAATAAAGCTATGGGGTAGAAGTTTAAAGTGTTTAAATGGTGTCATTATTGGAATTTAAAAAAAAAATAAAAAAATGTCATTTTATTTTTTCTGATAAAAATCTGAGTTTTTTAAACAAATTATACCCTTAAGGAGAAGGTTAACGTGGTTGATATTGTTTTAAAAATATACAAATAAATACTAACTTTAATTAAACATCTGTTAGGAAAAATAAACTCCAACACAAAATTATATTAAAAAAAAAAATAAAAATACGAACGGAAGAAAGGAAGTAAAAAGCAAGTAAGATTTATGCCTCAAAAGAGATTTAAAATTCTTAAATCCTGTGAAAAACATCCTTTTCATTTGTTATATTCAAATTCTATGACAAAACATGCAAATCAAAAACTCTTATTGAATTTTGTATTTAAATCACAAAACACATTTATAGCGAAATTCTAAATAAAAATACAAATCTTTAGAATTTGCTTACAAACACTGATACACCTGGTGCATAGAGAGTGAGGCACCTATTTATAATTTTTACTTTCAGCTGGTGTTGTAGTAGAAGATTGTGACAATAAACTGCGACAGCCAAGAAAATAAAGGAAAATAAAAAAGCAAATCATATTCATCGTAGAACGAAGAATATAAGGATGTCCCTTAAGAAACGATTTATCGATTTTCCTTTATTCCATCACAATTTACTTTTTTGAAGCGAGCTGTCAAAATCTTTGTTGTTTTTGCAAAAAGTGAAAAAAGCTAAAATCTAAATCCTTCAAAAGTAAAACTTTTATGATAAAAACTTCAAGTGCAGGTATTTTAGTATATAGTACATACTTTTTTGTTAAAAAAATATGCGTAACAATTTTTAATATTTTTTTTGAAAAGGTCCATCATTGGGACATTTTCCACATTTAATGGGCTGCACTTAAGAAGTTAGTTATTAGTGTCCGACCGAACAGTTCGGCCAAAAAATGCATTTGGTCTGTATTCGGTATTTTAAAGCATTATGGACAAATAAGGCGGATGGAAAAATGTTTATTGGGCTGATTAGATGCTATTTTGAATGTCAAATTTGAAGAAAAGTCTGTAGTTAAGCAATGAATTCACTGTTCGGCCTCAGAAAGTTCGGCCAAATTGAAAATAGTTCGGCGGCCGAACTTTTAACTTTATAGCTAAACTTCGGCTTTTCTCTTAAATTCTATACACAAAATCGAATTAAATCGGCTCAACAAACATGTTTCCAATACCAAAATTTGTCATCATTGCCTCTAGATATCAAAAAACCGACAAAATATAGTTTTTTGGCCGAACACTATTATTTATAGTTGGGTTGAGTTTAGTAGATTTTACAAAAGTATATTATGTCAGTTTGTATTTACAAAAAAAGAGAGCAGAGACAATGTGTAGCTCTTTTTTGTTATTTTCGTTTTGGTGTAAAAAGTCTGGTTGCCATTTATTGATCAAAACCAAAGAGTATATACAAATAGAGATACTGCACTTTACACGACTCTCAGCAACAAAATACAAAATGATTGCAACATGTTGATAAAAATATTTTTAATACATTTAGCATATTTCATGTGATTAATTTGCATTTCAATCACGACCACAAATGCTTTACTCACGCTCACTAATTTATGCTCACGTACAACATTTTTCGTAATCAAAAGCTATGGAAACCTATGCTAAGTCCCGGTTCACACACGGCAATTTTACTTGCGCAAGTTTTCTTCAATTCTCCTTTGAACTTGCTTTTGTGTTCACACAGGAAAAGTTTGTTTCAGCAATTTTCGTAATCAACCTGCAGCCAACTTCGTGTTGAAAATTGCGGATGACAAAACAAAACGGAATTGAAGTACGGGCAAGTCTGTCTGTATAATTTACAAATTTCGGAATTAGAGTTATTAGTTGTGCCAAATATTTATGATGAAAAGTGATAAAGAAGATGATGATAATAGTGATGAATGTTGATGATGTTGAAGATTATGATAATGAAGTTTATGATAATTGGGGTATTAACGATAAATTTGATAATACAGAATAACACAATTTTTTTAAATTTTTTTATTATTTTATTCTTTCAATTTTGTCTCTAAAATGCTGTGTTTTTATGTATTTATGATTATTCATCAATAAAGAAGGACGTTGGAAGCTTGTTATAAATTAAAATAAAAAAATTTTTAATATTCTCTTACGCGACTTCTTTCAGAAAAATTTGTACATTTTTGGGATTTAGTGAAAAACAAAAATTGGATTTAAGTTACATTTATACGAATATAAATACATGTTATATATTTATTTCTTAAACGTTACCGCTAAGTAAAATACCGTTAACGCTAAAAATTGTTACCGAAACAACTGAAATATTGTTACAGAAATAAAAGAAAATATTGCTACCCTCACCGATACCAGTTTCGAATAGGCTACCATCCATGGTGTATATCAATAAATTTAAAAGCTAAAATAACCAATTGGCGTACACACCGTAATGTCAGTAAATGATGATTTTTGTATGCTAAAATGTTGGCATTAGTAAAACTAAAAAAAAAGTGATTTGAAATTAAATATTAAACTTAACCCTCTAACTGGCATACGATGTTTTGCAACGAAATTCATACCACGTGCTCCACTCGAAAAACAAATAATAAGTTCTCAAACAAAATTGTTTATCGTTGCCTAATTTAGGTGAAAATATTTTAGGGTGCATTTTGGAAACTAAAGCATATAAAAGAGAAGTTTTATACAAAAAATATTTCTCTTACCAAGATATAACCACGCTCGAAAAACTAGTTTTTTTCTGCTCTTATTTTAAAAGATTGTTCAAACTTTAACGCTTTGCTATTAATACTTGATATCTTCTTTCTGAAAAATTTCATCAAAATCCGTCCGTTAGTATATAAGTTAAGACGATGTCCTTTAGAGCAATCCTGATAAAATCCTGTGAGTCCTTGGACTAAAAAAAGGAATTATTATTAAAGATAAAGCTTCAATTTTACTTATATTTTATTATCAAGAGTTTTTAGTCAACTTAAATTGGTTTTTTAGATTTTTGAAAACTATATTTTTTTAAAAACTAATTAACTTTTGAAATTTTACGAAATTTAGATTTTGAAGTTTTCTCGCTTCAAAAAACGAAAAATTACTTCGCAAAATATTTATAAAATTTGGTTTTCTATCGGAATATATTAATTTCTGAGTATAAAATGCTCATTTGACGCATTTCTGGTAAATTTTATGAAGGGTTACAGGTATTTTAATTTGTATATGTGCTTTGCGCAGAGGCGATATCGTAACCAATGTGGTTCTGCCGAGGTGCGATTATTGCTAGTTGAAAACTTTAATAAACACCCCGACATGGGACGTGAAATACGTCCACTACGGTAATTTTTGGAAGCCCGAGAGGGCTTGTAAAAAAAAAACAAAAATTTAAATTTATAACCGTGATAATTTTGCAAATACTATTTGTATGGACATTTTGCAAAATACGGTGACAAAATTATTTATCATTTTCATCCCATCTATAGAATTGGCTTTGCCGCCGAATTTTGCATTTGTACGGTTTTTTTTTTGCAAACAAAAAAATTATTTTTCAACATAATCTCCTTTTAGCTCAAAACACTTAATCCAACGTTTCTCCAATTGTTGTATCCCTTCAAAAAAAATATGATTTTTCGCGGTCCATAAAATAGGCATTTGTTTGATCAATAATTTCATCATTGGAGCTAAATTTCTTTCCATTTCTTTAGGTTTGGAAATAGGAAATAGTCACTGCGGGCTAAGTCCGGAGAATATGGTGGATGAGGTACCATTTCGTAGCCCAATTCGTGGAATTTTGCCATTGAGACTGCACACGTGTGCACCCGTGCTTGACCATGTGGTGTAATTTTTTTGAAATCCTCGTTAAATCGGTCCAATAAGTTGGCATAATATTCGCCGTTTATTGTTTTTCCATTTTAAAGGTAATCGATGTGGATTATCCCGTGTGTATCCCAAAAAAACTGTTGCCATCACCTTATTGGCCGACAAACTTACCTTGGCCTTCTTCGGAGCCGGTTCACCCGGAGAAACCCATTGTTTAGGATGCTGCTTAGTCTCCGGAGTGTTGTAATGGATCCATATTTCATGCACAGTTACAAAACGCAACAAAAACTCACTCCAACTGCGGTTTGACAACTCCAAACAGTCCTTTGAAGTTGTAACACGATTACGTTTATGGTCAATTGAGAGCAAACGCGGCAGCCATCTTGCTGACAGCTTTCTTGACCCCAACTGATCATTTAAAATCGAAACGACACTGCCTTGTGAAATGCCAATGGCCTCAACAATAATACGCACCTTTACTATTCGATCGGCTAACACCATATCGTGGATTTTTTCGACATTTTCGGGTGTATTGACCTGAATTGACAGTCCAGAACGTTAAGCGTCATTTGTACTTGTGGGACCACAACGAAAGTCAGTAACCCATTTTTTTACAATTGAAATCGATGATGCAGAGTCCCCTTAGTATTTATCAGCCATTTTCTTGGTTTGATTGATGGTTTTTTTTCGCAAAAAATAATGTTTAATGAGCACTCGAAATTCCATTTTTAAAAAAATCCACGAGGTTGTATGTTTTGAACAGCTGTTAAACGCAATGTAAGTGACGGAACTTGCTCAAAATTTGACAGCAGTCTTTTAACAGGTGGTACTTGATGGGAACAGTGTTGCATTTCTTATAACTACGAGGGAAGTTTGAAAAGTCACAGACTTATTGAGCCGCACCGTTGCTCAATTTAAATTATTGCATCTTATATATATTGGTCCATTTACAATTAAACAACAAAGAAAAAAATATATATAAACTTTCAGTACGTCAGTCAATATATTTAAGTCAACGTATATCGGGTTTAGGTTTATGAATATTTATGAAGTATAAAATAGAAAGTGAGGATTGTTCATGATCATTACTGCCGGCGAAGTATATGACATGCATTTACACATATGATGTCATTTATTACACAGAAAAAATTATCAACCTAAAATATCTAATTAAAAAGTTGATTTAATTTGTTTCTAAACAAATATTTAATTGAATCAATAAATATTTTAATTGACTTTTAAATATATAAATACATATTTTATTTTAGACGCAATTATCATATTATTTTTTCATACACTGTATGCATAAATAGAAAATTTTCAGTATAAAATACCAAATACATTTGAAGTTAACAAACAAAACAAGCACACACACAAACAGACTCAGCATTGCAAAAAACACACATACCAACGTATAGATCACACACTTTTTTTTGTGAGTATCATATTTTTTTTATAACGTTTTTTTCCTTCTCAATTTTAATAAAAGGTTTAATTGACAGTATCATTTCCGTGATAGGTGCAAAATCAATTAAAATATTAATTGATTCAATAAATTTTTTAATTGAAATCCGTTTTTAGTTTTTCTGTGTACCATACATGCGCTCTTTGTTTTTTTTTGTCCGCATGGACTCAGACATGATTTCATTTGTGTCACATATCTTAATATATGATTCGCATATATGAGAATATATGAGCATACATTAGTATTTTTGACTCGGTATGGGAATTTCTGATATAATTTTTTTTTTGTAAAATGGGACATTTTTGGTTAAAATTCGGCACGAGTAAATGTTTTCCAAAAAAAAAAAAATGGATTGTTTCGTTTGGAACCATTTCCAGCAAAACTGGGTGGTCAATGAACGAAAATTGACAAAGCGTTGTGTAAGGGACATCCTAATACATAGCATGTGTTACAATAACCTCAAGATTGGCCTGTTGCTATATTTTTTTTTTTGTTTAATAAAATGGCAAAATATACACAAAAAAATCTTTTATTTTGCATTTTTTGTCTGTATTGTAACAGCAATGGCCTGAAAATACAGAAACATCTTGCCACAGTTTGGAAAAGTAAAAATTTCCAGATGATGACTGATTTTTGCTTTAACTAGGCCTTTTTTCTTGTTCTTGTTGTTGGTTGCAGACAATAATTTTTTTTTTCCAAAATGAAATCGAAATTGATTAAATTCTTATTGAGCAGGGTTACAAATTTCTATAATCATTATTTGTTTGTTTGTTGTACTTATTGTTATTATTGTTGTTTTGTTTCCATTCAATGAATTTTATTTATTTTTTTTTTTGTTGGTTTTGTGTGTGTTTTTTTTAAAGAAAAGAACAAATTCGTGTGCCACATGTCAGCATCTGGTTTTTACATTCTTTTGAGTAGATTATTGTTGCAAATTTTATTAAGCGTTAGCAAAATTCATGTAGTTCATTTCTTAATATATTCCTAATGCTTATGACCAGGGCAGCGACTTTCATGCACTAAGAAATCGAAAGTATGCTCTCAAAATATGCATTAAAAAATTTAATATATGCCCTCAAAATATGCACTTAAATCGAAATAAATATGCATATTGTAATACAAAAGTCATCCAGGCCAAAAAGCATACTATATAGCAATAACAATCCTGAATATACACACAGAAAAATTTTGATATTTTCAACTAAAATTCGGTTACTTTGACTCAAATTCGGTTATAGCGAATTTCAGACGATTCGCACAACTTAACATTAGTTTTCACAACAAAATTCAACTGAATTTTAGTTGCAATGCAAAAAATATTCAGAAATTTAAAGTAAATATCGTTGTAAAGGGTGTCCCAAGAAGAACGCAATTTTTAAATCTGGCAACATTCGAAGTGTCATTGTTTGACATTTGAACAATTGTTATTGTTTGCTAGTAGAAGGTACGAGGTTAGTAAAAATGGAGCGCTACACGAATGGAGTATGGATGGAATAGAGTAATTGGGTATTGGAGAGACAATATGAAAATGCTGATTTTGCCGATAAAATCATCTTCAGTGACGAGGCCCATTTTCATCTTGATGGCTTCGTCAATAGGCAGAATTGTCTCATTTGGGGTGAGGAAAATCCTCGAGTGATTCGCGAGAAGCAAATGCATCCTCAACGTGTCACTGTGTGGTGTGGTTTTTGGGCTGGAGGAATCATTGGACCTTTTTTTTATGAAAATGAGGCAGGTCAAGCGCAAACAGTCAATGGTGTTCGGTATCGTGAAATGATAACCAGTTTTTTCTTGCCTAGAATTGAAGAAATGAATGTGGAGGGCATGTGGTTCCAACAAGACGGCGCCACATGTCATACAGCCAGAGAAACAATTCAATTGCTGCATCAGTCATTTCCCGGTCGTGTTATTTCGCGTTTTGGAGATCAGAATTGGCCGCCTAGATCTTGCGATTTAACACCATTCGATTTTTTTCTTTGGGGTTTTTTGAAGTCGATGGTTTACGCGAATAAGCCGACGACGACTCAAGCCTTAAAAGAGGAAATTGGACGCTGCATTAATGAAATACCGCAGCATTCATGCAAAACGGTCATTGAAAATTTCATTAAAAGATCGCGTGCATGCCAGCAAAGCCGCGGCGGCCATCTGCACGATATATTGTTCCATACATAACCTCATTCTGTCTACTTTATGATATATTAAAGTTTCACGATTTTTTTTTAAATATCTGTGTTTTATTTAAAATTTAAAAATTGCGCTCTTCTTGGGACACCCTTTACTAACTAAATTTATTAGTTGTTTTTATTAATATACACTTTTCAATTCGGTTGGCACATTCTTTTTCTGTGTGTAAGAACTTAAAACTAAAAAATATATATATTATGGTGAATTTCAAAAATTAGATTTTGGGATACCATAATTTTTTGTATTCTTTTTGACTAAAAAAAAACGGCACAGTTTTTTTTGAAAATTTTAACTCCTTCCTCTCCTTCAAAGCAGCCAAAAACCACGATTTTCAGGCCTAGTTTCTATAGAGCAAAGACTATTGAATATAATGCAAATATTACTTCACCAATCGATTCCTTTTTTACCATTTCCAGAACGGACCAAATAGTCATAAGAGTGGGCCGAAAAGTCATTCTTTTAAAAAAAAATTTAAAAACTGTTTTTTTTACATCTACCATTCAAACGTATTTCAAATGTATGGTTAAAATGCTAATGCTAATGGTTAAAAAGTTACTGCCAGTCGTAAAAAAGTTCTAATAATAAAAAATACAATTTTTATTAATATTTTCATTTTACGTCACTTTACAAAATTATCTTAAACTTTATTTTTCCAAAATGTAGAGCATTTTAAATTTAGCAGAAAAAAAAATCAACACGAATTTCAGGTAAACATACGCTTTTCTGTTTAATAACGCGGTAATTAAGCTATCCTTTAGATGTTCGAACGTGTACTAATTTGGACGTCTTACGTCGTTTTATGACCATCCATTGTCTCAATAAAAAGAAAAATGTGTATACTTCATCAACAACTTTTGCCTCGGAAATCGAAATCGACGTTCAAAAACTAAATCTTTTCCCAAAGCAACGCTATTATCTTCGAAATAAGATGATTAAAATTTACAGCAAATTTTGCAATGCTAAACCTAATTTTGAACAACAAAGCGTGGTTCAAACGAAACGTTTCATGGGAGTATATAATCAGCTATTTCTCTGTACATCCCAGGAAAACTTGCTATTACCATAGAATGGGAAATGGAAGAGGAAAACAAGAATCAGAAGTACTTATAGTTGAGGCCAAGAACACCTGATTTTAACATGGGGGTATCATAGAAGGCAAGGCCTTGCCTTGTGCTTACATATAGGGACAAAAATAAGACGTTACAAAATATGTAGTGAAATCACCAGTTACACATAAGTACTTATTTCATTTCTTATTTGTAGCATCAAAAGTAATGCTTGAAGCCATTATATGACGTATTACTTGTAAGGATGTTAATAAGTAGTTATTTATAGGTGCAAAAACAAGTACGTATTAACATGTACCTAAATAAGAAGGTATTAATAGGCAATAAAATAACTAGTTATTAATAAGGACAATTATAACTAGTTATTAATAGGTCCTAAAATAACTACTGATTTTAGTCATTACAAGGAAGGACTATAATAACTGCTTACCAGTAAGAAGTGTAATAAGTGGTGAACAGCGATTAATATTTTCTCAAGAAAAAAATTAAAAGACTTTGTTTATTATTTTCTATTATAAAAAGAACAAAAAAAAATCACTATAAAAAACTAAAAATCTTATATACTAGTACACCCAAAAAAAAAGTTTGTAATATTAGCAACTCGTTTGCTGGAAGGATCCTAGCAGACAAAGTTGCTAACATCAGCAAAAAAGTTGCTAAACTCAGCAAAAAAACTTGCGAGTACGAGTTGCTAACATTACAAACTTTTTTTTTGGGTGTAGGAACTTAAATGCCTTATACATATTTAAAATTTGGCTGGTTTTAAAAACAAGTAGTAGTAGTATTCTTTATTTAAATTTAGCAATATACATATTATTACAAAAAGCATAGTTTTTTAAAATAAGAATAAAATAAGTAAGTAATGAGCGACTTTGACTATATGTCGTCAGTCGACTAACTATTTAAAATAATACAAAAGATAGTTTGAATGATATCAAATACAAATGTTTAAAAATTATATTCAGTTACTAAAAAATTTCTATAATTAACACATGGCTTTATGTAGTTTGCCAAAAAATTCCAGTCTATTGTAATACCATTTAATACATCAATAATTTCTTTTCACTAAGTTCAGACTTTCCTATATACATAATTCTAAACTCTCTTAGAGCCCTACACCGACCTAGAAAATGCTCTATATTTTCAATTTCATTAATATTACAAAGAGAACATAAATTTGAGCCATTTATTTGAAACCTATTGCCATTGAGAGCTATTAAACCACTTCTAGCTTTAAAAATCCACATTATATCTTCTATGTTTGCTTCTCCAATCAAGTATGTATTTTCATTTATTACATCTAATTTTTTATAAATTCTTTCCGTTTGTGAGGTTTTTGCCATATATTCTAGGTAGTATTTATCTTTCAGTGAGCTAAGCAGATTCAAACGATTTTCTCTCCACTGAGTCTTACTAAATGTTTCATCTGTCCAAGTTATGTTATATTCCCGACCAATGTTGTTCATCTCTTTCACCCAGTATAATTCGTGCCGTAGGAGTACCTTTGTTAGCTTGTATGGCAGCCGATCTTCTTTATATTCAAAAAGGGTTCTGCTCACATATCGTAAATGTAGATCTAGGGTGTATAAATGACCACTTTCAATGCATGTCTCTAATCTTAGTATATAAGTTGGTGTGAAGTTTGGGAGTCTTAATATTTTTTTGATGAAGTAGAGTTGAAGTTTGTCAACATCATTAAAATGTGAGAAACCCCACACTTGGGCACCATACGTTTGTATAGCTCTACAGACTGCCTGGAATAATTTCCATTTCGATCCGAGAGATATAGTTCTTTTATTTAAGAAATTTGCCCACGTTTGGTTAATACTACATTTTGCAGCTTCATTTCTAATTTCCACATGTTTTTTAAAAATCATTTTCGGAGTTAATGTAACTCCTAGGTAACAATACTCCTTAGCAATTTTAATTTCTTCTCCTTTAAAGAACCATTTCTCATTTTTCGATAATTTACCGCCTTTTCTAAACACCATTATTTCGGATTTTGCTAAGTTGACCTCCACATTCCAACTTTTGCAATATTCTTCTAGTTTACATATCATCCGCTGCAGAACTTCAATATTATCAGCAAGTATCACTATGTCGTCAGCATATAATAGCAGACGGACGTTTAAATTTTCAATACTCAATCCCCCTTCTAAATGATCATGGAGATCATTAAGGTAAAGGGCAAATAATAAAGGTGACAATAGGCAGCCCTGCTTTACACCAGATTCCGTTAAAAAAGCCTCAGAGAGCTCTTTGCCAGTCCATACTGCAGATTTTGTGTGGTTATAAATATTTTCGATGAAATGTACCATTTTCGATGATACGCCAATTGTATGGAGCTTGTATATCAATGCTTTACGGGAGACTTTATCAAAAGCCGCCTTAAAATCAACAAAGAAAGCGTAAGTTTTCTTCTTTTTATAAAAATTGTAATGTACTATGGAGGACAAATTATAAATATTGTCAGAAGTGGAATAATTTTTTCGGAAGCCCGCTTGGAACTCGTTCAAAATTTGATGAGCTTCAGACCATTTATACAGTCTATCATTTAGCAAACCCATCATAATTTTTGGCAAACAATTCATGAATGAGATTCCTCGGTAATTACTGGGTAATGTATTATCTCCCTTTTTATGAATCGGGTATATTATACTTAAAATAAAAGACTTATCTATTTTTCCACTATCGTACATAAGATTACATATTCCTGCCACTTGTTCCAGAAGTTCATCTGGAGCGTTTTTTAAAAACTCATATGGAACACGATCTTCCCCTGGCGCTTTATTAATTTTGGCTTTAAACAGAACTTGTTTTATTTCAGTTACTGTTATAACCTTATCCAACTCATAATCTACTTTATGCTGATAGGCGTAGTAAATATCAACAAAGTTTTGCATTGGGTTAAGTAACTGTTTAAAATATGTCATCAGTTGATCAGCAGGAATGTTTACAGAAGACGGGGAATCCGAATTTCTAATTTCTTTTGCCACTTTCCACCAGTCTCTACTATTATAAACTTTATCAATTTTCTCATTTAGCTTTTTAAGATAATTAGTTTTAGCTTCTTGACATTCATTCTTAAACTTTCTATTAGCTTTTAAGTACTTTGCTCTGTCTTCATTATTTCCAGTTTCTCTATATTTCTTCAAACATTTAAAAGACGTATTTCTTGCATAGTGACATTTAATATTGAACCATTTTTGTTTTGGTGTAAATTTAGGACCTTCTTTATAAACCATCTGATACGCTATTTTAATTATATCTGTAATATCTTCAAAATTTATTAAATTTTTTTCATTCTTTGTTATATTTATAACGTCTCGAACTTTCATTTGATATTGCATTGCATATTTATCTTTCCATTGTAACTTTGGTAATAGACTACAACTTTTATTACATTGTTGGTCAACATTAACTTCCAAAGATAGAACAATAGGTAGATGGTCGGACCATATCTGACTTTCCACTGAAAACTTATGTATATGTCCAAGAAACTCCTGAGAGACTGCACAGATATCATTAACCGATGAACCATTTCCAGTAACACAAGTAAATTCACCTTCTGTATCTCCTACTGTCATTCCATTTATTATTATCAAACCATAGTCATTACAAAAGTTTAAAAGTTTTCGACCTTTTGCATTAACAACATTGTCTTTTGATTTCCTTTCTTCAGTTCCAGATTTAAATTGATATTTCAAATTGTCATCTAACTGATTTTGAAGTAATCCAATTCTTACATTTAAATCTCCTATAACTATTGGATTCATTAAATAATTTTCTTTAAAAAGCTGATCCATATTATCAAATTGATCGTTCCATACAGCGTCTCTTATATATAGAGGTATTATATTAAAACAAATTTCTTTTATTTTCACGTTTATAATAGTAGTTTGTTGATAGTTTAGGTAAGAGCACTTAAAACCAGATTTAGTTAGATTGTTTTTAAAACCTAATAGGCATCCACCACTTGCCCTTCCATAATTACTTTCCCTTACTGCTGGCAACCAAAATAATTCAAAACCTCCAAAATACTTTTTAAAGTTATCTAATTTCTCCTGAATGACATGGGTCTCAAATAAAGCGAAAATATCAAAAGATTTAACATATTTAAAAAATTCTACATAAAGCAATTTATTTTCTAGGCCGTGTATATTATAAGATAAAATATTAAGGTTTCTTATTTCAATAATTTTACATATATTGCTGTTTATAAGTTTTTTGCATTTAGTTTTAATTTTAATAGATCATCATAATTTAGGCTTACAGTATTTTTTTGTTCACCATACAGTTCCATTAACACATCCTTTCCGTTTTTGTTACCGCATACCAGTTCTCGATTTTGGTTCCAAAACATCCAATTAACACCAATTTTGATAGCATCATTTTTCACAAACACTTTATGAAGTTTGTTTACGGCTAATATTTCAGTTTTCAGTTGCATCATCACTTTTCTATTTTGTTGTTTTTCTTCACACAGATCCTTTTCTACTTTTATCCTTGAACCTGCTAATTTTTTTAAATTCTTAAATATTTCATCAGCCATATATTCTGTTTTCATTTCGGCAACTACACATATCTTTTCATTGGCTGTATACAACACCCTTGCTGAACTAACTTCAACCTCGGTAAGTTTTAGGATAGTTTTGCAAGCTTTTTCAACCTCTTTTCTTGGCGAACCATTCTCAAGGCCTTTAAAGATAACATTTTTTCTTCGTGCTTTGTCCAACATACGTTTAAGTTGGAGATGATCTTTATGCCTTTCATTTTTTAATTTTTCAATTTCATCTCGTAGAGCAATATTTTCTTGTTTTACAGATTCAAATTTAATGTTGACATCATCGATTTGAACTTTTATATCATCAATATCTGATTTTCTAGACACTGTTTTTAATTTCTCATCCATAATTGCTTCCATCGATATCTGCATCATTTTCATTAAGTCAGTGACTTTAATATTACCAACAAGGTCGCCTTCCATATAAACAAAGTCAGTTGGTGGAGTTTCTTCTTTCTTCCTTTTTGGGTTTTGGACGTTGCTGGATGTTGGTGTCGGAGTTTGAGACATAATTGTCGGCGTGTAAAATGAGGGTTAGGTGTAGGTAACGTGTTTGTCGGTAATTAATTTTTTATTGATAATACAGTTGCTTATTATCAAGATATGGCACTATGTTGTATTCACGGCAATATGGTAGCACAACAAAAACTTGAACCAGTATTATGAGGAAAAGAAACAGCTGTTGTTATATTTCAGTGTTTTAGAAAATTATTAAATTTTGAGTGGTTTTACGAATTTAAACTTTCCAGTGAAATATTGACAAATTTATTATTTTTAAATCAATATTTTATATAATTTACCAGCCAAATCTATTTGCCATATTCATCTTCAATGCACTGCTTGGCTTGTTTTGTAATAAAGTTGATTTTGCTTGTAAACAAAGCTTTGGTATGTAACTTTTAATGACAAAAATCACGGAGCTCAAATCAAACACGACTATCTTTCTTTACACTTCTCGTATTTGTACTTCTCGCATTTGTACTTTAAAAATGTTTATTAAGTAATAATCTACAAAAAAAAAGGATTAACAAAACTGAATTTGACAAAAAATAATTGCAATTAAAAAGGAATTATTCTTGTCGAGGCCAAAATTTTGTACTTATATGAATTATATATGAACTAACATACTCAATAGAATTTTTGTTTTTCAAAATGTTCTATACCTTCAGGAATGATAAGACGCGTTTCCGGGGATTTTCCAATTACCCTTTCATCAGTTATCTTTAGAAGGTGGGAATACTGCAAATAATAAACATCAAAAGTTCATATTATCTACCATCTACTACATCATCAACTAAGTGATAAGTAGTAGAATAGTTAATAAGCCTTTTCAAAATGTTTGTAGTATGTATTTCAAAAACTTCGAAGGCATATTAACATATTAAGTGAGGAAGAATTTCTCGCAAAAAGATTTTCAAACTTACGAAGTTTTGGATTTAAATATTGCTTTGGTTGACGAACATGATGGCTCAGAAGAACAATTATTTAAAATAGAAAACATTCTGGCTAAAGTGCTTAAAATGTCGTACAATAATGAATATATATTGATTCCGGAAATTCATTCCATTCATGAAAAATTAAACGTACGTAATATATAATACATATTTTCAAAAGCCAATTTCTTTTTTAATAACATTTTTTTTTTCATATTTTAGACAACAAATTTTTAAATCTTCAAAGGAAAATACTCGGTTATTCTTCGAAAATAAGAAAATTATTACCAAAAACTCTTAATGTATTAATAAATAAAATTTAATAATTTCTACTTAATATCAATTATCTTAATTTTGTTATTTACTAAATAAGCTTTTGTTTTGTGAGAGTCGTTTATGTATAACTATATATTTGTTTGCTTAAAATAAATTGCATTTAAATTATTAATTATGATATATTATGAATCTTTATAAATATACCTTACAAAAAAGTAGTTACTTATTACCTTACAAGTACCTTATTTCTTTGGGGTTCCTTATAAGCAGGTATATAACACAATATTAGTAAGACATAATTGTTTAGCTTCCAAAATAAGAAGTGATGTATGTTCATATCAGTAAGGTATTATTTCAGACCTTCAAAATAACAACAAATGTAATGGATAGTCATTACTACGAAAGGTCTGAGATAAGTGATAATAAGTAACTTATTATTTTTGCTATTCCAAATAAGCAGATATTTAACACAATATTAGTAAGGCGTTGTTTTTTATCTTACAAATAAGGAGTTACATATATTCATATTAGTAAGGTATTATTTCGGACCTTCAAAATAACAAAAACTGGAATGGATAGTCATTACTTTGGAAGGTCTGAAATAAGTCCTACCCATTACCAAAGTTTTGCTGGGATAATCAACTCAACGAGCGGATATTAAAAAAAGAACAAACTTGCATCACCAATCGAAAATGAAATAGAAGACGATGACAAATATAAAGATCCAGATTGGATGCTAGCCGAAGCTAAATATAATGTGGGTAAGTTTTTATTTATAAGTCCTAAGGTTTGTCGACTATTGGACAGTCTTGGAATCTCCACATACTCTATTTCCCATTTATTCTTTTTAACTGTTAGCGCTAACTACTTACTTTTTCCACATTTTTTCTTAGTTTGAAATACGTTTGAATTGTCGATGTAAAAAAATCAGTTTTTTGAAAAAACTCATTTCTCACACATTCCATACATCATCCAAAATTCCATTTTATGAAAACATTCTATAAATTAAAAAAAAAAAAACAATGACAACTTTTATATAAAAATGCAAACATGTGCGCTAAAAATCAAAAAATATGCACTTAAAATTTTTTGATTTTAAAAAATCGATTTATTACTCGAGAGCGTTGTGGTGTAATGATTAATTCATTGCACATATCGCCCCGGGTTCGATTATCGGTGACGACAACATCAATTTAGAAAAATAATATAACTATATGTGTTTTCTATCCCTCATATGTATCTCAGTGCCCACTTTCGGTGTTGCCAAAACACTTAATGGCACCGAAATAAAATAATGAATCAGGACTATGAATCAAAAAGCTTAAACAATTCGCCAACTCAAGTGGCGAGCAACAACTGTTCTAAAACTTATCAGCTCGAGCAATTACAGTGTTGCCTTCTTCTTTCCCGACCTTTTGTCTCTACACTATCCACTTTCAAAGAAAGTAACACATTAATAAATTGAAAGAATTTCCTGATTATTGCGTCTCTTAAAAAAAAAAAAACTAAATGCTATGTTAAGGGTTACAAATGTATTTTTTTGTTTATTTTTAATTAAATCTTAATTTAATTTTTTTACAAAATATGCGAAAATATGCTACGAAGAATGACAAAATATGCATATATACATAGAGAAATATGCAAAAATATTCATTTATGGCAAAATACAGTGAACTCTGAAAAACGTGAACTAATTTTTGCAAGGGGTGTTCGGGTTTCTGATTTTGTTCACGTTTGTGATTGGAATTTTTTTTAACTATTTTACTACAGAATTAATCCACTTCGAATAAATTCTATTCCAAGTACTTCATAACCAATCATTATGTTGATTATTTAACAAAAAAATAAAATATGAAAAGATTTTGAATATTTTTCTCTTGAAAAATCCTTAACTTCAAACAGACTTTTTTAGACAAAATTTTTAATTATTCAGACACTTGCCTACAAAAAAATATTAACATTTTAAGAAAATTTTCTGATTCTGTGACTTTTTTAAATAGACCAAATTCAGAATCTAAAACAGTTTCTGCATACCCAAATTATTGATTTTAATACGTTTTTGATATTTAACAGCTCTTAATTTCTAATACATTTACTATAAAGATAACTGCTAATTCTATTTAAATTTTATTCTATAAGTTTTAAAACAATTTGGATATAAAAAATTCTTAAATTCGGTGATACAGGAAAAGAGTTAAAGAGTTTTTCTGTTCACGTTAGAAAAGGTGTTTGCTATAAGAACGTGGTGAAATTATTATTCGGGTATTCCCCAAATTACTAAAATATTGAAGAAAAAAATGTGTTCACGTTTTGGAATAGTCAATGTAAAAAAAGTGTTCATGTTTCTGGGACGTTCATGTTACTGGATGTCCACTGTATGCAAAAACCAAATTTTGTTTCAAATTCTTTGATTCGAAAAAGTATTTTGTCAAAATCGATTTTGAGCTACTGACTTCAAACATGCATTTGCATGAAAGTCTCTGTCCTGCTTATGGCCTTGATAAACAAACATACATATTTATTTTTTTTTTAGTCAGATCCTACATAGAAAAATTTTTAAGTTTTTTTACTTAATCTACACACAGAAAATAAATCAGTTGGAAATTTGTTTAAAATATAAAAACTTATTTGCTTAATTCACCCAGTTTAAGTATTCTTACAAACAATAATTTTGTAATACAACCAAATTTATTAAGCAATTCTTAAATAACACTGTCCAACAAAATCAATTTTTTTTCCAAAATTACAATGTCCGACTTATAAATTTTGATAGAAGTGACAAAAAAAAAGACACGTGTATTGAAAGTTTACATCTGGGTTTCAGTTTAGGGGGAGGTAAAGTTTAAATGATTGGACGCAGTTTGGATTATGGAAAACTTTAATGCAGATTTGCGAAAAGTCTGTCCCATAAGTATAAAAACTGGGTGGGCCATTAAAATTAGCGTGGCGGAAATATTTATAATGGTACTCCGTGTTATTATTCGAGATACTCAGTGTTATCAATAATAATGAAATAGAATATATATATTAACTAAGCAAAGAATAAAAATACCTTCAATTTAAGAAGCATTGGATTTGTAGCATTTTTGTGGATTTTCATATTAAAATCAACCAGAATCTGCAAAAAACCCAAGCTAAATTTGAAAATGTCTTCATAACATAAGCGTTGTTTTATTGCTAAAAGTCCTTATTATCTGAGGAGTTTTCTGTAAGAAAACGTCTTTAGAATCGCAAGTGTTTCCGATAGAAATACCATTAGATTCTAAAGAAAAACTTTTAAATTCTGAACTTTTAAATTCACCAGAAGTGAAGTTCCTTTTCTACAGGTATAATTCTTTACAATCTCAGGGTTTTTCTGCAAAAACATATCAACGCTTTTACCAACAAACTAATTTTGAACTAATGTTTAACTAATTAACGTTGCTATCAAAATTGTGCTGACAAACATAGTTATAGCATGGGGAACAATACAAAGACGAGGCTAGCTTTAGGATCAAAAAAAACATGGCAGACCATTAGAGAAATTGGCATCGTCAAATATATAAACAATGAACCGTTATCCATTGATCCAGATACTGTTAATGAAAAGTTCGGGAATATTCCCATGGTGGATGTTGCCATTACTTATTACTACAATTACGTTTATAATCATGATAATCCTTCAACTTATCAAATTAAGTTTTGATTGTGTAAATCAAATTGATGTCTTAAAAAGCTTTATGTCTATTAAATCGAATTCAGTTGGAGCAGACGAAATTAATCCAAAATTTCTCAAAATTATTTTGCAGATATTAGCAATTTTTCTGCAAGGATCCTTCAAGCAAACATTTCCCTGACTCGACTAACTTTTTTGCTAACTTTACGGACTTTTTTTGTTAAGTGCATGTTAAAAGTTGCACCAAAGCACATTATTTCTTGAAGCATTTAAACATAAATTAAAATTGTTCAATGCTACTCATATGGTTTTATACTCAAAAAACTTTTAGTGTTGAACTTTTTAAAATTTTTTTGTTTTTTGCATTAAAAAGCAATGATTTACCACGTTTTTTGATGAAAGATTTAGAAAAGCACGGTGCGTACGAAAATTTTACCTTAAAATGAATGTTATGAATTGAAACTAACATAAAAATAATCTCGATGTATTAAAAAACAAAAATCTAATAAAACTGTACAAAATATTACTTGAGCCAGAGTAAAAACTAATTTTTTTTTATATAAATAGAATATTTTTTGGTCTTCAAAGTTTTAATAATGTCATGATGCTTGTTAAGAAAAGACCCTACCCACGTGCATGATTACTAAGAAGACAAGAATGTAGCAAACTTGATGATTAATAGGTTTTTTTTTGTTAAAGTTTTGTCTATTATAGAAGCTTAGCTTTTCTAAAACTTCGAGTTCTGATGAAATCTTTAGCCAGATCGAAATACTAGTATCAACCTTGCTAATATGTTTGATTTGCTTTATTTTTGTAAATATACGGAAGTTGGAAGCTCGTTATGAATTGAAACTAACATAAAAATAATCTCGATATATTAAAAAACATAAATCTAATAAAAGTGTAAAAAATATTAATTGAGCCAGAGTAAAAACTAATTTTTTTTTATAAATAGAATATTTTTTGGTCTTCAAAGTTTTAATAATGTCATGATGCTTGTTAGGAAAAGACCCTAACTACGTGCTTGATTACTTAGAAGACAAGAATGAAGCAAAATTGATGATTAATAGGTTTTTTGTTAAAGTTCTGCCTATTATGGAGGCTCTAGCTTTTCTAAAACTTCGGGTTCTGATGAGATCTTTAGCTAGATCGAAATACTAGTATCAGCCTAGCTAATATGTTATATGTGCTTTATTTTTGTAAATATACGGAGGCTGATAGCCCGTTATAAATGGAAAATATACTAAATTTATATTTATTTCGCTAGCAAAAAACTAAAAATTTGCTTAAAATGCTGGAAAAATGGAAGTAGATTGATCGACAGGGTGTTTCTGTCGACTGGCATTATTGTTATTCTTATATGGCAGCTAAAACTTTAAAATATTTCATATATTTAAGAAAAAAAAATCACATTTACATGGGTGAACTTATTATTTCGTCCACTGTATTCTAATCAAATATATAATCTTAAAAATGCATATTAAAATCCCTTAACAAGATGTTCGAGTTTTGAAAAAATTGTTGCTTTAATTTAACAACAAAATTAAAAACTCAAAAACACAGCTGCTGTTATCATATTTAAGGGTCAAAAAGGCGCGCACGCGCCCTTTGCTAACTCAAACTCTCTAATAAACTGCATTCATTTCTATTGTATTATTATTGCTGAAATCTACAGCAATGATCAAATCGTGTTTATTTCTACCCAACCAAAAATTAAGGGAACGTATGGAAACAAAACAGTAAATAGATCCTTCTAACATATCCTAGACACAGCATGTCAAAGTTGTTGCATACTCTATCGAGGGAGACTAGTTAGACAAAAAAAAACAACATACAAAAACGAAAAGGTCTTTGAACTTTAGTTTTTCTACTTTTTTGAGTGAGTATAGATTTTATATACACACAGGACATTGAGGGGTTTCCTAAAGGCTAAAAAATAATTTTTAGGTTCTTTTGAATGGGAAAATAAACAAAAAACGCAGGTAGTCATCATCAGTCACACATCATATTGACTAGACTAGACTCATTCATGGGCTGAAGTGAAAATTGTTAAATACAATCAACCGCACAACTGCTACAATGCCCATATGTGCATATATTCCAATTGTTTCCAATGAAATGAAAATTTTTTAGAAACCATCACATACAATAGCAACAATATAAAGAATTTGAAAATATGAACGTTTGTATGAAATTTATTTTTTTCTTTTGGCATACGATCTATAATTTTGATTGTTCTATTTGTTCAATGTTAATCATATGTATTGGGTTGAATACATTTGAAGAGTGTGTAATTTTTGTATGTGTTGATATTTCCTAAGAGGCCTATATTTATTTTTTTGCAAAAAAAAAAAAGAAAAAAGAAATCCTTCAAAAAAAGTATCAAATTACTAACATTTGGACAAAGTGCTAAAGATGTTAAAAATATTAAAGCAACACACTTATATTTGCAATATTGACTGAGAGTCATTCCAAGTCAAACCGAGCGATTTTTGTTTGCTTTGAAATTTTGTAAAGGAGGTATTTGTGTATAAAAATTTACAGAAACATGAAAATGTATGTATCAGCGTCTATACACACTTCTACTTAATAAACACTGAAATTTTCAGAGTATTTTTATTTTTCAAAAAATATTTCAAGAATACATATGCCATATTTCTAAGCGAACAAAATTCATGATTTAAAAATCGTTCGGTTTGACATGGAATTACTCAAATGTATTTATACTCACTCGTATGTGTAGTAAATATTATTAATATTTATTTTCGATTTGGAACTGAATTCTCTCTTAAAACACTTATCAATAAACCAAAGAAGCACTTAAAGTGCCAAACTCAATTAAGACACCATAAAACACAACATATCAAATATTATTAATATTGAAAAGGCTTTTTTTGTGGAATAATAATAATAATGAACAAAAACAAATTTATATACCAACTCATAGATACATATGACGGATTATTTTTGAATTCCCTCATTTCAGAAAAAAGTTTGTATTTGAAACTGACAGCAAGTGTTTTCATATAAAATATGAGAACTTTATGGAACAGATTTTTTAATTTTTTAATAAGTGGGCGCAGTAGGCGGGGTGAAACTTCTAAAATGTGACCATTTTTGAGGAAAAGTATGTTAATATTTGAATTAACTCGATAAAAATTTTTCTATGGGCTATCGACTGGTGATAACTGTTTTTTAAATATTTCAGAACTTTGTCTGAAATTTTCTGTTAATGTTAAATCTCAAAACATGTAAAAATATGCAAATTTTCAGAGAGGTGTTATTTTATGTTTTCGAAATGTTTAATTTTGAATTTGTGTTGCACAGTGTCGTCAATTCATATAACGACTGGCCAAAAATATAAGGAGTTGTCGTACGTAAGTGAAATTTGGTATACGAATATACAGTGGTGTTCAAAACATTTACAACTGAAATCGTGGTTTATGTAATTATATTTTTTTTGATCAAAAACATTTGTGGTATAAGTTTTTATTTTTTTTTATTAAATTCAGTTATAGCATATTATTTTACAAATACAAAAAAAATATTCATTACTTCTCAAAAATAAAAAAAAGTAATTTTAACAAAATAAGTCGATAGTGCAGTATTCAAAACATTTGCAACTCTTAAAGTAATTAACAGGAAATACAAACAATGGTTTAACGCTCAGTATTTTGTACCGTAGCCATTATTTTTTATAACTACTGAACACCTTTTTGGCATTGAGGCAATGAGCTTTTTAATATAATCGTCAGAAATTTCATTCCACTGCTTCTCCAATTCGACAAAAAGTTCATCACGATTTCGGAATACTTTATTGCCATTATTCCGTTTAACAATCATCCACATGTTCTCTATCGGGTTGAGATCGGGAGATTGAGCCGGCCACTACATAATATTAATTTTGTTTTCCTGTAGCCAAACTTTTACAACCCCCGACGTGTGTTTTGGGTCGTTGTCGTGCTAGAAGTACTCCATCAGAGTGGCATTTCCCATTCAGCATACGGAAGCATAACTGAACTCAAAAGATCTCTATATTTTGTGGCCGTCATTGTGCTAGTAATGCGGTGAATTGGGAAAATCCCATTTCCTGAAAAACACCCCCACACCATAATGTTTCCACATCCGTGCTTCACTGTGGCGGTTGTGTATATAAGTTTAAGCTTTTCGCCTCGTGGTCTTCGAACATTGGCTATTCCATCTGATCCGGAGGTTGAATTTAGACTCATCTGACCGCAATACATTTTTCCATTGCTGTTGAGTCCAGTTCAAATGGGTGCGTGCAAAGTCAAGCCGAGGTTTTCGGTTTTTTTCCGACACAAACGGTTATTTTGTACATCTATAACTTCTAAGACAATATTCTCAGGCTCTTCTTTTAATGGTGGGAAGTCTGGCATCTATTAAAAGTTCAGTTTTAGCTTCTCTGGGAACTGCTTTGGGATATTTCGTTAAAAATTCTTGATTTTCCGATCTTCTCTAACAGTTGTAATACGGGGTCTTCCACCTTTATGAGTTGTGTGGATAGTACCACTATTAACAAAGCGGCAAATCGTTGATTTTGGAACTTAGTACTTTATAGAAAGTTCTTTTTGGAAAAGTCCATTTTGAAAATCATTTAAAACTTTTGATTTAAAATCAGAATTGTATTTATTTCCTGCCATTTTTTACAAAAATTATTCTTACGATGTTTATGCTTCCAACATCTTATTACAACTATTAAAGAACAATAATTATAATAAATTTGTTTAAAAAATGTAACGGCCTGAATCTCATATTAAAAAGGAATGCGATAAATTGTTTCGTTAAGGGTAAGAATAATGAGAGTTGCAAATGTTTTGAACACCTGCGTATTGAATACATCTATTATTATTAATTTTGTTGTTGTTTTAATTTCACGGAATTAATTTTTTTTATTTGATTAACATAAAACAATGTATGAAGAATGTGTAAAAAATAAATTTTAGTAACTAAGTGTAATTTGAAGAAAATAAATCAATGAAAACAACAAATGCGATCTCAGTTCCAAATGTTTTGACCGCTACATGTATATTGTTTAAACATGTAAAAATATAAAATTTTGTAAAAATAATAACAAGGAACCGCATACCTGTCATATATCCTGAAAGCGAAAAATGCAATAAAAGCTACAGATATTATTGGAGTGTGACACAAATTGGTATATTTCTTAGATATGCAGCTAGAATTTTATATGTAAAATTGTATGTATACACGGGAATGCTCCAAAATGACCTTGAAGTAAAAAACTACATAAAATCAAAAAAAAAAATTAATTGAATGTTACGAAAATAGGTATATATAATACACATATTATTCAAAACAAGTGTGCTGATTTGTATTAAACTCCAAGCAAGGACACTTCCAGCCTCAACATATCCTGGAACGTAATCTTAAGGTTCTTTTAATATTATAAATTCCCTAAAACTTATTGAAAACTTGCGAACATAGGTACATATATTTGGTATGTAGCAGTCAATATGTAAGCCAAATTTTATTCAATTCGATGCAACGATACGTCAACCTTCCATATATTATTTTGGGTAAAAATAAGTATTTTTTTATGTCCTGGAAATTAAAGCGTCTACCTCCCATATATAATAAAATATGAAATATGAAAAACAAAAACTTTAAATTTAAATTTTTCTGCAAATTTACTATTACTTTTTTGACAATACTATTAAGGTGCTATTTATTAGCAAAGTTGGTTTTAAATTTTTTTTAAATTAGCTGTGCAAATTTTTAACTATTGTTTTGTGTTTATAAGAAGCATAAATATACTTGTAACCCTTAAATAAAACGTATAAAAAAACTATTTTTTAATTTTAATTAATTTAATGCTGTTATAAAAAAATCTTAAAATTTGGTTCCAGGATATATTGAGGGTGGGCGTGTGTGTCCTTACTTGAAATTTAATAAAAATCAGCGTACTTATTTTGACGACATGTTTATTATCTATACCTATTTGCATAACATGAAAATCATGTTTTTAGATTTAATGTAATTTTTTAGTTCAAAGACATTTTGTAGCTTTTCGTATCCTTGCTCGAAAGTATACAAAATTTTATATGTACAATTCTGGCTGCATTTCTCAGAAATATACCAAGTTTCCTCACACTCCAATAATATCTGTAGCTTTTATTGCATTTTTAGTTTTTAGGATATATGACAAGTAGGCAGATCCTTGCTGCGATTTTGACAAAAAATTTTAGTTTTACATGTATAAATAATATATACTTGTGTTCGAAATTTCATTTACGTATTCCAACTGCTTGTATTTTTTGCAACTCGTTATATGAATCGACAAGACTGTGCGACACAAACTCAAAATTAAATATTTTGAAAATAAAGAAAAACACCTCTCGGAAAATTTGCATATCGCTTGAAAAAGTACGATCTTTCGTGTAAAAATATAATAAAATACAAGAAAGGGACATGTTTTGAAAATTTCGAAATTTTTAAAAAGCAGATGTCACCAGTCGATAGATTATAGAAAAGTCTATCGATAATGGTTTATTTCGATGTTCTAGTTTAGCACAATAAACTCAAATTTTAACATACTTTTTCTCAAAAATTGCTCCTTTTTAACCACGCCTACTACGCCAACTCATTTGAAAAATTAAAAAAGTTGTTCCATAAAGTTCTTATATTTTATAGGACAACACTTACTGTAAGTTTCAGTAAATCTGGCAAAATTTTTTCTGAAATGGGGGAGTTTAGATGTAAAGCATCATATGTATATTTTTTATAAATTTATACAAGAAAAGGATAAAATATGTAATGAAGTGATAGAGAGATGATATTATTAGGAAACTAATATTTTAATAGCTTTTGCATTAACGAGTTAATTTGAATACTACCAACATTATAATATTATAGTACGATATCCAACCATGCATACTATGCGTGCATAGGCCCGGTCGATTTGTATGGAAGCAAAAAAATCGCTCAACGTTCAAGGAAAATCGTATTCTAGGGATCAAAATAAGTAACTTTGCCGAATGAACCATACTTCTAAAACGAATTTTGATGTCCCGACTTTTGAAAAATTCCACTTTGAGCCATTTAGAGTGCCCCAATCGAGTCCAACCCAATCGAATACAATTTATGCATTCATCTGCTAGAGCGTCTTCCGAAGAAGAAATAGAGACCCTAATCTTGGAAAGACTCCTCCTACTTTCTGAAATATCTCAATCCCGAGATTTGTCCATTTTGCTATAAAACACGGCTAAAAAGGCCCTCTTTCAATTGCAATTTTAACACCTTAACGGGCACCTAGAATGATGATTTATGCATTAATCTGCTAGCGCGTCTCCCGGAGAAGAAGTAGCTCCCATAATCTTGGAGAGATTCCTCCTACTTTCTGAAATATCAAAGTTAGATTTTTCAAAATTTGACCATACGGGTCAAAAGTCGGGACATCAGAATTCGTTTTAGAGGTATGGTTCCTTCGGCAAAGTTTCTTATTTTGATCCCTAGAATACGATTTTCCTTGAACGTTGAGCGATTTAAAATCGACCCGCCCTAATGCATAGATATCCTAAAAGGTCGATAGGCTGAACTAATGTTGCATATGCATGATGGCTAACAGCAACCTTAAGTTTTTGCGTGTGTATTTAAGCACAGACTCTAAGGAAATTTTCGCTTTTTAATTAAAGCTATTTTAAAATTTTAAAGTTTTATTATCATTTATCTAAAAATTATTTATTTTGAAAAACTGGCGATTTTATTCCAAAATTTAACATATCGCTACTTCGAAACACGGATGTCCTTAATGAAATTTTACGGTTTTGAGATTATTATATATTCAGAACTAGCTTAAAAACGTGGTACTTCGTAACCGGTAGATTTAGATATCGCAAAATGTATAGAAGAATATTTAATTATGTTTTACATACCCAGCAAAAGCATTGTAATGACTACTTATTATTTTATACATTACTTTGTAATGAGTAATTATTACCTCCTGTATTACTTTAAATCAGAGACCGAAAATAACAGTTATCCCGAAAACTTTAACTTAAAAACTCTCTATGTTAGAGTCAACGGAGACGTATACTATTATATACCAATGGATTCGTATTGAAGTGCTCTTTCAGAATCTATGGTGATCTTAAGAAAACGATCTCAACTATACAGTTAAGATTTATTTTTCAACGAAAAAATTAAAGGTTCGGATGAAACTCTTAAGAAGAGAGTTTTATTTTGACTTCATTAAGAAAACTCTTTTGAGGAGTTTTATTTTTTCCGTCTGAAATAAAACTCTTTTGAGGAGTTTTATTTTTTCCGTCTGAAATAAAACTCTTTTGAGGAGTTTTATTTTTCCCGTCAGAAAATAAAGCTCATTTGAGGAGTTTTATTTTAAACTCATTTAAGGAGTTTTATTTTTTCCGTCTAAAATAAAACTCATTTTGTTTATTTTTTTCTTTTTTTATTGACTTCATTTGCTATAATGTGTGTAGTAATTTATTTGTTTAATTTAACAAACATAACTTTTTCTAAATTTTCTGCGGAAAGATTTGAACGCAGGTCGCTCAATACCAATTTAAGAGCAGAGAATGCTCTTTCCACGCTTACCAGGTTGCAGGTACACACTGTTTAGTTTTTGCCAATGTATACAAGTACGGATAGTGTATTCTTTTAGCCTCCCAGAACTCAAAAAGAGGTTTATCAATCGATACGGGCCTTCTCTGACGGAAAAAATAAAACTCCTCAAATGAGTTTTAAAATTAAACTCCTCAAATGAGTTTTAAAATAAAACTCCTCAAATGAGTTTTATTTTAGACGGAAAAAAATAAAACTCCTCAAAAGAGTTTTATTTCAGACGGAAAAAAATAAAACTCCTCAAAAGAGTTTTCTTAATGAAGTCAAAATAAAACTCTCTTCTTAAGAGTTTCATCCGATCTTTTATTTTTACGTTGAGAAATAACTGTTTTGGATGTTTTTTTTCTTTTTAAGCCACAAAATAACTGTTATAAAGGAAGTTTTTTGATATCACTTATAACCGTTACGGCCCCTGCTTTAAATTGAATAATAAAAAGCATTACTCTGATACAAAAAATAATTGGTGATCCGTCTTATTACTTCCAGGCAAAATATAATGATACAACATTTTCTGGAAATCTATTTTTAGACGCATTATAATTCGTCTGTGTGTAAACTTAAGGTTAAGGTGTTAGTTTTGGTATATCTTGAACGAATTTACATAAATGTTTTAAACTATCAAATGTTATATGCATTGGCGGCTTAGTATATAAAGCACTTGCCTGTATATCTGACGACCCGAAATCGATTCCCGGCTCCGTGTTTTAAAAAAAATTTATAAATTTTTTTTAATTCGTAATTTCTTTTCAAAATATATTTTTAAACCCATGTTTTCTTTCCTTCTAGTAATGGCTTATTATTATTCATACCCTTGCATGTAAATAGTAAGGTATATATATAAATAAATGTCGCACGCTCTTTCTAATGGTATAATCAGTTTCTTCCCATACCTCACAACTTTCCCAGATATTCAGCATGAACGTCTCAAAATTGTATCGCCCTGAGCATGTATTTTGTCGTATGTAAACCAAAAATTAATATACAAAGTTTTTTTAATGCAAGATTATGAATTTTCTAATTGAAACTACAATTGTTGTATGTCATACAATTTCGTGGCTAAACTCTAGTTTAGGGGATTAACTCCCCTATGGGGAATGGGACCGGTTCTGCGTGTGCCACAAGATCAGTCACTTCGTGCCAGAGACCAGTCCTCTGCTAAACCCTACCGTGTGTAAACAACTGTCAACTTTAACATTGGTTTGTCATAGGAGGGGGTCATTTGTCCTGCTTTAAACCACATAGTGGCATGCCACAGGACTAACCAAAGATGGACATACCACAAGACTGTCGCAAAAGCGCCATGTCGTATAAAATAAACGAAAACTAAACAGCTTCCAATGGGTAAAATTCTGGTCAACTGGCTTTTACTTGTTAATAAGCATTCTGGTAAAGTGGTATGTCCCCCTTTACCAGTCACTAGATTGGTAAGTTTAGGACAATTGACACTGCTTAACCCACTTCAGTATTAAGTTATACCAGTCTTGTGATAAGTCCTTCTTTAACCAGTCACTTTTAGGACAATTGACTCCTCATTCCCCATAGGGTCGTTTCAAATTTTCGCGATTAAAAGTACTTTTGTAGATTGCATTGTTTATAGAAGCAACTAATGATTGGTATTGGTAAACGAATTTTAGACTATGTTTGCTTTCCAAACAAAATATTTAAATTCAAATTCAGCACTTAACACTTATAAGCGTTTGTGGTGTAATGGGTAGAGCGGCAGCCAATTACACCGAGATTCCGAGTTCAAATACCGGAAATGAAAAAGGCAAAAAGCTTTTTTTTTCATAAAAATAAAATTCTAAAATGTTTAAATAGCAAATAAGCCAATTGAAATTATATGTGATTGTGGCGCAATCAGTAGGACAGAGGACTATTAATCTGATTACCACGGTTAAATACTTGAATAACAAAAAAAGATTTTAATTTCAATAAAATTTTGTGTTCAATAAAATTTTTAATTTCAAAAAAATTTTGTGGAATAATATAATAATATTTATGTGAAATGAGACACCTGAACATTTAGCATTCACGACCAAAAATATAAAATAGTAGTAACATAGTTGTCGATTGGCAACAAATCAGTTGACTCCAACTGAGACTGTGTAATGTTTAAATTATCATACCTTCTGAACACCCCTCTTCTTTAAACAGTGTTAAACCAAAAATGAATTTTTTTTAAAAGGATAAAAATCAGGGTCCGTAGTCATTATAAGTTTTATAATAAAAATTACACAATAATGATTATATTATGAGTTTTAAGGATTTTCTTTAATGGTAATGATTATTTTTGAGTAATATTAATAAAAATCAGCAATAATCATTATTTTTGAGCAAAAAAAAAAAAAAAATACAACACAAAAATAATAATTACTTATGATTTTTATTTTTTTCGCTCAAAATAAAACTCACTTTCAATTTATGACTTTTTTGTGCGGTTTTTTACCAAAATAGTTGCATATCCTCATAATACAAATCCAGGGGAACCAGCCAATTGTAAGTGAGTTTTATTTTGAGCGAAAAAAAATAAAAATCATAAAAAATGATTATATTTGAGTTTTATTTTTTTTTGCTCAAAAATAATGGTTATGATGATTTTTTTTTATTATTACTCAAAAATAATCATTACCATTGAAGAAAACTTTAAAAATCAAAAATTTAAAAATCATGACGGATATGCAAAGATTGTCAAAAAATAATAATAATGAGGCAATAAATTTGTATTATGTCTGTTCAAAGTGATTGATTTTTTGATTTAAAAAAACGAACAGTAATCATTATTTACGGTCCCTGATAAAAAAAAATTAAAAAACTAACAACTAATTAAATTTTACACCCAATGTATAAACTTAGTACTAAATCTGGCATACTTAGTACTAAATCTGGCATACTAATTTCTTAAATACAATAAATTTTTATGTTTTTTTTTTAATTAAAAAAAAACTCAAATTACTTCTTTTAAATACATTTTTGCATTTTTTTCAAAACTATGTGTCAAATTTTTTTGAAATAAGAATACGGGTTTCAAAGCAAACCAAAATGTTGATGTAAAACATAGTTTGGTTTGACATGGAATAACTCGTATGCCAGATGGCTGTCTAACAGCAAACTTATACATTTTGCGTGTGTATTCTTACACAAAATTTTAGAACTTATTTAATTTTTAATAAACATTCGTTTAAAACTTTAAAGAAACGAAAAATTAAAAGAAACTTCACTAAAATATATCATATATATTTCAAAAAAGAAAAACTGTCCAATTTTTTAAAAAATTTGACAAATATTTTTTTTGTCTATAATCGATTCATTTACATCCTAAAAAAAAACTTAATACATTTTCTTCAAAGAGTTTTAGTTTTTTTTTCTTTAAACACATAAATCGATTAAACTTCTTGAATAGTTAATTTCACTTATGCTGAAAAATAATAACAATAAAAAAAGAAATAAGCAATAAACTTTTTAATTTAACAACTTTTGTTCTACAATCAATCATCAATCGTCAGTGTGCAAAAAAAAGGAAGGAAAAAAAATATAAAAAACTTTTAAACAGGATATTTGAAACAGTCATTAAAAGCAATAATGAAATCTGAAGTTTTTTTTTTCCATCTAGAAAATCCAAAATTGAAAAGAAAAAAACTCAAATGATTGCATAATTATCTAATATATGCACAATTGTCTGCAAGGGGGTTAAAATAAAGTGAGACAATTGAAATTGAAATTGAAAGAAAAAAATGGAAATTGTAATTAATATGATCTTATCAACAGCAGCCAAAGTAGCAAAATGTTAGCAATTGGTCAATCGACTTTCAATTTAAAAATAGCCAAAAGCAATTGAATGGACCACAAGAGTTGATAAAAAAAAGGATACACTTCAAATTATATGAAAACTAAAAGGAAGTGATAAAGATAAACCGGAAGAGGTGCTATACAAAAACAAAGCTTATTAACATTAAGTTATAACAACCTGCCATGATGTTATGAATACACTGACAATAATTCAGATTTTTTTTAACAAAAACTTGCTTCCGACTTTCAGCGTTAAATGTAAATTTTTATTAAAAAATTATATTTCAAACCAATTGCTCTTTTTTAACGATTTGACTCGTTTGTGGCGGAAATTTGCCATATTTGACGATTTATCGTTATTTTGACGATTTTCAAAACACAAAATAACTAAATGACGATTGGACGATTTTCCAAAATGACGATTTTTTTGACAAAAGTTTAATATACCAGCAAAACATATTTACTTATTTGTCATTCATAAAAAAATCATTGCATCTTTTTTTTTTTGAATTATGATTATTTCGTTAAAATTTAAATAAAAAAAAATAAATTTTTATCAAAATTTAACATTTATTTGCTAATATGATGTGAAATATAGATTTGCAAAATGGAAGTCTTTACGAAAAACTTGTAAGCCAGCGAATGTGTCTTCAAAAAAACTTTCGTTTGATAGCAAATTTGTCTATAGTTACTTTTAATAGAATGAAATTAATGTTAAATGGGGTCATTTGTGACCCCACTTAGTTTTACCTAAACATGAGATTGGACTGGTTAAAAAAAAAACGGGTCCCTTAAATTTTTATTCTCTACAGTATATCCAAAGTTCATTGTCAGTTGTTTAAAAAAAATTCTTCCTAAAAGTTAATAAATTTTTTGCTAAATATTAGAACACTGGAAAAAATTCAAAAAATTTGTAGAAAAAGTAATTTACTTGCAGAAAATCGAAAACATTTGACGACATGAATTAATTTAATATCCGAAAATATATAGAAATAATTACTACCTACATCAATGGTTGTCTTTTTTTGGCAATAAGAAAAAGGAAACCTAAATAATTACCTATGATGTGTGTCCTTGTCCTTCGCTATAGTCTGTCTACCTGAACGTATATTTGTTTTCGCACTTGATCAACAAGAGGGTATTAACTCAAAATTTTTAAAATATAACTTTTTTCAAGAAATCAACTAACAACATCAATACTCGATTACTCTTTCATCTCGAAAACCACTTTTGAGACCATTTTCATGATAATGTAGTAATTGCCTTTATTTCAACAAAAAGGTATTATTTCGAGTTAATACAAAAGTTCAAATAGACATGAATCATATATTTTCATAAAAAATGTATTATTTTGATTTGAGCCTTTATTTATGTTAAAAATAATCAAACTGTTTTATTTATATTTGGTTGTATTTTGAATTGATACTGTTTTGTTGATACAATTTGTTTTTTTTATAAATTTAATTCAAAATGTGACTCTTTCTATGAAAAAATTGTTCACATTTTTTTGAGTTGTGATCCTTTTCATGAAAAAAATTCGTTAGTTATAACCATTTACATGATATCGTGTTTTTTAATAAATCTACTTTAACATAAATATTTGTTGATAACGAAATCAATTGCTCATTGCAATAATAATAAAAATATTAATATATAAAAAATTATTGTATTTTATATTGTTCAAAACCAACAATAGTTAATAAAAATTCAATATGACGTGTCCAAACCTACAACATTATTCTGCGTCTTTGCGTTTAGAGGATATTCATAGTGATAATAATAGTTATAGCTCTGCAGATCCATTCAGCAGTGATTCGAATGACGATTTCAATCCATCGTTAGTAAGTCAAAGCAGTTCTTCGGACATAGAAATGCAGGAAATGGTTAACGAGAAACAAAAACGCCAACAACATTTGCGAAACTCAGGATGTTCATATACTTCGCTATCTAATCCTACATATAAAATAAAAGAAAAGTGTTTGCGAACTGCTTGTGGAGGATTACACTTCACACCACGAAGAAAAGGAACTATGTCGAAAAGAAAAATATATAGATAAACAACATGGTAATGTGGCTGTTTATGATTTGCAATCAGTTCTTCCATTGCCAAAAGGACTAACTTCAAGCTTTTTTTATAAAAGCAAAATAAATTGTTACAACTTTACAGTAAGTGAATGAAGTTGGAACGTGTGTTTTGTTATATATTCAAAAAATTGTGCAAGAAGCAAATAGTACTCAAGATTTGGATTTAATTTTTTACTCCGACAACTGCTGTGGACATCAAAAAAAATAAATACCTGCTTTCGATGTATTCCTATGCTGTTCAAAAACATACGGAGCATAACACACAAATATTTAATTCAAGGTCACTCCCAAAATGAAGGAGATAACGTTCAAAGTGTTATGGAAAAACAAGTCAAAAGACATCTTTTAAGCAAACCGATATATACGGCAGACCAATACATCACGTTAATAGCCACCGCTAAAAAGACTGGCATACCATATAAAGTTCATGCCTTAAAGCATGATCAATTTTATGATCTTAAGAGCTTACAAGAGCAATGGGGTAAAAATTTTGTTAAAAATGATGCCAATGAAAATGTTAACTGGCATAATATCAAAGTTTTGCATGTAGAATACGAAAATCTTAATTCTTTTTTGTATAAAAATTCCTATAAAGATAAAGATTTTTCAAAAATAACGGTCCAGAAAAACAAATTCAAATGCACCAGATATTGGGAAAATCTTAAGTAAGTTTTTAATTCGTTATTTTTTTTATATTAATGTTATATTAATTTCAATTATTTAGTTTATCTTCTATTTATTCGGTAATGCTACCCCTCTCTGAAAATAAGAAAAAGGATCTTAAGGAACTTGTAAAAAATAATATAATCCCAAAACACATTTATGAGGTGTATTACAAAAATTTAATTGATACTTAATTTAAACACATAATAATTGTTACCATTTTCAATTAATGAAGAATACTCGTAGTAGTGTATCTGAAATAAAGAACATGTATTCAAGATATAAAAAAATTTTGAACTAATATTATCTCGTTGGTAAAATATAATTAGGTAAAATTTTAATCTATTTTTTGGAGTTAATAACTTTTTGTTGAAAAACAAAATTGAAAATATTATTAAAATTTCAACTAAAGCGTCATAATTCAAAATAATATCAAAAAAAAAAAATCGATTAAATTTCAAAAAAATGGTATTAACTCAAAAAATTGATTTTTTTTGCAATGAGTGGTAAAATTTAAAACAAAAACAATGTATATATATTTTTAAATGGAATTTGCTTATTATGATATGTTTGAATTTTTAAATTCTGTTAAAATGTGGCCATAAACAGTTTTTTGACTCTACTGAAAATTTTAAATTTTGAGTTAATACCCTCTTGTTGATCAAGTGCGGGTTGATTTCTTTGTAAGTCTTACAAAAACGCTGCTTACATGCAAGCATGTTTGTAAGGGAGTAAGCCAAAAAGATCCCCTTACAAACCTGCTTACATATGCCATGATTTTTATATGTCGAATTCCCCTTAGAAGCATTACTTTTGGGCATAATAAGCGCTGGTGTTTGCGCTTACAAAAGGCTGTGCTTTAATGGCTTTTAGTAATATCATATTTCATGTCTACATTTATACGATTAAAAGTAATAATTTGAAGAATAAATGTACATAATTTATTTTACATAAAATTCTACAGAAATTAATGTGTGTTTAATTTTTTTACCGCTTCACGTGCTAACTCTTCAGAAACCGTTAAATGACTAATCATTTTTTATTACATACTCGAAAATACCAAAAACAATCGAAAACTTTCTGCATTACAAACCTGCATCCTTATAAGCGATTAGGGTAAGCTGCTTACATCCTGCATTCTGGTTAGGGAATACATTTTTTATTGTTTATTTTTATACGACAATTATTCGTTTCTTTTCCTGCTTCTGAGTACTATGTAATAGAAAGCACTTACAGCAGCGCATTTGTTATATCCTGCTTCTAAAAACACGAAAAAAATTTACTGGGAAGTGTTGTTCTTTTTAATATCATATTGCTCGTCTCTACTACATTTTGATTCTGCGTATATCTTTCAAACTGTTTGTCGTCCACACTATTAATGCGCTTATCAGCACAATTTTTTTTTACCAAAATAAATGAGTAAAACATTAGTAAAATATTAGTAAAATATTAGTAAAATATTAGTTCCAAACAGTTAAGTGCTGACTAAGTATAACTTAAATTTTGGCTAAAAACACAATTTCAACAAAAAATTTGCTGAGAAATAGTATACTTGATTTACAAGACGTTTTACTAATTCTTCTACTAACTTACTTTTTAGAGCGTACCTGCTATTACCAAATATGTACTTATATAAACAATTTATAAGCTAATGCATCTCTACTCTTGGGTATTTCAGTTGGATTTAATACTTTTGAAATCTTGTTTTACTATTTTTTTAGTTTTAGCAAAATTTCGAAGACAACATTTATGCATTAGTGGGTTAATTGCAAAATGTTCATCAATATTGCGTGTAATTATTTTATATTGAAAAACCACTTAAAATTAAGTAATTTGTAAAGTAAAAAAATTAGATTTACAAGGAAAAACCTTAAATTCTTTTCACATTTTACTTGTCAATAGTGTACCTTTGTGTGTTTTATATTTTTCATTCATTAGACATCATGTTTAATTTGCAAATCCTCAATTATTTTCTAAACATTAACATGCTAAAAATCTGGTTACAAATAAACCACTTGTAAATTGAGAATGTACTTGGGGAAAAAAAAAAAAAAAATGAAATGCATTCTGTAAACTAAACAATTTACAGAATAAATATTGTGTACCTGACATGCAACAACTAACACTAACACTAACACTTGCCACAACATACTTTTTCTGTTCTTTATAACTGCTTTTAATACTTTTTATTCTGGGTTGGTAATCCGGCACAAACATAACTCTTTACTTAACAACATTCGAGTGTGTGTGTTTTTTTTATTCCGAATGTTAGTTAGTCTCTAAGGAAATCGACAGACAATTTATAAACTAAAAACACTCAAATACTCACATACAAATAGCATTGAATTAGATTTAAAAAATGTTTCAAAACCCCAATAAGCAAATAATGTGAACATTCAATGAAAGCATCAGTTCTGGGAAGATTTATTTCAAAAGGATAGTCAAAAGAGTTTTGACAAAATCTTATCAACATTTTCTAATCCTTTTCGATTTGGAAATTGCAGTTGCTTAGAACAATATATTACTTATCAATTAGAATAATAAAAATGAATTTAGAATAAGATTGTAGGGAATTAACATAGACAAATTAATCTCCTAAAAATGGGATTAACTGCTTAATGAAGCACTAAACAAGGAGATTAAAAAACATTTTTGATTCTATTTGATTAACAATCCGAGTCAAATTTGTCTCCCTGCTGAACATTAGATAACTGAACATTAGTTTTCACAAGAAAGTTGGATTTATTCAACTGAATTTTAGTTGCAATTCATAAAATATTCAGAAATCTATATATATAAAAAGAAGTGTACATTTTGATTGTCACTCCATAACTCGAGAACGGCTGCATAAAATAAAAAATGGCTGAATACGTTTTGTAGAACATGCAATGAGGATAATTTAAAAAAAAAAATTGTTTAAAAATATTTTCGTTTGGTGGAGATGTGGTGATTTTTCTGAACATTAGTCATTTTCATATAAATTGTATGAATATCAAAAATTTTTGCTTTGTTACACAGCATTGCTTGGATACGGGTACAAAAAAAAAAATTGCTGAAAAAACAGACTTTCAAGGAAAATAAAATTTGAAGGCAACACAACGTTTGTCGGGTCAGCTAGTATAATGTAAATAATGTAGTACTAACAGAATTAATGAGTTGTTACCATTGAAATACACTTTTCAATACGGTTGGCACTTTTTTTCTCTGTGTACAGATAAACTTACAGATAAACTTTTTATCTTACTACTTGTTCTAAGCGACTCTGTTTTATACTACTTATTATGTGCAACTCTGTGTATATAAAGTCAGGTAAAAATCAATGTTAAGATGCTGCCGACGAAAAATAAAGGCGCTGTCGACAAACATTTTTGCTAACGCCGTCATTTTAATTGTTCGTCTTATGCCGGATAACTATCGGCACCACCTTGGTATTTTAAACTGGCAGATGCAATCTTTTAGCTGTCCAATTAATAAAAAAATGCATGTAAGCGCTGATGATTAAATGGTGGATTAACGTTAATCAAGTAGATTAATTTCGCAGTCTGAACTTCCCATTACGCTAATTTAGCAATAACTTTTACCGAATTGCACGATTTTTACGTGAATCCAGGAAGATTATTTATTAAACCGCATCCAAAGTTGAGGTACTGGAAGGCAAAGAAAATTCGCAGATGGATTTTTTTTTGACGAGTTTTAATGCAATATTTGTGTTTAAATATTAGTATATATGCCGGATTTAAAATTTGTTCCTAAGAATTGCAGCATTAGCAGTTGGACTAGCAACCCTGCCAAATAAAAATCTTTAAGATTTAGAGCTGTTGACTAAACTTGTAAGAAAAGACGAAAATAACTCATGTTCTTCGGGTAATCATCGATTTTCTGCTGAGGTTGATATATATACCTGATCAAACCTTGAGTTTCTTATGGATGGTGGATTAGAATTAGGCTGAAGATTACCTAGTCGCTTAGGTCGACTGTGAGGCACTAGCTTATCAGTGCGGTGGTCGTGGGTTTGATTCCCACCAGAGTTATTGGTCTGTTTTCGTTACAACGAGCCACAGTAGTAAGTGGTTGGCTAGAGTTATAGGATATAATTTGTAATTATATGATTATTAATAATAATAATAAAATAAATAGTAACAGTTTAATTATGATCTCAAACCTGACAATGAAAAATATAAATTTTTTCATAAAATTTTATAAAAAAAAATAGCATTAATTTAATGAATAGTTCAATGGACGAATTCTAGTGAAACTCATAGATATACTCGTACTACAACAATTCAATGCTCTCATGCAGATAATTCTCTCAGTTTGTTGGCAATTTTGACCCAACTAATAATTTTGATACAATCCCCCTGTAATGGAGCGTTTGCTTAGTATAACATTAGTAACTCGTGGCAATATTTCTGGGACCCAATAAACTATATGTGGAGTTTCAAATATTTTCGACACTTTGAGGCAAAATATTTTCTAAAGTTTTGATTGTATGTAAGCCCAGCAAACAATCCGGTCCGTTTATGTGCCGTTTTCGGTACAGCATAGTCGGATCCGGAGTCCGTTTCCGTACCGTTTTCCGGATCAGTATACGGACCAGAAATGGAACATCGAATACGGATTCGAATCCGTTGCAAGTCCGTCAATAACGGACCGTTTACGGACCGTTGGGTCGTGTTAAAAACTGACTCAAATCCGTTTAAAGTCCGTCAAATACGGACCGTTTCCGGACCGTTTTGTCGTGCTGAAAACGGATGATTCCGTTTTTTACGGATATAAAACGGACAATAAACGGATCGTTGAAAATACTTATTTGGTCCGTATTCCAACCATTTTTTTACAAAAATCTCAATGGATTTTATTTTTTTTTATACATTTATTAATTTATTTGAAAAAATATTAATATATACTTCATTTAACTTTAATTAAATACGTAATTCGCCACAGCTACTTTTTGTATCCAGCTTAGCAGCATCACGGAACATTTGTGGTCGATAATATTCAAAATCTAAAAGGAAAAAAGAATTTATTATTTTAGTTTCAAGAGATAGTAAGAGTTTTCTTGGAATATATTTTTTTTATTTAAAAAAAAAAATTGACTTACTTTTTCGATGCAGTTTTTTGTTTCCACCAAGAACATCATTGTTAGTTTGTGGCCCATTATTGAATCAGATATCTACATGTAAAAAATATTAAGTTTGGTTTAAAAACGATGGATTCTATGAACAAATATATTTCTGTTTGCAATCTCATTTGAGCGTTTTAAATTATATAAATACTTACCATCTAACGTATGCAATGCATATTATGCATGCTATCTGAATTTATTTGGCGCCCCGATCTTTTATATTATCTACTTAATTTTATTTTAATAAAACAAATTGAAAAAAATTGTTACCGATTGTGACTGACTTGAAACGGATGAAAATCGGTGAAGTCCGTATTAAACGGCACGAAAACTGATATCCCCAAACGGACTAAAAACGTGTTTTCGAAAATCCGATTAAACGGTCCGAAAACGTACCGTAAACCCCGGATTCAAGAATCCGTACATGCCGGAGAGTCCGTAAAAATGTTTCTTGGGAGGATATGTTTAAATATGCTCAATCCAATTGCGTTAATGATTTATATATGGCGGTTTTAAAGTTTAAAGCAAACTAAACGATTAAAACTACAATTTTTGTGTAGATTTAATTAAAGTTACATCAATTTATAGACCCCATTGTATTTATCACATTTCAAAATATATTCCACACTACCAATAAGTAAAAAAATTCAGTAAAAAATACTTACTTTCGAAATCCATAGTAGCCACATATTTAAATTATTTGATATATAGAGGAAGCTTTTCGGGGAAAAACGCATAAAAACGAATATCGGAAAAAGTTCAGACACATCTCGGATGACTTAAATTTGCAACATCTAAACATGATAGTCGGCTGCTAAAACAAACTTCATTAAGATCTAATGGTCCGCGTCGGATTTCTAGGAACTAATCGACGAGTTCAAATTTATTTTTTTTTGTGTTATTTGGCCCTAATATAGTCAAAAACTGTGTATAAAAAAATAAAGCTGCCTTAACGAAGTTTGGTACATGAGAGGGTTAAATAAATGCACGATGTTAATTTTGAGTCACCTTAACGTCAAGTTTTTTGCCCAACCTAATTTAACATTTCCTTGTTTGAGTGTCTGACAAATTTAACCATGGAGAGGTACACAATTGAGCAGCGCGTTAAGATTGTTGAAGCTTTTTACAAAAATAGACGTTCAAATCAAATAAAAATATTAAGATAATTCTCTGAAAATTTTTTGTTTTGTTTACAGTTAATATCGTGCGCTTTGGTTGGACCACCCTTTACAATTGTTATGTCAAAAGCAGAACGCGTACATTTTCAGAAAATTTACGCCAATTCATTATAAGTGTGTGAAGTTCTTATTTCGTTACTCAAATACTGTTCTCCAAACTCAATTCCAAAAATTGTAATATTAACAAAATTTTTGTTATATTTACATTAAATTTAGTAGAATGTAAATAACAGTTTCTTTAGCTAAACACAACAAAAATTTTTCTTAAAAAATTGCAGATTGCTGATTTCATAAGGGCAGATATTTATTCATAAAAAAAAAACTAAAAAATTTCACATTTTCACATTTGAGAATGATTTTTTTTATCTACTAAAATTTAGTAAATGTTTTTGTTGATTTTAGCAGATTATTTTCAATTAACTTAAATTTAGCTCAAATCATACATGGGCGGCGTCAATTACATTTCACAATAAATCTCATGTGAAAATTTCATATAATTAATAATTTTAGACCTACGCTTACACTTTTTGACTTAAACGCTTTTTTGAAATATTTTCAATTTTGTCAATACAAGACATGGGACATAATACCAATGTTTGTGTATTTAATCAAAGGCCAATTACTTTTTTACGTCTAACTACATGTAATTGAGTAATTGGCCTGTAATTATATATCCAGATGTTATTACTAATCCCCATGCTTGGTATTATAAATTTGACAAATGTTCCACAAATGTCCGCGTAGGTCGGAAATTATTAATGATATTGAAAAAATTCACAAGTGAATGATTGTGAAAGGTAATTGACGCCGCCCATGTATGGCTCAAATATAACTAAGTATTTGCTAAATCAACACATTTATTTTTGCTATTATTATATTACTAATATTTAGTAAATAAAAGTGATTGCACAGAAAATATTTCATATAGACGCAATCGAACTAATAAAAACATAACAAAAATTACATTATTCAAAAAAACAGGGTCACTGACGAAGGTTCAATACCAGAAACTGAGCAGTCTGATTCAGAAAAAATTGAAAATTTGCAATGTAAAGGGTCCGCCAAATAACTTTTTCAGAAAGTAGGAGGAATCTCTTCAAGATTATGGGAGCAACTGCTTCTCCGGAAGACGCGCTAGCAGCTTAATGCATAAATCATCATTCTAGGTGACCGTTAAGGGGCTAAAATTAAAGTTGAAAGAGGGCCTTGTTAGCCGTGTTTTTATAGCAAAATGTACAAATCTCGGGATAGAGATATTTCAGAAAGTAGGAGAAGTCTTTCCAAGATTAGGTGGTCTATTTATTCTCCTGAGGACGCTCTCGCAGATGAATGTCTAGATTATATTCGATTGTGTTGGATTCGATTGGGGCACTCTAAATGGGTCAAAGTGGGATTTGTCAACATTTGACCCCAAGGGTCAAAAGTCGGGAGATCAGAATTCGTTTTAGAGTTATGGTTCCTTCGGCAAAGTTTCTTATTTTGATCCCTAGAACACGATTTTCCTTGTACGTTGAGCGATTTTTAAATCGACCCGCCCTAGTGTATATATACCACGTCTGAAAAATGTGTCGAAAGTTTTAAAAACCTGCCAATCCGTTATTCAAGAATTTATTTTTTAATTTTGTAAGTAAAATATTTACTGGGTATTGCAACTATTACTACCACAACTCTAAACATTTGAATAAAACAAATGTCTCCATTTAAGAGCTTTGTGGTAAATGATTTAGGAAAAATCCCAAAACTACATAAATAAAAAGTAAAACTAGTTTTTTTTTTGGTGTATTTTCCATCTGTTTTTCTATTTTCAAAAACACTTAATCAAGGTTTATTTTATTTTGTTTTTTTTTTTTGGGTTATTTAGAAAAAGTTGTGATTTTTATTCGTTTTGTTTTCAAATCAAATTGATGTAACATTTGATTGCAGTTTTGACGCCTTTTTCCGGTTTGCATTTCCTTTCATCTGGGTTTACTATATAACTTTATATATAAAAAATGTTTTTCCAAAATAAACCCTGATTGGTGTCGTAACTTAAACAGAGAAGTGGAAGAGAGTTACAAAGAAATTGGTGTATGAATAATGAATTGCAGGGTAAGGTACGGGTGGTGGTAGTGGCAAGGAAGAATAAGTGTTTTTAGTAACCTATAGTTAAGTATTTGATTGGCATTTGTTGCATTAAAAACTTTTCCATTTGTTTGTAAAATTTTCAAAAATCATGTTTTCAAAAGGGGATTTTTTTCTTTTGACAGTAACACAAAACAACTAAAAATCTAGTTTTTGCTATTTTGTTTATTGAAAGATTAAACTTGTTGTGTTTATGAATAAGGGTAATGCGAGAGTTGGCATTTGGTTAACAAATTTTGAACAGCGACATGAAATGTTAAGGATTCATGAAGGGGTGTTAAAGATTTTGTTTTGGTTGCTGATGATCAGGATGATGTCAATTTTACAAAATTTTAAAGGAATAAAGAGTTTTTATCAAAGCGTATTTACCTGTATTCATTTAGCGTAAGTTTTCGTGTGGAACTGATATGGGAAAGTAACCTTTACTACATAGAAAGAAACATCTTTATTAAGGAATTTACTGTCTTTAGAGTTATTTTTTTGTTTTGTGATTATTTTTCTTATTTCACATTTTGATAGTTTGAACTTTAGCAGAAATAAAAAAGTTACAGCTTGTTGAACATATTTTGAATACAAGTTTGATATAATCTTTATTAAAAATAAAAATTATGTTTTTTCAATTTATTTTTTGATCCATGGTGCTAATCTTTAACTTCGAGTTCATATATTAGTTCTCATGTAGTGAGTAAACTAGTTTATATTAATGTTTGATGTTTGGCATGGGATTGTTACCTCTTTCAGAACGTGTTCTGATGATGGGAACCTAGAAAATTCCCGAAATAGATCTATCAACACATTCCTGAAAGGGTCAAAGAATAAATTTGAAAACAAAAACTCTATAGATTATTTGTTAGGACAATATCCTAATAAAGAAATATAGAGTATGGCCTCGAATTTGAATAATTTTCATCTTCATTGCATATATAAATTTTTACTTTAAATGCCATTTTTTCAAAACAAGATATAGAAAATCGGGTGCCACTGTGCAGCCTTAACGGATTGACCGATTCTCAATTGTTATTTTTAGAGTAATAACAAATAAAGTCCCTAACGTAGACATTTTGAAATTCTTGCCTACACGTGTTAAAAAGATCAAATCCAGTTAGACCAGACCAGACCCTGTTATATCAGTTCTACCAGATCTCATAGCATATACGATTAGATCTAAAAATGGGTACAAATTTGATCTGATAAAATCTTGGCAGATTTAATTGAATCTAGGCACATCTGATATTATTAGATTTGAAGAGGTCCAATAACTTTTATTTTCTGGTTAAGTGGTTAAAAAACGCTTATTTTAATTTTAATACTTTTATTCAAAAGTTCAGGGCACATAAATTGATGACAAGGCCAAGGTGATACAAATCCAAATTTGTAAATGTATAATTTGTTTGGAATTCGGCTATGGCTGCTGGGTTCAAATCCAAATTTTGCATAGCCATGATCAGATACAGACATACACAACACGGAATATAAATTTATTTTCTGTACAAAATATTGGTCACCGGTTAAGAATCAATGTAACATCCATTTATGAATACGTATGAACTCATCCATGCTCATATATGAAGTGATTCGAGGTCATAAATGCCCATATACCCCCATATATGATTCATATATGTTTATAAGAGTTCATATGTGATCATATATATATAAATATCATCTCAGTTTTCGTTAATGTACACATATGACCATATATGGAAATGTATAGACATGGATATATGTAAATATTACCTCAATGTTCATTAATGCACACTTATGAACACTTTTGATTCCTCATATGAACATATAAGAATGGCGTATGGGTATGTGAATGAGTGAGGATGTGTATGCAGCATGTGGGTTCATGTATGGATCCATATGGACTTCCATGTCGATTTTTAACAGGGTAATGACAAATTTTGAAGTTTTTCTATAGCTTTTTAAATTTAAAAAATTATCAAAATTAAAAATACTATAAAAATTTAAAAGATAATTTAAAGTTTATATGTATGTCATAAAATAAATTTTAATGTACAGTTCATTTAGATGCCTTTGGAATCGGCTCAAAGCGCTACGATCTGGTACCAGATCTGGACAAAGGGATTATGAAATCTGTTTCGATATGAACTTATCTGGTACAAGATATGATCTAATAGGACCAGGTCTGCTCATATCTGGGCATGAAAATTATGCAATTTTGCAAAGCCCTTCTGATATGCTCAGATCTCACTCTCTCTCTCTATATATATATATATATATATACACAGATATGAATGCACAGCGCATACTGTTGAGACATTTATTCGTTCCCCCGCATCGTCCCCTAAGTATTCATCTTATACGCTAGATGTATGAAAACTTTGAGGACAGTCCCCAAAGTAGTAAGCAAACATCCATAAACTATGCGGGGGAACGAATAAATGTCCCAACAGAATGCGCTGTGCATACATATACACATATATCCACATAATACAGAGAAGTTATTACAACTGTACTGAAAGATAATTCTTAAAATACTATTTTTAATGAAAAATGTGTTTTAATAGCACACTTTTAAAATTGTAAGATCATATTTTCCGTTGTTTTGGGTTTTTTTTATGGGCATTTTTTAGAGCATATTTGTGGTTGCACTGCTAATTATATGCAAAAGATCTATAAATTTATATAAAATCTGAAACTATAAGAAAAATTCAGAGAATACTCCTTAGGCCTCAAAATCACGATCTAGTCCTTAGTAAACCTTCCTTACGCGTGTATGTAAGTATTTAAAAAGGGATGTTGCTCTGCTGAAAAAGTTAAACTGTAAAGTAGTTTTGTAATCACGGAAAATATTGTATTGTATGGTAATATTTAATGACAAAACCTTTATTTAAAGAAAACGTAACCAGAATTCATAAAAATGAAATTATAACAAACCCACACACACCAATAAGAAAGAAAACACATACACAGATATAGGAAAATATAAAAAGTATACAATTGAAATAAATACAAAAAAGGATCAGCTGCGATTGCCACGCGATTGTCACACTTTGTTAACACATACACTCAGTGTATGAATGTTTAATTTAAACTAACAGTTACTGTTTTGTGATATGAATATTAGTGTTGTTGTCCTTCCGTGTGTCTGGCTGGCATGTGTATGAGTGCTCCATATTCTTTATACATTATACAATTCATTGTTTTTTGATCTATAGGTTTGCTATGCAAAGTGAAAACAATTGACGCTTTTTTAGCACAACAACGCATTTTTCATTCTTTTATTTTTATATTTTTTTAAAAATAGAGGGTACCCTTGTGTTTTATTTGTAGGGTTTTCCATTTTTATTTTCCTTTTTATAATAACACTAGTCGACAAATTTTACTTTTTGCAAAACCTCTCATTTAAATGCAAATTTTGTTTATAGAATTAGTTACGTTGAATCCAAATTTATCACATTATTTTTTTTTTGTTTGCAGTTTTTGAAATATCGCGGTTTTTATATTTATATCATTTATATCATTTATCTTATATTTTATTTTTCGAAATTTAACAGCAAAATCATGAAAGTATTTTTTTTAAGAATTTCTGTATTTTAAGAACTTGAAATGTATTTGTTCGGATAATGTTTAGCCCAAGTGTTGACCTCGGCTGAAGAGGACATTTCCCCTCAAAACAAAATAAAAAGAGAAAAATTAAGGACAGGAAAGGGAAAGAAAAAATGAAAGCAAAAAGAAGAGAAAAAAACGAAAAGGAAAACTAAATAGATTTAAAAATTTTAACGTTTTTACTACCTTAAAATTGTTAAAATTTCAGGAAATGTATAGAATAGATTGCATCATCTTAGGAAAAATGTACACAATAATCTGCAAGCGCTGTTTGTTTGCAAAACGCTTCATGGTTATATTATAGACCAAAATGAACATGTTTAATAGTAACATGTTACACGAAAACAGCTGGAGGCCAGAAACAGTGTTACCAAAAAGAAAGTTGCTAAAAAATAACCCTTTTTTTTTTAAAGAGAAGCAACACTCAGGAAATTCTTCCTATGTATTAATGTGTTACTTTCTTTGGAAATTGGATAGTGGAGAGATGAAAGGTGGGGAAAGATGGGGAAAGATGAAGGGCTTCAAACATGGCAACACTGCAATTACGCGAGATGATAAGTCTTAGAACAGTTGTTGCTCGTTACCTGATGGAGAGTTGGCGAACTTATTGAAGCTTTTTGGTTCATAGCCCTGATTCATTATTTTACTTCGGTGGGGTTAAGTGCTATGGGAACACCGAAGGTGGGAGCTGCGATACATATGAGGGATAGAAAACTCATACATATTATTTTTCTAAATTGATATTGCCGTCACCGGGAATCGAACCCGGGACCATCTGTGTAACAGTCTAACGCGCTTACCATTACACCACAGCGCCCACGAACCGAACAAATTAAACGTTCATTTCGTATTTATTAAAAATTGCATCCACTCAATAAGGTAGTTTCTGTAAAAAACTATTTTTATAAAAAGTATATAGCTTTTCAATAATTTTAAGAAAATTATCGTTCATGTGGTGAAGAAAAGTTTTATTAGTTTATTAAAAATATTCATTATTTTTCCTCCGCTAAAATTCTCTCAGTGTAGAAGCTTGACAACTAAAAGAAGCGTGCCGATTATGGAGAGGACCGAATAAACACCAAATATTCTTGTCATATGCAAAACATTTTTTGAAAAAAAAAATGTTGATCCCCCAAATGAAAAAGCTGGATCCGCGCCTCAATGTGTTTTTTCAAAACACCGACATGATTATACTTAAATTAAAGATAATTGTAGAGAGATTTATATTCTTAAAAACATGTCATGAGTTTGCGATAAAATTTCGGCAAATTAAGCCGAAATGTAAATATAAAACTCGCAACATTTTACAATCTGCAAATGAGAAAAAAACTTTTTTTCCATATTTGGATGTAGCGTAAATTTGTTTATATAAAAATATGTATTTCAAAGCCATACTTTTTGTCGAGTAGTGTAATATAGTGTAAAGTAAAATTTGTGAGTTTGAGAAAAAAATAGGAAAAACAAATAGCACTATGTTTTATTATTCTATCCTTCAAAATTATATATTTTTTGGCAAACGATAAAATAAATAGAAATTTATTCTAGCTTGTTATGTTACATTAAGACTCAAACCATGTTTGTATATTTGTTATCCTTCTGTGTATGTATTTGCACTCACACATTTTTAGATTTTCCTGTAAAAAGAAAAACATACATTTATCATTTTGCATTTGCATTTAAGCAACAACCATGTAAGTGAATAAAAATATTGCAACTGCGCCAGCTGCATAGATAGACAAAAATTTATTAAGTAATATTTGATTATATTACATGTTTCCCGTGTGTAAATGCAGAAAGATTAAAATCTGCTAAAAAAGGGGTGTGACGCAAGAAGAGAATACAAATTTAAAAAATGTAATTTTAGCATTATAATTACAGCCCGGTATTTTTAGAGTTGAGTATGTATTTGTCAGGAGGATGTTAAGACTAAATGTGTTTTATTTCAAAGAGCCTGCTTGGTATTACCCATAAACAAAATTTTGAAAAATTAATTCTATTTGGAATGTATTCCATTAAATTCTATTTAATGGTTTTTAGGAAAAGTTCCGAAAATTATGCTGGTCATTTCATAGAAATAATCCAAAAGAAAACGATGGATTTTTGAAAGGAAAATGTTTACCCTCAGACATACATTTTGACGATTTCCAACGGAAATTTAATTACTGCAAGAAAAATCAGTTGGTACAACAAAATATTCGTTTTCACAATAAAATTCGGCTAACACAATTAAATTTTAGTTGCAGACACCAAACATTCTAAAATCACATTTGATTGTGCTAACCGAATTTATTGGTTAAAGCAACCAAAATACACTTTTCAATTCGGATGTAATTATTTTTTTCTGTGTATGAAACCTAGAGATTTGTTTTCGAAATAAATCTTATTTAGTTTTTGTAAGTTGGTTCACTTCATATCGTTAGGTTTTGCTTAAAGAACAACGGTTTATTCGAAAACGAAAAAAGTTGGAAAATATAAGGCAATGTTCCCCAATGTGGCCTGTTCTGTAAACTGAACCCTTCTTTTTGTTGCATGGTGTTTTTTAAATGTACCAAAACTCTCAACTGTCATCACGTTAAATCGCCATTTCAAAAAAGTTTTAACACGAATGCACACGTTTTTTTTCTGGTTTTATAGTGTCGTTGCAAAAAAACTAAACATAAAGTATAATTTTTCATTAATGTAAAAAGGGAATCTCGAAGTCGAATATTTGCGAACGGTAAGAATTTTACTAACAATTTTAATAAAACTAATTGATGCCATATAAAAATATAAAAAAAAATGTGAAAAACTAATTTTCATAATGTTCGCTAGAGTGAGTCTTTGATATATTTTCTTATTTTTTATGTTTTTTTTTCGAGTTTAAGTCTTTAAAAAAAAAAAGGTTTACGTAAAATTTTAACTGTTCTTGTCTATTTTAGACAATTATTCAACATGTAGCACAAACAAATATCGTTTGTTTACCGCAATTAAAAAGGCCACATTAGTGAACATTCCCTTATAAATTTAAATAAAATAATCTGAAGTCAAGCTATGTTTCTTTTGAAATATTGCAATTTTGAAAAAGTAAAAAATATCACACATTGAAAAGTTACAGGACTAAAACTAAAGTTGGGTAAAATTTCCGATCAAAATAAACTGACATCTGAAATACAAAATCGGATCTCATTTGATATATGTTGGTCGATATTTATTCCTATCGAAGTTTATGTAAAAATTGGGGTATCTACAAAAAACCGATTAAGTACCTCAAATATGTTACTGGCTAAATTAGACCACAATAGATCCTCAGCAAAAAATAACCTGGATTTGGTAAGCAGTAACTTCATTTGTATGCTTCCAAAATAGCGCTTCACCGCCTTGCATACTATAAAGCAATTAGGGAAGGCATTCTGTCGTGCTTTCCAGAATGCATTCTTTGAAGCAGTGAATAATGCTTAAAATGAAGCAATAAAGTATGCATACCATGAAGCACTAATGTTGCCAACATACAAAAAAGTGCTTCTTAATGCCTAAGAAGGCATGAATTTATTGCACATGGAAGAAGCGCTTTAAAAGAGACATACCAAGTGGGACATCGCAAATAAAAATCATGCCTTCTTCATTTGGAAGTGCTTCTGGGTAAGCACTATTTTTTGCTGGGTCTCAAAATGGGGGGATCCTATAATATCTAATTTAAGATCCTGATAGATTCCAAAATATGGCATGTGATTAAATTTAATATAATTGGATTTAATTAGATACAAAAAGAAAAGTATTATATTCGATTATATTCGATTTACTTAAATTCCATGGCATATACAAAATTGATAGAAATATTATTTACACATCTAAAGCATATATAATTATTTATATATGGGGTTATTTACAACAACAACTAATTAGATCATATCTCAAACTAAGTTGTTAGTATGGAATATTACTTAATTACCCGACGAAAAAAGTTTATATATAGTCGTATATAAATTGATATAATTGAATATTGTTATATATGTGGCCATATGTAAGGATATATACTTACATCTCATACCAATTTTTATGAAAAATTATAATATGTCGCTATATATCATCCTTATTGTTTTTTCTTTTCCCGGTATTTCTCAGATCCTGGGAAATCGGGGGTTTCGTTTTTGTCATAAAAATCATATTATTTCCGGTTCTGTGTTAAATTTTTACAGCGCTTTTAATCAGAATCTTAAATTTTTTGATATTTTACATAAAAATTACATATCAAAATATTATTTCCTCAAATTATTATTTTTGTTAATACTATTATTAAAGTTTTTATACACAGATAGAATTATCCTTCATGACATTAATGAAACAATTTCATAGAAATTTTACGGAGATTCAATGAAGATTTTCATTATATTTAAGAAATTTAATTAATATTAAGAAATTTTTCACAAATTTTTTTAATAAAATTTCATAGTTTCATATAATAAATCATTTGATATCATAAATTATTTCGAAAATTTTCGTTAGTGCTATTTTTTTTTATTTTTTCATAAAATTTTATAATTTCATTAATTTATATACATTTCAAACTTTAATTTTAACACTTATTTCAATATAACTAATTTTGGACTTCTAGCAAACTGTTTCAAAAATAATATAAAGCGGTTGATTGACTTAGTTCCAGTGTATTTTCCAAGACATTCATGAAGAGTTCTATTAATTCAAAGAACTTCTTAATATTAAAACATTTTATGAAACTATAATCGCTTCATTTTCTGAATGATTCAATAGTTTTTTGAAGATTTTCATTAACTCTACAAACATTTCATAAACATTGACTTTAATGAAACCTGTTTCATACAGTCTATGAAAAGTTCAAATGGACGAGTTTTAGTGACAATCTTCATTAAAAACTAAGAGGCCGGGTAGAGTACCTAAAACTACTTTACACTACATATTGAGCTTTATTCTATACAGTGTTTGTGAAAAACATGAAAACTTTAGACTGCCATAAAATTTGACTGTTTTAGGGGTTTTACTCTACTAACCTAATATAATCGTTGGGTATAAGAAGCAACCATACCCAAGACCACGACCCTCATATTGTTCCATAGTGTAATTAATCTATGAATAGAATACTAACTGTCATTTGAAAAATACTACAAGGGATTCCAATATTTCACAGTACTAACAAACAACAATTTGAAAGATGATAAATAATTGTGAGCCGGAGGGCTAATATTGGTCGTACGACTTAATCTGGACATACTTATCTTCCGATATAAATAATTAGGTTCCTTTGTTTGTATAAGCATGCACATAGAGAAATTAGGTGCCAACTGAATTGAAAAGTGTATATTAATGGTAACAACTTATAAAGTCAATTAGTACAACGATATTTATATTAGATTTCTAAATATTTTGGGTCTAGCAACTAAAATTCATTTGAATTACCTTAACTTTGTTGTAAACACTAATGTTCAGTTTTACCAACAGACTGAAATTTGTAATAACCGAATTTGAGTCGTAGTAACTTAATTTCAATTGGTAAATAGCTAAATTTTTCTCCGCGTATGTAAAAATATTAAAAGTGAAATGGTTTGATATGAAGTTAAACTGCATCGTATGTTTTGAATGAAGTATTTAGATATCCGATCATATTTTTGGTTGAATACACATCTAGCACAATTATTAATAACAATTTTTCATGTGTTATTGGATACAATTAACGTTCTCACCAATTTCAGCTCAATGTCAATTGGCACAAACTGAAAACTGGAATTGTGCATATGGGCAATTCCAGAAAAAAGTCAACGACGAATAAAAAATTAAAAGTGCTCAGAACTTTTTATTTTCTTTCAATAATAAAGCTTAAATGTCTATACTTTATAAATGTAAAAGAATTTTTAATTTTTCTCATTTTCCGAAATATACAACTGCAAAAAACATTTTTTTTTCTGAGCCTTTTTGCGATTTATATAAATTTTTTTTAAAAATATTTTAAGAAATATTAGTTTGGTTTTTGTAATTTAGAAATTGTCTACAAACAATTACCTTACCTCAAAAAATATTGTTCTCAAAGATGCTTCATCGTTTTATCTAAGCATTGAGGTTGCACAGACTTCTTATTCATTAAAATCTAAAGGGTCCGCCATCTAACGTTTTTTTTCAACTAGTGCTTATTTCGTGAATGGTAACACTTAGCTCATGTCTGATTTGATACATAATTCGTTTTATCCTTCCGCTGAACGAATATGGTTGTGTATACGCTTGAACAACGCTGGGAAATATTGCGACATTACTTTGAAAATCATGGTAATGTTGCAGAATGTGTGCGAAAATTCAAATCAGCCGCAGAGCTAATGTCGTTTGGCCACCTCGGAGCTGCGATTTGACACCGTTATACTATTATTTGTGGGGTGCCGTCAAAGATAAGTGTTACACCAACAAGCGAGAGACAATTGACGCTTTAAAGGACAATATTCGTGAAGCCATTGGTGAAATACAGCTGCACACAATCGATAATGGGCTTAAAAATTGGACCGATCGTGTAGGCTACTGCATGGCCAGCCGAGGCAGCCATTTGAATGAAAATATTTTCCATTATTAACCGGAAGGATTGTACTTTCAAATAAAAAAAAAAATTTGAGAAAATATTCAGTAGTTTTTTTTATAGCATTTTCAAAAAAAAAAAAAAGTTATTTGGCAGACCATTTATAATTAAAATTAACCAAGAAAATCCAACTTTATTAACTATCGGGTGCACAAGTTAATCATGTCGATTTGGACAACATATGGCTTAAGTATCACATATGGTTTGTGGCAATAATAACAAATATGGTATTTTGGAGTGTAAATAACTGTCATTATAATTCAGTATTCGATAGACGCCAAAGTGTAAACACACATTTTCTTCAATCGCTATAATAATGTCGAATTTTGTGCATAAAAAAGATGTTTTACGGGGAAGTCCGATAACCTTCTTTCATTTGAAGAAAACGGCTGCTGAAAGTTATCGATTGTTGGTAGAACGATGGTTTGCGAAATTCAAAAGTTGTGATTTCGACACAGAAGACAAGGAGAGGCCCGGTCAGCCGAGAAAGTTTGAAGATGAGGAATTGGAAGCATTGCTCCACGAAGATTGTTTTCAAACGCAAGAAGAACTTGGCAGTCACACAACAAGCCATTTGCCTACGTTTAAAAGCATTGGGATTCATTCAAAAGATAGAAAATTGGGTCCCATATGAATTAAAGCCGAGAGACGTTGAAAGGTGATTTTCCATGTCGGAAATGCTGCTTAAACGATACAAAAAGAAGTTATTTTTGCATCGTATTGTTACTGGTAATGAAAAATGTATACGTTACGATAACCCCAAGCGCAAAAAGTCATATGTAAAGCATGGTCAACCAACCAAATCAACGCCAAAACCGAATATCCATGGCGCCAAGGGATCTGTATTTGGTGGGACCAGAAAGGTGTTTTGTATCACAGGGGACCTGTACCGAACACAATTGATTCGTTTAAAGAGACCACTCAACGAAAAACAACCAGAATATTCGACCAGACACGAGGGCATAATCTTCCATCATGACAACGCTCGGCCACATGTTGCAAGACCGGTCAAAAACTATGTGGAAAGCAGTGGATGGGAAGTTTTGGCTCACCCGCCTTATAGCCAAGACCTTGCTCCTTCTGACTACCATTTGCTTCGATCGATGCAGAACCCCTTACTGGAATACGCTTCACTCCAGAACAGGGTATCAGATATTTTCTTGATTCGTTCTTTACCTCAAAACGGGAGCAGTTTTTTTGGCCCGGAATCCATATGCTACCAAAAAGATAGGACAAAGTAGTGGCTAAAGATGGGCAATACTTTGAATAGTATATCAATTCATTTTGTTATTATAAAAATTCATTCTTCACGCAAAAAAATTTACATTATTACCTTGTATATCTAGTATTATATCGCTCATTTACTTCAATAACGTCATAACTCAAAAATTTCGATTTTGTAGAAAACGAGTTTAAAGTTTTTAATTTACTCCCACCTTGAAGAAAAAAATAACGACATAATTTATCTCAACAGGTGAGTATACACAATATCAATACGACTTTTTAATATTAAATAAAAAAATCATGTTTTTTGAGTTGTGACGTTCTTGAAGTAAATGAGCGATATATCCTAAAGTACCTAACTGAGAATATGGAACTTTATTTCGATTTCATTTTTGTCATTATTATTACATTTATTTGAAGTTAACTTTATGTTATGGTTTTTTTACGTTTTTTTTAATTAAAGTTGAATCATTATTAACCAAATTTAGTGTGTTTTGTTCTCTTGGAAAAAATACCCAACTATCCGATTTAAAAAAATTTAAAGAAAATATTTCATATTTCTTAAATCTACATATACAATTTGTACTTTCACCTTAATTCTCACATTCACCAATTTTTTTTTTTACAAATTTCGCTGACTTACATACGAGTATGTATATTTCTAAAAGTGCTTAAAAATAACTTCAATATTTGTCACGCCCGTTTCTCGCTGATATTTGCTTATTTTGTTTTAATACGTTATTAATTCTGCCCTTTGTTTATCCTCAGATTTAGTGCTCTTCCTTGCTTCAATACACTGAGTATATATACCGCATCTTTCCATTCCTTTATTGTTTTTGGCTCAACAAAAAGTATGCGAATGTCGCGTACGTCTCTCAGGAATTGCCCATATGAATTTATCTTTAAACATACTTAAGGATATTATAAAAATATAATTTTTTCTCCACAAATGTATACAAAGTTACTTAACACCTGATTTACTTAATAAACATTTTAAGCTCTAATTTGAATCCATTAATATCTGAAATCCTTTTTATAGCTTTTAATGATGTTTACAATCATTTTATGTTTTTCTCTATGGGATTATCTATAAAAATTACGTGAAAATATTAAAAAGCTAATAATAAAAAAAAACTCTTTCATATTTTGAATGGCTTACCACACCTTTGGCAATTTCTGATTTAGAAACAAGTCATTCCGAATACCCACACAAAGTAACAAATACATACACATACACAAATTGACTTTAAAAAAATAGTAATCAACGCTTGTGTAGATTTTTTTTATTTTATTTTTTCAATATTGAAACAGATTTAACAAAACTAGACATCATATAAGGAAAGCAGGAGGGAGAAGTGGGGAATAAAAAACAAAGTAAAACGTGCAGCAATTGTGCATAATTTGCCAAGTTTACATTTTTTGGTTTTTAACTAAACAAAATGTATTTTTTTTTTGGGGTAAAAAGTTCGACACAATCAACATTATAGCACACATTTACATAGCCGTTCAGCAATCATACGTAGACAAACTATGCAACAACAAAACCTGAAACCTCAAATACATAGTCAACAACTATAACAAACATTACAAAAACCACATTAGCTAATATAAACAATTTTTTTTAATTTTTTATTTTTTGCAGCGCAAAATTTGTATACCCAGTGATAAATTTTATTAGAAGAACACTACTCGAAGGCAAAATAAAAAAAAAAAACTGGCTTTGAACACATATCTTCTAATAGACTTTTGCAGGATGAATAAAAATCAGGCAAACATTTTTTTCTCATTTGCTGTTTTTAAATATCGCGGTTTTCATATTTACATCAATTAACCCATTTTTTTTGTAGAGTTTGCCTAATTTTTCGAAATTTTATCGCAAAATTATGAAAATCTTTAATTTGTTTATAATCCTGACTGCGTTTGTACCAGGATATCGCACTGGTATTGCAAGGAAGTTGAAATTATCCTTTCTTAGCTTTGTCCTAAATTGCGCTCGTAATTTACAACTCCTAAAATACTTAAATATATGAACCAATTAGAACCCAGTAAAAAATTTTTGTGTTTTAGAAGCAGGGTAAACAAATGCGCTGATGTAAGTGCTTACTATAACATAATATTGAGAAGCAGCAAAGGAAACGAATAATTTTTGTATAAAAATAAACAAACAAAAATTTTGAGCTTACAGTTTTCCATAAAAAGGATGCAGGTTGTAAGAAGCCTACCCTAATCCCTTACAAGGATGCAGGTTGTAATGCAGCAAGTTCCATATCGTGGAGTATAAACGATCTGTAGAAATTTTCCCGAGTGATTTCCGATTGTGTTGGTGTTATCGAGTATGAACTAAAAACAAAATTAGTCATTTAACTGTTTCTGAAGAGCTAGCACGTGGAGCGGTAAAAAAAAAATAAAATGATTATATTATATGTCAAAAATTTTAACAACAAAAAACTAATATCTGTAGAATTTTAAATAAATTATGTATATTCATATTATTACTTTGAATCGTAATAATGTAGACATGAAATGTGATTTTACTGAAACTCATGAAATCACAGCTTTTTATAAGCGCTGAAATCCGCGCTTATTTTGCGAAAAAGTAATGCTTCCAAGTGGGAATTCGCCATATAAAAATAATGGCATATGTAAGCAGGTTTGTAAGGGATTCTTTTCGACTTACTCCCTTACAAACCTGCTTGCATGTAAGCAGCGTTTTTTACTGGGAATCGTTACAATTCTGGAGTTATAAAGTCTTTCTATCCCAAGTAACTTGTTATTCAAAAAATCGCACATCTATTTCAAAAATATCAATTGTAATTTCAAAATTGCAATTGATTTTGAAAAAATGCCAAATGTTTATCACAAACACCAATTGTCATTTCAAAATTGCAGTTGTTATTTAAAAAATAAAATATCACTCATTTACTACAAGAACATCACAACTCAAAAAACATGAGTCATATCACGTATAATATTATGTAAAAAAGTCATATTGATATCTTGTATACTCACCTCTTGAGAGAAATTATCGCACACTTAGTACAAAAGTGACTCAACTCAAAATTATTAATTTTTCAGAAATCGCAAACAAATATTTACAACGTTATACCAATTGAAACATAAAGCAAGACATAACTGATTTTTAGCAACAGTTAACAACAACAAAATACACTGATATTTTTTTTATAGATAAACATGTGTATTTTGAATAGTTTAAGCATATAAACCCGAAAAATTTAAATTTGTAATTGAGCCACTTTTGAACTAGGTGTGCGTTATGTCGTTATTTTTTTCTTCAAGGTGGGAGTAAATTGAAAACTTAAAACTCGTTTTCTACAAAATCAAAATTTTTGAGTTATGACGTTATTGCAGCAAATGAGCGATATGTTATTCAAAAAATTATGTATTTTATTTTTCTAAAAGTCGCATTTGTTTTTCTAAAACTAGCAAATGTAGATCTTAAAATTTTATTTCAAATTCCACAAAATACCATTTGAAATTCAAAAACATTCCAAATGTAATTCAAAAAATACCAAATGTAACTTAAAAAATTACAAATTTAATTCAAAAAATAACAACTGTAATTCACAAAATACAAAATGTATTTAAAAAATAGATCTATCAACACATTCCTGAAAGGGTCAAAGAATAAATTTGAGAACAAAAACTCTATAGATTATTTGTTAGGGCAATATTCTAATAAAGAAATATAGAGTATGGCCTCGAACTTGAATAATTATGATAAAAAATGTTATTCATATGATTTTTTAAACAATTTCATTAAAGTCCAAAATAAATTAAACGCTACAATAATAAAGCACACTGAGAGAATTATATTCACTTAAGTAATGCATTTCTTCACAGCTTTAATGAAATATTGTCACTGGAATTCGTCCATTGCAACTTTTTGTAGAATCTATGAAACAGGCTTCATTATGGTCAATGTTTGTGAAATGTTTGTAGAATTAATGCAACTCTTCATTAAACTAATGAATCATTTCGACAATGAAACGTTTATGGAACTTATGAAACAGTTTCATAAAAATTTTTAATATTAAGAACTTCCTTGAATTATGAATGATTTTTCATGAAACTAAGTCTATGAACTGCTTCATATGATTTTTGAACATTGAAATAATAAAGCACTTTTAAAATATGTTGAACACTTGCGAATTACATCGCAAAACTTAAGTTTTAAAGAAATAAAAAGTAATGAAATTTATAAAAAAAAAAAATTAAAATAAAGGGTCCGCCATCTAACGTTTTTTTTCGATGCCGATTTTGCCAAAAAAAATCATCTTTTCAGATGAAGATCATACTGCATGGCCAGCCGAGGCAGCCATTTGAATGAAATTATTTTCCATTATTAACCGGAAGGATTGTACTTTCAAATAAAAAAGAAATTTGAGAAAATATTCAGTAGTTTTTTTTTATAGCATTTTCAAAAAAAAAAAAAGTTATTTGGCGGACCCTTTATGTCTTTGAAATTAAATGTTACTATTACAAATAGTACTAACTTTCGACCTAAGCGAGTAGGTCATCTTCAGCCTCATTCTAATCCACCATCCACAAGATACTCAAGTTTATGATCAGAAAACCACAGAACATTGAAGATGTTAATTCATTACCCGAACAACATGAGTTCTTTTCGTCTTTTCTTACAAGTTTAGCAAACAGCTTTTTATTTGGCAGGGTTTCCAGTCCAACTGCTAATGATACCATTACTGGGAACGAATTGGGAATCGGGCATGTATACTTATTTCTTAAACACAACATATTCTAGTTGATTGTTTTCTAATTAAATTTTACATTGCATGGTACATGTACGAGTATGTTTGGTTTGAGAAAACAAAAAAAGCTGCATTCAAAAAAATCTGAATTTCATTAGTTTCAGTCATGCTTAAATAAAGAAATGTGTTAATTTGGCCCCATTTTTTAAAGCTTAAACGTGAGATTGGGCCACTAAAAAAAAATACGTGTCCCCTATTTTTGGCTCTTTATCACATATCCAAATATCATTAAGATCGAAAAGAACCTACCGGGAGTCTCCCGGTAGGTTCTTTTCGATCTTAATGATATTTGGATATGTGAGCTGTCTGCAGCTTAAAATGGTAAAATGACTTGCAGCTACAGTAGGGTATTTGAAAAAAATAATGGTACTAAATATAGAACTTCTAAGCTACTGATCCCATCGGTACGAATCAAATTGAAAATTGCAAAAGAGGTATTAATCTTTTCTAATTTTGTAATTAGGTTAGCCTGTTTTATTACAGGATGCACTTAAAGGTTGTCAAAGTTGATTACTATAAAAACAATTTTGGAGCATGTAACTTTTGTAACTGTGGCCAGATTTTTAAAATTGTACATTCTAAGGTTAAGAAAAAAAAGCATTCGTATAGTTATAGGTTATCTCCTCTACTTTAAAATTTATTTATATTTAAAAATTAATATTTTGTTTTTTTGCCATGAGTTTTTTTGGTTTATCTACCATAAAAACGTTATTATTTGATCGATTTAAAAACAAAAATGTCTCCGTGTTGACAATACTTCACCGTAAAAGAAATGTCAAACTTTTTTTAAATTATATATAATAGTTTAGTCATGAAAAACCTTAAAGTTCAAAATTTAAAAAATTTATGTAAAATTCTCCTTTTTGGCCAAAAAAGCATATATATATCCATACATTTAGTTAGAATATTATTCTACCTCAAGTCCACGGTTTTTTTCAACAAACACTGTTTGTTAGGATATACATATGTTGTTTTTACAAATTGTAGTACAACAAACACACATACATGTTCTGACACACAAATTATATCGACATGTAAAATTGTTGTTTTTCAGTGTTGATTTTATAATTAGGGTTACCAGATCAGGCAGTTTATACTCTAAGGCAGACAAAAATGTTCTCATAGAGTTCATTTTGTTTGTTGAATGTTATGTTTTGGTTTGAGTTAATACAATTATTTTTTTCTATTGCAGACAACTGAAGATTTGGGTGATGCCAATGAAACAATTGTATTGTCTATCATGATAATGATAAAACTTTTTGAAAAGTAACAAATAAAATCGAATGTGACAAATATCATATTAGATTTTTGGACTTGAGGTTGAACAATATTCTAACTAACTACATAAAGATATAGAAATTCCGAAAAAAACAATTTTTGTGTTTTCAATATAAAAATTAATACATGCTTGTATGTATATTTCTTTACAGAGCTCCAATAGCTTTATTAAAAAAACAATATAAATTATAATATTTTCTGAAAGAAATCGGTCCACATTTGCAAAAGTCACACCCTCCAAAATACTTTTTATACACGAGGTAGTCAAGATTCACACCTCGTTTACCATTTTCAATTTGACTCGTACCGATGCGGATCAGCAGTTTAGAAGTTAGCATTATTTTTTTTTAAATATTCCACTGTTCAGTGTTTTAAATCCTGCCTGTATCGTTATTCGAAAACTTGGATTTTCTTGAACTTCTGGGTTATAATTACGAAACTCGAGGAAAAACCCTTTAGAAAACACTCAGTTATGCTAACATTCTACCAATTCATATCCAATTAAAAAACTAAAGTTAGCTTGATTAGTTTAAATTTTATGGAGCTGCAAAAATACATTCCTACATGGGTTGTAACTACGAGGGCGGCTCAATATGTCCGTGACTTTTGAATGAAACACAATTTTTTTTGCAAACAAAAAAAAAAAATTTTTAACATAATCTTCTTTTAGTCAATATACTTAGTCCAAAGTTTCTCCAACTTTTGTATCCCTTCCAAAAATAAGATTTTTCGAGATCCATAAAATAGGCAGTTCTTGGCTATATGGGGTCGTTTTTTTTTTTTAATCTTCGTTAAATCGGTCCAATAAGTTGGCATAATATTCCTTGTTTATTGTTTTTCCCTTTTGAAGGTAATCGGTGTGGATTATCTTGCGTGCATCCCAAAAAAACTGTTGCCATCAATTGAGAGCAAACGCGGCACCCATCTTGCAGACAGCTTTCTTAAACCTAACGGATCATTTAATATCGAAACCACACTGCCATATGAAATGCCTATGGCACCAACAATTTCACGCACTTTCACTCTTCGATCGGCCAACACCATGTCGTGGATTTTTTTCGACATTTTCGGGTGTATTGTATTGTACTTGTGCGACCACAATGAAAGTCAGTAAACCACTTTTTTACCATTGAAATCGATGGTGCAGAGTTCCATAGTATTTATCAAGCTTTACCTTGGTTTGATTGATGTTTTTTTCGTAAAAATAATGTTTAATCAGCACTCGAAATTCACTTTTTTCATTTTTAAAAAAATCCACGAGGTTGTATGTTTTGAACAGCTGTTAAACGCAAAGTAAATAACGGAACTTGCTCATAATTTGACAGTAGTCTACTAACAGGTGGTACTTGATGGGAGCAGTGTTGCATTTCATATAACTATGAGAGAAGTTTGAAAAGTCACGGACCCGCCCTCGTATATATGAAACCTGTATTTTAGTATTAAAAGATACGTTTTAATATCAGCAAATTAAATTATTAAATTTTGAACCAAATATTATTTTTTAACTACTTTTGTTCAACCTAGCTTAATGGAATGCTAACATGTGATGATTCAAAAAATTTTTCTATTTTACAATTTACTGTATGGAATGTTGTTTTTTTTTTTGTGCAGCCACTCATATAATTTTCAAAATTTTGATTAGTTCTGAAAATATTTCAAAAAGTACGGATGCCTAACTTCCGCAGACCATAAATTTTTTTTTAGCATATTAACTTAAATTTCGCGGTATTATGGCAAAACTGACAAATAACAAGCTGATCAACAACAGTCAAAAAGTGGGAATGTTTTGAAAACACCAGTCCGACGAAGAAAGTTTTGGGATATTTGATATTTTGCAAAAGGAAATCTTTTTTTTGGTGTTTTACGGTGTAATCAATAAATTAAAAAACAAAATTTAAGCTTATACTGGTTATTTAGTGACTTATTTCATAACGAATTCCAAAAATTATATTCAGCATTTATTTTTGCTGGGATATGAATAGAAAACCAATGCAAGTGTTTGAATACAAGTATATTGAAATTAGAGTTGGTTGTCAAATATTCGACCTATTTGAAAACCCGGTTTCCGAAAACTTGAAAAAAAACGCATTTTCCAAAAACCGCTTTTCAGTTTTTTTTAACTAAAAACCGGTTCTTTCGATTTTTTTTTAATATCGCTTTTATTGCTATTATCGGAATTTTTTTGTTTAAACTTACCTTAAATTGACATTTAAAACTAAACAAAATCTTATTTCTTAAGAGCCTTTTTTAGTTCTTTTCGAAATAAAATGAGTCTTGGGAAAATCTTAAAGCTTGGTCATCGTAATTTTGAAGAATTGTTAAATTACAGTGGGTGAAAAAATAGTATAACGTTTTGCGATTTATTAAGGGCTATAAATCGATCTTATTTAAATTTTCAATATAACAATTATACAAGACCTTTTTGACTAAACAGAACAAAATTAACAAATTTAAAGTAATGCCTAGTTAACAAATTGACTACATACAGTGAAGCATATATATAAATATATGATTGTGAGCAGAAAAAGTATCCACAACATAACCACCTTAAGAATACAAAACTCCTATGTCGATAAAGTACAGAGCTTTAAGTATCTGGGTATTACAATCAATGACCAGTGGGACGGTTCAAAAGAAATAAGATGCCGTATTGAAATGGCAAGAGAAGCATTTTTTAAATATAAGAAAGTTCTTACCAGCCATGACATTAACCTTGAAACAAAACTTAGATTCGTCAAAACATGTGTATGGTCAGTACTCCTATATGCAACGTAGGTGTGGACTATTAAAGCAGTTGACGTAAAAAGACTGTAAGCCTTCGAAATGTGGATCTTCCGACGAATACTGAAAATACCATGGACCCACTTTATATATAACAACGAAGTACTAAGGCAAGTACACCGCGATAGAGAGCTCTTAGCCACTACAAAGATAAGAAAAACTTCATACTTGGGTCACATTATGAGAAACCCAAAATATAAGCTTCTACAAAATATTACGAAAGCTAATATTGAAGGTAGACCTACTAGAGGAAGAAAAGAAACTACGTGGCTTAATAACATACAATGGCTTAATAACATACAATAACATCCTGAGCGAGGCAAGAAATAGGGACGCTTTTGCAGAAATTATGAAAAATATATGAAATTGTTTATCATGCAATGTAATATAATCTACTTCAATTGTATTGGTCGCTAAAATTCGGAAAACGAATTGGCAAATAAAGAAAGAAAGGCAGTACTAGAAGTATATTTAGAGAGCGTCTTATACTGGGACACCCGCCGATGTGGATAAAATGTATTAATGTGATATTAAATATTAAATAGTGGATGAAAATCACATACAAAAAAATGTAATGATTTACTCCCGTGCATCGAAATCGAGGGTTGAATTTTTTTTAGCATTTAAATATTAGAGTTGGGTATTTTAGTTCATTTAGTTCATTTACGAATTCGTTAGTTTTCAAATGACCTTTTCTAATTTGCCTTCATATTATTATTATTTCTATTCAGAATTGTCAGAATTAAAAAAACTAATGACCAATATAATCATATTAAGAATTAAAAAAATTTGGCGAATGGGCGAGTGAACTAGAAGAACGAACTAGTTTAATAATGAAAATGAAATAAATGAGATGCGAACTATAATGCCCAACTCTAAAAGTTATTATCATTATTATATCAGAAACGATAAAAAATCAAAATTCAGCTTATTTAAATCAAAAATGTATTGTAAACAAATGTATTGAAAACAAAATTTTTTTTTAAACAAAGTTAATAGAAAAAATAATGTTTTAGACAGAAAATCTTTAAAAAAGCAATTAAGCTTAAAAAGTTTTTAAAGCTAAATATCGGATAATCCACATAGAGAAAAAAGAGCACAAATTGAAAGAAAAAAATTAGATAGCAAAAAAGGAACAAATCTAATTTGTCTTCTCAGAATTTTAAAGTCTTTAAAATTGAGAGAACCTTTGCAAATTACGTCTAAAATTATTTATTTCTCTGAGATTTTCAAATTTAAAAATATTCGAAAATGTTGAATTATTCGAGACGAAAAAAACGGTTTCTCGAAAACCGACCTTTTTCAAAAACCAGTTTTAAAAAACGAACAAAAAGAAAAAAACCCGATTTATCGAATAATTCGGAAAACGGGTATGACAACTCTAATTGAAAATGCAAAACACCACCAGTTTTTCCCTAGAAAAAGACGTGACATTGGCGTAATTATATGCAATGGTTTTAATGTATTTGACTTTGTGAGTGCATGAAAGAATATTTGTATGAATATTTGTAATGTTTATGTATTTTCAAAATATAAAATGTATAAAATACTACAACAAAAAACTATTTAAAATTATAAACGGCAACAACAATTGCAACACAAAAAAAAAAAGGTTGAGCATATTCACAGTAACATATATAAACACCAATTTCATTTGAAACCAATTGGAAAATTATCCAACATTAGAGCATTTCCATTATATTCCAACGACTAATTTTTCGATAGTCTCCGATTTTTATAAAATCTGGTGAGTATGTTTGGCAGTGAACTCATATTTCTAAAACGATTTTAATTATTTTGAAAACTGTGGCAACCGTGAAGCTCTGATATATGGCAAAATTAGCTGGGGTTAGGACATCATTTATTTTGCCACAACTTTTGTTGTGTGGAAGATATAGAAAAATTTTTGTTGCTTAGGAATAGTAAACATTTTTATATTTTATACAAATAGCTCACCAAAATTTATTAAAATCGGAGACCATGGAAATATTAGTCGTAGAAATAAAATGGAAATGCTCATTATTAGTACACAGTACAACACATAATTTTGGGACCCAATTCTGAAAATTGCACGTGAAAGTGGCCCCAAAAATAAGAACTTCTGTATCATTCGTTTTGTTAAGTTGGCTACAGTAATTATTTAATGGGCATGGGAATTTTGGGCTCAAGGGGAATTTTTAGCACTTTTCCTATATTTTTTGTGTCTGAAGGACAGTTGTAGATATTGAATAGGAGAAAAAGACTGCGCTACAATACTACAAATCCCAAAAATGCCCATTTTTCACATGTTTTGCTCAATAACTGCTGTTTTTTGCATGGAAACAAAATTCCGAACATTTTCAATTATAATTGAAAGTTTTCTAAATCGAACACTTTTTGGAATTTTGGACAGCAACGTTATACAAAAAAATGGGGTTAACGGGGAAAAAGTCTTCCCCGTAACACCTTGGAAAATCATCTCATGCGAGAAAGTCAAAATTTGTTCTGTGATTTAGACGTGATTTTTGAAAAATAATTCTAGGAGGTCCATGAAGGAAAAAGTCTCCTCCTTAACTGTATAGCTAATCCGCTAAAGCTGAGTCTGATGTTTGCTGTTTAGATTCCTCCTATTCCTATTCCTTCGGAAGGATCAAGAAGAGCTGAGCCGTTGTCACCAGCATACACCGTTTTTTCTTTCAAAAAGCTAAATTTTAATAATGTCTTCATCTTAATGCATCCCATAAACCGCTAGTGATAAATTTGCAATTCCGATATATGTTCCCTGGTCCATTAAAGAGGCCTTTCTAGGAAATTCCAATCAGACGTTAATAAATGCAGTCAAATCCAGGGAGGAAGCATTCAGTTATTGCCGTATAAATACACACAGAGAAATAAAGTGCCGACTGAATTGAAAAGTATATTTTAATGGTAACAACCTATAAATTTAGTATAGTACAACGATATTTGCATTATATTTCCGAATATTTTGGGGGTTGCAACTAAAATTCTATTGAATTAACTGAACTTTGTTGTGAAAACTAATGTTAAGTTGTGTCAACCGACTGGAATTCGTAATAACCGAATTTGATTCGTAGTAACTTAATTTCAGTTGTCAAATTGCTTAATCTTTGTCTGTGTGAAGGAACGACAATACTGAACTACTTCTCAAACAGGCGTAAACTATATGTACCAAAGTAAAAAGACGTGAACAGTTTCTACGGTAACAGAGTCTACGTGCTAAGGTTCTTGCTTCTGCTCGGGTTAGTTAGGCCTTTTTGGTCGTTTGTTCAAAGAGCAAGGGATAATGGTTGACGAGGCCAACATTTGAGCTGAATTATTTAAAGGAAATTAATTTCTTCCGGAAAGCAATCAACCACTGCACCAGCGCGAAATAGTATTATATACTAAGCCTAGTATATTCTTTTGCGCTCATGTCTTTAAGAGGATTCTTGGAAATCTTAACGTTAATAAAACGGCATGAACGGATGGCATACCAGCACTGGTACTGAAACAGTGCTCTTCAGCCTTAGCATGTCTTTTGGGAATCTTTTTTAGCACGTCTTACCGTACGTGTTGAAGGATTGCCAATGACCAGCTAACAACCCTGACAATTACCACCCAATTGCAATCTGTTCTGCGCTCTTGAAAGTAATGGATGTCAAGGAGCTCAGTTTTTACTGATTGACAATATGTCTTTCGCAGAAGTTTTTCTATGGGAGACCTAATGTCGTTTATTTTGGAGCATTGGAGTTGGTCCAAAGAGCAAAGTAGTTGCTCTAGGCATTTCCAATACGTTTGATCGTGTGTAGCTTAAAGCACTTGTGTCAAGGCCCATTGCTTTTGGTGTCGGTGAAAACTTCTCTCGTCCACATCAAGTTTCGCAGAGATCACACTATGAGAGTTGCTATCGATGGGGTCCGATGAGATTCTGTTCAGTTCTTTCTCCTTCTCTTTTGCTTATCCTCCTAAACGTTTTTCTCTGTCTAACTTCAAATCCTGTCTACTTTTTAGCAGATTGTAGTAACATTTGCCAAGCCTTAGGGAGATTAAAAGAAAGCAGATTGTGAATGATACACTCAATCAGGAGCTAATTATAATCTCTAAGTTGCGTCGTTCAAATAAAGTCGATTTTTTTGTGGTATCATCAATGTCATCTGTATGCAAGGGTGGTAACAATATTGAGTAATCTAGATATGATAATTCTGCTGGAAAAATTATGTTATTCAAGTGTCTTAGCTTTCTTAAATGGTGAAAGAAGTACTTAACCCCACTAATCTCCTTACTATTAATGCCAGCTATATCTCACTGAAGATGGAATACAACTCCCATATAAGGGCAGGGGCTTCAAAGTCTATTTTGGAGCACAATCGGTCGTTTGCGCCCATTAATGAGAGTAGAGTATCCACCAATATTGATTTTCTGAAGTTTCCTCGAAATGTAATTTGAGTGTCATTGTACTATCGATATTACCATAGGAAGTGTTCTCCTGATATAAGTGAACTTATCAATAGGGCCATGTTTTTGTTCGTATAACACGCTTGTCCAGTAAATCTCATCCGTTTGTTGCCGATAGTCCCGTGGATCTTATTCAGAGATAATTCGTTCTTTAGTTGAACCTCCCGAATGTGGAATAAGTCAAATATCCATAGATAAAACTCCCTACTTTCTCCTCCCCGTAATATGTTTTCTGGACATCATCACAATGAACTGCATAAGTATCCTCTGAACGTTGGTCTAAAGCAAAAAAAAAAAAAACGAAAATTATTCCAGTTCGAGGCCATACCCCATATTTCTTAATTAGGATATTGTCCTAACAATATGTATAGAGATTTTGTTTTCAAATTTATTAATTGACCACTTTCAGGAATGTGTTGATAGATCTATTTCGGGAATTTTCTAGGTTCCCATCATCAGAACACGTTTTGAAAGAAATGACAATCCCATGCAAAATATCAAACATTCATATAAACTAGTTTTCTCACTAAATGAGAACAATATAGTTTTTATATTTAATAAAAATTATATTAAACCTGTAAAAAAAGGCTTTTTAAAAAATATTTACAGCGAGCAGTTTTGTTCTTGATCTTGTCACTTTACAGATACCATAGCTTTTGTTGCAATCCCTATTCAAAGTGAAATCCCTTTTTGTTAAATATCATCAATTTTTAAAAATTTCTCAACTGGGTCTCTTCAATAAAATAATAAATAGAAAATTTCATCATTTATATAAAGTGTTAGTGTGTGAATTTTTATAATGTTGGCAAACTTTTCTCCCTTTTTTTGTAGATTTTTTTAGGTTTGTTGATGTTGTTGCTTCCGTTGGCTTAAAAACCACACTAATCGCTTTGAAAGTGTGTGTGTGTGTGAATGGTAAAATTTTCCTGCGGTTGTGGATTATTATTGCTGACTTTGCAATGTATGTGCTTGTGTGTGTGTGTATTAAATATCCAATACATAAACAATCACACAGAGGCAACATTTTAGTTGCAGTGTGACGACAATCATCCATAGACAGATAATGTCATTTGTGATTCCCACAATGCTAATGCCAAAAAACAAAACTACGAATGAACAAAACTATACTAAACTGTGCTTGTTTTGTACGCGTCTATTGGATTATAAATGCAAAATATTATGTAGGAGAGTAGAGAAAGATATTTATCTGTGCGTTGTTGTCGTCATCGTCCTCGTTCTCGTCGTATGGTGGGAATTTCAAACAAAAAACTAAAATCATATTTAGTTTTTGTTGTATTTTACGTGTTTGTTGCATTACTATTGGTACATTAGATAGACGTTAGATACGTTTAACTTAATGTGGAAGTTTATGATTTAAGCAGTTATTAACTGCGAAGGGTTTTCATAAATACATTTTTTGTTTGGCTGTTACAGCTAATGACATACATGATGGAAATGGTTACGAATGGAAATTGATTATAAATTATTTAGTATTAAAGGATTTATATGACAACCTTGTCAAAATAGGTGTGTACACATGGCCACTAAATCGATATAATCTTTAGAGAAAATCTCTTTTTTAGCAAAACTTTAAATAACTATTTGTATGGGATGATAAAGGTTGAAATTGATTAAAATTGTGAGAACTTTAGAGCTTCCCAGTAACATTCTGTAGAAACATACCCAGTAACCTACTTTCCTGCAGGATCTTGAAATTTTGTATGTGGTTTCCTAATCCTGCGAAGACATCATCTAGGTTATCCCTTTAACGGGCTGGCCAAACCACTAAGCGAGAAACTCGAAAGGCCCTCCTCCAGTGAAGATGTTTGCTAACGGTATTTTTAGAAATTCCTACGGGTATGTTTATAAAGAGGAAGTTCTCCCCCTTGGCGGCTTGCCCAAACCACTTTGGCTATGAAGTTGACAATTAAAATTTGAGTTCTTCTGATAATGCCATAGCTCACTAATACCCCTATGGGGAATGGGACCGGTTCTGCGTGTGATACAAGATCGGTCCCTTCGTGCCAGAGACCGGTCCTCTGCTAAACCCTACCCTATGTAAGCAACTGGCAACTTAAACATTGGCTTGCCATAGGAGGGGGTCATTTGTCCTGCTTTAAACCACATAGTGGCATGCCACAGGACTAATCAAAGATGGGCATACCACAAGACTGTCGCAAAAGCGCCATTTCGTAAAAAATAAACGAAAACTAAACAGCTTCCAATGGGTAAAAGTCTGGCCAACTGGCTTTTTCTTATTAATAAGCATTATGGTTAAGTGGTATGTCCTCCCTTTACCAGTCACAGGATTGGTTATTTTAGGACAATTACCACTGCTTAACCCACTTCAGTATTAAATTATACCAGTCCTGGGATAAGTCCTTCTTTAACCAGTCACTGTTAGGGCTATTGACTCCTCATTCCCCATAGGGACTTTTTGGATATTTGGCCAGGAACGTGGTATAAATAGGGGTTAAAAGTGACCAAAATTGTTAAAGGGAGGGATTTGAAATTTGGTATGTATGATGCTAATACCGCCTAGGCTTAGATGGAATGCCCTCGGATAGGACCAAAAACCTCTTGGGTTTGGAATATGAAATATATGCTTCTTTAAATATGACCTAAGTCACTAATGTGGATACACATTATAGTTAGAATTCTGGTGCTAAAAAAGTCAAAGTTAATATTTATTAAAAATAAATTTAAACTTTTTAAAAATTACAATGTTTTAAAAATCAACTTGTTTAATATTTGAATTAGTGCATTTGAAAAATATCGCTTTTCAGATTTCACTACTTTTAACACAAAAATAACTATTTTTGTTCATTTGGGTTAAGAAGCTACACCACTAATCAACCACTGCTCTGCATATATCAAGCAAAAGACTATAAATGGAGTTGGGTGCATCTTAGGAGCTAGAAAACAACTAGACCCAAATTACTTCACCTTCCCCTACATAGTTTCTCCACCTTTAATGCTTGTAATTTCTTTGTAATGAAATTTTTACCACAAAAATTACATACGAAGTCGTTTTTAAAATATCGTTTTATCGCTTAGCAAAAACGAAATATTTGAGATTGAAAATATGATTCTGAGGACTAAAAAACAATGTGAGTTTTCAAATTTGTTTGTCATTTATTTCGTTAAAACTGTACATGACAAAATTTGTTGTTCAAATTTTTTTTCCAAATAATTTAATTTCTTTCATGAAATACTTTCTAACCCAGCAAAACCACACATTACCAAATGATGGGTAAAGTAATGTATCGCCATAGGACTACATTCATTATAATACACCTTACTTCACTGACCTAGTAGGGGGTAAAGTATCTGGTTTCTTTTATTGTTACCGGGTTCGGAAAAGTAATGTGTCTAAAGGGTCCGCCAAATAACTTTTTTTTTTTGAACTCCTGAACCAATTGGACTTTGTATGGCGTCATACCAAGGTATTTATGCAAAATTCGTCTCAATGATGTCTCCGAAATGTTCAATTGTTGAGAAAGACGGTGAATTGATGTTGATGGCGCTTCACGCACACTTTCTGCCACAGCAGCAATATTCTCGGGTGCACGCACTGTTTTTGGCTTTTCACGCTTTGGTTTATCGATGAGGATGCCAGTTTCTTTCACTTTTTTCTCAAGATAACGAACATACGGACCATATTTGTTCAGCGGATGGATAAAACTAATTATCTGTCAAATCAGACATGAGCTAAGTGTTACCATTCACGAAATAAGCACTAGTTGAAAAAAACGTTAAATGGCGGACCCTTTATAAATAGATTTGCAGAAAAACTAAATTAAAAAAAAAAATTTACAAATCATTTTTTTAAATTAAATAAATAACGTTTTCGTTCTGAGATTCGAACCTGGGGTCTCTGGTTGTTAAACGAGAACTCTACCAACTGAACTACCGTCACATATAGTAATGGGTTGCTTAAAATGTAAATGAGTTGTTGTGCTTCGAGTTTTCGTTTGTGATGTTAAAAATATATAACTTACCCTCATGCTTACAAAAAATCACAAAGAAATGTGTCTAAATGTAGATTTTCAAAATAATATTTTTAATATTACTTTACGCTTATTTTCATGCATAATGTAGTTGATGATCGGTAATTCATTATATTATGTTTTCATATAATGTAAAAGGTAATGCTGTATCATTACTAGGTAACCCATGAGTGTCCAATTATGCGTAGCTCATTACTTTATGTTCGAAATAATGTTGTAGGTAATTAGTATACATTACAAAGTAATGCATTATGTAACCCATTATCAGTAACCCATTACTTTTTGTTTTAAAATAATGACACAGGTAAGGATTATACACTACAAGGTAATGCATTACTTTATCGCACGCATAACAAAGTTTTGTTGGGAATGCCTCCTCGGTCATCAGTGTGTTAAAGAATTTTTATCATATATTTAAATTCCCACAGTTTTTTTTTATTTTTATAAAAAAAAGTGATGTAGAATCATTGAGTTTTTTTTCATACACATTCAAAATATTATTTGAATTTCTAAAAAACAGTCAATATTTATTTAATAAAGTGGTTTAAAAAAAACTGACGTACAATATTAAGACAGATGTTTAATTTAAACCATTTATGTAGGACATACTAACAAAAAAAAAAAAAATAGTGGAATCCTTAAAAAATACAAATAAAAAACGACTATCATATCGAATATCATTGATATTTAAAATTTAATATACAGAAAATATTCAACCAATATCAAAAAAATCATTGACCTTTTCAATAGAAATCAACACGTTTATCGATAAAAAAAAACAAAAGTAGAAATTTAAGATACTTAAGATGATGCAGGATAGATGAAAACTAAAACATGTTGTAGTTGTTATATAATAGACAAGCTCTTAAAGCCAGAAAAATTGGATACAAACCTAACCAGGTGTGTTAAGGTATATTAACCTTTGCTCTTGTAGTCTTGGCAGCCGAAAAATATTTCTAACCCAAGCAGCAGCAGCAACAGGGTGATTAATCGTTAGAATTTAAACAATATTAATGCCACACAATTTTGGCTCTTCTCAGTAATAGATGAAGCATAGAAAATATTCAGCTGTTTTATAAGATTATTTTCAACACATGGATATGGGAAGGTAGAAATAATTTACACATATGCATTTTTAGTTTGTTTTATACCGTTGTTAAGGATATTAAATAATAAAAAAATACGAAAAAAAACAAAAAAATAATCAAATCAACATGCATGAAAGTCCTGAATTAAGGAAAGTAACCATGAAACTAAAATACACATGTATGAATAATGTTTGATACTCTGCATATAGAATTTTATTATTTGGTTAATAACACTAATCAACAAATTTCTACTTTTTGTAGAACATATATTTAAAGGTGATTCTTATTTTTTATTTTCGATTTACCAAGATCGTAGATTAGTTTTGTGTGAGAGTAGGGTAAAAAAAAAATCACAAAAATGTGAGCTCGATCGGTGGAAAATTTGCGGTTGAAAACGCGCACTGAAGTTTGTGAGAACGAAATTGTGTCAATATGGAAAGAAAAAAAGCTTGTGAATACTCATGAGGTAGGTAAAATGTATGAGACATATTTCTCTAGAACAAACATACCCTCCAACGCCTACACTTCAGGCATTACACCCTGACTGAAACAAAAATTTCACGAAAATTTACCAAAATAGAGAAAAACAATTAATAATTACTACAATAAATATTATTAATGTTAACAAAATTATTAATGATTTTTTTCAAAATATGTTTTTTTAAGGATTATATAGAGACAATCTGACAATTATAAGACACAAATAATAATACAATTTAAATGGAAAATGACTGATGACGCCTGTCCATAAAAAAAGAGGCCGAAATTAGTCTAGGCTGATTTAAAAATTAATAGTGTTTAGAATGTTTAGAGAAAACTGTTTATTCTTCTTCCTAACCACAACCTTTCTAAAAAAGAAACTTATTCAAGTTCGAGGCCATACTTTATATTTCTTTATAAGAATATTGCCCTAACAAATAATCTATAGAGTTTTTGTTTTAAAATTTATTAATTGACTACTTTCGTTAATGTGTTGACAGAACACGTTTTGAAAGAAGTGACAATCCCATGCAAAACATCAAACATGCATATAAACTAGTTTTTTCACTAAATGAGAACTAATATGTGAGCTCGAAGTTAAAGATTATCACCATTGATCAAAAATAAATTTAAAACTTGTCCGTTATGTGCAAGCTCTATCTTTGGTAGATATACAATTAACGCTTTTTGTTTTTATGCTAATTTTTGTTTTTAAACTTGTTTTGTTTTATTTCAAAACAAGATTAAAGGGGAAGTAAACTAAGACCGTAATTTGTCTTTTCTACAAGTTTGATATAACAAGTTTGATATAACCAGTCCTAAGAAAGGTGATGTCAAAAAACGGACAATATTTTTGAGATATTTTTCAAAACTTCAATTTCAAATTTTGAAAAATTTTCTTCAACAATATCGATGCAATTTAGATTTGAGCTTCATGTATTTGTTAAATACATCCTAGACAATGAATGTGAGGTTAGAGTAAAAAAAAAAATTCATTAAATTTGAGCTCGATCGGTTGAAAATTGCCGCTCTTTGAAGTTTGTGAGAACGAAATTGAAACAAAATGGAAATAATTACGATCGTAACTACTCAGGGTCACATATAGCGTGACAAAATGTGTGAGCACCCTTATTATTTTTGTTTCCCCAAAATTTATCGAAAATAAACACCATCACCAACTCTTCAGGGGGCCCGAATACAAAATAAAAATGAATTTTAACGAAAATTTACCAAAATAAATAAATTAATTCCAATTATTAGAAATAAATAAATTCCAATTATTACAATAAATAAAAACTTGTTTATTGATTTAATTAATGTTAACATAATTATTGTTTATTTATTTTAAAATATGCTTTATTCGGATGTCGCTAACCTGTCCTAAAGTTCTACCAAATTTACCAAAATAATGCTACAGAAAATTTAAAAATGTTTTTCTAATAATAAGGCAAAACTTACATACAGAGAAAACTTTAGCTATTTGCCAACTGAAATTCGGTTAATTTTACTCAAATTCATTTGTTACGAATTTCAGACTTTTTGCACAACTTTACATTAGTTTGCATAACATAGTTCGTTTAATTCAACAGAATTTTAGTTGCAACATCCACAATATTCAGAAATCTAATGTAAATATCGTTGTATTAACTTAATTTATAAGTTATTACCCTTTATATAGAATTTTCAATTCGGTTGGCACTTTATGTCTCTGTGTGTAATAGATATATTAAGAAAAAAAATTCGAATCTTTTCTTTCGTCAAAATGCACTGCAACCGGAAACTTCCAAATATTTAGAAAATAAGACTACATATATTAAAAAAATGTATTATGTAGAGTATGTTCGAGAAATGCGGAATTCCTATTTATTTTTGTGATTTTTCGTTAAAGTATTGACGACAGTTTAACAAAATCGATGTAAAAATATAACTAAGTTTGTTGTCAAAGTGCGTTCATAATAAAAATTCATTATCTTCATTGAAAAAAAAGTTATACGCGAAAAAGCTTGGGTACCCAAAAAGACTAAATATGGGCTAAAACATGTTTACTAATGTGGAGTTCGAAGTCGGATAATTGTGAATACTATTGCACATAATCCGCAAACAAATCTAAATAGTTTTTCTTGAACAATTGAAATGTAAAATAATTACAGAAAGTGTTTTACTTTCGACTTTTTTTTTGCAGAGAGAAGTTTGTGGACGAAAAATATTGAAAAGTTTGAGTAAACTAATGATACTTTTCTTCACAAAGTGAACAAATAATTTCTTAAAACTAATGAAAAGCTTTATACTCTTTATAAACTAGTTTTTAATGAAACTTCTTTATTAAGTTAATTGAAATTTTAATAAATAAAATTACACAGTACAACATGCTTTTGGGACTTAATTCTGGGAACTGCACGTGAAAGTAGCCACAAAAATAAGATTTTATGCATCATTCGTTTAGTCAAGTTGGCTACAGTAATAATCTAATGGCCATACGAATTTTTTAGCTCAAGGCAGATTTTTAGCACTTTTTCTACATTTTAACACGGTTATATCCCGGTATACCATACGGAATATCTCTTTTGTGTCTGAAGCAAAGTTGTAGATATTGAATAGGAGTGCCCTAAAAATCTCAAAATGCATAAAAGTAAAAAACAGTTAAAAAGAGAAATCTACGTTCTTGTAAAACTGACTACATAACACAACTGAATATAAATTAGCGAATACTACACTGCATAACTATAATTACAAATGATTTTTGCAACTTTTTTAATACTAAAGGGTGTTCTTTAAAGAGGTATAGAACTTTAAGTTGGCAACAGTTTTATTAACTGGCTGCCATTTTGTCAGCTGTCAAGTGATTTATGTTTAGTTTGGCATTTCGACAGGAACAGACTGACGCCTGAACAACACTTGCAAATTGTGCAAAATTTCAAACATGGCAACACTTTAATTGCGCGAGATAAGTTATATAACAGTTGTTGCCCGCCACCTGATGAAGAGTTGGCGAATTTATTGAAGCTTTTTGTTTTATAGACCTGATTCATTATTTTACTTCGGTGGGGTTAAGTGCTATTTGAAAGCCGAAGGTGGGTGCTGCGAGATAGAAACCTCATATAAATTTTTTTTCTAAATAGATGTTGTCATCACCAGAAATCGAACCTGGGACCATCAACAGTCCAAAGATCTTTCCATTACACCACAACGCCAACACTTATTTATTTAGTAATTATGCGTTATTGTCGTGGTGTTTTTTTTTTTTTTTTTTTGATAAATGATTTAATTACTCAAAAATATCATTATTTGTCTCAACAAGGTATGCTTATGCAAAAAATTTTCAAAAAATAAAAAATTTCTTGTCTCCTATGAAGGCATGATTTTTACTACTCTTTTTTATACAATTAACAATTTAGACATTTTTTTTGAAATTTTTTTTATATGTACATAATCGTATATATATAAAATTTTTTAATAACCGGGATTTCGCGTCATATAATCAAATTTGACATAGAAACACATTTTAAAATCGGCAATATTTTTAAACAAATTTCGACAACTGCTCATTGCACATATGCACCCAATTTATATAACACAAACCTACAAGCTTAATTGGTTTAAATGCCGCTATGTGATTTATAAAGTCTTTGGCTCTCAGATTCCAAATCCGTCTTCCACATTTTTCAATCACGACACAATTTTTAGAAAACCGCTGTGCTTTTTTTGAAAGAAGTGACAATCCCATGCAAAACATCAAACATTCATATAAACTAGTTTCCTCACTAAATGAAAACTTATATATGAGCTCGAAGTTAAAGATTATCACCATTGATCAAAATAAATTGAAAACTTGGTTGTTATGTGCAAGGTCCACCTCTGGTGGATATTCAATAAAGGTTTTTTGTTTTTTCCTCCTTTTTTAATTTTTTGTTTTAAACAGAACAAAAAAATATAAAAATTGAGACGTGATGGCAAAATTTTGAAAATAGTTTTGGAATCAGCGAGACAAAATCTATAAAAAAATAAATATGTATCGAAAATCGACTTTTTCACATTTTGTGACAGTATGTATTTCATATCTCCACGTTTGAGAGAGAACAATGATAGAGTGAGATAAATTAAGACCTAAAATTGCTACAAATCTATTGTAAAATATCACATAACAATAAATTTTTTTTAATTTGACCTAAATTATTTTGATCACTAGCAAATAACTTCGTTTCTTTTAAAAATTCTAGAACTGGTACCTAAATGGATACATGTACTCTTAATTTTCATTGCATTTCTCGACAGTTATAGCAGAAAAAGTGGTTTGGATTTCTAACAATAAATAATGTACACATTATAAAGTTTCCGACACCTTAGTTTTGTTTCAGGTATGTTCTAAGTTTGTTAACCAAATTTTTTCTCCATTAAGATCTGTTAAAAAAGATGTGTTTCAAAGCGCAATTTTTTTTTTGGCCGTTTACTAGTGTAATTTATTCTTTGTTTTACTTCATTGTTGCAGTTGTTAAATTGTAACACTTTGTATTGTAGAGATTGATAGACTAGCAATCATGAAACAGTCGACTCACCCAACCCATTACAGCAACTGCAACAAAACAGTCATCATTTACTTACTATTCAGTCATCAGTCTAACCAGGCAACCAAATCAATGGTTTATGCCAGCACCACCACCACCACCTGGTTCCTGTTTGGTTACATTTCCGTGTCACCCTTAACTCTTTCTTAGGTTATTGTTTTAATTTTCATTTAAAAAAATAAAAATTGGACACGTTTACAACGAGTTATTCCTTTTACATTCAGGATTTTTTTTATTACTACATTCATTTTATATGTACATTCATATAGTACAGAAAAATATTTTATTAAATGTGCACTTTTAAAAATTATTTCGGTAGCCACCCTTTGCCAGATCAGTTGCTCACTAGGGGTGGGATAGTGGACGATTTTTCAATTTCGATGAGCTCTTATTCTGAGAAGTTTGAAAAAATGGAAGAGCCGAAAAATGGGAGAGGTAGAGTAGGGCCAAGTGGCTCCTCATCGGGGTTAAAAATGGGATAAAGGGGGAAAGATACACAAAAAAACACACAAAAAAACACACAACTGGCCAGAAATATTCCCAAAAGTCGTAAAATGTAAGACCGACTGCCATTAATTTTCACCTCCAACATTTTTGCCGAACATACCTTAAGAGGGCTGCAATGCAAAAATAATTTTTTTTTTTTAAATTTGATCCCACAGCTCTAACTGTCCTAACGGTGCCCCTATGATCGACCCCTAATATTTTTTATAACATTTTTTCAAAACATGTCTAGCCCCTATTTCCACTCCCTAAGGGTTCTTCCAAGAAACTTTATATATTGTAAAATTTTCTCCCACCGCTCTAACTGCCTAAAGAGCTGCCTAATAGATAAGTGAAATGTGTGACCAACCCCTAATATTTTTTCAACTCCAAAATTTTTTTAAAATATACATGTACTGATCTCCACTCCCTAAGGAGGTTTCAATACAAAATAAAATTTTTATAAAATTTGCTCTTAATGCTCTAATTGCAGAATCAAATCTATGAGCGACCACCAATATCCTTTCAATCCCCAAAATTTGTTCGAACCATTCCTACCCCCAATCTCGTATCCTTAAGGGGATAACATACAAAATGACATTTTGTAAAATTTTTCCCCACCGCTCGAACTGTAGTAAGGGTGCCTCTGGAAGAGTCAAATGTGGAGACAAGGGGTATATATATTTTAGAAAATGTTAGGGTTGAAAATATATTAGGGGTCGGGCATACATTTGACTCCTCTAGGGGCAACATTGGTACAGTTAGGGCGGTGATAGCACTTTTTAGAAAAAAGTAATTTTTGTATGAGTGCACTCTTAGAGAGATAGGGGGTATTTATGTTCTGAGAAAATGTTGGAGTAAAACAACTAATGGGGTCAGTAATACATTTGACTTCTCTAGGGGTGGCCCTGTGACAGTAAGAGCGGTGAATTCAAATTTTATAATATATCATTTTGTTTGGGAACGCCTTTAATGAATGGTGATAGGGGGTAGGTATCTTCTGAAAAAATTTTGATATTGAGAATATATAATGGGTCAGTCAAACGCCTAGGGCCAACATTGATGCAGTTAGTGCTATGGGAGTAAATTTTATGACAATGTAATTTTGTATTGGAGTGGACATACAGTGAGTGGACATACGGGATACGTATGTTATTAGCAAATGTTGGAGTTGAAAAAATACTTTTGACTCGTCTAGCGGCACCCTTTAGACAGTTAGACCGGTGGCAGCTAATTATCGAAAATATCAATTTGTATATGAGCCTCCTTAGGGAGTGGTGATAGGGGGTACGTATGTTCTGAAAAAATGTTGGGATTAGAAAAATATTATACATTTGACATTTGGCTAGGGGCACTATGGGGCTGCCAGTATGTTATATACCGGAATATAATAAGAAAAAAAACTTTATTTTTAATAAATTTGTAGCAGATGTTTTTATTTTAAATTTCTACATAAAAGGGCTTGCATAGATCAATAGAGGGGAATATTTTTTTTTATATCTCACTTAAACCAAGATTTTATAAAAATCCAAAAAGAATATTCAGCGACTTATACTCAAATAAACATAGATTTTAAATCTTACAAGAAAACTACATAGTGGTGAATAAGCAGATTTTAATGAAATTTGGGTATGTTGTAAAGGACAAAAAAATATTAGACACTTTTTTTAGGTGTGCAATCTCATGTTTAGAGGTTAAAAATTGGGGTAAAAACTTAGCCATTTTGTAGTTTTTTTAAATTTATCGCGTATATAAATTATTAGACTATAGTCAAATTGGGTATCAAACGAAAATTATTTTATAACCGCATCCACTGGTATATAAAACACGTCCATGCATCTCCATCCAAATATTTTTGTTATTCAAATGCCACATTTGGAAGTGTGAGGCGTTGTTGGTTTGATTTCAAATTAACATAAATAATGGTCCACTTAAAATCTGGAGAAAAGCAAACAGACATAACAACACCCTAGATGTCATAATGAAATTTGGTTATATATATATGTTTTTAGAAATATTTCGGACATTACTAGCTCCAATTCTGAAGACATTCGGCTAAGAACTGTTGAAAATGTAATTAATCAACCAAATGTGAAAACGATAAAAGTTGGACAAAAATTGTATTTTTGCATACAAGTGGTAAATGGCACTCTTCGAAGAATCAGTTACGCTAAATTTTAGTAGCAAAATTAAATGTTATTTGGGAAAAATCCCTTTTAAAATAATTGGTATGTTGGGAAAATAATGTTTGCGGAATGAAATTGCAACAAAACGGAAAACTTTGTAGTTTTTTCACAACAACAACAACAACAATCTAAAGTTAATTTTACTTTTTCAAAAAACAATGCACAATATTAGTTAAATATAAAAAAATGCCGAAATTCATCCGATTTGAGGCAGTGTGGAGGAACTTTGTTCCTAGATATTGAAAATTTCGATGTTGGGACTTTCTGAGCTTCTTTTCGAAATTGATGATTGTATTTTTGGATATTTGAATATTAGTTTGGTTAAAATTTTTAATTTTTAATTTTATCATTTATAAAGTTATCTCACTCAAAAACGTGCTTTCCCTGCTATTTATTGTCATTTAAGATTATATATGTCTTATCGTCCATAATGGCGTTTTTGACTAGTTTTGACAAAATTTGTAAATTGAAGATTTAAGGTTACTTCATGCGTTTTAAAAACAGCTCGATTATTCTTTCGGTATGTATTTTGTGTTCGCGTATAATTAAGGAACATTTTATATGTTTTCCATCGCATTAAACTTATTTTTCAAGCTGCCTAACCGATTTAGCGATTTATCCAGATATTACTTTTTTTAAGGCAGAATCTCTTATATAAATCGGTGAAATTGTAGTTTTTACCGGAGCGAGAAGTCTAGCTGTTCTACAAACAGACACAATGTTTTCAATTTCTTCTACCAAAATTGATTATAAAAAATATTATAAAATTGTTTGTGAAGTTGCTTTTCTATTTTTTGCTATTTAAAAAGAGTATGCATTTGATTTTCAAAAGATTGATGCAGTAACATGTACAAACATGTGGTTATCCGAAAAAGTCAACATTTGTAGTGTATAATTACTTTTTTTTTTTATAAGCTACTCAAAATTTGTTCTAATTTCATTCCGCATACGTTATTTACTGCACAAAATACATATGGCTTGAAACTCGCATCAGAATTTTTAGTTTTCGGAAGATGCTATCAACGCCGTTTTGCCTTTTTTGACAAAATGGACAATCAATAAAAAAATGTATCTTGACCACATAAATTTAAAATTTGACTTTATAAATTTTCGTAATCATTTGGTTTTAACAAGCCTTTTCGAGGAGATCTTTTATAATTAATATTTTATATTATTAAATTAAGTGGCAACATTGCCCACAGCATACGCAATTTTATTTACTTAAAAACTTTTATACAAAAAAATGTGAATTTCTCAAATTTTAAAAATGTTTTCTTACAAAATTGTAGTAATTTTTTAACTACCTTTTTAACCCCCAAATGTGTGACAACGCATCTAAACAAAAATACTTTTGTTACATATCCAAGTTTCATTAAAATCTGATGATTCACCAATGGGTATTTTCCTTGCTAGTCGTTTAGCGCAAATTATTTGTACACAGCGTTATGAGGGAGTCTTCTTCCGTAAAAATGTTCAAACCCACTTCTCCGTAACAATGTTCAAACCCGCAACTTTACCGGAGAGATCCTATCTCTAACGGTTTGGGCAGTGTGCGTAAGCCGAAGACTATTTTCGAGTGCCTGTTGTAGTTTTTAAAATTACCTCAATGCCGAAGGTAACTACATTTGCGGCATATGTGGGTCGTTCAGGTGAAGACTTTTCCGCATTTTATCACTTTCATTTTAATATTTTCAAATATTCAAACAACAGTGAAAACATACTTCAACTTAAAGGTTTTTAACTAAAAGGGTACGGGCGTGTTTAATATTTCAAATTAAAGGTTTTTAACTAAAAGGGTACGTGCATGTTTCATTGGAGACACTTTAAACTTTTCAACCTTCGAGCATGAATTTCCAAAAATACCATCCAAGGGGATGCGTTAATATATGAAACAGACCGCCAACGGCAAAGTTTTCCTTACTCTAACCCCTATTTGACCACGTTTTTGCCCAGAGATCCAATAAGTATCATATCAGTGAGCTAGACCATATTCGAAGTAAAATATATTTTAAATTTCTAATTTCTGGCGAAAATAGTTTAGGTAGAAAATTTTCTTGAATTTTATGAAAAAGCGTCGTAGTTTTAATGAAACTGTTTTTAATGAAACTTTTACATTAGTCGTATAAACTTTTTAAAAGCTAATATGAATTTTTCTTTAAATTTTATGAAAAACTGCATTAATTTAATGAATAGTTTTAATGGACGAGTTCCATTGACAATTCAGAGATCTAATGCAAAAAATCATTACTATCAGGCAGATAATTCTCTCAGTACAGGCCACTAATGGGAGACTTTTCCTCTCTTTACCCGTCCCCGCAGGAATTCCAAAAAAACCTGACTACACAGATGTTTACTCGTGATAATGAACGCATATAATAAATTTTAGGTACCTCGTATCAGTGGCTTGCTAGGCCGGCAAGGGGGACACTTATAATTGTAATTTTCTATAATCACCTCTAAACAGATGCCTAAATGTAGTTAGGAACCCATTTGTGAAATTAAATTTTAAGTGGCTACTGTTAGCGTTTTCGCCAGGCCGCCAAGGAGGAGACTTTTCCGCCTATTTCACAACGTTCCTAGGCGAAATTCTAAAAGGTGCCATATCAGTGAGTTACGTCATATACAGGGCTGTCATTTATTCAGATTTACATTTTGTTCGAATAAACGATCCAACAATTTTTGATCAAACTATTAATTTTAATCGATTAATCGAACGAATAAGGAATCAAAATATTTTTTAAAATTCTCTTAAAATATTCTTAGCTCTGGTGCCTGCCAATACCGATTTAAATATACCTAATCCTATCACTTTCTTTACATTCTTTCTAAACTGCGTTGCTTTGCAATCATATTCTTTTACCTTTAACATATTTTGTTAAAATCAAAAGCAAGCCAAAGACAACCAACCAGCCAGCTACACAAGCCAACCAACCAGCCAGCTACACAAGCCAACCCAAAGAACACGCAAAGTAAAACTTATGACGCTTAGTTAAGACTCTAATTAAGGTTATAAAAAAAAACTATACAACAAATACTAAATAAAATTACAAAAATATGAAATATTATAGCAGACGCCATTAACGACGACTCAATATTGTGTTTTATTGCCTTATTACCCCTTTAAAAGCACAATTTTCAAAAAAGCCCTATAGAGTAATGTTAAAAAAGGATTAATCTCCCTAGTGTAACGAATACATGCAAGATTTTATTTCATTGTTTCGAATCAAAATATATATATATATATGTATTACAAATTTCTTTTGTTTTTTATAATTTTGGTTTCTGCAGCCTTATCGAATTACATTTTTAAACTTCCGTATTGTAGAGATTTCTGTTTTATAATTTATGGTTAAAATTGTCTTTAAAAGGTCTTTTGGGGATAAAAAATCATGACAAACTTATTTGATTTAAACAAACTGTTGAAAATATGATTTCATTTTTTTTTTTTGTTAGATTGTTGAAATTGTTGTTTCGTTTTCTTTGTAGATTTTTTATTTATGGGTGATAATTTACTAATTTATTTAATGGATTTCAATAGATTTGCAGGACTTTTCTAGGTAGAGAGGATATTTTAGAAATAAGGGAAGATTTTTAAGAAATGACAGGGGGTTAAGTTAAAAAATCAAATATTAAAGTGATTGCAAAATTCTTGTATGGGAAATAACGAAAACACAAAAATAAGATCTCAAGATATAAGCAATGTCAGAAGCCGTATTGTTAAATAAATGCGGAAATTATTTAAAATATGGCAATTTTGAAAGAAATATTTTAATTATGAGTATCTTTTGTTTTTAAATCAATTGGACACACCACTTCAAAAATTTTTTTCTTAATTTTTGGAAATATATGGCCTTTGAATTGAAGATTAATGTCACAATCTAGCTTAATGTACACTAAAAAAAATAAGTTAGTAAAACGTCTTGTAAATGAAGTATACTATTTTTCAGCAAAATTTTTTGCTAAAATTATGTTTTCAGCTAAAATTTTAGTTACACTTATTCAACACTTAACTGTTTGAACTAATCTTTTACTAATGTTTTACTAATTTATTTCGCTAAAAAAAATTGTGCTGATAAGCACATTAAAAGTGTGTACGTCAACCAGATTGAAATATATGCACAGAATGAAGTAGATTTCGCTGCATATCAAGATGTAGTAGAGAAGAGGAAAATAATACTAAAAAGTGCAGCTCTTGTAAGACATATACAAAAATCAACCGTGGAAGATTTTTGTATTTGTTTTTCATACATAATAACACAAAAAGAAGCCAACAATGTGCATAGCTTACATATAAATTGCGGATTAAAAAAACTTAAATTTTTTTTTTTTTTTTTTTAAATTTAAATTTATAAATGCAAACTAAATGATTATACACTGAAAGAATTTTCCTTCATAGTATTAATGAAACGATTTCATTAAAATCGATTCCTTATTTCGAAAACGCAAGCCCTTCATAAAGGCATTTGTAACGATATTTTACCGGAAATTATTTTGCAAGATAAGTTGATAAATTATGTTAGTAAAGTGAAAAATCTTGGTTTTGTAATCAACACTGAGCTTAACTGCAAGGATCACATTAATTATACAATAATGAGAATGTATAATGTCCTCAGGAAACTTTGGCACTCTGCATTATATGTTCCTAATGATACAAAACTAAAATTGGTGAAAACCCTCATTATACCGATCATGACTTATAGTGCTATCGTATTTGGTAACCTTGACTCAGTGTCTAATAATAAATTACAATTGGTTATCAACAATTGCGCTCGATATGTCTTTAGCAAAAGAAAATTTGATAGCATATCTCATTACTCCATACGAATTTTAGGAAGTAGATTGACATCTTATCTTAACATTCGTAATTTAATATTTTTACACAAGATTATTTACAAGAAAGAACCTGATTATTTATATAAAAAACTTAATCTTGCTCGGTCTAGTCGTACGTGCAATATTAATATACCTGATTTCAACTATTTATCGTCCTCAAGAATGTTCTTCGTTAGTACTGTGAAATTGTGGAATTATTTACCTAACTCACTTAAATCCTATCCCCGTGAATTGGTTTTCAAATCGGAGGTTTTAAAGCTTTATAAGAAGCAATTATTTTCTTTTTTTTAAATTTCACTTTAATTGTTATTTTAACTTTTATTGTTATTGTATTTTTAGGTTTATAACATGTTATATATAATTTTATAAATTGATATTATAATGTTTGAGGTGCCCTAAGAGACTCTAAGTCTTATTTCTACCAAAAGAAAAGAATAAATAAATAAATAAATAAAAAATAAATAAATTTTAATGAAAAATTTCATTAACTAAATGAAAATTCATTAATATTGATATTTTTTCCATTAAAATTTTTTATGATTTTTTCATAATTTCATAAAAAAAATTCATTACATCAATGAAAAATTTTCAAATATTTTTCAATAAAAATTTTGACTTGTAAAAAGAAAAAAAAAAATTTTTTTTGTACTATCATTTTGAAATAAAAAAAACTGAAAAAGTTCTTTCAAACATAATTAAACAAAACTTTGATATAAATATTTTTTTTTTTAGGTTTGCCTAGCGCTAACAGTTTTTGACGAATTTGAATAGTTGGCCACGAAATTCCAGGGAACAGATTCTCTAATAAAAACGATTTAGTTGTGCTCAAAACAAGATCTAAATTGTTATCGTTTTGACGATGTTACTAAAAACGTTACGCTAAGCGATAATAAATTTTTGTTTTTTAACATCATTGTTAACAATATTTAACATATTTATCTAGTATGGTCGTAATTTAACTACAAAAAGTGGACTTTAATCGTCGATCACTTTACAGAATTCCAAGCCAGATCTACAAAAAAATTACATATTTTGTACCGACATATAAGAAAATATTTCATCTTTTAACACAAATTATAAAAAATGTAAAGAAAGATTCAACAATTTTGTAAAAATAAAACAATAAAAGCAAAAATAAATTAAAATTGTTTTTTTTAGTTCAGCTTTTAACATTTTAATGCCTGTTAATTATATTTAAACAATTTTTTCAATCATTAAAGTTCTTAATATACATAATTTAACAAAAGTACAATAATTAAAATATTTCTTTTTTATGGATAAAAAAAATTTTATTTTCAAAATTTGTAATTTTTGATCTAAAATATAATAAGCAACTTTTCAAATTTTATCTTTTTCGAATTCGTCAAAATTTATGAGCTTTAGCAAATTTGTTGAGAAACAATATAAATTTCCCCACTGTGCTACATTGGTGGGTGGCCCCGGGAAAACATTTCTTGTTAGATTTCTTTCTTACATGTCATAATATTCCAAGTAACGAAAATTTGCTGAATCAGGCTGAGTTTAATAAAAATCTGCCATCGCTTTTGCAGAACAGCCTGTGATGTTTACTTTCGAACTTTTTTTCTAAAAATATTTTATAGATCCTATAAAGACCAGACCTTATAAATAATATCAACGAATGATAATTTCTCAATAACCACCAAATTAATGCTATGCTAATGATATGCATACAAACTATGAATTTTATTCATTAAACACATGAAACTTTCATAACGATTAGGCTAGGATTAATGAAAAAAATTTCATATGCTTAATGAAATTTTCATTGGGTCAATGAAACCATTAATTAAAATTGATTTAATGAAACACCTTTCATTGACTCAATGAAACGTTTCTGTATGGACTTTTTTATAAAAAAATTCATTGGATTAATGAAGGAATTTATTATTACTACGCACAAATTTTTATCAGTGTAGTGACTATTAATGTAGTGTGGTCAAATGGCAAACAAATATACGTACAGGTAGACAGAATAAAGCGAAAGACAAGATCACACTTCTTACTCTTACTCTTACGTAATTTTTTATGTTTTATTATTCTTATTTCAAAAAAAATGGTTGTTATTTCGCTATTTCGTTCATATTTTGTTATTTCGCTTTGTTTCGTTTCTAAAAAGTTGCCATCGCTTAGTCAACCACTGATTTAAGTAGTTGAAAGATAATTTGTTTATGTTATATATAATTATTTCTATATATTTGCAGATATTAAATTAATTCGAGTCGTCGATGTGGGATTATAAAAATTTTTATATTTTGTAAGGTATTGTATATTGTTTTAACAGAATAACAAAAACAGTTTTAAGATTTTGAGCAAAAAAATTAACTTAAGTATAGTTTTTCTACAAATTGTTTGAGATTTTTCAACCTACTAATATTCAGTAATAATTTTATTAACTTTTAGCAAGGATTTCTTAATTTTGAAGCAACTAAGTGTTAGCAAAACTTTTGTTAAATCTACTAATTTTGTTGTTAAAAATCAGCTCGTTAATTTTCAGCAAAAGATTTTGCCGACACTAGCAATTTTTTTGCAAGCACCCTCCTGACTAAAATTTTGCTGACTCAGCATAATTTTTTGCCTTTGTTGCCGACTTTACTTAATTTGTTGCTGACTTTACTTGACTTAACTTTTTTTTTTCAGTGTATGATTTTTTTTACGTGAACTTGTTCCTAATACTCCCCTATTTAAAGACATTCAAGGTTAACGGTCAATATCCTTTTGAATACAAATTTCTAGCGGTATTTATTAAAAATAAAACTAAGCTACAATACAACGCTTCCACTAACATCTTATCTTAATTCAAATCAAAATCAACAAGACCCACAGACTCCAATACAGGTAGCAGTACCTAATTTAAACCAACAAACAGCTCATATCATATTAACTAAAAAAAAAACCCACTTCACACAACAAAAGACAACTTCCTCTAGCTCTCAATCAACATAGTAGGTAGCAGAGCTTTGAAGAATTCATTCAATTTTGAAATGAATTCCCTAAATTTCAATTCAATTTTTTTAATACAAGAAACAAATTTTTGAATAAGAAAATACTAAGGATGAATTCCTGTAAATGAATTCAAATAATTTAAATTTAGAGAATGAATTCCATGACTAGAACATTAAGCATCAAAATTAGGGAACTAATTTAACAAGAATTCATTCAAATTCAGTTAAATTACATTTTTCCATTCCATTTTCATTTAATTCCCTAAGGGAATTAACTTTTTGTGTTTAATTCCTTTACTTTTTGGTTTAAGTCAATGAATTTCATAATTTATAAAAAATGGGAATGAATTCCGTCCACACAAATCGAATGAAAACATGGAGTTCATTCAATTCCTTAAATTGAGTCCAGGGAAATCATTGCTAAAACTTAAATTCATTACAAAAACTTTGAATTAGGGAATGAATTCTTCAAAGCTCTGGTAGTTAGGTACAACTTACTTTAATTTTTATATTTTAAGAGCTCCACTTAATGACTAATGTCTACATATTTGCTTAACGCCTTCCTTAAGGATCAAAGTAATATCCGGTTGTTTTGCGTAGAATGCAAAAAAAATCCTAAAGGAGGAAAAAAAAGAAGAGCGTTTTATACCAAGTTCAAGTTTAGTGAACCCCCATTTTGATACGAATATATTGTTGAACTAAAATTTAAACAAGGACAGGAAAACATCAGTAACAGCAAAAAATTTTATACATTTCAAAAACTTAAATCCAAAACACAAAAAAAAAATCACATAACTGATTATGAACCAATGACTCATGCAACAATTGGTTCCACATGAGTTCAAAAAGACATACAACACACACAGGACTTCCGCAGCAAATGTTTAAAAGTAAAAGAAACAAAACGTTGAAAACGGAATCAGTGCAAATTATTGCAAGCGATTAAAATCTAAATGGTCAATGCACAAGGTGGTAGACTGACTACATGAAATATTGTACTCCACACTATTTAGTTTGTACATTCTCGTTCAATAGCCACACTACCACTCATTGACGGAGTGGTATTTATAACATTTGATAATATTTAATATACACTTTTTTTTCTTGTCTAAACTTAGAAAATTAAAAGAAGGCGATACTATGGGGTAGAAATAAAAAAACAAAATTAGAAAGAAAAAAGGTGGAAATTTCCCACTTGAAATTAGAAATTTAAATTATATGCTACTTCGAATGTGACCTAACTCACTAATATGACACTTATTGGATTTCTGGCAAAAAAAAACGTGGTATACTAGGGGTTATCGTAAGGACAACTCAGCCCTTGGCGGCCGATTTCATCTAGTAATGCATGCCCTTAGACTGGATTTTTTGAAATTCAAGCTGGAAGGTTGAAAAGTTGTAAAGTATTCCTAATGAGACATGCACATACCCTTTTAGTTAAAAAACCTTTAATTATAAATATTTATTCACTGTTGTTTGATCTAATTCACTAATTAGCTATATTTTGGAACATTTAAAATTAACGTAATGAAATTCGGGTTTATTTGGGGAAAAGTCTTTACCAGAACTACCCACATATGTCGCAAATGTGGTGAAGTTAAATTTTGGTTGGTATATACTAACTTCGACGTGTAGGTTATTTTTTAAAAACTCCAACAAACCGTTTGAGATATAATGTTCTAAATTTTTGTTGGCATCTGTATTTTTACGGGCAGGACAAACAGCAGAAGTCTTCCTCTTAACGTCCTGCACAAATAACTTTCGCTAAACGTCTAAAAAGGAAAATACGCATTGGTGAATCATCAGATTTAGATAAAACTTGAAGATGGCGGTGAGGACAAAAAAATATTGGACACGTATTTTTGTAGGTGCATAATCACACATTTGGCGGTTAAAAAAGGGAATTAAAAAATTACAACATATTTGTAAGAAAACATTTTTAAAATTTGAGAAATTAAAATTCTTTTGTACACAGTATTAAAAAAGCGGGAAATAGACCAGTCATTGGTATGGTCACGTGACTAGAACTTTGTGTGTATGAACCTGTCCTAGTTTCGGTTCTGTTATATGAAAGTGACCGGTACTTTTAATATGGGCTTGTCATAGGAGGTTATAATTTCCACATTTTGAGCTAATTGAGATATATAGGAGAACTTGTCGAATATAACATATCACCGAACTGGTTTAAGTGAATACTCAACAGAACGAGTTGAAAGTATCTAGTATGCAACTCATGTTAAGCACTATCTGATATGTAGGAGGACCAGTTCGAAATGAACTATTACGTTACTGATTTAAGCGTATAAATCACAGTACTCAAGAAAAATATTTAGTGACACTAGTTAAAGATTAATCGCAATGCTTTATGTTACGAACTTGTACAAAACTAATAATTTCGTGGCATATCATTAAACTGCGATAAGCGAACAAGTGACAGCTACTTTTTATTCCGCATGTGATATATTATGTACGGGTTACAAAAGGAATCCGGACGGATCCAATCACTGAACTTTCCTAAAAAATTATGTTACATTACCTGTTTTTATAATATTGCGCAAGTTTCAAAAAAAATATTTATTTTATTATATAACAGAAACCTGAATTGTCCAAAAGCTTTTTTGGGCCGAACTCTTTGGTCGGACTCAATAATTTTATAAGACGAAGTGGAACCAATAACTTTATATGAAACGGGCCTGTCGAATTAACAAGGCGCTGTCATGGAAGGGGAAAATTTATCACATGTGACATTCCACGGACCTAACTTATGACATGTCCCCGAACGTTGTCTTTTAGAATAATTTTGTGACATGGACTTTTATTAAAATTATTTCTTTATTGATTTTTAAACAAAATTCCTTTAGCTATTAAAATATTTTGCTAAAGTATAAAAAAAATAAATTTAAGCCCTTTTAGAAATCGAGAAAGTTAAGGGGCTATTGTAGCAAAATTAAGCGACCGCAGAAAGTTATCCTCAATTTTGCAAAAGAAGTTACTTTTTTCGAGTTACATGATATATCAAGAATAAACCAAAGTTTTGCCACCATTTAAATAACCACGTGGTTGGATATTTTGCTGAAACTGCCACTCTTTGATACACCGAAGTTTTCGTTTATAACAGTTTTGCGACTTGTTTCATGTTCACATATCACAGACTTGTCACTTCGGATGAATCGACCCTTCATTTCCCGTAGGCAAAGTACTAAAGTAAATAAAATTGCCTAGGCTGTCGGCACTGTCGGTTGCCACTTATTTGAAATATTTAAAATATTGGCTATAAAAGATCTCCGTAAAAAGTTGTATTAAATCCAAACGATTACGAAAATTTAAAAAGTTAAGACAGCCCCTCGATAAAATTAAATAAGCATTATTCTAAAGACTAGCCCACCTAAATCTGGGCTCACAAATGATTCAATAAATTTTTAAGAAAAAGTGGCACATAATAATATGATATATCAAATTCAAAGGCATTTATTGAGCTTTAAGAAAAAATTTAAAACACTTTAATATCTTAACATATACAAAAATTATTGGCATATTTTGCGAATCGTATCGTAAAATTTGTGCACATTATATTTTGTAGAATAATATTTAATAATATTATTATACTGGTCTAAAATGTTATGGATTTTGTTAAGCATTATTTCATAAAAAATTTATTGCAGCTTAATAGCTTTTCATTTGCGTGAACTGCAACAAATTGATTTGTGTCTTTTTTTATTTGGTTATAGTTTTACCAATAAAAGTACGATGCCCCACAACGTCTACATTTGAGATAGAAAAAATCTGTGGCCAGGGTAAATTTTTTTTCATTGATTGTCCATTTTGTCAGAATTGTAAAATGGAGATGAGAGAATCTTCCGAACACTTCTGATGCGAATGTCAAACCATATATATGTGTTTTGAGCAATATATAACGTATGCGGAATGAAATTGCACCAAATTTTGGCTAGCTGATTAAAAAAAAAAGTAATTATACTATAAAAATTTTGACTTTAGGTTCGGATAACCACATGTTTTTTCATGAGTATACTTATTTTTAAATAGCAAAAAAAGAAAAGCAAATTAAAAAAAAAGTTTGTATTTTTTTTTTTTTTTTATAATCAATTTTAGTGGAAGAAATCGAAAACATTGTCTCTGTTTGTTGAACAGCCGGACAGTCAATCTGTAGTATGTTAAACAATGGATATCTAAATAACAAGAAAAAGTACTAACAGTATTCCGTGCTAAGGTAAAATGTGCAATTTAACCGACTTATATATGAGATTCTGCCTTAAAAAAAGTAATTTTTGGATAAATCGCTGAATAGCTTGAAAAATGAGTTTAATGCGATGGAGATACATATAAAATGCTCCTTAATTATACGCGAACACAAAATATATACCGAAACAATAATCGAGCTGTTTTTAAAACGTATGAAGTAACCTTAAATCTTCAATTTTCAAATTTTGTCAAAACTAGTCAAAAACGCCATTATTTGCAACATGGACTATTAGGCATATATAATCTTAATAACACAGGCCTACAATGATTTTGGTGCCGCTAAAAATAAAACAGATTTCAAGTACGTTCGGTACCCTGATAAAAAATTGATACTTACTTTTTTAATGCTACGTGTAGTTTTCGAGATTTCGCAAGGATAAATAAATTAAATAACATTTAATAAATTTATTAAAAAAACAAAAGAACATTTAATTCGAAACATTTAAATACATTTAATTACTCATTATTTCACAGGTTAGAAGCTCCTCTTTTTAGATTTTCTCCGGTGGATGTCTTCAGGACATTCCCGTGTAATACTACAACAATAATCTGCCATCATATGCTCATCCCAGCGACCTTGGTATCTTTCTTCCATCACCTTTAAATCTTGATGGAAACGTTGTCCTTGTTCTTCGCTATACGCTCCAAGATTCTCAGGAAACTTGTCTAAATGATTGTCCAGATAGTGTACTTTTATGCTCATATTACATCCAAGATTTTTAAAACTAATTAAGAGCTTTTGAACTAATTCTTCGTTATTTTCGGCCTTTTGATTTCCTAGAAAATTTTTTACAACAGCAACGAAAGATTTCCAAGCCTCTGCTTCTAAATCATTCATTGAATGAATGAAATCGTTGTCTTTTATTAAAAGCCTAATCTGTGGGCCATCAAAAATACCAGCTTTTAGTTTTTCATTACTTAAACCGGGAAACTTTCTTGAAAGATACACAAAACACGGACCAGTTTTATCTAACGCCTTAACAAATTGCTTCATAAGTCCCAATTTGATGTGCCATGGAGGCAAAATAATCTTATCTCTAGAAACTAAAGGTGGGTTTATAATAATTTGTTTGCCAACCGTCATGTTATTTCTCAAAGGCCAATCTTTCTTGATCCAGTGATCTTTCTTTGCCCTGCTGTCCCATAAACATATGAAAAATGGAAATTTAGTGTACCCAATTTGTTGACCAAATAAAAGGTTGACCATTTTTAAATCGACACATATAGCCCATTGGTGCTCCGAGTACTTAAGTTTTTTTAAAACAAGATCCACGTTTTGATACTCCTCTTTTAATTTCGTTGAATGAGCAATAGGCACAGCTGCATGTTTATTACCAATATCTAGTAAAACACATTTTAAACTTCGCTTAGAGCTGTCCATAAACAAGTCCATTCTTCAGCTTTGTACCTTGAGAGTCCCAATTTCATTAGAAGGCCACCAATGTTATTATAATAAACTATATCATTTTCTGAGCTAAAAAATGGAAGAAATTCTTTTTCGCTATCACGATAAAATGTTATTTTAGTACCTTGAGATAACAAATTTCTTTCTTTGAGTCTAGATGCTAGTAACTCAGATCGCTCTTTCAAAAGGTCAAGGTCTCTAATTAAATCACTCAAAGCATTTTGAGAAAAAAGTGAAGGCTCTGTTGACACTTCTAAATCACTATCACTGTCACGTTCATCAGAAAAAACTTCCACCATCTCTGTGTCTAACAAATCTGATAGATCTGAAAGATCTTGACTCATAGGAGATGGTGAGTCACCTGAAAACAGTCGAGGTCTTTTAGCACTCGGTAAATCAGGATATGTCATTTTTCTTTTGTTTATACCATGTAATTCTACAACACAAAAATAACAGTCATCAATGTGATTTTTCGGTTCTGTCCAAATCATCGGCACACTATACTTTAAATGATTACGTTTACCGTTTGCCCACTGTCTTAAATGTTCACTACACAACTTGCACACAATGTTTGGAACCCACGGTTTGTCCAGAGCATTCATCTCTATATTAAAGTAATCAACATATGTCTTCTTCACTGCATCTGTTATAGGTTTTCTAAACTTTTTTACTACATATTCACCACAAATATAACAAAATGTATTTGGATTATTTACACAACACCTTCTCGACGACGGCATATCGATATTATCATTTAATCAAAGAAATTAATTGACTATAATGACATTAAGTATAATAAAATACATTTTTTAGGTTATGACCGATCGATACAAACCTGAACGTAGCTTCGCGATTTTGACAGCTAACCATGACGTCTTGCGGACTAATTAACCAAATTATAACATAGAATTAGCGGCACCAAACAAAAATTTTTAAACAAAACCGAAATGCCAAAAGACATTTAATTTTGCTACTGAGCTTAACTGCATTTTAGGAAATTGAGATTTACCGCTTGCATGCAAAAATACCATTTTTGTGCAATTTTTTCCGTTTTCAGATTTAGCTTATTCCTTATATTTTCTGCAGCCCTGAACCAAATATCTTAAGAATTGGCGTAAGTAATCTCTGAAATATTTCTAAAAACATATATAAAAATCAATTTCGTACACACAGAGAAATTAAGTGCCAACCGCATTAAAAAGTGTATATTAATGGTAACAACATATAAATTCAGTTAACACGACGATAATTACATTAGATTTCTGAATATTTTGGATGTTGCAGCAAAAATTTAACGAACTTTGTTATAAAAACAGATATAAATTTGTACCAACAGTATGAAATTCATAATAACAAATTAGTAGTAACCGGATTTCAGTTGGCAAATAGCTAAACATTTCTCTGTGTGTAATTACATCTGAGCGTTGTTATGTCTATTTAGTTTTGTCCAGATTATAAGTGAGTCATTCTTTAATTCTATGTAATTCTTTACATTTGATAATTTGGCTGATCCATGAAAGATCGTTCAGATTTCTGAAACTGTTAATTGAAAAGAAGATGAAAAACGTTAACATTTTTTGTGTTTTTTGTTCGCCACATAACATTTAAATCACATGAAAAATGTTTGATTAAAAAATAACTATTTTAAATAAGAAGTCAGAATATATTTGTATTAATCATTGCCGAAATATTGAAACACTGAATATAACTTTTTCTTCGAATTCTATTCCATAGTGGAGTCAAACGTACCATTTGGAAGACTATAAAGTATGTTTGGATAAGGGAGTGTTCATTGTTATTGTATTGTGCATGATGATAATGATTTGTGTCGCCGTTTAGGGCACGTGCAGGAAACAGCACTGGATAATGCTGCGTGTGTATGAGTGTAAAACTAAAATAATATTTCTTTTATATCTGGCCAAAACGCAGCGTGTTTTTAATGTGAGAAACCACAAGAAGCATTTTTTTTTGTTTGTATTTCTGGTACATATAACGTCTATTGGCAGTTTAGATCCGTATTACCAGTCTAGTGTAATATTTGGTGTATTAGACTCATTAGAAAACAAAGCATTGCATTCAAAGCAAATTTGTATTAAGAAAGCTTTTGTTTTTTTTTCTGAATTTTAGTTTAATAGTAAAAAAGCGTTGGCATGGGATAATGTGGAAGAAGATAAGTTTCTGTGTGAGTGTGTGTGTGTTAGCAACAATTTTTTGGTTGTTCATGAAACAAAAATATTAACGCGTGTTGCCCAATGACTTTTGCCATACATTTGTAATCAAGCGTAAAGATAAATTAAGCTTAAATTGTGAAAGGAAGTATGCTATTTGCAAAAACAAAATTAATAATCAACTGGTAGTAGTAAAAGGGAAACTTTTTGTGTAAAAGATATATTTTTCGGGGACTTTTTTCAATTCCATGCCAGAAATCAAGCTCAAAAATGAGTCACAAATGGCTTCAAAACAAGTTACACACAGATAAATAAACCGAATTGAAAAGCCATTTTAATGGTAACAACTTATAAATTCAGTTAGTACAACGATATTTACATTTGATTTCTGAATATTTTGGGTGTTGCAACAAAAATTTATCCGAACTAACCGAATTTTGTTGTGACAACTAATGTTTAAATGTACCAACCCACAGAAAGTCGTAAAAGCAGAATTTGAGTCGCATTTCAGCGAATTTCAGTTGGCAAATAGCAAAAAAAATTTCTGTGTGTCCAAAAATGTGAAATTTTTGTTCATTCATAAGAGACTTCTTGATCGATTCGAAAATTACTTAAAAGACGTATGAGCTATTTCAAAAATTTTCAACACCTTTTGAAACTGCCTTTAGATCATGGTTTTGAAAACACTAACCCCAAAAATACCGATATCGACTTAAAAACGTTTCAACGAACTTTCAAATAACACTAACGAAATAAATTAAAATAACGATAGCCCTAAAACATCGTAACAAAATAACTTAAAATACCGTTAACCTTAAAATATCATAATGAAATAATTCTAAAATATCGACAACCTTAAAATATCTTAACGAAATACATTTTGTAAACAGGAAGACTCCATGGAGAAATGTAGACATCGCAATTTCAAAAATTTTAATTGTAATAAAATGTGGTGACCTACATGTTCTTAACTGGCTTCTTTAAAATATTTTTTTTTTGTTGGATAACGAGCTGTATTCCAAAATTACCCAGTCAACTGTTTCGTAGTTGAAATCGAATTTTTTGACAACCGAATTTTTGTGGTGCCAAGAACTGTCAGTATTATTAAACTTTTATACTATTGTAACAACCGACATGTATTTAAAATTTCAAGTTTTTATTGTAACAATTAAATAATTTACGTTTATGGATTGTTATATTCTATAAATAGACATATGTTCCACAACATTTATTTTATTAATAAAAAAATTCTTAGGCCACAAACTGAGCTCGAACCGGCGTCCTCTTGTTTGTCACGCAATTACTTAACCTCTAGCCTGAACACTGTTTAAGTATGTTTTTTTTTCAAGTTTGATATAATTTTTATTAAAAATAAAAATTATGTTTTTTTCGATCTTTAATTGTGCAATGAAAATGAAAATTATTCAAGTTCGAGGCCAAACTCTATATTGTCGTAACAAATAATCTATAGAGTTTTTTGTTTTCAAATTTATTATTTGACCCTTTCAGGAATGTGCTGATATATCTATTTCGGGAATTTTCTTGGTTCCCATCATCAGAATACGTTTTTTTTTTTTTTATCAAAATTCGACCTTGAATATTTTTTAGCTTAAAGTTTGAATATTTGTCCACAAATAGATTTTATGTATAACAGAAATTCGGTTACTAACCTCAATTTATCGAAGTTACCAAAACTAGAGAAAGCTTTTATTTTATTTTAAAATCGATAAGGAAAACTTATATAGTTTTTTTTTTTGCCAGCGAAACTAATATTCGATTTTAATTGCAAATATTTTATTCAAGTGACAAAAGCTTTGACACGTTGTTGGTTCTAAAAGTAATCTAGAAGATAATAGTTTTCCAATATTAGTTATAAAAGCCAATATTTTGGATGATGTGACAGCGTTTTGGATAATTCCATATATTTTGAGAAAAAAATATTTCCAAGCTTTTTCCAACTAAATCATGCCAAATTCGAGAAAAACCCGTTAAGAATTGCAAATTTGTATTAGAGAACAAACAACCAGAAATTGAGTTTTATATATATAAGGAGTGAGATCGAATAAATCCTAGCACAGATTATCACTTATAAATTTTTTTATGTTTAAAAGTGAACTTTTTTTTGAATCATGTTATCTTTTAAAAATTCGCCAGATGATGTGTATAAATTAATAGCGAAATCGGATCATTACTTTGTTTACAAATGAAAGCTGAACAAAAAGTGAGTAAAGGATATTTTTTTTGCCATTTTTAGAGCAGACCATTTCCAAAAAAAAAACACAGTATTGGGAACTTGCTTTGTAGCCTTCATCAATAATTTAAAAATAATCTTAATATAATTTAATTTTTCTGAGTTCTGAACAATTAAGCATATTTTTGTCTACGAAATTTAAGTTTTTTTTGTAAAAATGCTACTTTTTTTGTTTTTACTTTTTGTTCAAAGTCCATTTGTAAACAAAGTAATGATCCGATTTCGCTAATAATTAATTTATACACATTATCTGGCGACTTTTAAAAGATAACTTGATTCAAAAAAAAGTTCAGTTTTAAACATAAAAAAAGTTATAAGTGATAATCTGTGTTAGGATTTATTCGATCTCACGCCTTAGAGTATAGTCCATAAACATAAAATATTCAATTGTTATAACAAAACTAAGAAATTTGTAAATAAATGTCGGTTGTTACAATAATATTAAAATTTAATAATAGTGATAGTAGGTAGAACCACAAAAATTATGTTGGCAAATAATGCGGTTGCAACTATAGGGTCCGCCACATAACTTTTTTTTTTTGAACTCCTGAACCAATTGGACTTTGTATGGCGTCATACCAAGGTCTTTATGCAAAATTCGTCTCAATGATGTCTTCCGAAATGTTCAATTGTTGAGAACGACGGTGAATTGATGTTAATGGCGCTTCACGCACACTTTCTGCCACAGCAGCAATATTCTCGGGTGTACGCACTAGTTTTTGGCTTTTCACGCTTTGGTTTATCGATGAGGATGCCAGTTTCTTTCACTTTTTTCACAAGATAACGAACATACGGACCATATTCGTTCAGCGGAAGGATAAAACTAATTATCTGTCAAATCAGACATGAGCTAAGTGTTACCATTCACGAAATAAGCACTAGTTGAAAAAAAAACGTTAGATGGCGGACCCTTTACAAAACATTGTGTGTGTTTTCTTAGGCAATAAGAAGCGCCTTTTTTTGTATGTTGTCAACATTACTGTTTTCATAGTATGCATTCTATATTGCTTCATTGTAAGCATTACTCAGTGCTTCAAAGAAGGCATTTTGGGAAGCACAACACAATGCCTTCACGAATTTCTTTATACACTCAAAAAATAAGTTAGTAGAAAAGTTAGTAAAACATCTTGCAAATCAGGTATACTATTTTTCAGCAAATTTGTTTGCTAAAATTATGTTTTAAACTAAAATTGTAGTTATACTTATTCAGCACTTAACTGTTTTGAACTAATGTTTTACTAATATTTTACTAATGTTTACTAATTTATTTTGCTAAAAAAATTGTGTGGATTAGCACATCAATAGTGTGGACGACAATCAGACTGAAAGATATACTCAGAATGAATTAGATGTCGCGACATGACAAGATTAAATGTGTATTTGTAAACTAAATGTTTATATACGTTAATAATCTTGTGTGGTCAAATTGCAAGCAAATATGCAATAGGTAGACAGACTAAAGCGAAAGACAAAGACATAGGTTAGGTTAGGTCGAAAAGAGGATTCGCAGAAGGGAAATACTTCCCTAAACCGACTCAAGTCCCTGAGGACTTACACTTAAGCCAGAATGTCGGCTTGTTGTGCGCTCTAAACAATCGGTTCTATGTCCTATGTCACCTTACTATCCCAGGAACTCCGTCGCACAGACGAAATTCCTCAACTTCTTCCATTCTATGCCCCTAAGATCCCCCAATGTGGATATTGGGTCACTGGATAGTATTTCGACCCGGATCCCGGCAAATGCCGGGCATTCACAGAGATAGTGTTCCAAGGTCTCTTCGCCTTCCCCACAGGCCCTGCACACTTCTGAGTCCGCCCTACCAATACGGTGGATATGGGCCCTAAGTGTCGAGTGTCCCGAGAGGATTTCCATCAAAAGACTCAGTTCCATCCTACTGAGATTCAGAATTTCCCTTGTCTTGTCCTTGTCCGGGTTGACCCAGAGAATATTTGTAGTCCTGCCAACACCCGCATTTTCCCAGATGGTCCTATGCATGGTGTCAGCCCAGTCCACCAGCTCCGCCTTGAGAGCTCGAAAAGCTTTAGCGTTCTCCAAAGTGACTAATTCCAGGGAAGATGCTCCCCTAGCCAAATCATTAGCCACTTCGTTCCCCGCTATACCACAGTGTCCCGGCACCCATATAATCTCAATGAGTCCCCGTGAAGAGAAATCGTTAATTTCCCCTTTATACCTGAGTATCGTCATTGATCCCACAGAGTCCGTAGATAAAGCCCGGATAGCCGCTTGGCTATCCGTGAAAATCACAATATCACCGGTCAAGCCCATGCTATTCACCTGCTTAATGCACTCCGTAATCGCGGTGACCTCCGCCTGTAGTACGGTGTTATGGTACAGGAAGACGGAAGCATTTGCGTACATTGAAGTCAGCGTTACAGAAGCCCAGACCCGTTTTCCCATCCAGTTTTGATCCATCCGTGTAAAAGTGGATCCCCGGTTGGTTCCTCAAGAAGGTCCAATTTAACCATGGTTGCCTGTTCGGGATTAACGTGTCACAGAGCGTCGTGACAGACCTCTCTGAAATCCTGTCGTAGTCACATTCTGGGACGCAATACCCTGGCAATTGGTCCAAAAAGACAAAGACATACATCTTAGGTAGATTTTTCTGTTTCCTTTTTCTTATTGCAAAAAAGGGTTGTATATGTTATATTTTGTTGTTTTTTCGTTTCTATAATTCTCTTCGGCATTTGCGTTCCTTTAAATGACAGCATCATTTAGACAATAATTGATGTAAGTAGTTCAAGGATAATTTCGTTTATGTTATATATAATTATTTCTATTGTTTTTAGATATTACATTAATTCCTATCGTCAATTTGGGTGTATGCACATTTTTATATTTTATAACGTATTGTAAATTATTTTAAACAGAATCACAAAAATATGTTTTATGATTTTCAGCAAATAAATTAACTAAAGTATAATATTTAAACAAATTTTTTGAGTTGTTTTCAATCTACTAATATTGAGCAAATATTTTATTAATTTTTAGCAAGGGTTTTTTTTAATTTCTAATCCACTAAGTGTTAGCAAAACTTTTGTTGCCAAAAATCAGCTCCCTGATTTCCAGCAAAATATTTTGCTAACATTAGCAATTTTTTTGCAAGTGTAGTATGCAAGGCGGTGAAGCGCTATTTTCGAAGCATACAAATGCAGTTACTGCATACCAAATCCAAGTTATTTTTTGCTGGGATATCAACCATTCGTCGTCAAAAGGTTAAGGTTTCATTCCCTATTACATGAATTTGCCATTTTTTTATATTCTTATGTACAACCAACATATGCTGCTGCTTTTTTTTCTATATGTGCTAATAGAAAAAAGGAGGAAAAATGCATTAGTTATCAGTAGAATAGAGTAGAGAGTAATGAATAAAAACTAGTTGATTTTCAAAAAATGTTGACGTTCGATAGCATAAATTAGTTCCATATGAAAGAGCTTAAAGGAAAAACGGAAAAGCTGCTGCTATTGTTGCCTGCTGACATTACAATCATTACAATCTAATATTGTAGTTTTACCTTTCTATATCGGAAGCAAAAAAAAAGGAGCACGTGCTATTTTAACCAAATATAACAAAAAAAAACGATCAGTAAAACCATTATTAAGTAAAGTAATAAGGGGTGTTATGGTTAGAAATCTTTCAACATACTACCTAAAATGCACCTTGAAGCAGATTTGATTTAATTATTTAAATTTCAGCTTAAATCCGGTTTGGAACATAACAAAAAAAAATATAATAAATAATGTTCATTTCATAAAATACAAAAAAAAAAAAAAATACGTAACAGGATCATATTCCTTTTTATTTATATTTTTTAAGGTGAAGCTTAAAAAATTGAAATATTTCATAAAACACACGCATAAGGATCATAATAAACAGGCCCTAAAGCATTTAAACTACTCGTAGTGCACACATTTGTTTGTTGGTTCCATTGAACGCCCCAGATAATGAGAAGAAGCCTGCCAACATTGTTTAGTTTATTAAAGTGGTGGATTTCCTTAAAAAAAACACTCAACGTATTGGTCATTAGAGCATGTAACACACACTTTTGTTGGTGATCAAGCAAAACTTGTTTTATTTAGGAAACACTTTATGTTAAACATAATTACACTGAACAAAATAAAATAGAAAATATAGAAAATTTGTTTTTAAATTTATTAATACCCTTTTTTCATATTTTTATTTTGTATAGAATTTTAATTACTTAAAATATTAAAAGTCGCTAATTTTTATCAGAATAGTTTAAATGCACTCAATTTTCTGTGTATCCAAAATAAGAAAATTTCGAGATATAAAATTTCATTTATCAGCAAAGCAACGATATGTTGAATTCAATAACACTCATTCCAAATAAAACCATTAAAAAAAATATCCAATTTCGACATCTACCCCCTTCGATTTTAGCCAAACTTGGTGAATAAAAACTTTTTGAGCACAATTAGTTTAAATTTTACATTTGAAAATTAAATCATAAAAAAAAATATATATGTAAAATTAAAATAACAAAAATAAGTGCATATTTTTATAATTTTTAGTGCATATTTAAAGATTCTTGATGCATAATATAGGCGCCTAAAACACACTATTTAATGCATAAAGTTCCAACCCCCGATCATAGCGTTACTAAAATATAAAGGCCTATAACACCCTGCAACAAATTAATATTTTTTTCACACACATGCAAAAATTAATATGTATGTGAAATCACAGATACCACATATAGTTAAACTCGGTTTCAGTTTTTCGCCACCACGTCAAAATTCTTTTAAAAAGAACTTTACAGTTTCAATTTAGTTAAAAAAGGATTAAAATTCTTGTATTAATTTTAGAATGGCAATATGGGTGTCAAATAAAAATAACCTAACCACGTGCTTGATTACTAAGAAGACAAGAATGGAGCAAAATTGATAATTAATAGGGTTTTTGTTAAAGTTCTGCCTATTATGGAGGCTCTAGCTTTTCTAAAACTTCGGGTTCTGATGAGATCTTTAGCCAGATCGAAATACTAGTATCAACCTAGCTAATATGTTTGATTTGCTTTATTTTTGTAACTATACGGAGGTTGAAAGCTCGTTATAAATTGAAAAAAAAATAGGCGGGAATGTTTGCTATTTTTTAAAAACATATTGGTTGCAAGTTTTCGCGAACAAAAATTACACAAATATCCTTCAATAACGTTGATGATTGTAAATTCGGCACGAATACGCAAGCGGTAAAAAAATTATCAAAATCAGTTTAGCGGTTAAAAAGATGAGTTTAGCGGTTAAAAATGAGATATGAATTCAAATGTGTGTATATTTCAGACGAATTTCATATGTCGGCGTCTATTGAATTAAATATTTTTTCGCAGAAATTAAATGTGAATACTACCTTATTCACCTAAAATTTATTTTACCACATGCGTTTTTTTTCACCATAGAGATTGTTTTTCGCCACAAAAATGTTTTTTCAACACAAAATTTGTTTCACATGATAAATAGTTTGTAGCCTACTAATTACATCAAGAATTTAACTTCTGTAGTATTAGGTCAAAACTCCTTATAGAAAATATTCGATTTTTGCTTCCCCATGTAAAAGAAATATTTTGTCAATTTTAGTGTTATATATAATTATATACGAAAATTGAGAACATTTAATTTTATTATTAATATAAAAAATTAAACATTATTTGATAAAATTAGATCTAATTTGATGAAATTATATATAGTGGGATACAATTGTAAACGAAGTTTGTGCTCATTAAAATGTATCAAATTATATATAATGTGATACATTTACATCCAATAACTTGCAATTGTATACAAATATATGCTACTACTTGCTACATATATAATCATATATAAATCGATATGAAATTATATATTTTTATATAGTGCACTATAAAGAAAGTTATAATTTTATATGATTCTATATGAATACATATTTTCAATTTTTAATTATAAATAACTGTATAAAGTAATATATAACTATATTAACACTTTTTTACTTGGTTCTATTAGAAACGTAATATTTTTTGCTAAAATTCATCAAAAAGTTAGATTGATGAAAATTATATACATTTTTAGTACAATCAAGCCTGTAGTGAGATATTATTTCGGAAAATTTATGAAAAATCAAAAAAGATATTGAAGTATTATATATTTAAAAGGACATATTTAAAATTTTCAATCTTGCAAAATTAAAATAATGATTTTTAAGGAGAGGTTCTCACCTTTCATTTAATACCAACATTTAAGACATATCATGGGTACGTGATGGCGACAAGCTATAAACGTAGTTTAACTATAGATGATTTCTTATTTTACGTATATACTATTTTGTTTATGTGTGAAAACTACTGTCGTACGGTGTAATATTTAAATTATTTAAAAGAAATTGTTTTTCTAAAAAAAATACCTTTACAAAAAATAATTTCGTATTTATTAAACAAAGTTCTAGCATTTAATTCAATACTTATTTTTTTTCTAAGTGTACAAAACAAACTCAAAAATTATTAAGTAAAAAAAACTTGTTAATCACTTCAAAAATGGGGTTTAAATATAAAATTTTGTTGGCATTTTTTCAATTTTAATTTATTTGTATTTTACATAAAAATTTTTTAGTGTTGACGCGTGGCTCGTGTGGCCATATGGTAGGTAGGTCACGTCCACGTTCTAAACTAATTTGTTATACTTGCAACATACAAACAAACAACTAAACTTAAAAAACAGAAAAAAGAACGCCTGTTACACTAAATGCATGAATGCTTAAGTGATCATTAAGAAAACCGAAAACTAAATATGTTTACAAAAAAAGGTGGTGTTGGTGGTGCAAATGTGCTTATTGTCGAAATTTAGGTGGCTCTAATGTTGGTGATGGTGGTGGTTGGTGCTAATGTTGCAAACATATATACATTTGTTATTGTCCTTTAAATCATAAGGATGCTTATGAATTTTACAAAATTTAACCAAGCGCAACATTTTCATTAAATTAAAGGAAAAACATATGAAAAATTTACATACCTGCAATTTATAATGACATTTGTTGATCGTATTAAAAAGATCGGGTGTTTTAGTTTCCTTTTCTTTTTTGTTGTAAGGAGGGTAAGTTTTTGAAATCGTCTATACTACCCCTACCCTACTTTTTCCACACCTTACTTGAGTGTACGTATGTTTTATGATATTTAAAAGGACTTTTTATAGTATTTAGGCACTTTATGGGGTTTCATCTAAGACTTAATTTCCATGTAACGTCTTTTTTTTTTTTGATTGTAAGGTTTCTTTTTTTTTTCATTCTTCTTGACAGCTGTTAAGAACGTTACTTTCTATGAATTTCGATTTCTATATGAATTCTTACTAAAGCTGTTGATATTTAACCTTATGTCAGTCTTAAAGAAACCCCACTCATCAGAATATTTCTTTAAGAGAAATGAAATGACGTTTTTCTCATTTGAATATACAAAAAAAAAAGACGTTACTTTTCTTAAAAGAAATTAAATATTAAAGTGCCATCAACTAGCGATCACATAATTGATATGGAATGAAATCGTAGAAGCATTAGACAATTTAATTAAATTTAACAGAAATTGCTTAGATTTTTCTTAAATATTTTTTTCATCTAAAATTACTGTTTTAATAGAAGCTTATAAATCTGTTTAAAACTCCTTCATTAACACTTTTTGCCTTAAGTCGAGTCAAAAAAAAAAAAATATATATTTTATATTTATAAAACAATAGATTTACAAAGGATATTTGGCGATTTAAAAACAACATATACATGACATCTAAACGAGTCCTTGATATAATTAAAATATAAATTACCGCAAATATTGCTTAATCCATTTCTGGAATATTAACCAGGGACCGTAAATAATGAATGTTGCTCGTTTTTTTGAATCAAAAAGTCAATCACTTAGAAGAGACATAAAAAAAAATTTATTGCACCATTATTATTATTTTTTGACAATCTTTGCATATCCGTCATGATTTTTAAATTTTTGAGTCTTAAAGTTTTCTTCAATGGTAATGATTATTTTTGAGTAATAATAAAAAAAATCCGCCATAATCATTATTTTTGAGCAAAAAAAATAAAACTCAAAAATAATCATTATTTATGATTTTTATTTTTTTCGCTCAAAATAAAACTCATTTTCAATGTGTGGGATTGACATATCTCAGGAAGTAGGAGGAGCTTATCAAAGATTATGGTATCAATCTCTTCTTTGGAAGATTCTCTAGCAGATTAATGCATTAAGCATATTTGTGGGTGGGGTTTAAGGGGCTAATTTTTAATTTCAAAATAGGGCTTTTTTTTGCCGTATTTTGTGAAAGTAACAATGTGTGGGATGGACATATCTCAGGAAGGAGGAGGAGCTTATCCAAGATTATGGTATCAATATCTTCTTTGGAAGATTCTCTAGCACATTAATGCATCAATCATATTTGTGGGTGGGTTTTAAGGGGTTAATTATTAATTTCAAAATAGGGCCTTTTTGCCGCAAAGTCAAAATTTGGATGCTCGATTTTCATCGTAGACGTATGTATGTTTTAGTGGACTTTTTTGCTCAGTACAATCCCAAGAATCAGAAACGCGAAACGCCCATTAAGATTTTTTTCCTTCCATACTAATCGCCCCACCCTAATATGTATATATATTTACACCTACATGAAAGTGAGTTTTATTTTGAGCGAAAAAAATAAAAATCATAAATAATGATTATATTTGAGTTTTATTTTTTTTTTGATCAAAAATAATGATTATTGCTGATTTTTTTTATTATTACTCAAAAATAATCATTACCATTGAAGAAAATCATTAAAACTCATAACATAATCATTATTGTGTAATTTTTATTATAAAACTCATAATGATTACGGCCCCTGATATTAACCAATTTTGAAGGATGTATGTAAAATGTAAGCGTGATTTTGCCAAATATTATAATTTTTTTTTTTTGTTTTTGAAAAAAAATTAGTTTCAATCGCAAGATTTTTAAACGAAGTATGGCTTTTTTAAGAAAAAGGATGTATGACAGATAAGTCTCTCAATTTTTATTTATTTTATATTAAACAATTTTATTTAAATGCATATAAAATATATTTTTTGTTTCTTTTCAAAATGTATTCCAAAATTGAATTGAAAATATTTGACAATAAACTCTCTGAGTTATAATTATAAAATAGTTTTGAAAGTGGATTTGGGGAAGCCTCCACACCCAGAAGAATTTTTTTATCATTATTTTGAATATAAAATAATGATGTAAAGATTTTTTGGAAACCTATGCTTAGACTCATTATTTTTTCTACTCTAGTAAGTACATATGTAACTACTTATTTTTGTAAGCTGAAAATTAATGAAATTTTGTGCAAGCAGGTCATTTATGTTTTTAGCTATCAGGGCGCTTGACTGACAACCTGGATTCACAGGTTCGAGTCCCGGTGGGCACTTTTTATAAAAAAAAAAATTGCCCAACGAAAGATTTTTTCTGTTAAATTTGATTTTTTTTTTTATTTATTTTCAGAAACAATTTTTGTGCTTTCTGGTAAGCAACATATTTTTTGTTTTTTCGTTGGGTGGTTTGTAATGATATGTCATTAGTTTGCGTGATATCCCCATACGTGACATTACCAAATATGTACTTATATAACCACTTATATGGCAATGCTTTTCTAGAAATGGAGCCGTATAGCTGTCATATTTCCTTTCTCTTAAAAACTGCATAAGGATTTTGATTATCATCTGATACTAGGATAATTTTTTTCTTATTGTAATGATTGGAAATTTTTTTGTTAGAAAGTGTTTTGCAACCGTCATTAATTAATTTTTCATTAACTACTGTAGAATATTACTAATATTACTTCCTGTAAAGAAATTTTTTTTTTTTTTTACAAAATAGTGTCAAGGATATGCACACTAATGTGTGTAAAAACTTTGCTAGCAATCACTGCAAAGTTTTTACACACATTAGTGTGTAAGACTTATCACGTTCCCATAAGTGGTGACCCCGTCAAAAACGAATAAGAAATACAAATCATCTAAATTAAGTTTGTTTTAAAAATATGCATCAAATTTTCACAATAACAAGATCAAATTCAACAAAAAATCAAAAAAAAAAATTTAATTGTTAAACAAACTTTCAGCAGATTCTGAATGCCAGGTTCATTCATATATGTAAGTTAGTTGTAAAAAAAAATATGCCCAAGAAATGTTTAAGGAATCACAATGTCTCGTTTTACAATAGAAGTTCGCAAGACGCCAAATCTTACACTCCATTCTTCCTGTAAGTCACGTAATCAAACAATCAAAACTAATGTAGCCCAAATCTCTTTGTATGTCGGTCCATTTATCTTCATTTTTAAAAGTCGCCGAAGGTACATTAACGATTTGTAGATCAAATCTCAAATGAAATTCGGTCTACTACATTAAATATTCATTCATCTTTATGCAGTTTGACTTCAAATAAAGGTATGGGATTAATCATTGCAGAATTGGTTTTCTAGTCAATAGCATAACTCAACAATAATGTATCCTGATTTCATGGATAAACCTACAAATATCAAACTATTTAAGACAGCGTATTTAAGAAAGAAAACAATAAAAATAAAAGGATCTTCATCGTACTCAAAAGTAAATTTTTCAAGAAACTTTCAGTTCCTGTCTTAGAAGGCGGGTAATGTGGAGGCTTCCCCAAAACCACTTTCAAAACTATTTTCTAAATATAACTCAAAGAGTTTATTGTCAAATATTTTCAATTCAATTTTGGAATTAATTTTGAAAAGAAACAAATTATATATTTTATATAAATTTAAATAAAATTGTTTAATATAAAATAAATAAAAAGTGGGAGACTTATCACGTTCCCATATGGGTAACGAGAAAATTAATTATTAACCCTCTAACGAGCAAACGCTGTTTACCAATGAAGTTCATAACATGTGCTCGTCTCGAAAAATAAACAACTTGGCGATATGAACGAAATAAGTTTAGGCTACATTTCGAAAACTAACGCATATAAAAGACAAGTTTTGTACAAAAATGATTGCTCTTACCAAAATATAACCACAATCCAAAAATTATATTTTTTTGTGCTTCTATTTAAGAAAACATAGCGATTTTCGCTTTTTGGGAAATGCGAAATTGGGCGTAAATAAATATTGTGCACACTTTAACGCTTTCCTACTAATACCTAATGTCTTCTTTCTGTAAAATTTCATAAAAATCCTTCTATTAGTTTATGAGTTAAGACGATGCCCTTTAGGTAAAAAATCCTAATAAAATCGTGTGTATCCTTGGACCATACTTAGATTATATTATCACAAGTTTTTTTGACAATTTAAATTTATATTTTAGGTTTTTAAAAACTGTGTGTTTTCAAAAATTATTATGTATTTGTTGAAATTTTAATTTTGAAGCCTTCTCGTTTCCAAACCATGCACTGCACATGATATGTTACTTCGCAAAACATTTAATAAATTTAGTTTTATATCGAAGTGTAATCTTATATATAAAATTCTCGTGTCACAATGTTCGTTCCCGTACTCCTCCGAAACGGCTTGACCGATTCTCATGAAATTTTGTGAGCATATTGTAGTAGGTCTGACCAACATCTAAAAATGGGCGTGATGGGACCAGTGGGCGTGTCAGCTCCCATACTAAGTAAATATTTAATATCATATATCTACAGTTCTATAATAGCCAAAATCTTAGAAACTTGTGCACGTTGATTATTTGTTAATATGAATAGTCATGGAAAAATGGGCGTGATCGGACCAGTGGGCGTGTCAGCTCCGATACAAAGTAAATATTTAATATCATATATCTACAGTTCTGTAATAGCCAGAGTCTTAGAAATTTGTGCACGTTGATTATTTGTTAATGTGAATAGTCATGGGAAAAATGGGCGTGATCGGACCAGTGGTCGTGTCAGCTCCCATACAAAGTAAATATTTAATATCATATATCTACAGTTCTATAATAGCCAGAGTCTTAGAAATTTGTGCACGTTGATTATTTGTTAATGTGAATAGTCATGGGAAAAATGGGCGTGATCGGACCAGTGGGTGTGTCAGCTCCCATACAAAGTAAATATTTAATATCATATATCTACAGTTCTATAACAGCCAGAGTCTTAGAAATTTGTGCACGTTGATTATTTGTTAATGTGAATAGTCATGGGAAAAATGGGCGTGATCGGACCAGTGGGCGTGTCAGCTCCCATACAAAGTAAATATTTAATATCATATATCTACAGTTCTATAATAGCCAGAGTCTTAGAAATTTGTGCACATTGATTATATTATGAATAGTCATGGGAAAATTGGGCGGGATCATACCAGTGGGCGTGGCAGCTCCCATACAAAGTGATTATTTAGCTCATATACAAAATTAATATTAATATTAAATATCTAGTGTTCTATATAAGCTATATAGCCTTCAAATTTTGTACGAGTCCATCAATTACAAATATAAGTAGTCGAACTGAAAATGGGCGGAATGGGATAAATGGGCGTGGTACCAAAAGCAAAAAACAAATAAGCATTAAAATAAATTATCACATTCAAGACTTTTCGCAAGGTTATTTAATAATGTCCTAGAATAAAGGCGATAGAAGGACAAACAGGCGTTGGGCTTCCCATGAAATTACAAATTTTAAAATGAATTTATTTTTTTAATTATATATTTGCGTAAAAAATTTTTCTTGATTTAAGGAATTAATTACAATTAAAATTTGAAGGCAAAGCAACGTTTGTCGGGTCAGCTAGTAAATGCTAGCTAGTAGATGTATTTATGGTAAATTTTAAGAAGGCTGCCCTGAGACAGCCTTAACCATTAAATGGTTAATATTTTTTATGCGTATAACATATATCGCACACCCAGTTCAAAAGTGACTTAACTCAAAATTTTAATTTTTCAGTTTTATATGCTTAAACTATGCACAGTATACTTCTTTATCCATAACAAAAATATCAGTATATTTTGTTGTTGTTAACTGTTGCTAAAAAACAGTTATGTTTTTCTTTATGTTTCAATTGGTATAAAGTTGCAAACATTTTTTTTTCGATTTCTGAAAAATTAAAAATTTTGAGTTGAGTCACTTTTGTACTAGGTGTGCGATATATAATCGTAGGTATATATAACGCCATACATAATTATATAGGCGCCTGATGACTAAATCTGTTACTACATTTTTTTTTTTTTATAAAAATGAAATATTTTATGGTATTTAAGTAAATCGGATTTTCAATAAAAATTGGCAGATATTTTTTAGACTTTGTTGAAATTTGTTAAAAGTTTCCAAATTTTTTTTATAAATCGAACTAATTTCGTTTTTGTTTAAACAAAAGCCCAGTACGTAAATAATTTATTGAGACTGAATAAAAGACGAATTGAAATTCAAGCAAATACAAAATGCAATGAATGCATTGCGTTATTGTAACAGTCTAAAATCAAAGCTTTTAGTGTAACAAAGGCGTCCAAATGAATTTCGTTATTTGGCCTTTGAATAATTCATAAAATTTAACGTACACTCAAAATACAGAGTAGAAATAAAAATTTGAAACGAACTCAATATAAAAACCTACCATAAAAAGAGCTTTGTATGCAAATGCATTTAAAAAAATCCAACCCAAAATTGGTAATACACGTAAAAAAAATACATATCTCTTTTGAAATAATAAAGAAAATTTAAGTAATATTGTTTAACAAAAATGAAAAACATTACAAAGTAGAGGATGTTCAGAATAAGGGCGACCTTCACAACCATCAAGTTACTGAGTCATAGAGCTTTCAGTAAACCAAAATCCTGCGACTGTCTGAAAGGCTTGAGCGCTTTCATTTTGCACATCCTCCACTTTGTAATGTCCTTAGCAAAAAAAAAAAAAAAAAAACACGATCTAGTTTTAAGGACTTGATAGCGCAATGTTTTTTGTACTAATAAAGGTGTTCAATCGAATTTTTATATAACTTGTATCTTATTTTAAGTTCTGGTAAGATTTTTCTAAAAAAAAAAAATTATTAATTTTTTGTTCAAGTGTTCTTTTTCTATTCATCATCTCCGCCACAGTAACAACACTATCATTACCACCCTACCACGATTTGAATACAATTAAACTTTTTTTTTATTAACATTTGGTCATTGTGCATAAAAAAAAACTAGAATTAAAAAGAGAGGGAGCAAGAGGCATGGAGTAGAAAAATGTTACACAGTTTAAATTTGAATCGAAAATCAACAAATTGCTGTAGAAACACGAGCAATTGTAAATATCAAAGTATAACTTCAGGCGTTTTTTATAAGTGTATGTGTGAGTGTGTAGCTGTGTGTGAGAGTGTGTGTGTGTTCGAGGATTTTTTATGCACAAATAACCGTTATACATCAAATGAATTTACCATTCAGAATAAATTGTACCACCCATTTAAAAATTTAACTGTAATTTACTTTTTTTTCTGGGTTGCTTGCTGTGTTTTATTTCGTTTTTTATTGCTACTGTTTGTTGCTGTTGCACTTTCTTGTTGCACTATTAGAGACAACAATGTTTTAACTTTTATTTACTTTTGTAAGGCAATTTTTTCTGTTCGATATTTTTTTTTGTATTGCTGATTGTCTGCGTGGTTGTGTGTAGATTTTCTGAAACAAAAAGTGATGATTTTTGTAAGTTTTTTTTTTTTTTGTTCTTTTGTTTTAGTTTATAACTTCAAATTAAAATTTGCTATATTTGTTAAAAAAAAAATTAAAACAAAAAACAAGATGGATTTAAAAAAATGTTTAACATATGCCACAATAAAACTTAACTTCATTAGGTTTTCTGTAAAATTCTTTAACCCTTCTTGAAATTTGAAATTATATCTCACTTGTGGGGTCAAATTGACATAATTTTGAAATCCTTAAAAAACATACACCATAACTTATTTGTAATATATTTATTCTTTCATAATTACAAATTTATGACACTTTCAAACGACAATTGTAAATATTAGTAAACATATTTTAAAATTTTTTGATAAAACACTGAAAGAATTATCCTCCATGATATTAATGAAACAATGTCATAGAATTGTTTTCGTAGATTCAATGAAAAATTTCATTATATCCAAGGAAGTTAATTAATATTAAGGAATTTTTCCTAAACTTTTTTCATAAATGAAAATGAAAATTGTGAAAGGCGTGGTAGAGAATAATGAGTGTATTTTCTAAAAATCATAACTACATTGTAAATTTTCAATTTTTCTGAGTCAGACTGCGCAGTTTCTGGTATTGAACCTTCGTCAGCGACCCTGTTTTTTTGAATAATGTAATATTTGTTATGTTTTTATTTGTTCGATTGCGTCTATATGAAATTTTCTGTGCAATTACTGACCGTGGTATAGATAAACTGATTTCTAATTCCACATGCACTCGCACTCGCACTACACGTTAGACAGAGCGCTTTAGCCCACTGATCTATCGTCAGGTCGAGTTTGGTTGTGATTATCTAAATTATTTTCTTTATTAGGATCTTGTCCTAACAAATAATCTATATAGTTTTTGTTTTCAAATTTATTAATTGACCACATTCAGGAATGCGTTGCTAGATATATTTCGGGAACCTAGAATCTCATCATCAGAACACGTTTTGAAAAAAGTGACAATCCCAAAAAAACATCAAACATTCATATAACCTAGTTATCCCACTAAATGAGAACTAATATATGAGATCGATGTTAACGATTGCCACCATTGCTCAAAAATAAATTGAAAACTTGTTCGTTATGTGCAAACTCCACCTTTGATAGATATACAATACACGCTTTTTGTTTTTATTCTCCTTTCTATTTTTACACTTGTTTTTTTTTTACAAAAAAAAAAAAAACAAGATGTAAAGGGGAAGTGAACAAACGTGTTCTGATAATGAGAACCTAGAAAATTCCCGAAATAGATCTATCAACACATTCCTGAAAGTGGTCAATTAATAAATTTTAAAACAAAAACTTAATAGATTATTTGTTAGGACAATATCCTAATAAAGAAATATAGAGTATGGCCTCGAACTTGAATAATTTTCATTGCACACCTATAGGACGAAAAAACATAATTTTTATTTTTAATAAAAATTATATCAAACTTCTTTTTCATAACATTTTATTGTTTCATATAAAAAATTCATTCGATTTCATAAATTATCTCTTTATAAATTTTATGAAAATTTTCTTTGGAGCTACGAAATAGTTTCGAAGACTTAACTTTTTAATTTTTTCATAAAATTTCATAATTTCTTTAATTTTCATACATAACAAACTTTAGTTTTAAGATTTAATTCTCAACTGTTCATCATATTTTGTAAATTATTTCAGTGTAGCAGTTTATAAATTCATTAATACAATTTTGATTTCACTTTAGCTTATTTGATTCCATTGCCTATCATATAAATAGATTTTCAGTGAATACTCTTTAACATATTTCGTTTGGGCTTTCATTGGTTAATAATTCCTTTTTCCCTTTAGCTCACTATATGAAGTTAGTTTAGTATACCTTTATTATCAGTTAAACTTAGAGATTTGCCAATTTTAAATTAAAATTTTAATTTTGTTGTGGACATCTTAAATATTACAAATTAAATTGTACTTTTCCATTAAAAATTTGTGCTTTTCTATTTGAAATTGTGCTTTTCCATCAAATGTAATTAACATTAAACAAAATTTTAAAATAATAATAATAATAATTTAGTTTCAGTTGGAATTTTCTGATATAAAAATCTTAGCTTAAGGTGAAATTGCTTTTTACAAATAAAATTGTGATTATGTGTTTGAAATTAAGAAAATTTGAAGTAAATTATTTAATAACTCAAAAATGTTAATTTTTAAATTTGAACATTCGCACTATTATTTAATAATTTTAAAGAAATATTTTATTAATTTATAATTTCTTCAATTACAAATAAATATTTTTAATAACAATTACAAATTTTCTCCATTACAAATGGACAACTTTCATTCAAAATTTTATTGATTTCAGCCCGGTAGACTAGTGGGTACGTACTTTCTTATCAGTGCGGGGGTCGTGGGTTCAATTCCCACCAGAGGCACTATTCTCTTTTCGCTACAACGCGCCGAAAGCCATAGTAGCTAGTGCTCGGTTAGGGTAATAGTATATAATTTGTAATTATATGATTATTAATTAATAAAATAAAAAAATAAATAATTCCTTAGCCACCTTAGTGTGGATATAAAAACTGTCGAAAGATTTCATATTTAGATTTATAATAATTTGTATGTAAGGACCTTTCAAATGCATTTAATTAACCTGTGCCAATTATAGTAAACGGACAATTTTAAAATGCTTGTAATTAAAAAACGAATTATTATTTCTGTAAAAGTATTTTTATTTATAACACAGTAGATACTATAAATTATTAATTCCGTTTTTTGTAGAGAGCCAACGCACCGCGATCGTCTATTTTATGCTTGATACCTCCAATCATGCTTTGTACTAATTCATGTCAATTTTTTTTACACTGTTTTTAATTCTTAATTTTTTCAATTCTGCAGTGCATTTGGCTTCCCAGCGATTTTCAGACATAAAAGACTCCAAAAGTCCTCAATTGGACGTGCTTTTGGGACGTTTGGAGGATTTGCGTATTTCGGTATAAAAATTATGTTTTTTGCATTAAGCCCTGCTAATGTCTTTTTGACATAATGACAGCTTGCTATATCTGGACAAAATAAATTTTTCCAGTTTAACTAAACATTTATTAATGTAACTATCCACGTTTACATCCATAACTTTTGAATCCTGGATGTAAAGTTGTGATATACTTCGCTCCGAAATGGCAACCCACACTAATATTTTTTGGTTCAAACTACTGTAAATTGTCAGGAAAAAATCCAGAATTAATATTTCCGTTGTTCCAACCGAAAGAATAGTATTTTTCATCATTCAAAATTATTTGAAAATTTTTTTCACAATTTTTTTTTCTCAGTTGTCTGGATTTTGTTGGTATTTCGGCCAATTGTTTTTTACTATATTTGGGTACTGTTTTCCTCTGGTATTGTTTCTCGTTCATTTTGTGAAAGTTTCTGGAATTTTTTTCCTGGGAAATTCTAAAATTACTGGGCAACTTACGATTTGATGAACAAATTTGATTAAACGCCAATTTTTCAATTTAACAAGCTCAGCTGCGGTCTATTTTTTTTTGGACTTCCTTTCGTTTTCAAACCGTTTGAGTATGGAATATATTGTGCTACGTGGTAGTTGTTACTTAAGGAAATAATGAAACACTTCGTTTTTATGATACCGTCCAAGCATGTGATAGAAATTTTTTCTTTTTTGCATATTTACAATAATGATTATAATATAAGATTTTATTTACATGTATTTTGAAGACAACAAAAAACATGCTTACTTAGTAGTAACTTATACCAAAAAATCTAAAAATGGGTTTCAATTAGAAAAATTTATTGAATCAATTAATATTTTAATTGAAATATTAATTTAAGCTTTCATTGAAAATAAAAAAGAAAGCAAGTTATAAATAACTATCTTCCAAAAAATTATGATACTAAAAAAAGTGTGCGAACGACACTCTTGTATATATATGTGTTTTTGGCAATGCTGTATCTGTTTGTGCATTTGTGTGTGTGAGTCTTTGTTTTATTTGTAAACTACAAATACATTTAGTATTTTATACTAAAAGTTATCTGTTTAACATACAGTATATGAACAAATTATTTGAGAATAATGTCTAAAATAAAATATGTATTTATATATTTAAAAGTCAATTAAAATATTAATTGATTCAATTAAATATTTGTTTAGAAACAAATTTAATTTAATTCAAATCAAATCATTTATTAGATGGTTTAGGTTGATAATTTTGTGCATATTTGAATTTTGTTCATTTACTTAATTGGCATAGGTTATATCTAATTGTTTTGCGGTTACTTTGAAACCAAGCCTAAATATACTCAAATTGCAATTTCTACAGTTTTCTAATCCTTCGAAAAAAGAATGTTTACCTTAAATTCTTTTAAATATCCTAATCTCAGAAAATTCGTTTGTATTTGTTTGGAATGTAGTCAAGTGTAATGCATTACAAGAGGCATTTAGTGTTTTGCATTAATAACACCGGTTGACACGATTTTTAGGTCTGACTTCTAAATGTACAATTTTGGTTTATTTTATCCCAGCAAAAACATAGTAATGACTACTTATTATTTTATACATTACTTTGTAATGAGTACTTATTACCTTATGCATTACTTTAAATATTAATATAATGGGTTACCTACAAGACATAATGTATTACTCTCATACAAAAAATAATTGCTGACCTATACTAAGTTATTCATCTTATTACTTTCAGGCAAAAGTATGATACAAGAATTTTCTGAAAATCTATTTTTAGACTCATTATAATTCGTATTAGTGTAAGCTATATGGTAAGGTACTAATTTTGGTATATCTTGAACAAATTTACAAAGAAGAAAAATCCACTTATGTTTTAAACTATGATATATTATATGCGTCGGTGGCTCAGAGTATATAGCAGTCTCCTGTTAATCAGACGACTAGGGATCGATTCCTCGCACTAAAATTTTTTTATAAAAAATTAATAACATAAATTTTTCTAAATTCATAATGTTTTCAAAATTAGTTTTTAGACCCATTATTTTTTGTTCTACTGGTAATGGCTTATTATTCGTACCCTTGTATGTATATAGGTAACCCATTATAATTCATATCTACGTAAGGCTGCCAGTAATGCATAAATAATTACTTTTGGGACATTTCATATAAAAAAAGGAATTATAACATAAAGGGTAAAACGTCCAAACCTTTGAGTTTAGATTTGTGTTTGTTGGGTTGTTACTAACAAAGAAAAGAATATTTTGTTAATCAAAGTTTGCTTTTACGAGGGATTACTTGAAATCGATATTTTGGTGTTTTTCGATGTCTAGAATCAGAATTTTTGCATGTAAACAGAAACCCAAGAAAACATATTTTTTTCGACCGGTCTAATGTGTCAGTTTCACATACTTACAAGCATTTTGTACATTGTTTAGTAAGAAAAATTCTGATTTAGCTAAGGACGGTTAACGAATTAACCGGTTTTTTCACATTCGGTTGACCGAAAAACCGGTTTCTCAAAATATCGTTTTTTTTTGAAGCACTATATATAATCTTAAGGTATAACGTATAATTTGACAAAATTGGATGAGGTTTAGAATAAAACTGTATCCAATCACGTCTAGTTGTATCTAAATAAATCTAATATGATCAAATTAGATGTAATTTGATACAATCGGATAACAACTCATATAGTTATGTATGAGTTCACATTAAATTAGAGCCATATCATTTTTCTTATTTTTTAATGGGGTCTTTCAAGTATGGTCATACAAGGCGGTTACATTTTGTTAAAAAAAAAACTATTTTGTAACAATTTCTAATACAACCCTTGAAAAATTATTTGAAAATTATGAAAAAAAAACTAAAATCAAGAAAAAACAAAAAAACTTTGTGCAACTTTTTAACTAACATAAGATGATGCACACGAAATCAAACAAAGTTTTGCTGTTATTTTTTTTTTTTTTTTGCTATTTTTTACTGTTAAATTTTTAGTTATATTTTTTAATATTGTTGATGTAGTTTTTGTTGATGTTGCTGTTATTTTGCTATTTATCATGGAAAGGTTGTCTTCAAAATTCTTTTAATCTTATGGATGGATTTTTAGTGTATATAAATTTTGTTGGCTAAATGCCAAGTAATTTTTACTCTACTCTCTGTGTTGTCCTGAATATATAGTTTTTTTTTTGATTATTTCGCAAGCTACATATTCTATACGTAGCAACAAGAGAAAAAACAAAAAAAAAAACTATTGTAGGTTCTTATTATACATTCATACCAAAACATGTACTACTATAGAAGTAGACTGCCTAACATTTTATACAATTCATCCAATCCATTTTTAGCCAACTTATACATCCAGCCATCTACTACAACTATCTATCCATGGATGGATGTGGTATCCTTTTTAGCTTATAGTGTGTAATATTGTGTCTTCTCGTATTTTTATCGTTTATGTGGACTTTGTTGCATGTACGTTCATTCTTACATACATACATATGTACTACAAAATACAACAACATTGTGGCACGATTTACTTTTTTCGTGATTGAGCTCAACAATATGTACAAATACAACCAACCATCATCGTATACACACTGAAAAATGCACTAATAATATATACGAAACCTCTCGTATGTAGTACGAAATATTTCGTTATTCTGCATCACGAAAATCTTTCATAAAATATATGAAATCTATGAAATTTTGTTGTTTATTTTACAACTTTCTTTTTGTATTCTTACTACGAAAGAATTTTGTTGTTTTTTACCACGAACATATTTTGTAAAATACACTAAATTACTAAAATCTTTTTGCATTTTACGAATTATTTTTATAGTTTTTAATTTCTAAAGTAAATACGAATTAAGTGAAATCATTAGAAAACGGGTTTTTTTTTAATGATGATATAAAACACTATTACACTTCAAAAAAAGTTTGTAAAGTTAGCAAAAATCCTTGCAGAAAAATTTCTAATACCTGCAAAGGTGTTTTGCTAAACATCAGTGAGCAGATTTTTAGCAAAAAATTAGTAAATTCAGCAAAATGTTTTGCTGACACTTAGTTTAATACAAATGGGAATGGGAAAGTCCGAAAAAAACACATATATGTACTAACATAAAAAGTAAAATTGTGTAAATGTAAATGTAAAATTGTTGATTTTCAAATAGTTTGATTTGATAATTAGGGTAACCAGATCTGTCAGTTTTTACACTAAGGCAGACAAAAATATTCTAATAGAATTTATTTCGGCTGTTGTATGTAAATGAATACACAGAAAAAACTAAAAACGGGTTTCAATTAAAAATTTCATTGAAATAATTAATATTTTAATTGATTTTGCACTACGACTGACATGATAGTATTAACTAAAAAAATTTTCAGACAGTTTATTAAAACTCTTTCAATTAAAATAATAATAATATCAATTAAAAGAGTTATTGTTTTTCTTTACAATCTCAATTAAAAAGTTACGTTAAATTGATTAAAACTTTAATTGAAACTTGAGAAGAAAACAGTGGTAGTTTTAATTGAAAACTCGTATTTTTTATTTTTGTTATATGCCCCCATTAAATAAAAAAAAGAAATGTAGGTTTGTAAATTAAATTGATTTTATTTATAATAAAATTAAAGCTTTTTAATATAAAAATGTATTATAAGAAAACAAATAAAAGTGCTTGTCTTGTCTTGAACTTTTTCTTGTAATTGAATTGCTTTCTTAAAAAAATCACACACAATTTTAAAATGATAGTTTAATGACACTTATACTTATTGAAAATTTAATTATTTACAAAAATAATAGTTTAATTGTCCTCTTTCGATAAGGTTTATTTAAATCCACATGTGCACTTTTATTACCACAGATAAAACACGAAACTAAATTAAGTCTTCGTGCGTACACGAATATCTCAACAAAAAGAGTGTTGCAAGGGAAATAACTACGATTTTGCGTGTACTTGAAATCGGTAAACTATTCAACTTATTAAAAGTTAATCATTTGCGATTTTTTTCTTTTTATTTACAAATTAAATAATATATTGATATAATTAAACCTTTGTTTGATTATTTAATCTAAATACAATAAAAGAAAATAGTTTGCCAAATTTTTAAAAATTTTGTTTACATGTTGTCAACACTGTATGGATATATTAGAAAATTCAATAAATTTTTTAATTGAATCAATTAAAAAATTGTTTAAATTGCCATTGATATTCAAACAATCGATTAATTAGATATTTTTGGACCATAATTTTTTCTGTGTATATGATAATACAGAAAGTCCGAAAAACAGTTTTTGTATTTTTAATACAAAAATTAAAATATTTTTGAATATTTTTAATATTCACATTTTGTATGTGCATATGCTTGATGTGTCTTGGTTTGATGTGAAGTATATTGTACAAAAGAAAAAATTAAATGAACGAAATCAATCTCGGTTGTATTTAGAAAATTGATGTTTTCGATATATCGGTAACGGTATTTTACGGATAACGGTATTTCAATTATTTCGGTAATGGTATTTTAAGGACAACGATAGTCAGTTGAAAGGTTTTTCAATCGATAACGGCATTTAAGCCGTATTTCTTGCCATCCCTAAAAATAAACGAACTGTTGTTAATTGTTCGAAAGATTTTGTGGTTTGACAATCATTTTTTATTAACCCTTTCACTACCGGCTTTTTGTTTGTGGATCTATTTCAATTATTATTTTGACTTCTGATTCTTTTTCTGGGGCCTTTAAATTAGAAAGAAACAGGTACACATTCGCCCTCTCCCGCTAAAAAATGGGTCTGAAAATCGATTTTCTCTAACTTCTCAGCCCATTTTGACCACTGACACATTCGAATAATCAAAAGTGATTTAGTTGGTTTTGTTATTTTCATTAAATGAAGCTACGTGCTAAATTTCGAGAATCTAGCTCTGTTAGTTTACGAGATACACCAAACGACCCTTTTTTCGGAGATAAATGCCGTAAACAAAAAATCTGGCTTAGTTCACAAATATCGATACTTATAGCGCTGGTGAGCAGTTCAATATTATAACGAATATATTTAAACAGAAATATAAAGTTGTATTATCATATTTTTTATATTTTTTTTAAAAATGTGTATACTGTAATGTACGAGGGTAGTCAAAGGGTTATTATTGAGGTGCTATTATGAGTGTAAAAACTACTTGTTATTTTTATTTTATTGTAAATTTTTCTTTAATTTTGAAAGAATTGAAAATATTGATTAATTGAAGAGGTTATTGTAAAAACTTGATAAGCTACATTTATTGCTTTATGATTTTTCGCTGATTTCTATGCGTCCATTGATCAATATATTATAGAAGTCTTCAGTAAACACTTATTACAAGTACCAATAGTATAAACGTCCCGCAAAAGTCATATTTTTGAATTGTTTTAACTTCTAAATGAAGCAAACAAACTAAACATAAAATGTGGCTTATCAAGTTTTTACAGTAAGCCCTTCAATTTACGAAATAATAATACAAAAAACAAAATTCGTTAGTTTAGTTAAATTAGTCAATGTCTGTTTAAAATGGATTTTCGTATATTTTACGAAAGAAATAACAACTCAACTTTTTTTGGTAAAATGTTGAATAGATTTTTTCAGTGTATATTCAAACTTATTCTTTTTTTTTTACATAATATTTGTGTGTGTAGAACAACAAAATTGAAATGAAAAGATACTCGTAGCCTGGCTTCATAATGCATCAACAGCAAAAAATATTATAAATTGTGCAGTAGAAACCTTTAAATGTCTGTCTAATGTACATAAAACTTGGCTAATTTTATGAGTTCAACATTTTCATGACTAGGTTGAGTTGAGTAAGCGTGTGCGAAACATATAAAAAAAAATCAATATCAGCAAAATGAAATCAATAGTTTAATACTTTAAGTTATTATTTTTGAGACAATGTTTCTTAAGATAAAGTTTGTCAGGAAAATTAGATTAATCATCTTTGAGCAATGTCTACTTTACTTTCAAGGAATTAATGTTAAGCTAAATATTTACACAATAACACGGTGCTACAACATGTGTAATTTTTAATATAATTGAAAAGCGATGTTTTAGGTCTGGTTGAGTAGATCGCATTACGATTTTCAGAAATTTTAAAACACCCTCTTAACGACAAAAAACTTGTTTTACTTCTTAGCCTCATTTTCACAATTTCGCGTTAGCTACTAACTGGGACTTTAAATCGCATATTTGTTGTTGGTTCACATATAAATTTTCAATTTAACTGTTTGTTAAATTTTAACTGGACCTTCAGTAATCACGCCTTAATAAAATTAAGTTGAAGCAACAACAATAATATACAGAAAAACTAATCGCAAAGTTGTCAACATTGAACGTAAAAAAAAGTCGGTGGAGATTACAATAATAAAACAAAAAAATCTAAAAATAGAATATTTGTGTGTGTTAGCGTTGTACACTTCTGAAAAGAAAAAGCTAATAGGAAAGGAAACTGCAATTTAGCTACATTACATTCGAGGGCATACTTGGGTATGATCGCTAAACGGTCATGTCTTGGTATTGTTACGTTTGTAATATAAGAAGAAGCGCAGGTTTGATTCTTACAGCCGCAGGTTGTTGAAAAATTTATCGTATAGAGACAATCTGACAATTATAAGACACAAATAATAATACAATTTAAATGGAAAATTATTTTTTTATTTTTATTTTTAATTTTTGGGCTAAAAACAGATTTTTCTTAAGATTTTTAAACTTTAAAATTGCCCTTTCAGATACGCTTTGCTTTAAATGATATTTGCCTCAATTTTTTTTTGTTTTTTTTTTCTTGCAAAAAGTGTTTATTTTTATCTTTTTTGCAGATTTGCTATCTTTTGAGTTTTTCTAATCTCGGATTTTGACATTTTTAGTCTTCACTGATCATAGTGTCTGTATTTGTTTAAGGATATTTAAAAAAAATATATATATAAAAATGTGATATGTTCGGCATAGGTCTCAGTGGGGAAGATTTTTTTTCCCCCAAAATAACCATAGAAAATATTTGTTTATCAGTACAGTGTTGTCCATATCGTGGTGCCAAGCAAAAATTTTATACCCCTACTATTAAAGTAAAGTGTGTTTTCTATACAGGTATAAAACTTTAAGTTGGCAACACTTTTTTAACTGGCTGCCATTTTGTCAGTAATTTTATGTGGTTTGCCAAGTTTGATTTGGCATTTCAACATGAATAGAGTGACGTCTGAACAACGCTTCCAAATTGTGCAAATTTATTTTGAAAATCATGGTTCTGTTCGAAATAGGTATGGTGCACTACGTCTATTTTACGGTCAACATAATACTCCATCAGAGCAATTAATTCGATTATCTATAAAACGTTTTCGCACCACGTTTACTCTAAAAGATAATATGCATTCACAGAGACGCCGTACAGTGCGTGCAGAAGAAGTCATTGCTGCTGTAGAGTGTAGCGTAGAGAAAGACCCCAATCAGTCTATCCGTCACGTTACTGACTTTTTCGTTCATCAATTGAAAAAACCATGATGTGCAGGAGGCGTGGTTTCAACAAAACGGCGCAACATGTCACACAGCTCGTGCCACAATTGATTTTTTGAAGGAAACGTTTGGTAAACGCATAGTTTCACGTTTTGGACCCGTGAAGTGGCATCCAAGATCGTGCGATTTAACGCCGCTGTACTATTTTCTGTGGGGATATGTGAAGTCGCTAGTCTATGCCGATAAGCCCGAAACGCTTGACCACTGGAGGTCAACATTCGCCGTGTTACTGTCAATATACGGCCACAAATGTTAGAAAAATACATCGAAAATTTTACCTTCAGATTAGACTACGTCCGAGCCAGCCGTGGCGGTCAAATGCCAGAAATCATATTATTAAATTATAATACCAGAAGATTGTCTTTCGAATAAAGTAAAATTCAATTTAAAAAATTCGTCTGTGTTTTGTTCCATTTCAAAGTGATATACCTCTATAAAAAACACCCTTTATTTCATATAAATTAAAACGGTAACTGCCAAATTATTTGGAAACGATCGCTGAGTAGTGATAACAATCGAGGGTTTTTGTTATCAATAACGCGACATTATAACAAAATCAAATTTAAAATTTGTCATTAATCGGATTTTGTTTGGTCTCTTTTAATTTGTTTGCATTAGTTTGTTGTTGATACAAAGATTTCATATTATAGAAAAAAATCCATATCAAATAGGGCATAATTAAATTTATTTATCATAAAATAAAATCTTAAAAAAAAATTGGTAAATCTTTTAACAACCAACTTTTTTTTTGTGTTCTTGTTGTTGTCGTGATGCAACAAAAGACAAAACTCTTTAATAAATCCCCTATAAAATACTCAGCACTAGATTCCGGTATAACCTCTTGTCACTTTGCCCGCATATGAATGCACATCTTTTTTTTTTTGTATAATTTCTTTTTTTTGCTGTAGTTTGTTTTGTAAGTAAGAGTAAAATTTTCACACAACAAAACTTCCGGCACATTTTTTAAACTCTGGAGAAATTCCCAGCATTGTGCACAAAAAATAACACAATGTTTTCAAAAATAAAGTTTTAGTTTTTTTTTTTTTTGTTACAAAAAATAAACTTTCTTAACATTATACTTGTATGCGTTAGAAAATCTTTTAAGCTAAAATATATTTTACTGTTTTTTATACTTAACAAATTTTGTTTTATTTTCTTCACACTGATCCCATAAGGTAGATAAAAAAATTGTATATAGTATAAATATTGGGGGAAACCTTCAAAATACTGTAAGTAGTTGTGTACTTGGTAAAATATTTAGAAAAACAAGTACATGCATTAAAATTGGTTTTACCTATTTTTTTATACCCTCCACCGCGTTTATTAGTGTACCCAAAAAGCAAAGTTGCTTTTTTCTCGCTCGCCGTGCATTTTATGATAGATTGGGTGTACAAAATAAGATAAGATAAAAAATGGTCTAAAAATTGTGTTATTACGGGTAATAGAACAATGATGTCAAGATGGTTAGTATTACTTTGCCGACGCTTTGCCAACACTGTGAAGATTGTATTTTTCTGCCTGGGATTCCAGAGTACACGATAAAACATATCACAATAAAAAAAATATCTCATTGTAAGGGTTTTGCCATTTCGTAATGGAATTGTCGATATATTTTTAAAAAATCAAACCTTTTCTAAAACAGCGGTATTAGCTGATGCATAGCAAACAAATTTATCGATTCACATAAATTAATAAGAGACGCTCAAAAAAATGTTTTTCCTAAATTTTGATGGCGTAAAACATAATGGTTTAACCCATTATTTAAAAAGTTATGAACCATTTTTAGGCATGGCCGGTTTGCGTTTTAAAAATCCAGTTTTTTGCAGATCTAATTTTTTACGCCCAATCATAAATGAGCGCGGAGCAAAAAGAAAAAAAATACTTTGTAATTTTCATATATTTCATGGGTACCCTAGTGTGTATGTTACAAATGAAGCAAACAAAAAAAATAGTGAAAAAAAGCATTACAGAAGTGAAATTTCTTTTGTGAGGTGAAAAACTTGTTTTGATGTAAAAAAAAAAATTTTGTGGTGAAAAAAATTTTATGGTGAAATAAAAATTTGAGGTGAGTTTTAAATTTTATTCACCTCTTAGCATCTGGTGTAAGAACATGACGATATATTTAATATACCTGACGCTTCTATGAAATTGTATATACCATGACCAACTGTTTTTGATCAAAAAGCAGGTTTCGGCAAACGAAAAAGCGAGATTTTGGTTCAAAATGCCGGATATTAAAATTTTTGGTCAAAAAATATGAATTTTTATCAAATTTAATAATATTTAGTTAAAATAACTTGAAATGCTTTTGTAAAATTCTCCCAAAAAAAGAGTTGTGTATAAAATTTTGGAAAATACCAAATGTTTTTAAAATTTTTTTGTAAAAACATTATTTTTTTAATATATTTATTCTAAAAAAAAACTATTGACAGACTTCACCAAAAACATTACACAACATTGGCACAACGACTTCCCTTATGACTCATTTTAGTCTTCGATTCGGCACCATTAAAAATTTCGGAATCACTGGTTCTGATAACTTTCTTCCAATTAAAATCTCCAAAATTTCTAAAATATTGAAAAATAAAATATTTATGTAAAATATAAAAAAACGAGGATTTCGGTTTAAAAAGTGGGGAAAAATTCAAGGCGGGAACAGCCTTTAGAATGCGGGCCAAAAGAGCGATTATTCTGATAACTTTCATCCAATTAAAATCTCCTAAACTACTAAAATATTAAAAATTAAAAAAATTATGTAAAAAGCGAGAAAAAAATTAAAGGCGGGATCAGCCTTTAGAATGCGGGATAAGCGCGCCAAAAGAGGAATGGTTCTCATAATTTTCGTTCAATTAAAATCTCCTAAATTTCTAAAATATTAAAAATTAAAAAAAATTATGTAAAAAGCGGGGGAAAAATTCAAGTCGGGATCAGCCATTGGAATGCGGAATGGAAAGTTTCTGATAACTTTCTGTCAATAAAAATCTCCTAAATTTCTAAAATATTAAAAAAAAAAAATTTATGTTAAATATAAAAAGCGGGATTTTGGTTTAAAAAGCGGAGAAAAATTCTGGACGAATCAGCTTTTAGAATGTGGGATAGTACCGCCATAAGCGGGATGGTTGGTCGCGTGATTTATACACCAATTAGTATGGAAAATTAAAAGGTACCTTCACATTTTCAGTCATGATACCAAACTTTCCGGGAAAATCATCATCAATCTAACTGAACTGAAGTAGTCTCTATTGCATTTTCGTCATTTCAACAGATCGCGTTTTCGCCATTTCAACGTGAAGACAGACGGACATAGCTAAATCGGCTTTAAAATTCAATAAGGATACATTAGTATATACTTTATGGCATCTTAGACCTATATTTCGATGTGTTCCAAACGGCGCGGTCTTTTATTTTACTTTGTCATAGGTAGGAGCAAAAACTATTTCTTTTTTTTGCTCCTATTTAAGAAGATAGCGCAATTTTCGCTTTTTGGAAAAAGCGAAATTAGTCGAAAAAATATCTAAACTTAAATTTATATCATTCAAACTTCAGCGCTTTGCTATTAATACTTAATATCTTCAAAATTTCATAAAAAACTGTCTATTAGTTATAAGTCAAGACGATGTCCTTTAGAGGAATCCTGATCAAATCCTGTATGTCCTTGGACTAAAGTAAGGAGTTATTATTATAGATAAAGCTTCAATCTTACTTGTATTTTATTTTAAAGAATTATAGTCAACTTGAATCGGTTTTTTAGATTTTTGAAAACTATTTTTTTTTTTAAATAATTAGTTTTTGAAATTTTACGAAATTTTGATTTTAAAGCTTTCTCGCTTCCAAACCGTGGACGGCACACGAAAAACTTCTTCGCTAAATATTTAGCAAATTTAGTTTCCTATAGAAATATATTAATTTCTAAGTATAAAACGCTCATTTGATGCATTTGTGGTAAATTTTATGAAGACTGCCCTGAGGCAGCCTTACCCGTTGGAGGGTTAAATCACTATGGGTGATTTTAAATTAAATGTTACACACAATATCGTTGTACATGTTAAGAAATTTTTAGAATGTAGCTACATGTTTTTTTTTTTTGCTTTTCTTTAACAAAACACCAATTTTAATGACATTTAAGGGGTTTACTCTCTTAAGATTTTTTTATTTTGAAATTTTTTTTATTTTTCATTTAGTTGGTGTATCTATTTATGTTACTTACGGTAAAAATTTTTGTCAAAAAATTCAAAAAATTAAAAAAGTTATTGCTTGTTAAAAAAAAATTTCCAATGAAATTTTACTTAATTAGATAATTTTTTTATTCGGGTATATACAATTTTTTACTCGGGAGTTGACAGTTTTTACATTTTAGAAACAACACGGAAAAGATCAAAAGGATCAATTTAGTAAAGGGCTCACATAAGCGAACACTCTCTTGTAATTTGATTTAAATACTTAAATTACTTTCTTCAATAACAAAAAAAATTAAACAAAATTGCAATAAAAGTGTAGTCTAGTCAAAAACGTGTATTTATAAGGTACAAATTGGCCTGTGTAAGCTATTTCGAATGCCTTGACACGTTCAGATTGTATTGGTATGTTCACAAAACTTGTTCAGATTTACAATGGCTACAATTTTGTCATATATTGTTAATGAAAAATTATGAGTCCCTGTTAGTTATGCTGAAAAAATTAAAACAAAAATAATTTTCTCCTATATTTTTTTAAAAAAGTGCAGAAAAAAAACGATTTTATGCACATAAAATGTTTATGAAATTAGTGCAGTAGACTCTTTACTACATTATTGCGAAATATAGTTAAACAATATCATCACGCCTTTTTTTGAGTGATGCACTGATTTTCAAAATCTTTTGAGGTCCATAAAAAAAAATGGTAGCCAAACTGGCCAAACCGAGCACAGGGTTTTACTAACCTTTGGTAGTACAATCGAACCTATACTGACGAGTCCGTGCATTTTTTCACTGTTGCACTGTGTTATTATCCAATTTCGCAAATTTTCGAAAAGCGAAAATCATTGTTACTTCCAAAGCAATGCAGCTTTCACTCTTATTTTTAGGGCTTAGCTATATTTAGCGAAGTTGAATTAAGGGACTGAGCGATTGTATAAGAATACATTAAATCATCGAAACTCATCGTAAGAAAATTAATAAATAACAACTAAAAAATTAAAAAGTATTATTAAAAAATGAAAATCTGGCGAAAATTATGAAATTCAAATAAGTGCAATATGGTCGCTCTAAAATTTAAAATTTAATTGTGATTGAAGCTTTATTGTAAAATTGAATTAGAGCATAAATCTGATTTTCATAAATCACCGGTTTTCAAGATAAATTTTTAACTTTGGCGTTAAAATGTCCTTAAAAAACGCCATTAATTTTTTATTTTAAAATTCCAATTCCTTGTTTGCTACAAAGTTATTCATAATCCCAACATACTTCTTACCTTATTATAGCGATCGTAATAAAATCATGACACTTCGTTTTCTTTTAGGTGCCACTAAGGAAGAAAGGATAAAAACACTAGGAGTATAATAATAAAAAAAAAACACATTAAAACAACAAATTCATTTAATTTAAATGTTGCATGTTCCAAACATAAAATTATGAATAAAATACCTAAAACAAAAAAAAAACAAAAAAAAACATGCAACAGTTTTTCTTAAAGTTTTACAGCAAAAAAGAAATATAAAAATAAAAAACTTTTTAATTTAGTTTGAGTTATAACATGGGGGGCACTTTTGGGGGTCATGGCAGTAGTATGAGATATGATAAGAGAGTTTGTGTTTTTAGCCGTTAGCTAGAAAATTTAATTGCTTAGTATACAATTGTTAAGGAATTTCAAGTGTTACATTATTCCCTAAAGGGTTTTAAAAGGACATTACTTTAAGTGTTTCATAAACCGAAAAGTTTCAATGTATAACAAGTAATAACGAAAAGGGGAGATATTAATTTTATAGTACATGCTATAAAAGAGGGGAAATAAGAATGAATTAGAATTTGAATTTATAGAGTGTATGAGATACTAAACATCAACTTGTTACTTAAATATGAATTGTTAATAAAGAGGGGAAATTTTGGTTAATAGGAATGAAATGGAACTGAAACCAAAATTGTGAATGGTAGCACTATAAGATTTCTAAAAAAAAGAACTGATTTTATGTGTGTTACACATAAATATGCAACAATTTTGTGAACAAAAATTTTAAAAATTGTAGCATTTTATTTCTCCTTCATTTACATAGAAAAAATTATTGCTAATTGCAAACTTTCAATAAAAAGTTCAATAATATCTATTAAATTTTTAATTGAAAATGAATTTGGAGCACACCAAAGTATTATAATGCAAAATAGCTACAAATTCAAAAGAATATTCCAAAAAACAAAAATCTATTGAATTGAAAAACTAACACCAACATTTTTTAAAGCGCACAACAAGCCGACATTCTGGCTTAAGTGTAAGCCCTCAGGGAATTGAGTCGGATTAGGGAAGCATTTACCTTCTCCGAATCCTCATTTCAACATAACCTAACACCAAAATTAAAAAAAACGCTAAAAATAAAAAATAAATGTTAAAATAAAAAATGTCATAATTAAAAAAATCAGCAAAATTAAAAACATCGCCAAAATTAAACAAATCGCCAAAACTGCCAAAATCGACGAAATTAAAAATTTTAAAAATGATAAATGTTTTTGACATTTGGGTATTTACATACAGACAGAGAAAAATTTAGCTATTTGCCAACTGAAAATCTGTTACTACGACTCAAATTGAGTTATTACGACTTTCAGACGGTTGTCACAACTTATCATAAGTTTTCACCACAAAGTTCGGCTAATGCAGCTAAATTTTACTTGCAACTAACAAAATTTTCAATACTCTAATGCAAATATCGTTGTACTAACTGAATTTATTAGTTGTTCCCATTAATATACTCACTCAAATAAAAAAGTTCGTAAAGTCAGCAAAAAATTTTGCTGAGTCAGCAAAATTTTAGTTAGGAGGGTGCTTGCAAAAAATTGCTAATGTCAGAAAAATCTTTTGCTGAAAATCAACGAGCTGATTTCTAGCAACAAAACTAGTAGATTCAACAAAAGTTCTCCTAACACTTAGTAGATTAGAAATTAAAAAACCCTTGCTAAAAATTAACAAATTTTTTTGCTGAATATTAGTAGACTGAAAAAACCCAAAAAAATTTAGAAAAATTATACTTTAATTAATGTATTTGCTGAAAATCATAAAACATATTTTGTGATTCTGTTTAAAATAATTTACAATACGTTACAAAATATAAAAATGTTCATACTCCCAAATTGACTATATGAATTAATGTAATATCTAAAAACAATAGAAATAATTATATATAACTTAAACGAAATTATCTTTGATTTATTTACATCAATTATTGTCTAAATGATGCTATCTTTTAAAGGAACGCAAATGCCGCACAGAAATATAGAAACGAAACGATAAAATAACAAAATTTAACACATGCAACCCTTTTTGCAATAAGAAAAAGGAAACAGAAAAATCTACCTAAGATGTATGTCTTTGTCTTTCGCTGTCCATTTTGTCAATTTGACAACACGAGATTATTAATATACATATATAAACATTTAGTTTACAAATACACATTTAATCTTTATTAAATTTTATTTAATTAATAGATTAATAGGTTAAGTTGTTTTTAATCCACAATTTTGTTTTATGTATGAAAAACAGATACAATAATCTTCTATGGTTGATTTTTTGTTTATTATGTCTTACTAGAGCAGTACTTTTTAGTATAACTTTCCTCGTCACTACTACATCGTGACATGCCGCGACATATAATTCATTCTGCGTATATCTTTCAGTCTGGTTGTCGTTCACACTATTGATGGGCTAATCAACAAAATTCTTTTAGCAAAATAAATTAGTAAAACCTTTGAAAAATCTTAGTAAGACATTAGTTCAAAACAGTTAAGTGCTGTATAAGTATAACTAAAATTTTAGTTAAAAACATTATTTTAGCAAAAAATTTGCTGGAAAATAGTATAGCTGATGTACAAGATGTTTTACTAACTTTTCTACTAAATTATTTTTTTGAGTGCACTTTTAATTCGGTTGACACTTTTTTTCTGTGTGTGTAGAAAAAACAACCGTGACCGAAAAATTAGAAATGGACAAATCATTTTTTCTGACTTGTATTATTAAAGAAATCTATTTAAATTTTATTAAATTAAAAATTCCAAGGGATGTCTTAGTTGCCAAGATAATAAAACGGACTGAAGAATTGCTTTGGTCAACTTTAATCATTTTCAGTAAAATTTTTTCTTAAATAATTATATCTTTAACAATAGTTAACCTAAAAAAATGCAAACAGAGTACATATGTATATATATATATCAGTAAAAGCTAATTTTTTTGATTTACTTTCATTCACATTCCAATGTAACGTTTGTAATCGCAAAACTACATTTATTCTCATCACTTCTGCTTTGCTGGTAGCAAGTGTTTAAAACTTTTAATTTAAATCAAGTTTATTGTGACACATTAATTAAAAAAAAACTGGGACATGTGGGCAGTGGAGTTAATTAAATATTAAATTTCAAATCTTGTCGCGTTACGTGACCTGACAAATATTTCACCTTTAAGTAGTAAATTATTGTTAATTAAAATTATATATGTTTTACGGAAATGGTATTATTAGCTGATTAGATGAAGAAAACAAACGACGGTAGAGCAAAAAAATAAAAATAAAAAAAGTCCGACTTAAGTCTTAAATGCTCACTACATCTCTAAAGAAATATTTTTAGGGCATACATATTTTTTTTTATTTTCCGTAAGCCCCATATAAAAAGTAATTCGATTGTAATCACAATTGTAAGTACTAGGTCGGGTCGATTTAAAAATCGCTAAACGTACAAGGAAAATCGTATTCGAGGGATCAAAATATGAAATTTTGCCGAAGGAACCATACCGCTAAAACGAATTCGGAGGTCCCGACTTTTGACCTGTAGGGTAAAATTTTGAAAAATCCTACTTTGACCCATTTAGAGTGCCCCAATCGAATCCACCCAATCGAATATAATTTATACTTTTATCTGCTAGGGCGTCTTTCGGAGAAGAAAAAGAGACCCTGATCTTGGAAATACTTCTCCTACTTTCTGAAATATCTCTATCCCGAGATTTGTACATTTTGCTATAAAAACACGGCTAAAAAGGCCCTCTTTCAACTTAAATTTTAACCCCTTAACGGTCACCTAGAATGATGATTTATGCATTAATCTGCTAGCGCGTCTCCCGGAGAAGAAGTAGCTCCCGTAATCTTGGAGAGATTCCTCCTACTTTCTGAAATATCAAAGAGGGCTTTTCCAAAAGTCAAAAGTCGGGACATCAGAATTCGTTTTAGAGGTATGGTTCCTTCGGCAAAGTTTCTTATTTTGATCCCTAGAATACGATTTTCTTTGTACGTTGAGCGATTTTTTTTGCCTCCCTACAAATCGACCCCGCCCTAGAAAGTAGTTGCCATTACTAAATATGTCCTTATCTAACCACTTATATTATAATGCTCTTTTACACTGACTTGCAATTTATTTTTAATTTTAGTGATTTTTTTGTAATATTAGCGTTTTTTCCTTTTCGGAAATTTGTAAAATTTTCACGTTTTTTTTTTAATGCTTGTCATTTTTATGGGTCTTTTAAATTTTTGGTGTTTTTTCGATTTTTTATTTCCAATGTTAATTAAAGTTTTATTAGTATTTACTAATTTTTCATTTTTTTTTTTGAAATTAAGAACAATATTCAATTAAATTTTTAAAAGATATGATTAAAATCTTAAGTCAAACTAAATCAAATAAATAGTAACAAATTATTTTACTTAATACTAAAATTTCCTTCAATAAAACTTTAAATTAAATTAACAAATATTTTAATTGAAACTTAATTTTAGGTTTTCCTGTGAAAGGAGCATTAGTTGGGAATCTTTTTAGTGGGAATTGAAACGAAATGTTTTGATTTTTTTATTTCTTATTATTATTTTTTTTTTACTTCCTGATTGTTGCTGCTTTGATTTCTTTTATTTGTAGCTGAACACCGAAAAATTTGTAAAAAAAAACAACGAAATTCAATTCCTTTTTGTTTTGAAAACAAAACATTATAGTATTTCATACACATACTCACTGCACATGTCCTTTTTTCACTTTTAAGGACAACAGCAACAATACCAATTTCATATTATTGTTATTAAAGACATTTAAGCAGCAACAGTCTGTCTGTTGTAGAGTATAATAGCACGAGTTATCAACAGAGAGTCAGTTCATTCAACAATTCGCTGTTTTTATATTTTTAGTATTCAATGAATTCGCCTTTTAACCTTATCCATATTATTTAAACGAACCATAAGGGTTGTTTTGAAACATACGGCCAAGAGTATAAATATCTTAGCGTTCCTATGTTAAAAAAACGTTTCAATTTCATTTCGTTTAAGGCAAAAAGAGCTTAAGTGTAGTATTGTTATGTTGAGGACTATATAAGGGCTGGCACTAGCAGTTGGTGTTTTCATTAACCTCCAAGGGTTGCTTACGTTCGGTTCGCATTTCTATACTCTCTTTCTTATATAATATTCTCTTTGAACGGATCCTTAAGTTTAAATCTTTTATTTTCCCTAAACATTTAAACATCATATATAAAATCAACTTTACTTTCTATTTCTAATAAAAAAAATTTAACTTTTAAACTACGTTACAATTAAGTTTTTAACAAAAAAAATAAATTTCTTTTTTTTCAACAAAATCTACAAAATTAACAAAAACAACAAAAAGTGTTTAAAAAAAATATTTTAAAAAAAATTATAAACAATTTGTTAAAAATAAATATAACTTCCGGTTTTATTAAAATTAACTAAAACGCGTTGAATTTTTATCAAGTTGCTGCATCGCAAGTATAAGCATTAAACTTTGCTTCCGGATTCTCTAAAACACAAAATATATAAAAATCAATATCCTTGCAATGCACTAAAAATGAAAGAGATTTTTTTATGTTAAAGCAACAAACTCTTTATAAGTGAAAAAAAACTACTTAAAAACAAAATGTTATAAACTGCAACGAAAATGTAAAAAAAAAATACAAAAAACAAACACAAAACTTAAAATGAAAACTTAAAACAACTTAAAAAACAATAGATTTCGACGAGCCCTTAACTTTTTTTAAAACCACAAAATTATTATAAAAACTACAAAAGAATATTTAAAAAAAACCTAAAGCTATTTTTTAAGTTTAATAAACTACAGAAAAAAAACAATCTCCACTCCCTAAAAGTTAAATATAATTTTTCTATTATAAAAAACTTTTGCTCGTACGGAAATTCAATAATAAATTAATTATTTTCCCTAAACTCCCTAAACTCAACAAAAAAAAAAAAAAAACACACACATTTCCGTTTCCGTTATTTTCAAAAAAATATAAAAAAAATAAAATGCCACGCTGTTTAATGGCTAAAAAATGGAAAGCTTATCCTTGGCCCGATCGTGCTGAGGATAAAAATTCCAATTCATCTCCTATTTCTTCTTCATCACCTCCCTCACCCTTACCAAGCACATCTGTAGCCTCAACACCCTCACCTTCCACAACACCGGATTTAACTATACAATTGGTGGCGAAAAAGGATGTGGAAACAAAATCTCGTCGTTCTACCATAGATGAAGATGAAGAAATTGATGTAGTTGGTGATAATGTTTTGCTAAGTTCTCAGTCCGCATCAACATCGACAACAACCGCTACTGCTACAGTTATTATAAAATCTAGCGATTTGAAAATGTTAACAACAGACACTACTACGACCGGTTCTTCGAATACATCCCCGTCTTCATCGACTACCGCGACGTGTTGGGGTCCTTCATCACCTACGGCTGGAGCAACAGCTCCTAGTCCTCCGCCTCATTCACCAGAAGCAGCTACACGTGGTACCACTAATTTATATAATGGTAGGTTTTATTATCATTTATTTTTTTTTGCATATTTTTAACAAAAAAAAAAAAAGAAAAATCTTAATTGCGGTATTTTGCAATTTAGAGTCAATATATTTAATATTAAAACTTATAAGACTTTTACACAAAGTTAGATTTAAAACATAAATTCAAATAAATTTTTACATAAATTGATTATTTGGAAATAGAAAATAGTCTCAAGTTTTATTGCCTAAGCAACTGAAAATGATATTGTGGAGTACAGCTCAAATTATGCTATTAAATGTACATTTGAGCTAAGTTTAAATTACTTCAAAATGAATATTTAATCTGCCGAAATCAGTAAAAAGTTTGCTAAATATAAGTAGACAAAACAAATATTGGAAAATTATTTTAATGATCTGTAACCGAATGAAGAACTACTCAAATATTTTTTAGTTTTTTATATTTTTTTTAGATTTTTTCAATTGAATAAAAATCTACTCTTCTGAAATCAGCAGAGTACAATTTTAAAACAAACATTTCTTTTATATTTTTTTTGGTGTGTTTGGTCTACAAATATTTTTTTGAGGATTTCAGCAGATTAAATTGTGTTTTTATTGAAGTAACTAAAATTCAATTCAATTGTTTTTCAAATTTTATATATTTAATAGTTTAACCCTCAAGCGGGCCTAAGCATTTTTGCTATGAAATTTATAACACGTCTTCGGCACGAAAAATAAGCAATATGTTCTTTTACAAAAATTTTTTACGTTGCCTACTTTAGGCGATATGTGCCAAAATAAGTTTAGAGCGAATCTGAAAAACTAATCCATAGATATGAATTAGGTAAGGCATAAATTATTCATCTTACCAAGATATAGCAACAGTCTAAAAATTACACTTTTTGTGTTTTTAATTCAGAAGATATGGCGATTTTTAGCGAAAACACACCTTAGCTATCAAATATATCGCTTAAACTTAAAGGCTTTGCTACTCTTACCAAATTTAATCTTTCTGCCAAATTTCATGGTAACCCGTCCATACCTTTTAAACTTAAGACCATATCCTTTGGAGATATCATATTGGAATCCTGCATGTACTTGGACCAAAATAAAAGCTTTGGTTTAATTAAGATTCTGTCTTATTTTGTGTTTACTATCAATGGCTTCTAGTCCAGATAAATATGTTTTTAATATATTTGAATATTGTGCTTATTTCACAATATTTATTTTTTGAAAGTTTACGAAATTTTAACTTTCTCGCTCCCAAACACAAGAAATTACTTCACACAATATTTTGTCAATCTAGTTTTCTATCGAATATGCTTAGTTTTTTTTTTTGCAAAAAACTCGTTTGGAACATTTTTGGCCAATTTAAAATACCCCGCCTGGAGGCGGGATTGCCGGTTACAGGGTTAAGTTTTGTGGTTTTTATATTTCTTATATATGGCAAACAAAAAAGTCTAATTTAAACAACTTTTTTTTTAAACTTAATAGCTTGTTTTTCTATTTATAAAAATGTATTTCTATGAGTTTAAATACACTTAGAATCTCATGTAGGTAAAGACTTTTGCAAATGTAGTTGAAAACAAATTAAATTTCACTTAAAGAAAGGAATTCAACTAATATAATTCAGGTAATTCAACTAATATTGTCATCTGGTTTTTTATTGTTCAAAAAATGACTAAAAATTGTAATAAAAATGAACCACATGCTAGTAAAAAATAAACAAACATTTATTTTTTGATTTTTTTTAAATAAAAAAAAAACAGCTGTAAAAAATTAAAGTAAAATCACAAAACAGTAGTTTGATGTGGTTTGTTTTTTCAAATGAACTACAAGGTTAGTAAAAAATTTAATTTGTTCTACAAATTCCTGACATTTTCCACTAAAAATAAAGAAACTGTATTACAACCCAAACAAATACATATTTTTAAAGCAGAAGTTCCCTGAGACAAATTTAAATTTGTTACAGTTCTGTTAATTTTGTTACCTTTTTCTAATTGAAATGCATACACACTTATCAAATTTCTAATATCTGACAAATGAGCTTAAATCGGTTTAGGTTGTTTTGTTGAAAATAATTTTCTATAGAACTTTCTAGTCAACGAAAACTATTTCCCTGAATTTTGTTACGAGATCTTAAAACTTTGTTATGTTACCACTTTAGATAAACATTTACACAAAAAGTTTTAATTTAATTGAAATCATAAAGGTTCTTGTTTCGTGTTTCTTGTGTACAAAGATTTATTAAAAATTAATCATAAAAAACCTTTAAACCAAAAAAAAAAAAAAAATTATAATTTAATTTTTCTCTAAAATATAATTAAAAAAATCTCATGTGTTTCTTTAAGCTAGAAGGGCCCATAATTTCCAATGTAATTAATAAATAATTTTATATATTTTTTCCAACGTTTCGATAGTTTTATGCTGTCTTTATCAAGGAGTTTGTTTCAGGGTTTAGTTTCAGTGTAAAATTGAGGCTGTAAAAACCGTCTAAAAAATAATAAAATGTTGCTTTAAAACGAAACAATTGAGTTTTTGCATAATTCGTTCAAAGTTTAATAAAAACACATTTAATGTTTGCCCTGAAATAATACAATTCGAATTAATTAAGTTTTATGTTAAAAATTGTAAATCTGCTAAAAATGTTTAACTTAAAATTTCTAAATTTTAAAATATTTTCTTATTTGAAAGTATTTAATATTCCATAGCAATTGGATAAGTCAAAGAAATATAAAAAAAAAAATATAAGTTAAAAATCATCTCCTGTTAAATTATGATTTTGGCGCTTAAGCCTTTTTCACGATTTATACAGAGCTGAGTTTTACTGAAATTTTTCACTAAACTAATAACGTTTTTTTTTCACAATGTGAATGAAAAATTTCTTATTCTTAATGAAAAAGCTTCATAATTTTAATGAATTTATTTTTAATGAAAATGATATGTTATTTTTAATAAATAATATTAAAATTTTTCATTAAACTTCATGAAAAGCTGCATTAATTAACTGAAAAGTTTCACTGGACGACTTCCAGAGACAATTCATAAATATAATGCAAAAACTTCATTGATATCATGCAGATAATTATCTCAGTGTGGGCTCGCTATAAACTATACAATTGCCGTTAATACCTCCTAAGGAAAGTAGTAATTACAATATAATACTTTTCAGTTTAAAAAATTCTCACATTTTTTATAATTTTTATTACAAAATTTTTTTCTCCTCACCATATAAGACGAATGATAATTGATATGATTGGTAACCGTGAAAATTAATAAACGTTTACTTACCATTTGTTATAAAAATCTCGCATAATGAAAGAAAATTGTATATGAAACGTTGTGATTCTGGCATTTTGATGTAGCATTGCAAGTGGTTTTTTTTATTAAAAATTTGTTCAAACTTGAAAAAATTATATTCTAGTTAATTAATGTGTACAAATTTGTACATATTTTTTACTTGAAGTTCGTTATCGGAGAAACTCAGAATTTTTTAAAATGATTTTAAAAACTTTTCGCGTATAACTGCAACAATTTTTCATGCTTAAAACTAAATTTGTAAAACATTTACAAAAATATATTTTAGAGTGTGCCCCGGTAGGCTAGTTGGTAGCGTCCTGGCTCGTCAGTGCTGAGGTCGAGGGTTCGATTCCCACCAGAGGCATTGGTCTGTTTTCGCTACAACCAGAAAAAGCTACTAAAACTTAATTAAAAATTAACTTGCAGAAAAAACTGCTAAATTTAGCAGATTATTATGCTAAATATTAATAAAATAAGAACAGCAATAATAAATCTAATTTGTGCATTAAATCAATGAAATTGCCCTGAGATTCGTCCATTAAAAATTTTCATTAAGTTATGTGAAGTTTTCAAAAAGTTTTATATAAAATAAATTTTTTTATTAAAAGTTTTCTAAAAAAGTTTGTTTTAACCCTTATGTTTACACCAAGTTGATTTATCACATTCATAACACCAGGGTCTAGCCAGACCCGGTACAAAACTAGACGACTTTATATGAAAACGTATAAGTTAATATAAAGATTTTGTGTGAATACGACTGATAGACTAAACTTCTTCTATCCCTTCATTTTTTCTTTCCATTTTTAAAAAAATATCAACAAAACGCAAACTATACACAACCACTATTTCGAATCACAATTTCAAATGAACTGATTGTTTTCTTTGCAGCTCATGCACATTGTTAGTTCAAATAAATCTTTCTTGCAATTCACAGCCTACTTAGTTTTTTCAGTTGAAAAAAAAAAAATATTTTTGAAAAGCTACGTTTACTTTGTTTAAAAATTGTAAGTAATTTTTTCAAAATTTCGGAAGAAAACGTTTCAATACCTGTCAAAATATTAAGAAAATGTTGTGGGTCTGGCCAGCCCCAGGTGGTACAGATATGACTAGAGTTTTAAAAACCCTAAACTTTACACCCACTAGCAAAAAAAAGAATTAAATGTGCACTAAACTGTTCTAAAATGTATCCTTGAGGATATCATTGTATATAATTACTATAGCTTCTAAGGAAGTATAAAAAATACACGACAAAAACAAAAAGGGCCTGGATAGGCCCTTGTGTAAACATAAGGGTTAAGAAAGTTTTTAGTGATTCAGTGATTATCTTAAAATTTTCACTATTTTGTTGATCAGAAAATACAAAAATGCTTTGCTCTGCTAAAAATTAGTTAATCGGTTTTATATAATTTTGAAAATCTGATCGATCGGAACATGAATTTTTCAATTACAAAATTCTAAAATATTCCAAAATGTAAACCGTTTTCACTAAAAATAAATAATCGCTGGTTTTTATTAAAATATTGCTACACGTAAAAAAATAATACTCGTATTATTTGTTGACATATTTTTTAAAAAATTGTAGAAAACCACTACATTTTCAAACAAATTCTAAAAATCGGTTAATTCAAAAAAATTTATTTTTCATTAAATTTCGAATACAAACTTTGTACACAAAATTATATTCTATCAATGTTTTTAACTTTGCCTGCAAATATTTGCACTAGAATGCGCTTTTACCAAAAATACTCCAAAATTAAAATGTAATACCGCAAATGAAAGATAATACATATTTCATACTTTTAAAAGCATTTATTAGCATCATCATCACTTAACTGCTCCAAACCAGTTAACCGGTTCAATTTTGTTGCATTTAGTTATTTCTTACCTTGTAATTTCTCCATGGAATTTCTTGAAATAATAATGTTTTCTTGTCAACATGCTGGATCATCAAGCAATGCTATTTATTTCGCTTGATTTCTTTTTTTTTTTTTGGTTGATTTAATTTGAATTGAAATATAATTTCTCTGATGCAAAAATATTTAATTGTATGTAGCAAGATTTGATATATATTATGTACATTTTTTCTGTATTTTCTTAAAGGTTTATCAATTTATTTGAAAATATTTGATATAAAGTAGATAACACTGTATTTTGATACATATTTTCTAGTAATTCAAACATGTTGCTCTATTGATAGAATGGTATCGATTGTTACAATATTTTTAAATTAACTGACAGAAGCTTATTTTAAAATTAAATCAAAAATGTTGTTTTCAGTGTAATAAAAAAATTCAAACACAATTGTGGTCTTCAAAGTTTAGTAACGTCATGATGCTTGTTGGGAAAAAACCGTAGCCACGTGTTTGATTAATGGGGCAAAATTGTATATTAATTCATTAAGTTTTTCTTCAAGCTCTGCATATTTTAGAAGCTCTAGCTTTTCTAAAACTTCGTGTTCTGATAAGATCTATAGCAAGATTCTAGTTTCATCCTAGTATGTTTGATTTGCTTTGATATGTATGATTTGCTTTATATTTGTAAATATACAGAGGTTCAAAGCTCATTATAAATTAAAAATACCATTTTTTTTACTTTTTCTGCCAGTTATTTAAAAAAACAAATAATATGTGGTAACGTTGTGAAATAGAGACGGAGCATATTAGAAAAATAAACAAAAATCTAAAAATAGAATATTTGTGTTGTTAGCGTTATCACTTCTGAGTATAATATACAATAACAGAAAAGGCTAATAGGAAAGAAAATTGCAATTTAGCTGCATTAGATTCGAGGCCATACTTGGGTGTGATCGCCAAACGGTCATGACTTGGTATTGTTACGTTTGTAATGTAAGATGAGCGCAGGTTTGATTCTTACAGCAGCAGGTTGTTGAAAAATTTATCATAAAGAGACAATCTGGCAATTATTAGACACAAATAATAGTACAATTTAAATGAAAAATCACTGATTACGCCTGTCCATAAAAAGGCAGAAACTAGTTTAGTCTGATTTAAAAATAAATAGTGTTTATAATTTTTTGGAGAAAAACGTTTATTCTTCTTCTTAACCTCAACATTTCTAAAATAAAAAAAAAAAAATACACAAAGTTATGGACTTTCAATAACCGTTAAAATATTCCGTCAAAATAAACAAAAAATCGTTAGTTTCGCAGATTTTTTTATTAAATTTGGTAAGTTAATAAAAATTATCATGACTTTAAATCAAAAATTCATTTAATTTTTTTTATATTGTGAGGCTATAAGTACTTGTTTGATTAACTTTAAAATACCTTCTTTTTTTTGAAAAATTAATCATAAGGGATTTATTTATTATTAAGTATTTTTCTAACTACTTAAAGTTTTATTTGAAAAAAAAATTAATGAAGTCGTTTGAAGACCTTGAGGCGTATAGCTATGAAAAACTCAAAATAAATACATAACGTAAATAAATATATATTTGAGCAAATATATAAATAAAATAAAAAAAAAATGTGTACATATTAGAGAGTCCCGTTGAAGTAATACCACTCAATCGATGCATATTTATGAACTGCATTGGGAAAAATAAGAAAAAAAAGTTTTGAAGTGGATCTTCAGTTCCCTACCAGCGTTTGAAGTTGACAGTTTTAATGCATTTTTACAAAAAAAAAAAAGTTTCGCATTATTTTTCGAAATAGGTCTCAATAATTTCGTAATTTTTGGCTTTTTACTGAAAAAATATTTCTAGATTTTCTGTAGATTAATTTTGTACCTCCAGAGGATTTTTTAATGTATACCAACTACAATTAATATACATTATATTTTTTTAAATTTGTACATAAAATGATCAAAAAAAGTTACATCTCAAAATACAAAATCAGACCACTTTTGATAAAGGTCTATATTTATTATTTTCCATGTTTATCTCAAAATTGGGGTATCTTGTAATACCCGATGAGATCCCTCAAATATAGAAGTGCATTAAGTTAGATCGAAATTGATCTCTGAATTGGAAGATACAAAATGATCTAATTTAAAATCCTGATAGATTCCAAAATATCCCGTGGGATTAATTCAGATATATTTGGATCTAATTGGTTCCACAAAAATAAGTAATTTTTGGTGTATAGAATGAGATATTTTGAGATTTATTTGGGTTTACTTAAATAACTTGACATATATTAGTTTTTAAAAATATATGAAAAAAAAAAAAATCAAGAAATAATTTGGACAACTGTATATATAGAATTATGTATGGGGTTATATATAACAATATATAATGATGTCTTATGAGCATAGAAAAAATTAAAGATTTTGGACCATACGTATCAAACTAAATTGTGACTCTTCATGTCATATATAATCATATCTCGAATTGCATTATTCATATGGCATCATATATAAACATATCTTATAAAACACAAATAAATATTTTTTATAAGACAGTATATATTATTATATCTTAAATTATATAGCTTATATATCACCATATAAGATTATATATTGTGTTATATATGATCATATATTATTATATATTTTAATATATCTACCATATCTTATTATGTATATCTTATTATATATGCTTAATATATAATTTTGTAAATGTCAATATATAATGAGATATCGCTATATATGTTACCCCATAAGAAACACACAATAAGATATGGTCATGCATGACACCATATATAATCTCATATTATAACATATTTTTAGATAAAAAACATAAGAGGAACATAAAGAGGAGCAACACTCAGGAAATTCTTCCTATTAATTAATGTGTTGCTTTGTTTGGAAAGGGATAGTGGAGAGATGAAAGGTGGTGAAAGATGAAGGGCTTCAAACATGGCAATACTGTAATTGCGCGAGATGATAAGTCTTAGAACAGTTGTTGCTCGCCACCTGATGTAGAGTAGGCGAATTTATTGAAGCTTTTTGTTTCATAGCCCTGATTTATTAGTTTACTTCGGTGAGGTTAAGTGCTATAGGAACACCGAAGGTGGGCGCAGCAATACATATAAGTGACAGAAAACTCATACATATTATTTTTTTAAATTGATGTTGTCGTCACCGGGAATCGAACCCGGGACCATCTGTATAACAGTCCAACGCGCTAACCATTACACCACAACGCGCTAGTAATAAGCCAAAAATGATGAATCTTTTGAGCACTATTTCGAAAAAAAAATCTAAATTTTATTTTGGGTCAAAAATGCACTACAACCGATAACTTCAATCGCTGTAGAGGTAGCTGAAGATCTACTTATTTTTCTTTAATACGCATCGATTGAGTGGTATTCCAAATGTTTGTTTTTATTCGGGACACCCTAGTACATATGTTGCTTGTATATAAATTCACGTGCTTTAAGCCAACAACATTAACAAGAAAAGAAAGAAAAAAAAAAATACGGAAAAAACAAGTAAAAGAAAAAATCCAACAACAAAACTACGGATGTAATAAGAACAAATACATATAGGAAAATATAAAAGAGTTGACGACGATAGCAACAACGACAACAACAACACCAACAAAACAACGTTAAGTTAGAATGTCTAGCATTACAGTAGTCAAACAACCAACGAACCATACATACAAAGCTTTCCCAGACGTAACAACACAAGCACTTGAAATAAAACACCCAACATAAGTTTGGTAGTGATGGCTGAATGTATGTGTAGTAGGGTTATAACTTTTTTTTATGCGAAATTTTTACCTATCACCATGTGATAGGTAAAAATATTAAAAAACAATTTTTCGGGTCATTTTGTAACAGAAACCTCCCACATAAAGTACATTTTTATCACATTTTTCCCGCTAAAGTTAAATTTTAGTGGATCAAAATTACTACACAACATATTTTAAATTACTTTTTACGTGGTTTGAGAATTTTAGTACCCATATCGCAAAACAACATTATAATATTTTTTTTTAAAAAAAATCCGCGAAACATGTCAAATTTGAAGATGTTTGTGTCCTTTAAGATCGATAGGCCTCGTAATAGTCTAATTACTTTAAAATTTTAGCGAAATATTTTACCTACAAAAATATGTAGCTATTTGCCAACTGAAATTCGGTTACTACGACTTAAATTCGGTTATAAGGAATTTCAGTCGATTGATATAATTGAACATCAGTTTTCACAACAAAGTTCGGTTAATTCAACTGAATTTTAGTTGCAACACAAAAAATATTCAGAAATCAAATGTAAATATCAGTGTACTAACCGAAGTTGTAAGTTGTTACCTTTAAAATATACTTTTCAAGTCGGTTGTTACTTTATTTATCCGTGTTTAAATTTGAGTTTAATTAAGCAAAATATGTATGTCGAACTTGAAAAAGGTTACTGCGGGTAGTTTTTTTTAGAACCGCGATATTTGATAATTTCAAAAATATATCAAAAGTTTTAAACAGAAAAGACCAAAACTGGCAAAATCCATTGTGTTTATGGCAAACAAATATTGGAAAAAAGCTAAAAATTAGCAAAACTACAAAAAATTAAAAAAAAATTACGCCTTTTTAAGAAAAAGAAGAAATGTTGAGGAAAAAAAGCATATAAAGCGAAAAATATCTAATAAAGACAAATTTAAAGCTTAATAAACTTAAGAAAAATCTAGTTTTAAGCCCAAAATTTAAAAATCAAAAATAGCAAATATGAGTAAAAACTGCAAAAGGCATATTTGTCTTCTCTGGTTATTACTAGTGTCCGACCGAACAGTTCACCAGAAAATGCATTTGGTCTGTATTCGGTATTTTAAAGCATTATGGAAAAATTTGGCGGATGGAAAAATGTTTATTGTTCTGTTTAGATGCTATTTTGAGTGTCAAATTTAAAGAAATGTCTGTAGTTAAGCAATTCACTGTTTGGCCTCAGAAAGTTCGGCCAAATTGAAAATAGTTCGGCGGCCGAACTTTTAACTTTATAGCTAAACTTCGGCTTTTCTCTTAAATTGTATACACAAAATCGAATTAAATCGGTTCAACAAACATGTTTCCAATACCAAAATTTGTCATCATTGCCTCTAGATATCAAAAAACCGACAAAATATAGTTTTTTGGCCGAACTGTTCGGTCGGACACTAGTTATTACCCTTATGTGTGGTACAATACTCGTATGTAGTATTTTATTTTTTCGCTAAAATAAACCCTTCTATTTTGCTATAGAAACCCCTCTTTAGTGATGAGCAACGTTGACGTCTATTGAAGCAACATGCTGACAACGCATTACAATGTGCTTGTTTTTTACTGGATTTTTTTTAAAACATAACTTTTTTGCTAACAAAAAAAAAAAATTAAATGGCAAAAAACATGAATGTGTTTGTGTCATATTGTACTTTTTTGATGTTTTCTATTAACAGTTGATTTGTTTGCGACGGTATTATTACGCTTAAATTCACTAAATCTATCCCCTTTAGAGAGAAAGCTTTCAATCCAGTTGATGGTTGATGAAATCGGTCTAGGCTAAATTTTATTTAGCCATAGACTTTTGTCTATATTAAATATACAATTTTTTTTCAATTCCGAAAAATTTGTCAAAACATTTAATTTAAAAAGTTGCAAAAAAAAACTTGAAAAAACTTTCACTTTTTTTTAAGATATTCATTTCCTTTTTTAAAGAATTGAGTTAAATGCCTTTAAGGCAAAAGAAAAACAAAAAATAGAAAATAAAAAATTGTTCTAAAACAAAAATTATAGAGTAGAAATATATAAAATTTTTCTAAAGTTGTTGAAAACGGAAACGGAAATGCGTGTTTTTACTGAGACAGCAATAAAAATAACAGTATGAACTGAAAAAAATAGGAAAAAAAAAACTTAAAACACGACAACTTACAGATGGAAATCAAACATTTAAGGAAATAAAAAGTGTGGGAGAACAACAAAAAAAAAAAATTTATAAGTGATGGGTGGAGGGGTTCTGGTTTACCTAGTGGGTGTTCTATACATATGGTAAAAATAACAAAGGCATTAGAATTAAATTTCAAAGTCAAAAAACAAGGGAAGTTACAAAAAAAAACTACAGTAGAAAAAAAAAAACAATACAAATATCCTTGTAGCATAAAAATGCTGTAAAGAACAAGTACAAATGTAAAAAATATATATATATATATATTGAAAACAATTACAATTTAAACCAAACACAGAATTACAATGAAAAATTAAAAAAAAAAATCAAAATAGGAAAATATTTAACATGAATTTTAAAGAAATCTCCCATACACTCTACCAATCTCACATACTCTTATATTGAATTCTTTTGTAAAAAGTTTTAAAAATCTTAAGAAAAAAAAATTTCATTTATTTAACAGGTGCCAGTTACTATATTGAACTTTAAAGACATTTTTTTCCTAGAAAACTTTTCTCGTTTTTAGATTTAAATTTTCAAACTTAATGACTTTTATTTTAGGTTGGTCTGTTAGTTTGTTGGTTTTGCCTTTATGGCTTTTTTTGTTTGTGGTTTTTCACCATAAGCCCCTTTTGCTCGTTAATGACTTTAAGTTTAATGTTTGTATGTAAATTTCTTTATTTATGTATGTTTCCATTTTACAGTAGTAGTACACGGAGAAAATTATCTGCATGATAGCAATGAAATTTTACCTAAAATCAATGACATTGCACTGAAATTCGTGCATAGAAACTTTTCATTAAGTTAATGCAAATTTTCTTAAAATTGTATGAAAAATTTCATTTTATTAATTAAACGTTTTCTACACTTAATTCATTAAAAAATTAATTTCATAACAACTATGAAGATTTTCATTAATTTTTAGAAAATATTTGTTTATTTTGTGAAGAAAAGTTTCAATAATTTTCTAAAAAAATTTTCAGTATTTTTCGTCCAACAAAATTCTGCCTGTGTAGATAGCCTATGATTTATATTACGTGTATAATTGTTGTATGTTGTGTATGTAGTTGATGTTAGCTTTTTGGTTAGTCTAATATTTGTTATTAACCTAAGGCTATTTCAATGTAATTAACTTGGTTAATGTGAGAATCACCTTAATATTGCTATGATTATTACTCTTTGTTTTATTAAAACCTATAGCTAGTCATTAATATGAATTATTGATATTAGACAATTTTAAATTATAAGGGCAAAAACAAAAATTGGACTTTAAAATGAGGTTCTAATTTGTAAATATAGTCAAATGTAATAATTTAATTTTATGTAATTTAGTTTGTTTTTAACAACTGAAAATTCATTAAACATTTTAATTATTATGCAATTGGCCGTACAGGCAGTTAAGTCCATATCTCACTTTAGATACAACCATTTGATTTTATTGAAAACCAATAAAGTGAAAATCAGATAGTTAAAAAGTATTACAAACAATATTTTTAAATCCTTGTCATAGTTAAAGTTTAATCGAACAAAATACGTAAAGATTAATATTTTTCGATCAAATAAACATGTTTTTGAAATTGTACAAATATCAAAAAAAAATAAATAAGCTGATAAATTTAGACCAATTTTTCTTAGAGCTTAAATCTTTGTGAAGAGAAAAAGTTTTATTTGAAAAAAATCTAACCAATTATGTGTAAAATTTTTTTGTAAAAATGTAAAGAAAGAACACCATAGCGTATGAGTAACAATATTAATTTTGTATGTAAAATTTATTAAAAATATAAGCAGAAAATCAAATGTTTTCAAAATCTAATTTTTTAACTGGGCAGTAATGTTAATCTAGTAGGCTGGAATAAGTACCTATCCTATGGGGAATGAGGAGTCAATAGACCTAAAAGTGACTGGTTAAAGAAGGACTTATCACAGGACTGGTATAATTTAATACTGAAGTGGGTTAAGCAGTGTCAACTGTCCTAAAATTACCAATCCTGTGACTGGTAAAGGGTTGGTTGGTTGGTAAAGGGAGGACATACCACTTAAGCAGAATGCTTATTAACAGGAAAAAGCCAGTTGAACAGAATTTTAAACATTGGAAGCTGTTTAGTTTTCGTTTATTTTAAGCCCATCTTTGGTTAGTCCTGTGGCATGCCACTATGTGGGCAAATGACCCCCTCCTATGACAAGCCCATGTTAAAGTTGACAGTTGTTTACATAGGGTAGGGTTTAGCAGAGGACCGGTCTCTGGCACGAAGGGGTCGATCCTGTGGCACACGCAGGACCGGTCCCATTTTGAACCAAGTATATATTATTAAATTTCGAAAATTGTATCCCATTTATAATGAGGATTTCATGTTTCCACAGATAACAAGATGTATTTGAAGAATAGTTGGAGAAAATAATAAGATATATTTGAACAAAATCTATATATAAATTTTTAACTTATGACTAATTTTATAACTAATTCTGTACTACGAGACGTGTAATTTATTAAATATTATTTTATATATTAAGGCCATAAAAAAGATAAAAAGAAAATAAAATGGGTAAAACGTATTAAAGCTCTAAATTCTAAAAATTTTAATATCGAAAAATTCGGAGAAAAATCTGTCCTTGTGTTCATATTTGAACCAATTTTTGTTTTAAACTATTTTTTTTTTAAATTTAATAAAAAACTCTTCTTATTTTAAATGAGCTTAAGATCATTTATTTCCAATATTTCGTAACCACATTGGGTGACTTCTTCAGGGAAGAATTATTATAATTTGATTGAAAAACTAAGCTCGTATAAAATAAGAAGAATTAAATAAAAGAAGATCAAAGAAAACTGAACATTTTTAATAAAGCACACAATTATTTAAATTATTGCTCGTACTTTGATATTATTTCTTTTGCATAATTGGTCACAACTAAGGTAAAAACGCTGTGGTACTGTACCTACGAGACGTGTGATTTATTAAATATTATTTTATATGCTAAGGCCTAAAAAGATAAAAAGAAATAAATGGGAAAATCGTATTAAAACTCTAAACTCTAAAAAAATTAAAAATTTTGTAAAATTCGGAGAAAAATCTGTCCTAGTGTTCATATTTGAAATAATTTTTATTTTGAAACTGTTTTGTTTAAATTTAGTAAAGAACACCGTGACTTATGAGTATTTGAATTTTATTTAAATTATTGCTCATACTTTGATATTATTTCTTTTGTATAGTTGGTCATAACTTAGGTAAAAATCCTGCGATTACAGGAAACCGGTCTCAGGTTGCAAGGTTGCGGTTATATGAAAAGCACTCTTTACTTTAACATGGCTTTGTCATAGGAAAAGATCAACTGAAACATTTTAGACATGATATGACATGTCATGGCATATATCCTAAAATAGATTTTTATATACATGTAATCCATTAGAGCCCATTGGCAACTTAAATTGCCAGCTTATCTATTACAATTTTGCATACCCCAAAAGACCCCAATTAAAAAACGTTCTTCTTACTAGGCAAACGCTACCGTCTAGACTAATGCTACTTATTATTATTATTATTGGCTGACTAACAAAAAAGTTAAATTTTTTGCGTGTGTGTTAAAAAAACAATAAAAAAAAAAATCAAACGAAACAAACACTACAATAAAATAAAGGATAAAAAAAAACAATACAAAAACAAAATAATAATAAAGTGAAATGATATACCCTCGGTTGACGTGTCACAGTATTTGTCCTTTAAGGGCAATTAACTCATCGCCAAAAATTATAAGACCTCACAATTACAAACATATATTCTGGATCAGCGAAATCAATAAAATGATGTTCGTTTATTTGTTGAAGCGCGAAATATTCCGCCAATATAGAAGTGAGGTGAATAGGTTTTATTCAAATGGTTTATTGATATTTTAAGCAGATTGGGCTTGAACGTTAATATAATTTGTGGAGAAGTTCAAAAATTTGTGAGTGAAGATATAAAGTCCCCTTGAACATATGTTTATAAAAAACCCTAAATTTTTTTTGAATAAAAAAAGTTCTGCCTATTAAATAGGCTCTAGCTTTTCTAAAACTTCGGGTTCTGATGAGATCTTTAGCCAGATCGAAATACTAGTATCAACCTAGCTAATATGTTTGATTTGCTTTATTTTTGCAAATATACGGAGGTTGAAAGCTCGTTATAAATTGAAAATAACATAAAAATAATCTCGATGTATATAAAAACAAAAAACTAATATAACTGTAAAAAATATTACTTGAGCCAGAGTACACACTAAAATTTTTTTATATAAATAGAACATTTTTGGTCTTCAAAGATTAGTAACGTCATGATGCTTGTTAGGAAAAGACCTAACCACGTGGTTGATTACTAAGAAGACAAGAATGGAGCAAAATTGATTATTAATAGGTTTTTTGTTAAAGTTCTGCCTTTATATAGGCTCTAGCTTTTCTAAAACTTCGGGTTCTGATGAGATCTTTAGCCAGATCGAAATACTAGTATCAACCTAGCTAATATGTTTGATTTGCTTTATTTTTGTAAATATACGGAGGTTGAAAGCTTGTTATAAATTGAAAAAAAAATTTATTGTTAGAAATTTTCCCCCAATTTTTTTTAATATTAAGTTTTTGGAAAATTTTCTGAAATGGTATTTTTTACGAAATTTTGCTTGCAATTTTTTTTTTCTCGCATAGCGGCTTAAAAATACATGAACATTTATTCTTTTGAACAAATGAAATTTTTAAAATTAGTTCAGATTTCTTGAATGACAATTTTATTAAAAAAAAAATTAGGTAAGGAAATGTAAAATTATTTCGTGTTTTTCTGTGAAGCTTTATTTTAAAAAAATCAAATAAATAAATTTTGTAGATTGCCAGTATATTTAAAAAATTATATGCGGAACAAATTATTTGAAATGTTAAGTTTCCTTTGATCTTCTTTTTTTAATTATTTTTCTTTTAAACGAGCTTTAGATACTTTATTTATAAATTATAATTATTTATTTCCAATATTTCGTCTCCACATTGGGTGACTTCTTCAGGGAATAATTATATAATTTTATCTTTCAAATTATAATAATTGGTAATTGAAGATATCACAAATAATAATAATTGTTCCCTGAAGAAGTCATCCAATGTGCAGACGAAATATTGAATAATTATAATTTATAAATAAAGGATCTTAAGCTTGTTTAAAGGAAAAATAATAAAAATGATTTGTTTAGGGCGTACTTTGAAAATTTCAGTTTTCCCAAGTTTCAACTTTAAGAACTAGAGAAATAGGAAATCGGCTAGACTATGTACTTTGAACAAAACAATTTTAATCTCTAAATACCTTTCAATAAAAAGCAAACTGTCACTTGTCACTTTAAGAGAATTGTAATTTAATAGGGTGTTTGTGAAACGCTCTAATACCCAGTCTACAACCTCATTTTGCATTCCTAATAAAAACTCAAGAATGTTTATACAGATTCATTCCTTATACTGAATACAGGTGTTGTGATTTCAATTCATCGACACTTCAGATAAATTTCAAATAAAATTATTGAAATTCTTTACATTTTAAGCAAAAATAATAAGAAAGCTTAGCAACTTTCAACAAGCATTCTTTGAAGGAAAAATCAAACCTCTGACTCTAAAATAAACCAGCTTTTTCATTAGAAAATTATTGTCCAATTAGTAAGACAAAACCATAAAAACCACATATTTGTCATAAATAATCCCTTATTAATAAATTAAAGATTATTATCAAAGCATACTTATTTCAAATCCACCCCTTTTCCTTAAAAATCTTAAAAATTAAATAAAAAGCTTTTAAGACTATAATTTATAAAAAAAATATTTTTACTTTAATGAAAGCAATGCACAAAAAAAAAACATCAGGCAAATAGCAACATTAGACATAAAATTCCTACTTATAGTTTATTTCTTGTTATACAATTTTCAATGTTCAAAACTATTTAATTTTGCACACACAACGTAGGCTTGGAAGAAAGAAAAAAGAACATGACCTAGAATGTGACACATGTCACAGGCATAAATCTTCATAACAACCCTTTCGTGATGCAAGTGCTTAATTAAAGCGACGACTGTGATAGCAACGAATACGACTAGAATATATACACAGGCAGCATTCCAAAAAAAAAAAAAAAACTATTACAGAAACAGAGAGAGACACACACACACACACTCAGGAAGAGGGACACACAATCATACAGAAAAACAGACATTCAGGCAAAGGATGGAGATACACTTAGTTCAATAGAGTGTCTGAGTATAGTTACACCTGCAATTGGATATATACCTTTGATAAAAAGTATCATAATTGGAAATAGTTGAATTTTTTAGAGTTCTTTATATATTGACCCAAAAGTCATATTTACCGGTTATTTGAAATGTTAAAATATTTGTCGATGTTATTCTGCAGTAGATTTCACTAATATCTACCACAAAATCCCCATGCGACATATAAGGAAACAGAAAAAAATAAACCAAATGAATGAAAAGTTACTATTTACATAAATTTAATATTACTCATACGTACCCGTGTCCCTAAGAGCAACATGTTGTTTGTAAAGCCATTGAATTAATGACCGAAAAGTAACTTTCAGCGGTAGTTTCCAAGGTTATAATGTTCTACAATTATAATCTTCAGTTAATTTCACTAGGGGTCTCCAAACACGAAAACACCAAGCGCCTTTTACAGAATGCCGAAAAATGCAAAATTATTGAAAATTTACTATTTATACCCAATAAGCAATTTCGTTGGAATTAAAGTTTAAATCAAGTGTAATTCCAGTCAAGTTTTCCACTTTCAAAAACTTACATACATACATAAATATTAAAAAAAAAAACAACAACAATATTTTTTGAGCGATAATTTAAAAAAAAAAAAAAAATTACAAGCAAGTTCCGAATTTGAGCAAATATTTAATTGATTCATTAATTTTTAATTGATTTTAATTAATTAAAAATTTTCAACAAATCGATTTAATTGAAAAAAAACCAGGAAATATTTTTTTTTTGTGAAACCTAATGGTTTCTGATTTATTGAGAAAACTAAATTAAAAAAAAACAGAAATCAAATTTTTGTTTAAGTTACACACAGCGGCTTGAGAAAAAAAAGGGTAGCGATCATTTATCCTATATAATTCGGGCATCTAATTTTAATGATGTACTCCGTTTCCTCACTAATTTGCCAGTTTTTGTGAAAAATTTGATTAAATTTTCGATGACTTTAACAAGGGTTTTTAAGACATATAATTTTTCAAAATAAAAAGATTTTATCCTTGTTTTTTGTGGTAAATACAAAAAGGACCTTCATCGCCATTCGTGTATAAAATTTAGTTAATAAAGTACAGCTGTAACTAGTAAATCCGCGGTTTTTCTCATATTTTTTTTACTATATTTTACTATTTTTGCACAATTTGTCATTCCATTTCGCAATTGGAAGAGAAAATTTTGTGCGTAAGCAAAAAGACAAATCTGAACATTTAGTTCCTGTAAAAATGAAAAATACAAAAAGTCAGTTTCATGGAAAAAAACATGAAATGTACTAAAAATGTATTAGTGATTAGTGAGAAATTATGATTTAAGAGTTCATCTTTTAGTATAATCCATTGAATACCTTAAAAAATTAGGTTTAACCAAATTCAGCTGAAAAAGTTAATATTTGCGAAAGTTGTTCTAACAAAATCTTTCATTAACTACAGTAATGGTCTAGGAAATAATTTAATATTTTTAAAATCATAAAAATATATTAGCATACTTATAGGCATTTTAAACGTTCTTCAATATCCTCAATTTAACAGATGTCAAAAGAAAAATTAGACTCTTCTTTTTAAGGCCAGCAGCATGGCTTTACTATATGCTAACTGCAAGTCTTAGGGAGGATTGCAAACAGTTTATTTTTAATTTTTTATATTTTTTTAATATTTAAATAAATTTTGCAAAAAAACACATTTTGCAAAGTTTTATTGGAAACTAAAATAACACTGTGCAACAGCCCCAATCATATATCGGTTCCGGCGTTTCGCTTTGTCAGGTCTAGAAATCGAGATATAGCGATTTGAAGTTAGAAATTTTATTTTATTGTGCCGCGAAAAGTTATATCGGTTCCGGAGTTTCGCTTTGTCAGGTCTAGAGATATATCGATTTGAAGTTAGAAATTTTAATTTATTGTGCCTTTTTTATGCATTTTGACCATCTAAATGTTCGAATATCGCAAAGTGATTTTCAGCAAAGTTGTTAAGCTCAAAGCCGGCTACAACATAGTCAATAAATTAAAACGGTGTTGGCTCATTAAAAATTAGATAAATTTTAAAGGCGTTTTGCAAAAAAAAAAAATATCATGCATCGAAAAACAAAGTTCACCAATGAAATAAGCATAGGTAGAACATATAGGATTAATGGTTAAAACAAAAGTAAAAGATTTTTAACTAATAAACATTGTTCGTGTATAGGCTAGAATTTTAGCGGATGGAAAACTTTTTAAATTAATAACCATTGCAGGGTTTTTTGTTGAACAAAAAACAACTGATCTTGAACTTGAATAGTCTTGTTCACATCATAATTATTGATAAATGATCGAAAAATATACTTTTGGTTTTAATTTTTTAAAATTTAAAAGTAAAAATTAAATTAAAAAAATAAACATGTGACATATGATTTTAAAGGCAATTTTATCATTTTTAATTTGAGACATTAGCCATTCAAGTAGCATGAACACTAGGGTGGGGCGATTTGTATGGAAGGAAAAAAATCTTAATTGGCGCTTCGCGTTTCTGATTCTTGGGATTGTACTGAGCAAAAAAGTCAACTAGACCATACGTCAACGGTGAAAATCGAGCTTCCAGATTTTGACTTTACGGCAAAAAAGCCCTATTTTGAAATAAAAAATTAGCCCCTTAAACCCCACCAACAAATATGACTGATGCATTAATCCGCTAGAGAATCTTCCAAAGAAGAGATTGATACCATAATCTTGGATGAGCTCCTCCTACTTCCTGAGATATGTCCATCCCACACATTGTTACTTTCACAAAATACGACAAAAAAAACCCTATTTTGAAAAATTAACCCCTTTAACCCCACCCACAAATACGATTGATGCATTAATCTGCTAGAGAATCTTCCAAAGAAGAGATTGATACCATAATCTTGGATAAGCTCCTCTTACTTCCTGAGATATGTCCATCCCACACATTGCTACTTTCACAAAATACGGCTAAAAAGTCAAAATCTCGGGAGCTCGATTTTCACCGTAGACGTATGGTCTAGTGGACTTTTTTGCTCAGTACAATCCCAAGAATCAGAAACGCGAAGCGCCCATTAAGATGTTCAAATCGCCCCACCCTATTGAACACTTTTCAATATATGCTTAGTTTTGTAAAGGAATTTTTGTGCTTTTTTCACGATTTTTAAGATTTATGTCACGAAAAGTAGACCTTTGAACTTTTGAAAAATTAATCATTTGGCATAAAATCTTAAAATAAATTTTTTTATTTTTAATTTGAAATCTCAGCCATTCAAGTAGCTTGAGCACTTTTCATTATATGCTTAATTTTGTAAAGGCATTTTTGTACTTTTTTGCGATTTTTTAAATTTTTAAGATGCCATATTTCGCAAATGAGCCTAAGGTTTTTATGACAATCTTAGTTGCATAATAAACAATAGTTGTGCCAAATTTGAACATATTTGGAAGGACTGTTCTCCAAAATTCCATATTTTTCAGTTGGTTTCATTCTATGTCATCGAAAAATATTGTTGATGTACCATTTGCGGCATTTCTTGTCCATTTTTGTTATGCAAGCACGTACTTTTCATTGTAGAAATTTCCTAAAAAAAATAGAATTAAGAATGTATGCTCAGCGTTTGGCATCAAAAAAAAAAAAAATAAATCTTAACTTTTGATCTAAATCCAACTAAGAAATTAAGAAAATCTTTAGAAAAAAATTTTAATTGAAAAATTTTATTCGTATTTTTCCATTATTGGCAAATAACGAAAAAAATGTTTTTTTTTTAACTTGTATGAACTGTAATTTTACTGTACAAAAACAATTAAAAATAAAATTCAAGTAATGGGAGTCTGTTTCTGGGAGTTTATTGTCTTTCACAACCCCCCCGTGAAATTTATTGACCAACATTTTTGTAAAACATTTAAACTTTCTTAAAACTCGCTAAAGTGGAGTAATTTTGTAAAACCTAAAAAAGTTGTATCATTAAAACTCGTTAAAAAAATAAAATTGATTAAATTGCTTTCCAAAATCTTTGTAGTGATTTCCTAATTACGCTTTTAACTGTTTGCTTAAGAGTATGAATGAATTTTTGTTGAATAAATTTTACGTTTTTGGGAACATCTTTTTTAGAAAAACGTGAGATTCTGCTTTTTTTTTGGGTGTTTGGTTTTTCTTCTTGTATTTTTCTAGGCATATAGCCAGACATAATGTTTGGCCTTAAATATTTAACATTTTGTGTTTTATGGCCAAACACCTCATTCATTTAATATTATATGCCTTAGATATGAAATCCATGTTGAGCTTTAAAAATTTACGTTTTAAGGCCATTTATTATACTTTCTGTAACAAATACGCATTGAATTTGAGTTTTATTTTTTTTTAGGGTGGGGGGCTACCCATTTTAGTATGCAATGACTTTTTGCATCCGTTGTTGCTATTGCTGGAAAAGTTAAAGCCAAAAGTTAGGCTTGTGTTAAGAGCTATGGCAAGTGTCGAGGGACATTTGCTGTAACCACTTTACATTTAAGGAGTTTTTTTTTTTATATTTTAGGAAAAACTTTGTATACGACTGACTGTCTTTTGGTAACGGTTTTTGGGTTTGGTTGGTTTTAGTCTATATAGAGTCTTTTGTTGTATGTAGTTTAACTGCAATGCGACATTTTTAATGCTTGATGTTTTTCTGTTGCTGCCTTGCTGCTACTTTTTTTTATCCTGTTTACAGCCCTTTAGGAAATAATGTTTTATGCTTTGGTTTCCGACTCCCCCTTATTATAGCGTGGGTATTCGTTGTAGTAGTAGTAGTAGTATTTTTTTTTTTTTTTGCTTGCATTCATAATATTGTGTTGATATTATGTACATACATAATTGCTTGTTACAGTATTTTTACTTGGGTTTTTTTTTTAGCAAGTTTTTTTTTTTATGATGTAGAAAATTTTATGTTGCTAATTCAACACGTTTCCTACTTGTTGGTACACAATATTTTATTTTTTTTTTCACACAAATTCTTCTTTTTTTTTTCTTGTTTCTCCAATTTTGTGGCTGCTTCTACATGTATAAACTACTATTTGCCTTGGTTTTTGTTTGTTCTCTTTTTTGACTAAAATGTGTAATATGCTCGGTTACACATGTCTGGCATTAGGCTTTTAGCTTAAATAGTTTCATTTACCATATTTAATAGAAACAAAAATATAAAAAACACTCAAACAAAAACAGCCTCCTTCTATTTATCAATTAACCCTTAAACGAACTAGTATTGGTTAAGTAAAATATTTATAAGTGTGATTAAAAATGGATATGTTAATAATATACACACCTGCTGTAAGAGAGTTTATATATTGATTTCTTCCCTTGTTCAGAGCTCAGTAAAATATGGGTATCATACTTCGTAAATCGTAGTAATCTCGGCTCTATTAGTTAGGCATTGATGAGGAAAGTTTAAAAAGTATATTGATCATTTTTCTGGACAGCTTTATACTAAAAATGTCTATAATCTGCCGACAGGTTTAAAAGTTATGGCTACAAATATAACAACTTTAAAAATCAAGTAAACAGAAGTGACATTTTTTTTTATAACTTTGATTAAACATCTTATGATTCTCAGGGAAATTTTATTTTGTTAAACATTTTTTGTAAAACGATTTTCCCGCGAAATTTTTTTACTCAAAATTGGTTTTTTGAGTGAATTTTCCTTTATTTCTCAGGGAAATTTTATTTTGTTAAACATGGCGCTACGAAATAACCCCAATGAAATAACACCCAAACGACAAAATGAAATAACCCCCAATGAAATAAATCCCAAAAAAAATGAAATAAGTCCCAACAAAATAAAAATGAAATAATACCCAAAAGAAATGAAATATTCCCCAAAGGTGAAAATGAAATAACACCCAAAATTTGGGGGTTGCTTCGTAATGAAATAACTCCCAAAGGAAGAAATGAAATAACCCCCACTAAAATAAGCTCCAAAGAAATGAAATATGTCCCAAATTTTTTTTATTTTTTGTTTTCATATTTTTGATTCTTTTGTTACACTGTTCAGTTTTTCTGCGTGGCGGCCTGTGGCCGATCTTAGGGGTTTTCTCCTCCATAGGACGCGGCAGGTGGCTTCGCTGAATACAGTTTTCCTACGCGCGTCTCATTATCTTCCCTAGTGTGACGCGCGCAGGGAAACTTTATTCAGCGAAGCCACCTGCCGCGTCCCATGGAGGAGAAAACCCCTCAGAGCGGCCGCAGGCCGCCACGCAGAAAAACTAACAAATATTAAAAAAATTTCACTTTTAGCAAAATGAAATATCCCCCAAAAAATATGAAATAACCCCCAAAATAATTGCATATGAAATAATCTCCAAAGAATTTAAATTTTGGGCCCTATTTCATTGGGGGTTGCTTCATAATGAAATAATCTCCAAACCGTAAGATGAAATAATCCCAAAAAAAAAAAATGAAAAAACCCCCAAACAATTTTACACAATTTTTTTGGGGGTTATTTCATTTTTGGCCGTTGGGGGTTATTTCATTGGGGGTTATTTCGTAGCGCCGTTAAACATTTTTTGTAAAACGATTTTTCCGCGAAATTATTTTTACTCAAAATTGGTTTTTTCAATGAATTTTTCTTTATTTCTCAGGGAAATTTTATTTTGTTAAACATATTTTGCAAAACAATTTTTAAGGGAAATTTTTTTTACTCAAAATTGGTTTTTTGAGTGGATTTTTCTTTATTTCTCAGGGAAATTTTATTTTGTTAAACATATTTTGAAAAACGATTTTTCCGGGAAATATTTTTGTTACTCAAAATTGGTGTTCGAGCGAATTTTCCTTTATTTTCCATAACTTTTTAACTGTCGATGGGCTTGTTTATTTGTTTGTGAAACTTTAATACAATTTATTGCAAAACTTATGATATTTAGGAACATTTTTTTCTGCGGAGTAATTTTTGAAAAGTTTTTTTTCCAGAATTTTTTTAATCTACCCTGCGGGAAAGGGACCTATAACTGGACACGTCACATGACTGGTTCATTGTGATAGGGAACGTTCGCGGGACCGATGTTTTTATTTGAAAATGATCGGTCACTTTAACATGGGCATGTCCTAGGAAGGGGTCAATTGCATTCTGTGACATGTCACAGGACCGGTGTGAAATAAAAAGTCACACAACTAACCCCCAAAGAACATGTCAAAGTACTGACACAAAGGAAGATATTCTGGAGCTATCGCAAAAGAACATATCACAGAAATACAGAATTATAATACAATTTTTTTTTTAGCCAAGACTCATTTTAAACCGGTAACATGATAAGTACTTTAGGAACCGTTCATACATTCACCCAACACAGACCTGGTACTTTCATAGGAGGAAGACTTTTAAATCGATCACGTGATAGGAACTTTGAGACCCTTGATTTATTGCAAAATTGAATTGATTAAAATACCGTTATCCTCAATATACCGTTATCCCCAATATACAATAATTATCAAAATACAGTTACTGAAAATGAAATACCGTTACCTTTAAATGCCCGTTACCAAAATAACATATATTTATCATTAAAATACCGTTTTCAAAACAACGAAAATACCGTTAACCTTAAAACACAGTTACTGAAATGATCGAAACGCAGCTACCCTTAAAAACCCGCTACCCTTAACGTATTGATGCCAAAAAAATTGCGCTACCGTTACCCATAACCGTGCCTTTTCGATTGGCACTATAGTGCGGATCCAAACTTAATTGTTTCTTTACATCAAAACGTATCTTAGTGCATAGAAATAACTATTGTAAAAGTAATGTGGAGTAAATTAAAGCAACTTGGAAGCTTTTTGCAAAAATATCGGCATTGTGCATATTAAACTTCCACATATGTCGTTGCCGATATGGTCCCGAAAAAAATACCACTAAATTTCTTGATGGCTCTTAAAAATTGTGTTCTGTTATAGCAGACCGTTTTCTTTAAATATTGAACAGATACGTTTTGATATGTTTATTTTGTTGGTTTTTGAATTGGGTCTCTTTCCTTGTCTGCCCAATTTAAGGTTTAATATTTTTGAAAGAGAGCTTTCAGAGATGAAATAATATTTAACTTATATACATATACTTATATAAAAGTAATATATATATATATATTTTTTCTATTATACAAAATGTATTTACACATACTTAAACATAAACAAACAAAAAACGGAAAAAAATATTTATAAACAGGATAAACGAAATGATATAGAAAAGAAGCATGATAACATGTATATAATCCGAAAACATACAAAATTTAACATAGTTTTTGAAATACAAACACTTGTAGCTTAAATAAAATTTAAATATTGACTTTCTTTTAAGCATTTGGATACAGTTGGTTAAGTTTCCAATTTCTATATTATTTATTTGTAGGTTATAATCATGATATATCACCTATGCATTATACCGCGTACCTGCCTCGTTTGGAAAATGAAGTAACCGTTATAACGAGTACCTCACAAATGCAACAACAGCAGCAGCAGCAACAACAACAACATCACCACCAGCAGCAGCAGCCAACAACAATACATACATATAACTATCAAACACCTCCGCCCTCTAATACTTCATCGCCTTCAGCTTCACCCTCAACACGCAGCAGTAGTTTAACGACGTCATCCTCGTCGCCATGTGAACGTTTAAGTCCGCCCATTATACGCATTAAAACTGAGGCTTCGGTACATGATGATAATGATGCCAGTAGTACAGAATCACGCAAATGTTACACTAGTACGGGTGCGGCTTTATCTTTGCCTCCAAAGAAAAAGGACATCTATCGACCATATTCTTTGGATGATAGACCGACAAATGAACGTCTACGTTTAAGACAACCAGCCGAAGAAGATTTACATGCGGCCCATGCTATATTAGATCTAAGCGCCTCAACAGCCTTCCATCCGCCTACACAACCACATCAATTACAACATCAACAACATTTAAACCACCAGCCTTTACATCCTTTACATCATATAACACAAGCCATACAATTGCAACAACATCATCATATGCCAGATGTTACTTTGACAGTGGCCACTACTACACCATCCATCGCCGATTTGGCTTTGGCTGCTAGTGTGGCAAATGAACAGCGCCCTAGGTCAAATTCTTCTATGCATAGCATGTTAAGCAATTCGGATAGTGAAAGGCAACCTAGTTCTCCGGCCAGTAGCGTACAAAATGAAAATAATAATACTACCAATCAATTTCCTAAAAATGGAGGTCCTAGTGCTAAAACAGTAGCCTATACCTATGAAGCTTTCTTTGTTAGCGATGGTCGTTCGAAGCGTAAAAATGTTACAGATCCGCAGGCGGTATTGCAACAAGAACAACAAAAAGCCAAATATACTTGCAGTGAATGTGGCAAACAATATGCCACATCAAGCAATTTATCGCGCCACAAACAAACACATCGTTCTCTGGATTCACAATCTGCCAAAAAGTGTCATACCTGTGGCAAGGCCTATGTGTCAATGCCAGCCTTAGCCATGCATGTATTAACGCACAAACTATCACACAGTTGTGGTGTATGTGGCAAGTTATTCTCAAGGCCCTGGCTGTTGCAGGGCCATCTGAGATCACATACGGGTGAAAAGCCTTATGGTTGCGCTCATTGTGGCAAAGCTTTTGCCGATCGTTCCAATTTAAGAGCTCACATGCAAACACATTCGATTGATAAAAACTTTGAGTGTAAACGTTGTCATAAATCGTTTGCTTTAAAATCGTACCTCAATAAACATTTGGAATCGGCCTGTCTTAAGGATGAGTGTGATATGCAGTTTGATAGTACCAGCGATAGTGGTGGCATGACATCTCCTACTCCCACAGAGGATTATAATCATCCAAGTTACTCGCATCAAGCACAACATGAGTTTAAAATTAGTCATATACCCCAACCAGTAACAGCAGCGGCCGTAGTTAAGGTAGAGGCCACATTTGCGGGTTAAAAAAAAATGTAGAACAAGCATCCAACAACGCAGCATTTGCAACATATTGTAAGTAGTTTTTAATTGAAATAAGAAAAAAGTTTAAAAGCATATAAAGAAACATTAAAATGTTTCAAAGGAAGGAAAAAAAAAAAGGTTACGATTTTGTTTAACAAAAATATAAGACATTTTTTAAAAAAAGACAATATTTATATAAAAAATATTTTAAATAATAATTTTTCAATAATTTTTTCAATTATTTTTAATTTATTATAATTATTTTATTAAATATTTAGTTAATAATTTGTAATTTATATACACAAAACAAGACACCACAAGACATCATAATACGTCCATTTCATTTTAAGCTAAATCATGAAGAAAAAAATGCTCTTAACAAAAGCAAACTCTTAAAAGCAATCTCTTAGGATCTCACTCTCAAAACAAACTACATAAAACCAATCTCTTAAAAACTTTTAAAAACTCTCTAGTCATTATTGTCACGTTCTTTTCAAAATACACTCATTTTCTCATTTACTCATTATCACTCTCAGTCATTCTCTCACTTAATTCTAAGTATCATCATCACTCTCAGACATTCTATCATCTAACTTTAAGTATAATACTAAACTCTCTATTTTCACTCTTAAAGCAATATTCTCTTAAGAATCATAATTTTCCAACAAAAAAGATTCTCAAACAAAAAAAAAGTGTTCTTAAAACAACCTTAAAAACAAACAACGAATATTGAAATTGTGAAAAAATTTTGAAATATACTCAACGAAAAGCAAAAGTTTCTCAAACAACGAATTAGGCCATAAGTCCAAAAAAAAAACAACTCTATATATAACTAACATTTTGAAAACAAAAACAAATTAGATTTAACCACAAATAACAAAAAAAACAACGAAAAATTTTATTTTAAATCCCCTAAAAAGCAATAACTTATAATTTATACAAAAAAAAAAAAACAAACTGTTGTGGAAGAATTTTATAACAAAAACAGGTCAATTATTAAAGTCAGTTAGACAATTTTATCACTAAACAATACATTAAATAATAATGAGTTTGAGTTACTTTTTATCCCAGAAATTTTCTTTTAAAGACAGTTATACATATATATTAAACCTAGTCAATTTTCCCTATTAGCCCCGGAAAAAAAGTTAATTAATTACAAAAAAAACCCAGTTTTCGAAACCAAAAATTATTATTAATACAAAAAATTTAGCTAAAATCTCACTAGTCGCTGTAGAACAGCTTTAATTTAGGTTTATTCATTTAAATATAAGTTTTTTGTTTTACGAAGAGGCTGGCATTTAAATTAAAAATAAATAAATTAATAATGTACTCCCGTACTTCGCAGTAAACATTCCAAATTAGTTTTAACAGAAATAACCCAGTGTAATTTCTAGTCTTAATATTTAAGTATAATATCTCTTAATGGTACTTATAAGTTTTGCTCTCTCTCTCTTTCTTTAGTTTATAACTCTCTCTCTCTTATATAAGTTCATCACTATCTCTCTCTCTTTTGTTGACAACTGTTTATATCTGTTTTTTTTTTTTGTTTCCAACTATCCCTCTAACTCTTTAAACTACCAATATCTCTCTCTTTTACCTCTACCTCTCTTTCTTTAGTTTAAGAATATTTCTCTCTTTTCTGAATTTTATACCCATTTCGACTTTATTTTGCTTATATTATTTTTAAATCTTTTTCCTGTAACTTTTAACTTAAATTTTGCTTCTCTAATCGTTCTTTAAGGACATTTTTTGAACTTTTTTAACCCATACCAGTGTGTCGCAAATCTTAATTTAAGAATACTTTTTTGAAACTCTATATATTTCTTCAACTTATATATTTTACTGGCTCTTAATTTTTTTTTTAAAGAAGTTTTTCTAATCTTCCTTGACTTCTTTAAATTTTCTCTCGTATGTCTTACCTTTTCTCTACTTTTTTTAACAACTCCATTCAATTCTCTTTTACTGTATCTATATATTTTGTTCAATAATGCTCTTTATATTTACTCTTAATTTTTTCTTTAAAAAAATTACGCAACTCTAGTCTTGTGAGTTTTTCTATATTTATATATATGTTTTTGCGTAACAAAATGCAACTCTACCGTATTGTTGGGACAGAGAGAGGTGCGTAATATAAAATTTACCTAAATGTCTGTAAAAATGTTCCTTTGTATAAATTTTATTTATTTGACTCGCCCTGTGCCAAACAAGGTAGCTTCATTCTATGATGTGAAAATTTTTTACATACCTAAAGAAAAGCTCCATTAATTTGAATAAAGTTTTTGAAGCTACATCTTTCTTCGTTTTATTGTATATTTTTAATTTTTCGGAACGAAACCAGTGTTATTTGTAGTCCTTATTTAAGAATATTATCTCATTTCTCATTCCTTTTTTAAAGTATATAATTTCTCAGGTTCTCTCAAAAAAACTTTCTTGTATAACTGCAATAAAGTTTATTTTTATAACTTTTCTCTATTTTTTTTTTTTTACCAAGTTTCTCTCTTCTACTCTTCTGCTAATAACGAAACTTATTCAGGACTTTATATATAAAACACATTCTAATCTTAAAAGATTTAACCATCTGCACTTTTAAGTAATCTTCGATGCAGTAAGACCAATTTAAAGAATCGGAAATATTTAATTTTTTATTTGCAATTCGTGACAATAAATCGGAAAACATGTTTTCTTTTTAAATACATTTTGGCTTTGTTTGTTTTTGTATTTTTTTTTTTTTTTTCAGTAAAAACTTTTTTTTTAACAATTTCATTATAACTTTTAATATTTACACACATTATGCCTAATATATGTCTTTTGAGCACAATGTGCTAATAGTAGACACAAGGCGTGTAATTATAAATAAAAAGTTCGTTTTATTACATTTTGTGCGTACAAACATTTTCTAGAGTGTACTTTTAATTTGTCAATTATGTATATAAACTGTTTCTTTTAATATTAAGTATTAATTAACCGTGTTTAAATCTAGTCTTAGTTTTAGGGTTTTCTTATTTTATGATCTCACACTTTTACTCTTTCGCTCATTCTCTTTAATTTTTAGAATTTTGTGGAAAAGCTAGTCGTAGTTTTAAGTGTTTTATTTATTTTTATATACTCTCAAAAATGTATATCTGTTATCAATTCTTTAAATTTTTAAGTTTAATTTTCTCTCTACCTCTATTCCGCCACTCTTTGTTTATATCTGCTCTTTATTTAAAACAATAAAAAATGTAGACTCACAAGGAAACCATTTTGCTGTTTTTGCTCCGATTTTAGTGAAATTGGTATATGTATTGGAGAGGAAAAAAAAAGGAATTTTTTAAATTTTGCTCAAATGAAATATATAAAAATTTGATATCAAATCAAAAGTGTTTCGAAGAACTATTCAATAGAATAGTAAAAAATCAAAATGTTTTAAAAGAAATACCCCTAAATATTAACTTGGGCCGATATGTTTATAACAGAAAAATTTTAAATTTTGCCTCCTTTATGTCATAGCCAAATCGTATTGAAATCTTTGAGGACCAATAGGGGTAGTGTGCTTGGCAGTTAGATTAATTTTACCTCCATTGTGTTAATTCCATTAAATTCTCTTTTATAAAATATTTTTCTTTAAAGCTCGTTTTTTATAAATCTATGTTCTCTCTTGCTCCCTTTCTCTCAGTCTCTCTTTCACACACTCTTCGTTGTGATAATTTATTCTCCATCTTTAATAATTTACTCTTTTTTTCTCTATTTACTAGTGTTGTTATTGAAACTCCATTTTAATTTTTTTTTTCTTCTTTTTTATCTTCTTCTTGGCTTTTATTGTTCTCTTTAACTCTTTATCTGCAAAGAAAAATTTCTTCTTCTTATGTGGTTATTTTTTCAAACTATATGTTTTATCTATCATTTATGACTTTATGACATTACTTCTAATCATTATTTAACTGCCAATATTAGGTCTCTCTTAACAACATACTCTTTTACGATTTTGTCGATTGTACTCTGGTTTCTTATAACAATATACACCATTTATCTATTAACAATGAATTTCTAGTCATATAATTTTTGTATCTAGCTCTTTTCCTTATATCACTTATATCTCTCTATAAGCTCTCTCAGCTATACGGTATTTTTTTCTCTCTTAAAAACTTTCGATATCTCTATCTTTAATCTATCTTACCTTATTTTCTATTTTTTGTTCAGCTTTATAATAATTTATAAATTATTATTCTCTTTCACTCTCATTTTTTCTCTTAACTATGTTTTCTGTATTTAAGGTTTTAATAAATAATATTTTAAAAATATTTTGAACAATTTTTTTTATAAATGTTGTATTACATTTGCATGTCTCCACTATTAAATGTCGAGTAAAGAATTTTATGATTTGGTTTTTATAATTATATAACTAATAATAATGAAAGGTTGACTATTAATAGCCCGTGGAGAATTCCAAATTTAATATAATAAATTTTAAAATTCAATAACATTTTTCAAACGATAATATAATTAAGTTTTTTTGATTAAGAGACCTTTATTTGTATATATAATTTTTCTATATTTCTTCTAGCAATGTTTCTCTTTAAAAATCTTTCCTTCTCGCCCATTCTACCCTATTAACTCTATTTCTTATTTCTATTCTGTTGCGTAGTTTTTTTTTTATAAATTCTTAAGAGATATCATTTTCCGTTTCGTTTTCTAACTTAAGCATTTCCTATATCTCGTTTTTCTCTAACAATATTGCTGCTTTTCTGTAACAATATTTTGTTGTATCTTATAAGAGAATCTTCTCTGTTCGTTTTATTTATAATTCTTCTCTCTCTTTTTAAACTTTTAATTATCTCAGCTATATACTCATTTATTTTCAATATCATTCCCTCTCTTTCTCATTCTATATTCAAGTTTTCCTTTCTAGTTTAATTTTCTCTCTTTGAACTTTTATTTATCTCAGCTATATACTCATTTATTTTCAATTTTATTCCCTCTCTCTGTCATTCTATATTCAATTTTTCCTTTCTAGTTTAGTTTTATCTTCTCTTAAGTGTGTTTTTCAGTATTATAGTTATTAATAAAAATAAAAAAAAAACAAATTAAATTTAAAGTTTCAGTTCCCTTAAAAAAAAACGTTATCATTTACTAGTTCAATTAAGTGAAAGCAATTTTTTTTTTCAAAAAATGGCTTTCATAACAGTGGGATAAGGGTGCAATAACTAATAATGTAATAAATAAACTACAAATTTTTTTGGCATTAAATTAAAACAAATGTTTTAAATATCCTTAAAAAACAAATTATAAAAAATTTTAACTGTATATACAAACAAAACCAAAAACAGCCTACTTATTTAACTAAGATTTCATAATTTTCTTCTACCTCTCTTCCTAACTCTATCATACATTCTAACTTTCTCTTTTAAATATTATTCTTATACTAGCTTAATTCCTTAGTAAACTATTACTCTTAACTTAAGATTTAACTATAATTAACTAAAACTGTATAAGAGTTTTTCAACACAGTCTTATAAGTGTTAACTACTCTTTTACACTACACAAACAGTTTTGACTCTCTCTATAATTTCTGTTCTTGTACAAAATTGTGTCAATTAAAAAAAAAAATTAAGAAATTTTATTGAAAAGTTAAAAACAAAGTTTTGTATTGAAAAAAAAAAACAAATACTGTATACTTTGTAAGTAATTTATAATTACTTTATAATTAGTTTTTAGGTCGTTAATGCAAAAATCTCCTTTAAAGAATTGATTTAATACTTATAAATATTGGATATCAAATAGCCTGACTAGAACCAATTTAGGTTTAGACGTTAGGTATTCTGAGTGACATTCTTTACTGCAATACAGTATTTTATTTACAACTTATTAAAATAGTTCTTAACCAAAATTTATTTCACCCCTACCCTCCTTTTTATAAGAAATAATTATTATTTTTAGGGAAATCCAGGGATTTCATTGAAATAGTCGAGTGTTTCTCTAGTCACTAGAACCCCTAGCGTACAAGCCTCTGGTTTTTTTTTTTTTAATTTATATATAAACTAAAATATGTATTTTTTTATACAAAAAAAAAAAATCAGCTTCAAAGGCGGATCTCAACTACAAAAACCCTAAAATATAAAAAAAATTAAGAGAAATTTTTTAAAAATAAATATTTTTAAAAAATTTTTCTTTATCATATACAGCCAGAATAACCAAATAAGTAAAACAAAATATTATTATATTTTAATAAAATTTAAGTTTATTTTATTAAGTTAAAATAAAATTCCTTAAATATTTAAAAACAAAAAGAAAACATACTCGGCTAAAGTACCAAAGCAATACTCAGTTATACAATTTATAATATATTGTATAAATAACTTAAAATTACTCAGAATTGAAAAAAAAATTTTAAACTATTTTAAAGTTATTATTCAAATAACTCCCTAAGGTAAAAATTAAAAGCAATTATTTTAGTTTTAATCGTATACTAGATATGTAAATATTTTCAAAAAAAAAGCAATTAAATTGTAAATATTTGTTAAATACAACAAAATCAATCCCGAAACTTAAAGCAAACAAAAAAAAAGATAAACTTTTAAAAAACCCAGTCAACGAATAGCAATTACAAATTAAAAAAAAAATAAAGATATTGTTTTAAATTTTTTATAGAAAAAATATGTATAAAACAAAGTTTTTTTTTTAATTAATAACACTACTCTACAACACAAAAAAAAAAAAAAATGGCTCTGAAACACATCTTTTTGAAATAGACTTTTTGTACGCTGAATCGAAATCTGGATTTTTCTAATTTTTAATTTTTGAAATATCGCGGTTTTTATATTTGCTTCATTTACACTCATAATAATCCATGCTAAAAATACGGAAAAAATGTCAAAACAACGAAATCTTTTGTAAAATGAACAAATTTTCGTTTATTTTACAAAATTTTTGGTTATTTTAACATTTATTTGTATTTTTATGCATGGATTGTTATCAGTGTACCTAAATTTTTTTTTGGTGATAGTTTTTTTTAAATGCCTAAACTAAAAATTCCAATGACCAAATGTTTGCTTAAAAATTGCAAATTCATTGGAAATATCCTGAAATATTTTGAAGAGAACTTGAAATTTTAAAAAATTTTCCACATGCTTGAAATGCCAAATTAAAAAAAAAACTCTCTTAATATAAAAATATTAGCGTTCGTTAGAAAAGTATGAATTTTTTTTTTGTTTTTGGGATATAATCAATTTATAAAAATTATGTTATTATTATTTTTTTAAATTCCAACACTTTCTAAATACGCCGGTGGCAAAATTCGCTGGTTATTGGTCCGGTTTTCCAACAGACCTGTATTTAAATTAAATTTGTATCGAGCATTTGGATAATAGAGTGTTCGGAAACAATTTTATTTAAAATAAAAATTTTTTTGTGACACTAAATCAAAAAGCATATGAGCTGAGAAAAATGGTGGAAAAATGTTGGCTTTATGGTAACCCAGTAAAAAGTTATTAAGCTTTTAAAATGTTGTATTTACTAAAATGCAATATTTTTTATTGATTAACAACTTTTTAACAGACCGCGATATACAAATATCGATTTTTCGTAGATCAAAATGCTTTTTCATACTGTAGGTTAAAAAAAATATTTTTATTATTTTTTTTTACAAAATTTATAACTTTTTAGCAGTTAGCGATGTATCGAACATACACCAAAATCATAGTTTTTGGGTACCGCGTTCATGTTTAAGGAGTCAAAATTAGAAAAATATTAATTACGTCATTTTTTTTATTAATGTAAAAATGATGATATCCTAAAATCACTATGAATATGACCCTGAAAAACAGGGTCACTGACGAAGGTTCAATACCAGAAACTGCGCAGATTCAGAAAAATTGAATGTAGTTACAATGTAGTTAGGAGTTTTAGAAAATAAACTCATTCTTCTCTACCACGCCTTTCACAAATGAATGAAATATGTTTTTAATATAAAAATACTAAAGAATTTGACTAAAATCGAGTTTCAGTTAAAATATTTTTTAAATCAATTAAAAGTTTAATTGAATTCGGTTATATTACGGAAATTGTAATATCAATTAAAATAATTTGTAATTATCTAATTGATTTCAACATCAATTAAGATTTTAATCATATCTATTACAAATTTAATTGAATTTTATTTTTTATTTATAACGAGCAACACTCGTATATTTACAAAACTAAAGCAAATCAAACATATTAGCTAAGTTGATACTAGTGTTTCGATCTGGCTAAAGATCTCATCAGACCACGAAATTTTAGAAAAGCTGGAGCCTCCAGAAGAGGCAGACATTTAACAGAAAACCTATTAATCATCCATTTTGCTCCATTATTGCAATATTACTAATTAAACATGCGGCTAGGGTCTTTACCTAAAAAGCCTCAAATATTGTTTTAATTTTACAAAAGAAGTTTAGTAGATACTATGAAAACTTTCATAAAAGTCACAAAAAAAATCGACAAAAATATTCAGAATCTCAAAAAAATCAACAAAATTAAAAAAAAATGCCAAATTAAATAAAAATCGTCAAAATTGAAAACAAAATTTAAGGACAATTTTTTAAAAAACGCCAAGTTAATTGTTAAAATTAAAATTAAATTAAAAAAATAGAAATTAAAACAAACAGTAACAAATCGTCAGAGTTAAGAAAATTGCCGAAGTGGAAAAAATCTCCAATATGAAAACAAAACTCCAAAAATTAAACAAATCGCCAAAACTGTGAAAATAAAATGTCAAAATTTCAAAAATTTGCTTATATTTAAAAACGATTGCTAAAATTATTTAAATATTGGTGTTTTTTTTTATTTTGCCGGTTTTTTTAAATATTAGCATTTTTCATATATTTAGTTAGAATATTGTTCTACCTTAAGTCGAAAAATCTAATATGATATTAGATTTTATTTGTTGCTTTTCAAAAAGTTCGATAATTTTCATGATAGACAATACAATTGTTTCATTGGCATCATCCAAATCATTAGTTGTCTGCAATAGTCAGACAAAAAGGTTCTCATAGAGTTCATTTTGTCTGTTTGTAGGTAATGTCTCGGTTTGAATTAAGCCAATTATCTTTTTATATTGCAGACAACTGAAGATTTGGGCAATGCCAATGAAACAATTGTGTTATCTATCATGAAGATGATAAAACTTTTTGAAAAATATCAAATAAAATCTAATATGACAATATCATATTAGATTTTTGGACTTGATGTAGAACAATATTCTAACTCAATATATGAAAATATAGAAATTCCGAAAAAAAAAACAATTTTTGTATTTTTAAAACAAAAATTAAAATATTCTTGATTAGCATTGTTTGCAAAATAATCATTTTTTTTTTTTTTATTAAAAATTTTATTTAAATTATGGTTATTTTGTTTGGAGTTTATTTATTTTATTTTTCTTAAAATTTTTTCGATTTTTTATTAGATTTTTTTATATTCGATTTTTTGAAAACTATTAATTGTGTGCACCATATTCATTTTCAATTAAACATTTATTTGATGTTATTAAACTTTTAATTTAAAGTGAGATTGAAATCAAACAAAAGTTCAATTAAAGCTTTATTGACAATAATTGTTTCTGTGTATCCTTGTAATACATATTGTCTAATAGATTTAGGCACGTTAAGTCTAAATCTGGTAAACAATTTTTTTTTTATTGGAGATTTTTGAATTTTATTCATCGTCTTCTTAGACAGTGTGCAATTAATAGTATAATTAATAAGCACATATTTTTCAATTGTTCGAGATAGGCGTGGTAGAGAAGATTAAGCATACTTTTCTAAAAATCATAACTACATTGTAAATTTTTTATTGAATTAGACTGCGCAGTTTCTGGTAACACAACCTTCATCAGTAATCCTTTTTGACAATATTGTAATTATTTGTTATGGTTTTTATTGTTTGGTTGCATCTATATGAAATGTTTATTTATTAAATGCAATCCTGCCCGTGGCTTGAACCTGCTTTCTTTGCCACATGCACTTCGCACTACACTTTAGACAGGCACTCTAACCACTTGATCTAAAGTCAGGTCGATTTTTGCTGTGGCTTATAACCAGTTTCAATTGCACGGGGTCGATTTTACATTTAATTGTAATTGCAGAAGATAGCTAAGACAATCACCACAACAATTCACAATTGTTAGAAAATCATATGTAATCTAATTTCCACTATTTTCCCAAATTTTGTGAGTTAGCGACAACTATGATGTATTTGTTGTACATACGGTAGTTTGGCTATTCACGTAGTTAGGGAAGAGTTGCCAGGGAGCAAATTTTTGATATATTTTATAGGGGATTTTTGAATTTTATTCATCGTCTTCTTAGACAGTGTGCAATTAATACTATAATTAATATGCACATATTTTTCAATTGTTTGAGATAGGCGTGGTAGAGAAGATTAAGCATACTTTTCTAAAAATCATAACTACATTGTAAATTTTTTATTGAATTAGACTGCGCAGTTTCTGGTAACACAACCTTCATCAGTAATCCTTTTTGACAATATTGTAATTATTTGTTATGGTTTTTATTGTTTGGTTGCATCTATATGAAATGTTTATTTATTAAATGCAATCCTGCAAATCCTTTATTTGTAGTTTTTTAAATATCGCGGTTTTTTATTTGCATTATGTACTCTATTTTTGATATATAAAAATACTTTTATATAAAAATATTCTTCTTTTCTAAATATAACTGAATATTTTCAATCAGTTTGCAATTTTAATACAAAATCAAGTTCAGTAAAATGTACGCATAGTGATAAAATTTCAAATTGTTTTAAAAATACATACAATTTATAAGGATAAAAATAAAAATAAACATGCAAAACTTTCAATTTTCTTGCAATAACGGAAAGATATTCTTAAACGAACAACGACATTATTACACTCAAATGAAAGATAATTTTGTATTGATTCATGATCGTAAATATATATGATTTTGACCTGGAATTTCGAAAACTTAAGCGAAATATAAAAAAAACAAGTTCGAAAATCTGCGATATTAATTTTTTTTTTATAGATTTTGATTCAGCTAACAGAAAATAGGCTTTGTTCTGCCAAAAGTTTAAAATTGTGGAGTAGTGTTAATAAAAAAATAATTATTTATTTGATTTTTTTTTTACTCTAAAACCTCTTGTTTATATTAAATACTTTTTACAATATATTTAATTTTTTGTCTTTATTTAAAATAATTTAAATTTTATTATTATTACTTTTATATTATCTTCTGTAATTTTAATTATTAATAAATTATATATTTAAAATTTATTATTTTTGCAAAAAAAAAAAACAAACAAAAGTAATACTTGTATAGTTAATATATTTATAACATTTATTATTATAAACAAATTATTAATTATTATTCATTAAAAATGAAAAAAACAATAGTATAAAGTAAAAAACATAAAAGCATAAATATATTTAATTACATATACATACATATAGATTATATAGTCACATACACACACACACATGTATTTATTTATATTTAATATTTATTGATTTAAGAGTTACACACAACAAAAACTTACATACAACAAAAAATACAAAACAAACAAAATGAAAATTATTATAAATACATACTGAAATATTATGAACACAAAAAGAACACATTCTTGTTTTATTTATTTAATAGTTTTTTGAAACAAACAAAAAAAAAACTTAAAATCGTTTGATTTTTTTTTTCTAGTTAAAATGAGAAGTTCGATGTTTTCATTGTAATTTCTCAAAAATATTTGCAAAATAATAAACACTTTTGTTGAGTTATATTTTTAACACAGGCAAAATCTTAAAAGTGCTTGCAACTTTAATTTCCTTATTCGACGAAGATTTACATTTCACTTAAGAGTATTTAAAAAAGAGCCCACCAGTACGTATGAGTGATAATAATGATATAATAAAATCAAATAATAATCATACGCACCCGAGCACCGCGTTGATATAATCACTGAACGACATTCGGTTTGTTTGATTTTGCAATAAGTTGTAATATCGAATAACAACATTAATTCGGAAACTAAGGACTATTTTGGTAAAGTTTGTCGTTGAAACCATTGCATATTCATATTAATTAATGTCACGCTTTCATTATTGAAATTAACCATAAGCGTTAGTTTTTAATTATATGTAAATTAACACTTGGTATGCTTTACTTATTTTTTACATGTGTGCACAGATTTTTTTGTTATCAACAAGTGTATGAGTTATGTCTAAACCGATATGAATTATGGAATTTTTTTAATGCCATTACGTTTAAAAATTTTAATTACTTTTTCAAAAATTGTATTGCAGATCGGCTAATGTGGAATACTTTATGGCGGGTAATGTCGAATACTATTCCACATTAATCACTTGGTATTTTTTTTTCTAAATCTAATACAAAAATTTTAAATTTAATTTACTATTTCTATCAACTTTTATTTATTTGTCATTAATGCTACATACAATACGCCTCTGACGTGTGATTTAAACCGTTCCGTACACTCAAAAAAAATAAGTTAGTAGAAAAGTTAGTAAAACATCTTTTAAATCAGGTATACATATTTTTTTTCAGCAAATTTTTTGCTAAAATTATGTTTTAAACTAAAATTTTAGTTTTAGTTATTCAGCAAATTAAGTGTTTTGAATGTCTTACTAATAATTTACTAATTTATTTTGCTAAACAAATTGTGTTGATTAGCACATCAATAGTGTGAACGACAACGGGACTGAAAGATATACGTAGAATGAATTAGATGTCGCGGCATGTCGCAGAGTAGTAGTGACGAGGAAACTTGTACTAAAAAATACAGCTCTAGTAAGACATAATATAAAAAAATCAATCATGGAGGATTTTTGTAACTGTTTTTCATACATAAAACAAAATTGTGGATTAAAACAACTTAATCTATTAATTAGGTAAGAGACAAAATAAAATATTTAAATTTAATAAAGATTAAATGTATATTTGTAAACTAAATGTTTATTTTAATGATCTTGTGTGGTCAAATTGCAAACAAATTTGCAATAAGTAGACAGACTAAAGCGAAAGACAAAGACATACATCTAAGGTAGATTTTTCTGTTTCATTTTTCTTATTGCAAAAAAGGGTTGTATATATTATATTTTGTTATTTTTCCGTTTCTATAATTTTCTGCGGCATTTGCATTCCTTTAAAAGATATCATCATTTAGACAATAATTGATGTAAGTAGTTCAAAGATAATTTCGTTTATGTTAGATATTATTATTTCTATTTTATTTAGATATTACATTAATTCATATCGTCAATTTGTTAGTATGAGCATTTTTATATATGTAAAGTTTTGTAAATTATTTTAAAAAGAATCACAAAAATATGTTTTATGATTTTCAGCAAATAAATTAACTAAAGTATAATTTTTCTACAAATTCTTTGAGTTTTTTTTTCAGTTTACTAATATTCAGCAAAAAGTTTATTAATTTTTAGCAAGGGCTTTTTAATTTTTAATCTACTAAGTGTTAGCAAAACTTTTGCTGAATCTACTAATTTTGTTTGCTAAAAATCAGCTCGCTGTTTTTCAGCAAAAGATTTTGCTGACATTAGCAATTTTTTTGCAAGCACCCTCCTGACTAAAAATTTGCTGACTCAGTAACATTTTTTGCTGACTTTACTAACTTTTTTATTTGAGTGCATGTATATTCTTCGCTTATTTTTAGTCACATGTGAAATAACTATTTTTTAACTTTTCTGGAACTTTCTTCTCCTCTAAAGAGTTTTTTTTTAAATGTTTTGAAAACCAACCAGGCACGTGGCCAGAACTATGTTTTACCGGCCCAAAAACAACAACAACACAAACAAATAGTTGTTTCCTTAAAGAAATTTATCTTGCAAAAAAAAAATATTTTCTCTTGTGGTTGTAATTGCTGTTGTTGGGCCGGTAAAATATTGTTCTGGCTACGTACTTGAAACCAACCATTCTAAACAAAATATTTAATAATAAAATATTCAGATTTTTTTTTGGATTTTTGATTGATTGATAAAATCTATTGACTGGAACTTTACTGTTGACTAGTTATTGGCCAGAATCTTACTATACTTATGACAAAACAAAAAAGGAAACGCTAGAAAAATAAAATTATATAAAAGGGTTACAAATATATTTTGAAAACAAAATATAAGTTTTTTTATATATAACTAAAATTGAATAATCGGTTAATTACAAAATTAAAATTTTGTATATTTTCAAAATATAAGCAATTTGATATAGAAAGGTTGAGGTTAAGATGAATACTAAACGTTTTTTTTTAAACATAAACACTACTAATTTTCAAAACAGAAGAGGTTTCTGAACCTTTAATGTACAGGCGTCATCAGTGATTTTCCATTTAAATTGTATTATTACTTGAGTCTTATAATTGTCAGATTGATTGTCTCTGTATGACACATTTTTCAACAACCTGCAGGCCGTAGGAATCGAACCTTCATTTCTTCTTACATTACAAACATAACAATACCAGTCATAGTCATGACCGAGAAACGATCGCACCCAAGTATGGTATCGAATGTAATGCAACTAAATTGCAGCTTTCTTTCCAATTAACTTTTCTGTTATTGTGCACTTAGAATAATATGTAGGTAAAGAACACTACCAATGTATTGTAAAACAAACAAAAATTCACTTAAAAAGAAGGACGACTTACATACAGAGAAAAATTTAGCTATTTGCCAATTGAAATTCGGTTAATACGACTTAAATGCGATTATTACGAATTTCAGACGGTTGGCGCTACTTAAAATTAGTTTTCGCAACAAAATTCGGTTAAGTCAAATGAGTTTTAGTTGCAACACCCAAAATATTGAGAAATCAAATATAAATATCTTTGTACTAACTGAATTTATAAGTTGTTACCATTAATATACACGTTTTAATTCGGTTGGCACTTTATTTCTCTGTGTGTAGATTTCAGTAAGTTCAACTAACATTGACATTTGTTTTTTAATGTTCAAAAAATGAACCACAATTGTAGTAAAAATTACCCACATGTTAGTAAAAAATAAACAAACATTTATTTTTTTTTGTATAATTTTTTAAATAAAAAAAAACTTCTGTAAAAATTAATGTAAAACCATAAAACAGTCATTTGATGTGGTTTGTTTTTTTAAATGAACTACAAAATTTAAAAAATTTAATTTGTTCTACAAATGACTGACATTTACATTAAAAATAGAGAAACTGTATTACAACCCATACAACTACATACTTTAAAAGCAGAAATTCCCTGAGTGTATATTACACTCAGAAGTGACAAACACTAAACAAACAAAAACATTAAATTTCTAGATTTTCGTCAATTTTCCATATCCTCCGTCTCCATTTCACAAAGTTACCAGATGGACGTACGGTTCTCATGCTCAGGATAGCCAACTTTGCGTTAATGTTGAGACATCGCCATAGAGCAAAGTTTGTGTTATTTAAACGTTATATAGGCAGTCACAATTAATTTTTAATTAATTAATAAAAAATCTAACGCAATTAAAAAAAATATTAAAATCTTATTTAGTATAACTTAAATCGGCAGATAATGAAGAAAAGGCCAGACTTTAGCTAAGCCCGCACAGAATTATATTAGAATACCCTTAAAGAACAATGATTTTTCTTGCAAACCAAGAGACCGAATTTTATGAAATATGGCAGAAATCACACGCCCACGCTCATACAAATAACTCTGTAAAAAGAGCAGACAAATGTACTAGACTTTAGTTAGGAATGGAAACTAAGCGCCATCTAATCGTGAAAATTTTTATTAAACATAATACGATAACTGAAATACAGCTCTGTGTTTATAAGACAAATAAAATACAGAGTTGTAGCTGTTTCTTTTTTGTCTTTATTATTTTAGTTGTTCCTTTAGTATGTATATCGGAATGCTATATATCAAGGACTGAAGCGTAATCTCAAAAATTAAAATAATAGAAAAATAAGTAAAAATATAACTAAATAAGCACTGGGTTTTCCCGAAACTTTCAATATATATTCATTGTGAAAAGAAATATATTTTTTATATTATTTTATTAATCTGTTTAACATTGTAAATTATTTTATAAACACAAAAACCACTTATTATAGTCCTTCAATACAGAAAAAATCTTTTCCAGAGCGCCCGGTAGGCTCGTTGGTAGCGTGCTGGCTTATCAGTGCGGGGGTTCGATTCCCACCAGAGGCACTGGTCTGTTTTCGCTACAACGCGCCGAATGCCATAGTAGCTAGTGCTCGGTTAGGGTAATAGTATATAATTTGTAATTATATGATTATTAATTAATAAAATAAAAATAAAAATATAAAAATCTTTTCCATTATTAGTTTTCCTAAAAATAACATTTGATTAGTTTTCATAGTTTTATTTTTTATTAGTTTATTATATAAACTATTTGAATAAACTTTCTTAATATTTTCCTAAGACGACGTGTTCACTTCACTTGTCTATTTTCTAATGACACAATGTAAAAAAAAAAAAAAAATACACAAATATTAAACCACAAAATCGCATTACAACGACCTATGCTGGATTTGGATATGAAAATAATATTTGTAGACTTTAGTAAATTCAGCAAAAATATTGTTAAAAATTTCGCAAAATTTTTAACTAAAATCTAAATTTGAAATAAAAGTAGTTTAATTCTTGCAAAGTTGGATTATTAATAATTTTACTAACTTTTATACTAACTTTTTTCTATGAGTGTTTAATACTTAATAGAATTACCACACATTCGACATGTTTATAAACCTGATTACGAATACTTATAAAGCCGGTTTTCAACTTTTCAGGTTATCGTTTTGTTTTAATGGAACTTTAAATTGTTTGTCAAATTTGAAAAAAAAGTTTAGATATTAATGTCGTCATTAAAAATAACCGATTTTCTGTCGGAATTAGACTTTTTATGTCCTTTTCAAAATAAAAGTATTTTTGTGAAAATCGGAAAATTTGGTCTTACTAAAATTTAGAAAATTATATATTAAGACTAATATGGAACATCTTATATCAAAACTATCGCAGATGCGGAAAAAGACTTACACTCACATAAAAAAGTCTGTAAAAGTTATAGAAAAGTTATAGACAAAACTGTAATTTTAAAGAAAAATTAAATATTTTTATCATTTAGCTAATTTGATAAAAATTAGTGAAGTGAAAATGGTAGGAAGAATTAGTAGACGTTACTAAAATTTAGTAAAATATGTATGTTAAATCAGGCATATTCTTTACTAAACATTTTTCTAATAGAAATTTATGTTTTTGAGTTGTGTTAAATGAGATTAGGACAAAGATTTACAAAAAAAAAAAAATATATATAAAATATTAGTAGATACAGGAATTTCCATTTATTGCATAAAACTTTTTGCTAATTTTTCCACTTTCTTTTTATTTGAGTGCAGGTGATAAAAGAAGCGGTTGAAATTTTTTTCTTTTTTTGTTATTTTATAAAATTCTCTTAAAGTAACCATTGTACACCCAGAGAAAACCAGCAATAAGTTTAATCAATTTTTGTCCAATGTAACGATTTCATGAATATTTATGAAACATTTCGAAAACAAAAGAATTAGAATGACCATATCATGGTCTACATGAAGTTTTCCCATTCAAAAATAATGAAATACTTACTAATACAAAATATGTTTCATATATATAGTGAAACATTTTAAAAATATGATGAGTTTGATTTTGTCTTACATAAAATGCTTCATAAATAATATGAAACGTTACATTGGACGAACATTGATGAATCGTGTCATAAATATGATAAAGTTTTTCCTTTGAGTGTATGTTAATTTGTGTTTAAAAATAATAATAATTTTAAAGATTTTAAATCCTTTCCATTGAAATCGGTGGGTGCCCAGCAGTTTTGCCAATTTAGTCATTTTCTGAATAGATTTAACTATTTTTTAAGACATTTAGCCTTAAAAAAATTTTATTTAGCCTTTTTTTTAGACTTATTTGGAAAATGTTTAGCCATTTTTGGTTATTTTCTATTTAATGTTATTTTTGAGTGCAAATTATATCAAATTTGACTAATTTATATGTTCTTATTTAGACCCAATTTGTAAGACGAAACGCATCTAAACGTTTAAAGTTTTTTGGAAAAGGTTTTTTTTAAATATATGTTAATTATATTTTGTGTTGAATCACTTTTTAAAATTTGTATTAAAATTCAAATTCTTTGATTTTTGGAAAGGTTTACGAAAAGCAAATATTTTATTCAATTTTTTTAAAAGAAAAGTTTTAAAAGCGATTATTACAATACACTTAGAATACTATGTAGGTAAAGACAACTGCAAATGTAGTTAAAAATAAGTTTAAGTTCACTTAAAGAAAGGACATTTCAGTATATTCAACTAAAATTGTCAATTGTTTTTTAATGTTCAAAAAATGAACCACAATTGTAGTAAAAATAAACCACATGGTAGTAAAAAATAAACAAACATTTACTTATTTTATTTTTTTAAATAACAAAAAACAACTGTAAAAATTGAATGTAAAATCATAAAACAGTCATTTGATGGGGTTCGTTTTTTTAAATGAACTACAAGGTTAGTAAAAATTTTATTTTTTCTACAAATGACTGACATTTACATTAAAAATAAAGAAACTGTATTACAATCTGAACAACTTCATATTTTAAAACCATAAGTTCCCGGAGTGTGCAAAAGAGTTTTGAAAAATTCGTTTATTTAATAATTATTTATTGAATTTTTCAAATTATTATTAAATTTTTCAAAAAACCTTACTTTTTAGAAAAAATTTTTTTTTAGAAAATGATGTAAAATCGACGAAAATACGAAAAAAATATCAAAATAACAAAAACATTCGTAAAATACTCAAAAATTTGTATATTTCACAAAAGATTTCGTAGTTTGGATTTTTTTTTCGTATATTTTGCATGGATTATTATGAGTGTATTCACGGGAGCATTTCTTTGAATATAATTGACTCTAATTTACTCAAAGCAATGGCAAATTGTAGTAGTTCTGCAATAAGTCTAGCTTTAACCAGTCACACGATAGGTCCTTAGAAAAAATAGTGCTTACTCAGAAAAACTTTCGGAAGGCATTATTTAATTACCGAGCTCTTCGAAAGTAAATTCAGAAGGCATAAGTGTTGCTGATGATGTCTTACTTAGTATGTCTCTTTTACGCAGGTGAAAAGAGCTTATTTCATGTGCTCTTAGTAGCATGCCTTCTTAGGCATTTTCAAGCGCTTTTTTTGCATGTTGACAACATTAATGCTTCATGGTATGTATTAATTACTGCTATATTTTAAGCATTATTCACCGCTTCAAAGAAGGCATTTTGGGAAGCACAACAGAATGCCTTCCCTAACGGCTTTATTGTATGCATGGCGGACCAAATTCAGGTTATTTGTTGCTAGATCGTTTTCTCCACTAGATCCACCTTTTAGGAGGATGCAAAATATTTTGAAGTCTCAAATTAACTAGTTATATCGAAATATTTGATATTTTTTTAATAACACCATGCTTTGATGGCTGAAATATCGACTAAGACAAAAATATAAATTAAAAAAAAAACGCATTTTTAAAAATATCGATTTAACTAACGTTAGGTTATACCAAACTTTAATTTAAAAAAAATTGATACACGAAAATTTCTTAAAATAAAAACTGATGGCAAGGGCATATAAGAAGCCGAGTTTTGGATAAAAATTTCAAGTTAAAACCATTTTTTTTGAAAAGTTTTTGAACAGAATCATGTGAAAAGTAGTTATAATAATAGAAAAAAAATATCATAAAAAAGTCTATCAAAAACGTTTTCTTTTTAATTATTTAACATTTTTTAAATTAAGTACTAAACTTTTTAAATAAGTTTATTGGAGGTAAGTACTTATAATTCTCTTACAAATAAGTAATTATTTCAAAGTTTATAATTAATATTAATTGGTAATGAATTATTGCTTGTTAGTGATGAATAAGGATTTATTTCAATAATGTTTACAAACAAATAACAAGGACTTACCATCAATTACGTGTTGAGCTTTTATTATAGTTCCAAAAGCTTAAAAAATATGTCATAAGGACAATAGTTCTACTTTCGCATGTGGCGATATAAAACATTTTTCGAGATGGCACGAATAATCTGTTATAAAATAAAATATTGATATGCTAAATTATTCGGTTAAATAGGAAAAGTTTGAAAATCTTACTTTTTTTTTCTATCTAAAAAGACTCGTTTTTTGTTTTAAGCAAAATACCCACTATTCAGTATTTGATAAGGCCGAATAAAGTATTCATGGCTTCTTTATATTATGTTTATTTATAACTTTAAATCTACAGCAGAGCTTTAATAGCTAAGCAATGGTTCTCATTAACTTTGGAATGAGCAAAGTTTTTGCTGTGAATCAAACCCACGACCCTTGTACTAACTTATTAACTTATTCATGGCTACCATTGATGTTTCCTGAAATGAATTATATATGGTTTTTAAATTTTAAGTATGTATTGTAATTATAAACACCTTAATAAATGTAAATATCTTGGTTTGTACGGTTTTCATAATTTTCAGATAACTCATCGAGCTATTTGTTTAAATTAATTGAGTTAACAGAAGATTAGCGGATATGCCTTTCAGTTTATTTCCGAAGAAAAAAGTACCTAGAAATAATATTAAGTCAAATTCATTAAAAACGAAATAATTATTTTTTTTTTTTTTAAATTAAGAAAATTTAATAAAATTTTTACTATAAAATAATGAAAATTAATTAGACATAAGAGCGTTCTGCGGCAGAACGACATAAACTGGAAGGAGGGGTTTTTTTAAGGGCCCTAAAGAAGGTACTAGAAAAACTACATAATTATTAAGATGAGTAAAATTAAATTGATGTTATTTCCATTAATAGACAAACTGGGTTTTTAAAGTTTAAAAATTTTGTTATAACTAAGAAAAAAAAAAAATGTGATACAAAATTTAAATAACCAACAAAAAAAAAAAAAAAAAACAACGAATTGTAAAACACAAACACAACGAAATATTAACAACGAATTTTAAAGCAATTTTATTTTTTTTTTCAATAAATTAAAGCAATATTTAATAAATTTAAAAATAAAAAAATTTCCCCTTGACTTATTAATAAAAGTTAAGAAAACCAATTAATAATGCTCAACAAATAATTAGGTTAACAAATTAGGTCCCTTTTTATGGCAACCTTCAACAAAACATCGATTATTGCTAAACGGAACACAAAGAACAAAAAAAAAACTTTTTCGACCAGATTTATGATAGCAAAATATAGCCGAACGTATCCAAAAAGCAATAAAACGTATTTATAAGTCAATCAATATTAAGAATATGAACAAAAAAAATATTAGCAATACATAAAACAACGAAAATTTTTAAATAATTTTTAAGCAATTGTACAAAATAATAATAAAAAAAAAAATATAACAACAAAATAAACAAATTTTATTAATTAATTATAATTAAAAATAAATTATATTAAAGAAATAAAAAATCATCACCATCATCATCACTCATTATTATCATTATAACCAACACCATTCATCATTAATCATCAATTCAATCATAATCAACAAAAAAATGCACTCAATTTTTTTTTAATAATTTTTTTATTTGTTGCAATTTATATAAAATGTTGAATATATTTATCATTTATTTTAGTGTTTTTTTCATTAAAAAACTCTGTATAGTTTTTAAACAAAATCGTAACCACTTTGTTGATAAAGAAAAAAATACATAACTATTTATATTTAAATAAATAAAAAGTTGTTGATGCAGCATTGTAAAGAATTGTAATTATTGAAAAAATACATTTATATAAATAAAAAAAAAAAAAAAAATAAAAAAAAAATGTTTGTAATTATTTAATTGAAGTATATTTTGTTAGTTATTGTTGCTCCATTAATACTAGTCATTTGAGTATATATTGAAAATGAAAACGAAATGTTAAATAAAATGTACAGTTGATAAAAAAATTGAGCGTACGTCTGTAGAAATGTTAACTTCATATGAGACAGAAATCAATTAAACACTCAACACGATAATTTCCAAGAAACAACCCAGCCAGAAATTAACAAACATAGAAGTATTCTGAAAGCACTACGTATGGTAGTTGAAACGTTACCAAAGCAACATGTTTTTAATGATTATAGTGTTCTCAGGGCACTCAAATGATAACCCAGATTTACGGTCTCATGTTGGTATTTTAGAGTATTCTTAAAACGTTACAAAAACCAAACATAAAGTAGTTGTAAAGCGCTACGTCTTTTGTTTTTAAAACGCTTCCATAACATTTGAAAACCCAAAAGTATAATGATTTTAAAGTGCATTTAATGCAAAAATTGACTGCTTTCATAGAATTTTAAATACAAAATGTGGAATAATTTTCCAGTACTCCAAATACCGAAAAGAAAGTAATTTCCCAGTGCTAAAAACACATTAATTATTTTTTTATATTTTATTAGTAATTCAATTTTTTTTAAATAAAAATGTAGTTGTTTTTAACTGTTAAAAAACATCTAACAAATGTAGTAAAAACAACTACCAATATCGTCAAAATAACTGACAATTTTTTAATACAAACATTTTGAAGCAACTGTAAAAATTAGTAAAAACTACTGTTTTTGAAGGTTATTTTTTTTGGTATTTTAAAAAAATTTCAATTTGTTTTCTTCATTCAATTACAACAAAATTTAGTATTTCCAGCATCTTACTTAAAGTCTCAAGTCAACATTCCAAAACAACTGTTAAAAATTTTAGTAGTTTTCGTTGTTGTTTTTGAAAACAACTGTCAAAATAGTTGTTTTGCATTATTTCATACAAAAGCAACTGTAATTACAGTTAAAAACAACTACTACTGATTACTACACAAACAACTGTCATGTAGTAACTGTAAAACTTTTTTGAGTGTATCCACATTTAAAAGTTTTATTGACTACACTATTTTATCAAAATTCCACAGATATCATTTTTATTTCAATAAAGTTTGTTTAAAAAGTGCTATTAAAGTAATTTAAATATGTTTTTTTTTTCAAACGTTCTCAGAACGTTTTGTATTTGGTATATTGTATGCTTTGATAGTACTTAGTTTTTTGAACCATCATGAATTTCTGGCTGGGTATTTATCGTTATATGGTCAATGGTACAGTCACAATAATAAACCTGTAAAAATAGCAAAATAAGCTACTAAAAACTTGAATTGCTGAAAAAACTGCTAAAATTAGCAGAGTTTTTTTTTTTTTTTTGCTAAATACACAGAACAAACTAAAAACGAGTTTCAATTAAAAAATGTATTGTGTCAATTGATATTTTAATTGATTTTGCATCTATAACGGCAATGATAATATCAGTTAAAGCTTTTATTGAAAATTAAATTGAAAGGATCCAAAAAAAAGATACGTTTAAGGGTAAAAAAGTAATGAAAATAAAAATTTTGTAAGTACGAGGCCATACTCTATATGTCTTTATTAGGATATTGTCCTAGCAAATAATCTATAGACTTTTTTGTTGTCAAATTTATTAATTGACCACTTTCATTAATGTGTTGATAGATCTATTTTGGGAATTTTCTAGGTTCCCATCATCAGAACACGTTTTGAAAGAGGTAGCAATCCCATGCCAAACATCAAACATTCATATAAACTAATTTACTTACTGCATGAGAACTACACTCAGGGAACTTCTGCTTTAAAAATATGTAGTTGTTTGGGTTGTAATACAGTTTTTAATACACCTTTTTTGTTGTATGTATTAAATATCCAACAAAGGTGGACCGTGTGCATAACAAACAAGTTTTCAATTTATGTTTTGTTCAATGCACTATGGCCGAAATCGCGATTTTAGCGGCAAAAAATACTTCCCGACAAGCTAGCTTCACCAAATTTGGTGTTTAGACTTCTAATAATATAAAAAAAAATCGATCTGATATGAAATGGGCGGGCCACGCCCCCTTTTTTCAAAGTAGTGACAAAGCTTGCTTCGCCAAAATGGTTATACGGACTTCTAATGACAAAAAATGCGACTTGAGAAAAATAGGTGGGCATCGCCCCCTTTTTTCTATACCCAAAACCCAAATTGTCGGCAAAAATACTTACCAAAAAGCTAGCTTCATCAAATTTTGTATACGAACTTCTACTGACAAAAAAAAAAACTTGAAAAAAAATGGCTGGTCCACGCTCACTATTAAAAAAACATTGAATGCTACCAAGAAACTCATTTATTTTTAAATTCATAAATTTATAATTTTAAAGCAGTTGTAAATGCTTATGGATTAATCTTAAAATAACAAAATAATGGATACATATTCTCAAAAGATATAGGGCTTAATTAATCATGGTCTGTTAATTTAATTAATTCACTGTCAATTTCGTATACAATATTTCGAAACATTCCTGTTGTTTCCCAACCAAAACTCAAATATTTCAGAATTTTTGAACCTGAGTGTTTCTACAAAAATATTAAAAATGTGTTCATTAGCAGTCAAATGCATACACTTTTATTATGACATAAAACTTGAGTTTTCTACAAACAATCACATGTAAATAGTTCCAATGACACTTCATGACATTTTTAGTTTTACTCCACGAAAAACGAGAAAACTCTTCAGAATTTCAAAAAAAAAAAAATACACACAAAAAACCACCAAAATAAGTACGAAATACAAACATTTAGCAAACTATATTTGTATATAGTAAAAATACTCACCTCGAGTATTAGAAGTCATATTTACAAAGTTTTTTTACAAGAATATATTATTAAAAAAACAGTTTTTAATTTTATAAAAATTCAGCTGCTTCACTTGTATTAACACGTACTAAAAAATATGTAAATATGAAGAGCTGTTTGTACATAAACAGGGTTGCCAACAGTAAACATTTTTTTTAGGTTTAGCTTATCAATATGTTGGGTATTGAATACTATCAAAAAAATTTAAAAAATTTGAAGTTGAAAAATTGACTTTTTGCCGCGAAAATCGCGATTTCGGCAATAGTGCAATGATGATAATCTATAACTTTGAGCTCATATATTAGTTCTCATGTAGTGTTCTGATGACGGAAACCTAGAAAATTCTCGAAATAGATCTATCAACACATTTCTGAAAGGGTCAAATAATAAATTTGAAAACAAAAAAAAAAAAACTCTATAGATTATTTGTTAGGACAATATCCTTATAAAGAAATATAGAGTATGGCCTCGAACTTTAATAATTTTCATATTCATTGCACAATTAAAGTTCGAAAAAAAATATAATTTTTATTTTTAATAAAAATTATATCAAAGTTTTAAAAATGTAATGTTAAAAATTCATTTGGTTTTGTATGAAAACTTTTCTTTAATTAACGAAAAAATACACACAGAGAAAAATTTTGTTATTTGTGAACTAAAACTCGGTTGCTACGACTCAAATTCGGTTGGCACAACTGAACTTTAGTACTCAGAACAAAGTTCGGTTAATTCAACTGAATTTTAGCTGCAACACCCAAAATATTTGGCAATCTAATGTAAGTATCATTGTACTAACTAAATTTATAAGTTAATATACACTTTTCAATTTGGTTAGCACTCTATTTCTCTGTGTGTAGATTTATTTGAACGCGGTGTTAAAGTACTCAAGAAAAGGAAAAATTTTAATACTTATATTACTGATATAATGAATTGTTGAATTATTTGAAATACTGAAGATAAAGGCTCGTCAGGAAAAGTCGCATAAAACCGAACGGTTTTGAATATCGGAAAAAGCTCAGACACCGCCACTATTAAAATAAATGTAATTGCTATGAATTATTTTTACCTCGATACAGCCAGATTTAATGTTACTTAAAACACTTTTTTTTAATAACAAAAATTATTGAAAGTCGTTCGACATAATTTGTACAGCAATGAATCTGTCTTTAAAATACCTTTCATTTGATACCAAACTTGTCTATAGTTACTTTTAATAGAACTAAATAAACCGAAACAAAACATAAAATGGTGTAATTTTCACCTCACTTAGTTACGCCTAAACGTGAGATTGGACAGCTTAAAAAAAAATGACGGTACCTTAAATTTCTATTCTCTGCTACATATCCGGAATTCACTAAGATCTGCCTGTCCGGTTCGGGATACATCCTTTGGTATTTGTAAAAATATAAAATATAATATTGGTTCAAAATGACCCAAACACAACCTGTGAATGTAAAAACTAAATTGTCGTCTTGAAAATTTTGTGTATATTTTTCAAAATTGTTTTTGCATAAATAGAATATATTTGATGAAATTTACAATATAAAACTGACATTTACTTTATAAGTTTAGTTTAACGTATCAAATTTAACTTAGCTTTTAAAAATTGTGTCATTTTGACCCAAACAGGACCGACGAGGTAAAAAAAATTCACTTATAAAAAGACGACTTACATTTCATTGATTTCAACTGACATTATCATTTGCTTTCAACTGTTGATAAAATGAACCAATAAATGTAGTAAAAATTAATCACAAATGTAGTAAAAAATTGTTTAACATGCGTTTGTTTTATTTTTTAAATAAAAACAAAAAACTGATAAAATTAATGTAAATTTATAATACAGTAAATTAATGTGGCTTGTTTTTTTAAATGAACTACAAATGCAGTTCATCTACAAATTACTGTTTTTTCACTTAAAAATAAAGATACGGTATTACTACACAAACAACTACAAATATTTATAGCAGAAGTTCGCTAAGTTGAATAATGTCAATTAATATATTAATGAAATAAAAACAGCAAATACAAAAACTGTCAACTTTTCAAAATTTAAGTTATATTCGAGTTGAACTTTAGTAATTGAAAATATTAATTTACTCTGCTAAAATTAAAATAATATCAACAAAATTTGTATTTTAAAAATTTATATGTACCTTAAATTTAGAAGAATGCAAATAGCAATATATTCTGCTAAAAATCAACCGACATTTTTGGTAAAAAATTGCAGAATGCAGCTTGCAGATGGGCAGATTTTTATACGCATTTAAAATAATCTAAAAAAAATTTTTAAATATAAAATTTTTTTGATTTTTTTGTCTACTAACATTTAGCAAATTAATTTGTTAGTGTCAATTAAATGAAATTAAGCTCAAATATAACTAAATATTTATAGAATCAAGAATTTTAGTTTTGCTATTCTTATCTTACTAATATTAAGCAAAAAAATCTTCAAAATTTTGCAAGATTTTCTGCAACGTCATTTCCAACTAATTTTTATTAGTTTTATACAAATTTTTTACTACTTTTCTATCAGTGTAAATTTGAATTAAAAACTGCATTTTTAAACCGCTGTTTCTAAGAACAAAAATTTCTTTAATTAGGGTGGAATTGTAACCACACATTAAAAAAATGATTATCAATAAAATATAAATTAAACGTTTGTTTGATTTGAAACTCACTTTCAACGAAAAGTTTAATAATAATCATAGAATGTTTAATTGAAAATCAGTTTGGTGCACACAAAATTTACAGTTTTTTAGCCCAACATAAAAACATACTAAAAAATTTAAAAAACAATCACCAAAATTGAAAAAATTAAAATTAAAACTAAATCTCATAAATTGAAAAAAAAAATAGTTATTTAAGAAATTTTTATAATGTAATTTTTTTTAGCGATTTTTTACAATTTCAGCGATTTTTTCACTATTGACGTTTATTTTCCATTTTGTTGATTTTTTAAATTTTGGTGATTTTTTTAAATACTGGGTCCGCCATGTAACGTTTTTTTTTTCCGATGCCAATTTTGCCAAAAAAATCATCTTTTCAGATGAAGCTCATACTGCATGGCCAGCCGAGGCAGCCATTTGAATGAAATTATTTTACATTATTAACCGGAAGGATTGCACTTTCAAATAAAAAATAAATTTAAGAAAATATTCAGTAGTTTTTTTTTTATAGCATTTTCAAAAAAAAAAACAGTTATTTGGCGGACCCTATACAATCGATTTGTTCCGTTTTGGCTATTTTTTTCTGATTTCAGCGATTTCCTCTACTTTTATATTGTAATAAACTCTGCTTAATAAAACACCGGAGTTTATTATATATCAGTTTTTTTTATTTATTTGTTTTAATTTCTTTAAACGTCGTTCTTAATGCGTTGCTACTTTATGAGTAACTTCTTTTTATTAAAATAATGTTTTACTAACTAGTATACAGAAGTAATATGAAATGTAACGGTAACTCTCATTTTAGTTGTTGCTTTAGTTATTGCATTGCTTAAGCAATTTACGAATTCAGTGTGTACTAAGAATACCAAACTAAAAGGAGAGCTAGTAGATCTTAAATTTATAAAAATTCTTACTTTAAAAGAATACAATCATTTTTGCAATACCACTACAATACCCCCTTCATAAATTATTTTCTCATCCGTGAAAATTTATTCTTTAATTTTTATTCAAATTCACAATCTATCACAATTAAAATATTAAAGATGAGAAAAAAAATTTTCGTTTAACATAGATAAAGTACTTACATACTAAAATAAAAAAATTATGATTTCAAAACTTTTAATCATTACTTCTTAGCTTTTCTTTCTCTTAAATTGTATTTTACAAAATCTTCTTCGATATTAGCATTTACAATTTCCTCTTGATTTATATCAATTTCATTTAAAATTGGTTTTATATTTCCATCATAAGAATTTTGGATACTGGGATTTAATTTCTGTAACGGATCTAAAAGAATTGTTGAAACATTTGTTTCTTTATTAAAAGGTTTAGTACAAGAAATAATTTGATTGGCATGCCTTTTCCATGTCTTATTAGATTCAGTTTCTACTAAAAAGGTTTGTCTTCCGAGAACTTTAAGTATTATACCTTTTATCCAAGAAACCTTTCCTGGTTTTGAAAAATCTTTAACCATTACATGATCATTTCTTTAAAAACATTTTTTTTAAAACCTTTGTAATACTTAATTTGACTTTTTTGTTTGTTTTCAACAAATTCTTTTACATCTTTCATATTTTTATTTTCAACTTTTCTTTTAGGATTAATAAGATCAAGTCTTGTTCTCAATTTTCTTTTATTAAACATTAAATAAGACGGTGAAACCCCTGTGCTTGTGTGTACAGTGTTTCGGTAGTCAAACAAAAATCTACATAAAACGCTATTGAATTCTGATATTGCAAGATTTTTTAAATTACGTTTAAGAGCATTTTTCATAGTCTTTACGGAATTTTCCGCCTGACCATTTGTAGCAGGATGTCCCACAGATGTGGTAACTTGTTCAATACTATTTAACCTCAAACAAATTTTAAATTCGTTTGAAACAAATGATGTTCCGTTGTCCGAAACAACACATTTGGGTAAACCAAAACGAGCGAAAAGGTCCCGTAAAACTTTAATAACCGCACTACTGGTTGTGTTAGTACCCATGTCAATACACTCAACCCATTTACTAGTACTATCAACTACCACTAAACACCAACGTTTCAAAAATGGACCAAAAAAATCTATATGAAGTCTTGACCAAACTTCATCAGATCTTGGCCAAGGAATCAATTCCTGCTGAGGTGGATTCGAACGTGTCATAAGACAAGCCTCACAAGAACTCATAATTTTCTCCAAATCCTTACTTTGGCCTGGCCACCAGCAACACTCCCGCGCCATAGCCTTCATTTTAACTATTCCCATATGGGACGCGTGTAAAAAACTAACCACCTCATCTGTTAACCGATTAGGTATCACGACCCGATAACCCCAAAATATACAATTTGCCTCCTCCGACAACTCATTTCTCTTCAAAAAGTATGGTATTACTTCCGAATCAGAACACTTTTCAGGCCATCCCAATTTAATAAATTTCATAACTCTCTGCAATAAACCATCTTTTTCCGTTTCGTTACCAATCGTTTCAAAATCTAAAAATTTATTCTCACCATTGAGCACTTGTAAATAATTAACATAAACCTTTTCTGGAAGATCGCCTATAGAACCACTAGATTCCCTAGGATATCTAGAAAAGTAATCGGCAACATTAGTTTTAGATTTTATATGGTAAATATCAAATTGATAACCTGATAATGTTAACGCAATACGTTGTAATCGACTTGAAGCCATTAACGGTATTCCCTTTTTGGGATTAAAAATATGATGTAACGGTTTATTGTCAGTTACTAAAATAAAATGACGACCATAGAGAAAATGATGAAACTTTTTTACACCAAACAAAATTGCGACAGCTTCGCGGTCCAACTGCGAATACCTTTTTTCAGTATCCGTTAAGGATCTAGACGCACTCTACTGGTCTCTCAATACCATTTTCATCAATTTGTGACAACACAGCCCCTACACCTACTGGGCTTGCATCTACCGTTAATTTGGTTTTAAAATTTGCATTAAAATGCGCTAAACAATTATCAGCTAATAAAAAATTTTTCAATTGATCAACAGCTGAAGAACAATTATCGTTCCAAATAAATTTCGCATCTGCTCGTAAAAGCATATGTAATGGGTGTAACAATGTTGACACATCAGGCAAAAATCTCCTATAAAAATTTACAACACCTAAAAAGGCTTGAAGTTGCTTTACGTTCGTAGGGTATGGCATGTTAGCTATTTCACTAACCTTTTCCGGATTCATATGTAATCCATTTTTGTCAATAACATGACCTAAATATTTTATTTTTTTACAAAAAAATTCGCATTTTTCCGGGGACAATTTGAAACCAGCATCATTTAAAATATTGAGAACTCGTTCGAGCCTCTCACAATGTAATTTTCTATTAGGAGCACTTATCAAAATGTCATCCAAAAAGACCACGACTCCATCCAAACCTGTTAAAAGAGAATCCATAATTCTCTGAAAAATAGCAGGTGCTGATGCTAAACCATAAATCAATCTTGTATATTGAAAAAGACCTTTTGATGTTGAAATCGTTGTAAATTTTCTTGATTCCTCGTCTAATTGAATCTGTTGGTACGCCATGCTCAAATCTAATTTAGTGAATTCACTACCACCATGTAATTTTGCAAAAATATCCTCAATTCGAGGTAGAGGGTACTTTTCAACATATAAATGTGGATTTAGGGTAACCTTGAAATCACCACAGATTCTAATACTGCCATTCTTTTTTACGATTGGAACAATTGGCGTTCCCCATTCGCAATAATCTACCGGCTGTAAAATCTTCATTTTCACTAAATTATCTATCTCCATTTCCACTTTTTCCCTAATGGCTATAGGCAACGGCCTTGGTCTAAAAAATTTCGGTACGGCCTCTTCCTTAACTTTTAGAGCTACCTGACTTTTCTTAAACAATCCTAGACCACCATCAAAAAGATTAAAAAATTTCCCAACTATACGTTCCTTATCTTCCATTGACACTTCTGAGCAGTAATTAAAGTTACCCACCTTAATCTGAAAAGTTTTCAAAAAATTTCGCCCTAACAGTGGTGGTCCCCCGTTCTTAATAACGAAGAAAGTAAGCACTTTAATTTTATCTTCAAATTTGACCTCAATGTCACATGAACCAATAGCAATAATTTTATCACCAACATAAGAATTCAATATCATTTTAAATTTTTTCAAATTGTAATTTTTAAAGTAAGATTCATAGGTTTTATCAGAAATCGCGTTAAATCTTGATCCAGTATCCAATTCCATTTTAAACGGTACATTCTTAACAAAAACTTTAACTATAATAGGATCATCATGATCTTGTGTACTTTTAATTGAAAATAAACTAACATCACTATTATCAATAAAGTTAAAATTATTTAACCTACACATTTTTTTTAAATGACCCTTTTGTTTACATTGGTTACATTTATAATTTTTAAACTTACAGTCTTCACTTTTGTGATTTTTGTACCCACATACTCTGCACGGTTGTTCTGTTGATTTATGCTGCTGCTGTTGTGGTTGATGGCGTTGTTTTTTAAAATTTTTCGCTGCTTCCTTCTTGTTACCTCCGTTGATTTGTTTGATGAAATTAAAATTTGGTTCTTCCTTCACCTCTGCGGTATCATATTGCTGCTTGACATATTCCGCTTGATTGGCAATTTCCACCACCTTCTCGAATTTGCAATTCACCGACTCCAAAAATATTTTATCACGGGCCGGACCCTTTTCCAACCCCATCACAAATTTATCTCTTATGGCATTTTCCAAACACGTGCCAAAATCACAATTAACAGCCAAAGCTCTTACTCGCACGGCCCATTCATTTATCGTCTCCGTGGGTGATTTTGCTGCATTATAAAATTTGTAACGTTCTGCAAAACCAGATGTTGCAGGCTTAAAGTGTTTGCCCATTGCGTTTAAACACATTTTAAAAGTTGTTGCGGCTTCTTCTAACTTTGCCGGACTCACCAGATTTTGTAGCAATATATACGACGTTTCACATAAAGATGTTAGCAGTATAGCTTTTTTCTTTGTTTCATCTTTAATTTCATTAGCAGTCAAAAATTGCTGCAGTTGGTGTTCAAAAACTGCCCAATTTTTTTGTGTGTGGTCAAAGTATGGCACTCTACCAATTATTGATACACTCATCTTTAATTTTTTTTAAACAAAAATCTTATAAGCTTTTTCAAGAAATTTATCACTTTTTAATTTTTTTTTTTTCTTCGTCGCCACTGTAATAAACTCTGCTTAATAAAACACCGGAGTTTATTATATATCAGTTTTTTTTATTTATTTGTTTTAATTTCTTTAAACGTCGTTCTTAATGCGTTGCTACTTTATGAGTAACTTCTTTTTATTAAAATAATGTTTTACTAACTAGTATACAGAAGTAATATGAAATGTAACGGTAACTCTCATTTTAGTTGTTGCTTTAGTTATTGCATTGCTTAAGCAATTTACGAATTCAGTGTGTACTAAGAATACCAAACTAAAAGGAGAGCTAGTAGATCTTAAATTTATAAAAATTCTTACTTTAAAAGAATACAATCATTTTTGCAATACCACTACATATATAATTTATTGCAGTTTTAATTTAAGTTTTAATAGAGTCTTTAAAATTTTGTTTTGAAATTAAAAACGACATTCAATTAAATTTTTAATTACTTATTATTAAAATTAATTCAACTGAAAAAAATTGAGTTTACCGCTGCTGTAAGGTTTTTTTGTATTTATATTAAACACTCTTAAAGTTGAATAACAAGAAATACTATTTTGCTGTTCTGTGAGCCACATGCGTATATGAGGCTTTTCAAGACAACTGTCCTACTACTGGAACAAAATGTCGCATCAAGTTTGTCGTAGTTAGTGTCCAAATAAAAAATGTAACACATTTTACATTTTTTCCAAAATGCGGGCAAAGCAGGCGTTGTTCGATATTAAAAACTTTGCACTTATTTTTTATATAATATTATTTCTAATAATTTAATTGAATTTTAAATGTTCAAGAAAATTTAACTGTATCAATAGATTTTTTATGGAATTTGAAAAAAATAAAGTTAAAAAAAGTTTGGGTTAGTTTGGAAGAAAATATTCATTGAATATTGTCCATCTTAAATACGTATTTATATTTGTTTGCTAGAACCACAAGGTGTATGATTGATATAATAAAATTTATTATATGCAAAGAAATATACGCATGGAAAGTGTTTAAAGAATATTTTCACCAAAACGGGGCCGTGTTACACTGTAAAAAATTTTTTTTTTATAAAGAGAAGCATCACTCACTGTGGGCGTTGTGGTGTAATGGGTAGCGCGTTGAACTGTTACACAGATGGTCCCGGGTTCAATTCCCGGTGACGACAACATCAATTTAGAAAAATAATATGTATGAGTTTTCTATCACTTATATGTTTCGCTGCGCCCACCTTCGGTGTTCCCATAGCACTTAACCCCACCGAAGTAAAATAATGAACCAGGGCTATGAAACAAGCTTCAATAAACTCGCCAACTCTAGATCATATGGCGAGCAACAACTGTTCTAAAGCTTATCTACTCGCGCAATTACAGTGTTGCCATGTTTGAAGCCCTTCATCGTTCACCACCTTTCATCATTCCACTATCCCCTTTCCAAAAAAAGCAACACATTAATTAATAGGAAAAATTTGCTGAGTGTCGCTTCTCTTTTTTTTTTTTAAAAAAAAAAAAAGGGTTTCAAACATGGCAACACTGTAATTGCGGTAGATGGTAATTCTTAGAACAGTGTTCATCACCATCTGATTTAGAATTGACGAACATATTAAAGCTGTTTAGTTCATAGCCCTGATTCATTATTTTACTTTGGTGGTGTTAAGTGCTATGGGGGAACACCGATGTTGGGCGCTGTGATACCTAAGATGGATAGAACACGCATACATATTATGTTCTAAATTAATGTTGTCGTCACCGGGAATCGAACCCGGAAATATATGTATAACGGTCCAACGTGCTAACCATTACACCGCCACTCTGACACTGTCTTTGTTCACTACAGTGTACACATTTTAACAGAATGTAAAATGTAAGGTCTCTAATGTGTACCTTTACTTTTTTCGTATTGTTGCATAAATATGTTGGGATGTGCGATTAATCGGTTGATTAATCAATTAATTGATAAATCAAAAATTGTATTAATCAGAATTATGATTAATCGATTAATTTAAATTTATATTAATCAGAACTTAAAAAATTTTGATTAATTCTGAAAAAAAGTTGAAAACAAAAAAATTCCGCTAATTTTTTATTTGTTTCGTGACGTTGCTCTAAATAAGGACAACTATTCAATGGTTAGACATTTATAATAATCCATATTTCGGTATTTAATTTTGAAGAGGAACAAATTATTCAATTATTCATAAATTTGATTAATAAATATCATGACTAATCAATTAATCATGATTCGATTAATCAAAATAAGTGATTAGTCGATTAATCAAAATTTGATTAATTGGAGCTGTTTATTAATCGATTAACTGATTAACCATGATTTTAATTAATAATAAAGTTAAAATAATTGGTTAATCGTACATCCCTAGTGTAAATAGGCTACTGTAATCAAGTTTAATCTCCACTATCTCTATTTCAAAGATTCGACGAAAACTCATAAGTTTTTTCTGGTTCTATTTCGTCGTTGCAAAAAAAAAAAAGATGCAAACTAAGGTATCATTTTTCTTTAATATAAAAAGTGAATAACGAGCAAGCCTTAAAGAACTTTCAAAGATGGATTTTTGCAAATGGTAAGAATTGTATTCACAATTTAATAAAAGCAACTGATACAATAACAAATATAATAAATAAAAACAAGAAAAAATCCTTTTGTTATATTGTTCACTGAAGAGGGAGGACCAATGATATATATATTTACTAACTTCTTTTTTTTAAGTTAGCATTAAGTATGGTAAGCCCTAAGCCAGCTCAAAACTTAGCATTACATTTTCCAAGCAATGTATTTTTTTAGTATAGTAGTGGGAAAGAATAAAATTGTACAAACTAAATGCTTTTAGAATCAGAGTAATCCGAGAACAACTTTCGGCTCCTCGTAATGGCACATAAAAGTTATATACATTTATGATTTTAGGATTTTATTTAATTTTTTATCTGAAACGCTGAGAAATGTTTATTTGGGTTTATAGAGATTTTATGTTAAATAATATAAAGAAACTTGACAGACATAATGCCATAAATAACGGGATTTTTTCTATGTTTTTTGATGGACCTCATTTAAAAATTCAAGTGTTCGTTCAATTTGTTGTTTAACTGTACATATATATTCATACACATAAATTGTTTTATTCATAGTGTATGTATGAACATTAATTAGGCTGCTTCTAAAAAAAAAAAATTCACGAATTTTGGACGGTACAGCTATGGGTTAGATTAACATCCATAACAAAAAAAAATTATCCAATTTTTTAAAAATTTTCGAAAAAAAATTAGTGGTCGCTACTAGACTTTGAAAGTTTGATTTCCCGAACAACATGCGTTATTTTCTTCTGTTCTTACAAGTTTAGTCAACAGCTTTAAGTCCTAAAGCTTTTTATTTCGCAGTGCTGCCAATCCAACTGCTAATGTTACCATTACTGGGAACGAATTGGGAATCCGCATGTATACTTATTTTTAAACACAACATATTCTAGTTGAGTGTTTTCGTATAAGATTTTAAATGTCTGTTTGGTTTAAAACTTTTGTATGTATTGTTGATATTTTAAAATGTCATTTCGTTTTGAATTGTTACTATTGGAAAGTGCGGCCCTCCCTCTAGCGCTGAGACCCACAATATTTTTTACATCTTCTCTTAAATTTATTAACAATTAGTGTTTTCTATTTGTAATATTTAGTAACACTTAATTATGATCTCAAACCTGGCAAGTTCATTTCATATATCGAAATATATTGTCACATATATATGCATATATAATTATATCAAGTTGTATATGAGAATATATAAAGTTTTTTCATCGGGTTAGTAATTGTGTGCATACATAATAATATATACTTTTAAAATACTTTTTTGTTTTCAAAAATATAACCTTTCCTCCAAATACACCAACATTAAATCTGTCCACACGCTAAGTGGATTGAGGGTTCGCTTCAGCATGATTTATTATTTTTTTATTCCTATGATGTATTTAATAAAAAGCGCCCAAAATTATTCGAGTTCTTGCAATTTTTCAATTTCGTTTTATTTTTTAATCATAATAAAAGCTTTGAAAATAATGCAAGATTTTAATAAAATTTTTGCGTCGCAGTAGGTGTACGACAATCTCATTAAAATTAATTTTTTTTTTCCTGGGTACTTGAGGTTGTATGTAACTCAAAATACATTTAATATTGATATATTTTGAAATTTTTTAAATAAATAATTTTTATGAAAATATGTCTTTTTTAGAAATAGGGAAAAGTTTCAAAGTCTGGTAGCGACCTCTAAATTTGTTTTCGAAAATATTCTAACAAATTAGAATTTTTTTTTTTCATGTATATTAATCTAGTAGAGGGTTGTCCCGTCAAAAATTCGACGTTTTTGAAAATAAGAAGCAGCCTACTGAATATATTTTCAACTTGCCTGGCAACTATAAAAAATAAACAATAAACAAAAAAATAATATTATTTTTTATGCAAACAAATAAAAACTATCATATATTTGTGTTATCTACATATTCGGTCATGTCTAAAAAATAGTATAAATAAATTTGTTAATATTTTTGTCAACCATTTTATATTTTCATTTGCCATGACATTGATATTTATAATAATTTAAGCTTTTTTTATGCATTTATTTATTCCGTATTTTTAAAACTTTTGTTTTTTTCTTTCAATTTGTTTAAAAGGATATGTTAGATAATTTAATTATTTGAATACTGCTATATAAATATTTTTACATTAATAGTTTTATAGACTATTTCGATTTAAACGTTTTCTTGTACGTATGATAGAAATTTTGAAGTCTAACAATGGAATTTGCTATAGTTTAATAATGTACGATAATGTTCATTTTTGACCGAACTTTTTAACGAATTCAAAAAAAAAACTAAATTTCTGTTTTAAAATAAAATCCTAATTAGGAAAATATATATAGCAAGTTTCATGCAAATCCAAAGGGGTGAAGTTAAAAAGGCAATATTTTCGTCAATAAGACTTCTGGAATGACTCTTTAAAAGGGGGCTTACAATGTTATATGTGTAAACTTTTGTTGGTCTTACCTTACGAGGCACGCCCTTTAAATGTGCCAATAGGTTAGAAAACGTGATTAGCAATCTGATAATATTAATCAGACTAGTTCGTAGTGTCCTCTTTAAAACCAAATATAAATCTTTTTCTCAATTTTTGCAAACATTTTTCAATGTCGTAATAGTTTTTATTCTAAATAAAAAGTTAGTCGAGATATATATAAAATTCTGTTTTCAAAAATTTATAAAAATCAAAAATTGGTTAAGAACTAGCAGGGTTTTAAAAAATGCCCCAGCCCCAATGCCAATGCCAATTGACAACGAAATTTGAGCACACACCTTAAACTTTTTTGAAATTGATTACTTTAACATTATTTTTTATTTAATAGACCCATAAATTGTGTGATATGGAATATTTTTTTATATCAGTTTGTCATTCCGTTTGTAACGCATCGAAATATAAGTCTAATTTTTCATAATATATATATATATATATTATTGGTCCATATTGAGTTTTTAGATTTAATTTAGAAAAGTCCTCAGAATAGGTAAAATTTAGCCCGTATCATGATTTAGTTGAGCTCTCACACATAATGGTACAGTATATTAGTACAAATTCATAGTAGCGTCTGTTGTAGTAAATATAACGTCATATTTTTCCAGCAGACGTTAAAATGTGAATCATTTTGAAAATTCACCTCAAATTTTTATTTCACTTTTTTTCACCACAAACATTTTTTTTGTTTCACCACAAAAATAGTTCTCAACATCAAAGATGTCTTTTTAACACACAATTTAATTTTTACTTCCCAAAAACTTTTTCACCTCAAAATTGTGTTTTCGCCTCAAACATATTTTTTTCTTAATATTTTGTTGTTGTTTCTTTTGTAAGGTTTCAATGTGGAGGGCATAAAGAACAATTTTGGTAAAACCAAATTTAATACATGTACTAGTTTTAGGATATCTTTAAGCTGCCCTAAGTTGTGGTCAAAAACAGAGAGTAAAATTTTAAATTTTGTCAATACCAGACATGGGACATAATACCAATATTTGTGTATTTAATTACAGGCCAATTACATTTGAATTACGTCTAGTTACATGTAATTTTTTTATTATTTTTTTTTTTTTTTTAAGAGAAGCAACACTCAGGAAATACTTCCTATATTTAGTGTGTTGCTTTCTTTGGAAAGGGATAGTATAGAGATGAAAGGTGGGGAAAGATGAAGGGCTTCAGACATGGCAACACTGTAATTGCGCGAGATGATAAGTCTTAGAACAGTTGTTGCTCGCCACCTGATGGAGAGTTGGCGAACTTATTGAAGCTTTTTGGTTCATAGCCCTGATTCATTATTTTACTTCGGTGGGGTTAATTGCTATGGGAACACCGAAGGTGGACATTGCGATACGTATGAGGGATAGAAAAAACTCATACATATTAATTTGATGTTGCCGGCACCGGGGATCGAACCCGGCACCTTCTGTGTAAAAGTCCAACGCGCTAACCATTGAGTAATTTACCTGTAATTAAATACCCTGATGTTGTTACTAATCCCCATGTTTGGTATTACAAATTTTACACATTTTCTAAGGCATCGCTTAAGCCTACAAGTGTGAGGGTAGGTCTGAAATTACTAATTATATTCAAATATTTCACTAGTAAATGATTGTGAAATGTAATTGACGCCTCCGCCCATGTCTGTATCGAATAGAACTCACATCAGATTCCTAGGAAAAGTGGTTTTTATTCCAAGGGCCGAAAACTACAATTTTTCGTAAAAACTCGCTATTTTTCCTAACTTAAACCCCAATGAGGCGCGGGTTAATATTATTGGCTTGAACTGAAACTTAGTCAATCACATTTTCTAGCCTATTGACACATTTTAGGTGTTGCCGCAAGGGCAAATCAAAACTTGATTTCCTGTGACCACCCTACTCCACAGCAATACAATCCTTTCGTAAATTAGGGAAAAAAAAAATATAATTTGGTTTATTTTCTTTTTGGTTTCCTCAAATTTTGCAACATTATTCAAAAGAATTTTAACATATTGTAAAAAAAATTTGGTTCTATTTAAAAATTAGTCCATTTTGTGTAAAACTATTAAAATTTATAATTTTTATTTTCATTAAAATTGATAAACAATTTGTTAAAATATACAACGAATTATGGAAAACAAATTTCTAAAACAAAATCATAAAACACTCAAATCATATAAAAGTATTTTGACACAATAAAATTTAATTAAATTTATTTAGGGCATGAAGCTTTTAATGGAATTGTTTTAAACATAAATTTGCAAAAACAACAAAAACATGATAGTACTGTAGATTTTAATAATAATATGGGTAATCACAGAAAGTTTAATGAAAGTTATAAGTTTGAAAAATTATAAAAAAATGTTTGAAAACCCAATAGAAAGAAAAGAAAAGCTTTTCTATTACCCATGAAATCAGGCAATATTGTTTTCAGTTTTAAAGAGAGACCAATTTTACTAAAACAAAAAATTACTAGAATTTAGATTAAGAACCCAATTGTATAAAAAAATTTGAAAATTTGTACTGTTTATTTTATTTTACACATCACTTGGGTGAAGTGAAGGGTGCTTTTCATGAAAATAGCTTTTTAACAAAAAATAAATTACACTGATAATAATCCATGCGTAAAATTACGAAAAAATGTCAAAACAACCGAATTATTTGCAAAATGAAAGAAAATTTGTACATTTTACGAAAGTTTCTGTAGTTTTGACAATTGTTTCGTATTTTTATGCATGGTTTATTATGAATGTACTGTAGAAATAATTTCAAACTTCTACTTAGTGTTTTAAAAAATATGCATTGTAAAATGAGTAAAAGAGAATATGCACTCATAGAAATAAACCTGTAAAACTAGAAAAAAGTTACTAACGCCCTGTTTCTAGAACAAGTTTTGCTTCACGTTCGTCTAAAAGCAATAAAAATATACATGCAATGCAAAAACAAAATACATGTAGTGTTCGTGTAGAGGCGAACGTGTTGTAGAAACCAGGGGTAAGTTTCAAAATGACATTTCAGAAAAATCTGCTTAAATTAGAAGATTTTTTTAATAATATTAGTAATAAAGGAATAGTAAAAATTAATCTGTTAAATTTACAACTCTTTGATTAATTGAAAGTAACAAAATAAAATTAAAAAATTTGCAATTTTGAAAGTTTTTTTTAATGAAAATGAAAGTTATTCAAGTTCGAGGCCATACTCTATATTTTTTTGTTAGGATATTGTCTTAACAAATAATCTATAGAGTTTTTGTCAAGTTTGTTATAATTTTTATTAAAAATAAAAATTATGTTTTTTCGACCTTTAATTGTGCAATGAAAATGAAAATTATTCAAGTTCGAGGCCATATACTCTATATTTCTTCATTAGGATATTGTCCTAACAAATAATCTATAGAGTTTTTGTTTTCAAATTTATTATTTGACCCTTTCAGGAATGTGTTGATAGATCTATTTCGGGAATTTTCTAGGTTCCCATCATCAGAACACGTTTTGAAAGCGGTAACAATCCCATGCCAAACCTCAAGCATTCATATGAACTAGTTTACTCACTACATGAGAACTAATATACATATGAGTTTGAAATTAAAGATTATAACCATTGATCAAAAAATAAATTGAAAACTTGTTTGATGTGCAAGATCCACCTCTGGTGGATATTCAATACACGTTTTTTTTTTTTGTTTCTCTCTCCTTTTTTATATTTTGTTAAGTTAGTTAACAAAACAGGGAAAGTAAACTAGGCGGTACTTTGCCTCTTTTCACAAGTTTGTTATAATTTTTATTAAAAATAAAATTATGTTTTTTCGACCTTTAATTGTGCAATGAAAATGAAAATTATTCAAGTTCGAGGCCATATACTCTATATTTCTTCATTAGGATATTGTCCTAACAAATAATCTATAGAGTTTTTGTTTTCAAATTTATTTTTTGACCCTTTCAGGAATGTGTTGATAGATCTATTTCGGGAATTTTCTAGGTTCCCATCATCAGAACACGTTTTGAAAGCGGTAACAATCCCATGCCAAACCTCAAGCATTCATATGAACTAGTTTACTCACTACATGAGAACTAATATACATATGAGTTTGAAATTAAAGATTATAACCATTGATCAAAAAATAAATTGAAAACTTGTTTGATGTGCAAGATTCACCTCTGGTGGATATTCAATACACGTTTTTTTTTTTTTGTTTCTCTCTCCTTTTTTATATTTTGTTAAGTTAGTTAACAAAACAGGGAAAGTAAACTAGGCGGTACTTTGCCTTTTTTCACAAGTTTGTTATAATTTTTATTAAAAATAAAAATTATGTTTTTTCGACCTTTAATTGTGCAATGAAAATGAAAATTATTCAAGTTCGAGGCCATATACTCTATATTTCTTCATTAGGATATTGTCCTAACAAATAATCTATAGAGTTTTTGTTTTCAAATTTATTATTTGACCCTTTCAGGAATGTGTTGATAGTTTTCTTTTCAAATTTATTAATTGACCACTTTCAGGAATGTAATGATAGATCTATTTCGGGAATATTCTAGGTTCCCATCATCAGAACACGTTTTTAAAGAAGTGACAATCCCATTCGAACATCAAACATTCAAACAAAGTTATCCCACTAAATGAGAACTAATATATAAGCTCGAAGTTAAATATTAGTAGATAACAATTTTTTAAAAACATTTGAAATTTTGAAAGTTTTTTTTAATGAAAATGAAAATTATTCAAGTTTGAGGCCATACTCTATATTTCTTTATTAGGATATTGTACTAACAAATAATCTATAGTGTTTTGTTATCAAATTTGTAAATTGACCACTTTCCGGAATGTGATGATAGATCTATTTCTCGAATTTTCTAGGTTCCCATTATCAGAACACGTTTTGAAAGAAGTGACAATCCCATGCAAAATATCAAACATTCATATAACCTATGAGAATATTAGTTCTCATGAGCTTGAAGTTAAAGTTTATCATCATTGATCAAAAATAAATTGAAAACTTGTTTTTTATTATCTTTTGATGATATTTTTATAAGCTAATAAGGCCTAACGTTTGAATGTAAATATAAAAAAAACAATTAATTACATGTTTAACCGAAGTTTCATCAATGGTTTGTTGACTTTTTCAAGGTTTTGTCTATATTTTAATTAGAAAAACTTACATAAATACAAAATTTTTTCATACACCATTAAATAATATTGACTTACAATAAGATGAATATTATTTTTTCACATTAAAACGTTTAATTTTATACAAAAAACAAGAAACATTTAACGTAAAACAATAATTTTAACAATACAGCTTAAGTTTAATATCACAGTACTTTTTCCCTTTTAACTTATTGCAACTCTGTAACAGGTGCTTATTTGTTTATGTTCAAGCTCTACCTTTGGTAGATATACAATACACGCTGTTTGTTTTTATTCTCCTTTTCATTTTTACATTTGTTTTGTTTTATTTAAAACAAGATGTAAAGGGGAAGTAATTTTTAATGCAAATAAAAGTCTGCCCTTATTAAATCAGCAGTCTACAATTCTTGAGCTTGTTGACTCCAGCAAAATAAACTTTTATTTGCATTATACTAAATTGGAGGTAAATATAGCTAACAATTTGTTAATATTACAGTATCTGGGTATTGTTACGTTTGTAATGTAAGAAGAAGCGCAGATTTGATTCGTTCAGCCGCAGCTTGTTGAAAAATGTATCATATATATACCAGAGAACAGAATGAGACCATTCGTTTTTGTTGTCCATTCATACATTCATTGCTTTTGCATTGCTTTTATTCAACAACAACAACTTATGCTGTTTATTCCATTTATTGTTTTTGTTGAATGACTTTTTAACATTCATTTTTGTAATGCCGTTACATATCAAGCAATGAAATGAAATGATGACACATGAATAACATGAAATCATACACAACATTCGCGTAGTATTTGTTGACCTGTAGCAATAATAATCATTTTCTTTTAGTTTTATTAAACATGAAATATGTATAAATTTTTGTTTCATTTTATTAAACATGAAATATGTATAAAATTTTTTAATTTTTTTAATACAGTTAATATGTTTAAAAAAAAAATTTGTTAACGTTTTATTTCAGGGACCGAAATAACAGTTATTTTCAAATTTTTAAACAAAAAAAAGCAATTAGAAGTAAATGTCGGAAAACTGTTTCAAGTATACCATTTTGATCCTTATGAACTAGTCTATAATAAAATGCACTGCTTTTAAAATTTTGATTTTTATTTTTTTTTTTAACAAAAATAAAAGTTTTTTTTTATTTTTATTTTTTGAGCAAAAATAAAAAATATTTTTTGATTTTTATTTTTTCGAGCAAAAATAAAAAATATTTTTGATTTTTATTTTTTCGAGCAAAAATAAAAGTTATTTTTTGATTTTTATTTTTTCGAGCAAAAATAAAAGTTTTTTTTTGATTTTTATTTTTTCGGGCAAAAATAAAAGTTATATTTTGATTTTTATTTTTTCGAGCAAAAATAAAAGTTGAGATAGGCGTGGTAGAGAAGATTAAGCATACTTTTCTAAAAATCATAACTACATTGTAAATTTTTTATTGAATTAGACTGCGCAGTTTCTGGTAACACAACCTTCATCAGTAATCCTTTTTGACAATACTGTAATTATTTGTTATGGTTTTTATTGTTTAATTGCATCTATATGAAATGTTTATTTATTAAATGCAATCCTGACCGTGGCTTGAACCTGCTTTTTATTTTATTTATATTTTTTTATTTATATTTTTTGATTTTTATTTTTTCAAGCAAAAATAAAAGTTATTTTTTGATTTTTATTTTTTCGAGCAAAAATAAAAGTTTTTTTTTGATTTTTATTTTTTCGGGCAAAAATAAAAGTTATATTTTGATTTTTATTTTTTCGAGCAAAAATAAAAGTTATTTTTTGATTTTATTTTTTCGAGCAAAAATAAAAGTTTTTTTTTTGATTTTTATTTTTTTGGGCAAAAATAAAAGTAATTTTTTGATTTTTATTTTTTCGAGCAAAATAAAAGTTATTTTTTGGTTTTTATTTTTTCGGGCAAATGTAAAAGTTATTTTTTGATTTCTATTTTTTCGGGCAAAAATAAAAGTTATTTTCTGACGCAAATTATACCATTGCAATAATTTAGCTTAGTTCCTTACTCCAACTGTGATACTTAGTTTATAAATTTTACTGTGATATTTAATTTTTACTTTATTATTTTTACATTTATTATTTATTAATTATTTTGGTGTTTTATGTCGTGGTGTATAAAAACAAATTATATGTTTTTAAAGTTTAAATGTAAAGATTGACGAAAGATTATTTGTAAGTTAAATTGTTTTATAATACTAAGTTATCATGTTGTCGTATTAACTATTGTTCCCTTTGTATATTTCATAACGTTGCCAGATTTAATAAATATTATCCCTGATGAAGCTGGAAAAATACCAGAGAAACGTTGGATGAAAAAATGAAATAAATTAATCTTTTATTTACATTTAGAAAAATATATGACCTTGAAAGCCCAAATTAGAATAATCTAATACAATATTTAAATATAATTAGAAAAAAGGTCGATTAAACTAAAAATTGATAACTTTTATTTTTGCTCGAAAAAATAAAAATCAAAAAATAACTTTTATTTTTGCTCGAAAAAATAAAAATCAATAAATAATTTTAACTTTTGCTCGAAAAAATAAAAATCAAATAATAACTTTTATTTTTGCTCGAAAAAATAAAAATCAAAAAATAACTTTTATCATCTGACTTTTATGAAAAAAGGAATAATTGTTACGGTCCCTGTTTTATTCATTTAACATTGAGACCATTCATACCAATCGTTGTGTATTCGTTGTTTTCGTGAGTATTAAGTGAGGTTAACACTAGACAAGCAATGCAATGCATGGTTTTCGTTACACTCACTTTTCTCAATTCTATCGATTGTTGCTTTATTGAAATGATGTGAGTTGACAACAATGTGCTCATTTTTAGTGATTGCATTCAAAAGCATGAAATAAGCACTCAAACCGTTCTCTGATATACAATAACACTAAAAGCTAATAGGAAAGGAAACTGCAATTTAGCTGCATTACAATCGAGGCCATACTTGTGTGTGATCGCTAAACGGTCATTTCTTGGTATTGCTGCGTTTGTAATGTAAGAAGAAGCGCAGGTTTCCTTCTTACAGCAGCAGGTTTTTGAAAAATTTATCATATAGAGACAATCTGACAATTATAAGACACAAATAATAATACGGTTTAAAAATGGAAAATCACTGATGAGCCTGTCCATAAAAAAGGAAGAAACTAGTCTAGTCTGATTTAAAAGATAATAGTTCTTATAAGTTTTAGAGAAAAACGTTTATTCTTCTTAACCTCAACATTTCTAAAATAAGAAAAAAAAAATTGCTAGATTTAGCAGTTTTTTGTGCAAGATAATTTTTAACTAATTTTTGGTAGCTTTTTCTGCTATGTTTACAGATTTATTTCTATGAGTGTGCCTATAAGTTAAAATAATATTTATCTCCAATTTATAAGGAAGCCCATAAAAAAGCAATTAACGAAAATTATAATTGAATTAAAAATATTTAAAACAAAATCATTCACACCTACTCCCTTATTCTAATTCTATTTAAATTTCACTATGACTTTTCCTACATTTCTTTCTTACTTAATTATGTACCTATATTATTACTAACAATTAACAAAATATAAAATAAATTATTAAAACTTAGTAATGTTAGGTTTAATAATGTTATTAAACATAAATACATTTACACCCACATACTATTATAAGCACAACAAACACACCCATATATCTGTATATGAAGAAAAGGAAACGGAATTAAATACTACGGCATATAAACTTAAAATGATTGTAAAAAATTTTAAAAGACAAAATGAATATAAATTGGCCTGCATAGAATACTTTTATATATAAAAATGAACATAAATTATATTTAAAAATGCATAATAAAAAGAAAATTCTTTAAAGTCAATTTAAATTTAATTCTTTTTTTATTTCAATAAAAATTTATTTCTTTATGAACATCTATCAAAAATTTTTATTGTATTATGTTTTATGTATTTTAAGTAATTAATTTCTCTTTAAAATTTTATATATTTATTTAAGTCAATTTGATATTGTTATTTTATTTTGTTTTTTTTTTTTCGTGTCACTTGTTTACTTTGTAATTAATTATTACTATTTTTCTTTTTTATGATTAAAAAAATGTTCTAGTATATTTTTTATCTTAAAAAATTTTAATTACAATATAAGTTTCTGTTGTTAGTAACGATAAAAAATTAAGAATTATTAAAAAGAAATTGTAAGAAGTTATTTAAAAAAAAAAATAAAAATAAATGCAACATAACAAGTTTTGTAAATTATATTTTCATAATAAAACCAAAATAATGATATTGAAAAAAAACAACGAAATAAAAAATGAACAAATAGCGTAGTAATGAACATGCAAAAATAAAGTTTGACGTTTTTTTTCGTGGTTTAAAATTAATATGGTAAGTATACACAAAAAAAAAAAAACAGTAGGCACCAACAATGGAATTTGTTAATTCAACTCACTCATTTCAAGGTTCCATGAAATAATACCCCACGAAATAACTCCAAAAAAAAAAAATAATAGTAGTGCCCAAAATTTTTATGGATAACAACAGCAACGATAATTGGCGAGTTATTTGATTTTTTTGGAGATATTTTTTTTTTCATTTTTAAACTGGGTACTTATTTCATGTTGAAATAAAACCCCATATTTTCAAAATAAAATAAATCGCCAAATATTATTTTAAGGGAGTTATTTCATTTTTATAAAATTAATTTTCCTAAAAATAGAGTAGAATTTCTACTCGCATAATCATTAAAGAAAGCTTAGTTATTGAAATTGCTCGTGAAGCAAAAAACCAATCAATAAACATGAATTTAAAAATTATTCCCAGAAAGTATTACTAAGTTATACATAGAGAAAAAAAAGTTATAAAAAAAAATGTACTTACAATAACGAATTAATATTTCAGGTGTAAAACAAATTTTTGCGAATTTTTTATTAGCAACGATTTATACTCAAACAATTCTAAGCTAATTAACGAATTAATAGTTGCATAAATTCGCACGAATTGTTATTTTCAAAATTTATAAGTTTTGCTGCATAAAAACTTTTGTATGGGTGTAAATCGGTTGAATATGCAAAAACCGTTTGAATTTTTAATTTCAACAATTTATTATAGCAAACCTTTAATATATTTTTTTTTTTAATTTATAACGAGCCTCCGTATATTTACAAAAATAAAGCAAATCAAACATATTAGCTAGGTTGATACTAGTATTTCGATCCAGCTAAAGATCTCATCAGAACCCGAAGTTTTACAAAAGTTAGAGCCTCCATAAAAATCATTAATTTTGCTCCATTCTTGCATTCTTAGTAATCATGCACGTGGTTCCTAACATGACGTTACAAAACTGTAAAGACTAAAAATGTTCTATTTATATACAAAATAATATTTTTGATGCAGAAAATATTTTTTTAATGTAAATCGGTTGGAAATTCAAAATTCGCATGAAATTTTCATCTCCCACCGATTTACACTCAAATAAAAATTTTCTGCGCTAAAATTATTATTCGTGTGCTAGTATGCAGAAAAATTTTTGTTTGAGTGTAAGTCGGTTGGAAATGAAAAATTCGCTCAAAATTTACATGTCCAGTTCAAAACATTTTGTACGACCAGTAATTCCCAATAATCTTGACATATGGTTCCAGCAAGATGAAGCTACAGCTCATACCACGAGAGACAGATTTGACAGCCCCTATTTTTTTTTTGTGGGGTTTCTTGAAAGGAAGGGGTCACGTCAACAAACCACAAAGCATTCAGCAAAAAAATTACAGAATTGGAGCCAGATACGTTGCACAACTTAATTTTGAAAAGAGCCATTGAATTCCAACACGAAAATGGACCCCATTTAACTGAAGTCATTTAAATAAAATCGTTTTAAGATTTCAAATCAGTCAGTCAAAGTTCAATCACTAAAATGACTTCAAATTTTTTTTTTTTAATTTGTTTAAAGCTGGAACATTTAATTTAAATATACATTGGTTTTTAATTCTCTTATACTATTTATTATCAATAAAAATTACTTTTCCGAAATAAAAATACATAATTTGAACTCAAAAGCCCTCATACAAGACCCATAAATGTTTTTTATCAGACTCAAAAATTACTCAATAGACGCTCCAATCCACAAGCGAAATTTAGACTCATTTTCTAGACTCAATCATGACTGAAAAATACCCCAATTTATGAGGGAAGCTCATTTTTCTGACTGGTTTTTGAGTCCAAACTAGGCAATTTTGGGTGAACCACTTTCATACGAAATATTTAATTTTTAATAATATTTTTTATCCCATTTGGGACTAATTTTTGATCCTGTTTACTGGCTGGAATTTAATGCGAGCTGCAAAATTCGGAGCCCTGAAAATGTATGACTCTCAAATGACTCCAGAAAAAGCTTATTTTCTGTTTAGATATGAACCTATTTTTTTTTTTTGATATTTAAAAAACAATAATCAGAAAACAGCCTTCGCTCGGAGTCAAAAATGAGCCATTTTAAAGGAATCAAAAATTGATCAAAACTATAGGGGAAATTATTGTCTCAAGAAAATGACACAGAAAAATAGGGGAATAGGAGTGATTTAAAAAAATCAAAAATTGTTTCTTTTTCAAAAGTATTGTTTTTAAGTAAAGAAAAATTCTACAATTCTAAATTGTGTATGGTTTTTGCGTTTTAATACCGCTAAAGCACACATATAATACTTATTAGGGCGGGTCGATTTGTAGAAAGGACAAAAAAAATCGCTCAACGTACAAGGAAAATCGTATTCAAGGGATCAAAATAAGAAAGTTTGCCGAAGGAACCATTAGTCTAAAACGAATTCTGATGTGCCGACTTTTGACCCTTAAGTTCAAATTTTAAAAAAGCCCACTTTGATATTTCAGAAAGTAGGAGGAATCTCTCCAAAATTATGGGAGCTGCTTCTTCTCCGGGAGACGCGCTAGCAGATTAATGCATAAATCATCATTCTAGGTGACCGTTAAGGGGTTAATATTTAATTTGAAAAAGGGCCTTTTTAGCCGTGTTTTTATAGCAAAATGTACAAATCTCGGGATAGAGATATTTCAGAAAGTAGGAGGAGTCTTTCCAAGATTAGTGTCTATATTTCTTCTCCGGAAGACGCTCTAGCAGATGAATGTATATATTATATTCGATTGTGTTGGATTCGATTGGGGCACTCTAAATGGGTCAGAGTGGGATTTTTCAAAATTTGAAATTTTGAAAAGTCGGGACATCAGCATTCGTTTTAGAGGTATGGTTCCTTCGGCAAAGTTTCTTATTTTGATCCCTGGAGAACGATTTTCCTTGTACGTTGAGTGATTTTTAAATCGGCCTTCCCTAACACTTATATATAAAATTTTGAAATTTATTTCTGTGTAATATAATTTTACACTACAAAAATGTATGAATATGTGAAATAGAAAAACGATATCTTACAAGAAAATATTTTAAACTATTTAAATAAAAATTTGCAGGTTAGGAGGAAAATCCACAATGCTTTTGTAATTTCTTTATTGAGTTGTTTAAAACTGCACAAAAAACTTCAGAAAAGTTCTAAATACAATTACAAAAAAAAGAACTATTCATATTTACTTGTCAAATTCCATGCAAATTTTTAATCAGAATCTAAGAATTTTTAAAAACTTCTATTGGTTTTTAGATATATTTATATTATTAGTTTAATAAATATCGCAGAATTTAGCTTTGAATACCTTTTTCATAATAACGATTTAGTATGAATATGTGGCGTATGAGTGTTAATATTTCAAATTACAATTCATAACACTCATACGCCAAATATGCTATTAGAGCTAACAAGGGGAGTCTGCGGATGAGTTCTTTTCGATCATAATGACATTTGGATGAGATAAATAAAAAAAAAAAACAAGTGACGCGTATTTTTTTACGGCCCCATCTCACGTTTAAACGTTAAAAGGTGGGCCAAAGTTGAAACATGTCTGAATCTAATGAAATTCAAATTTATTATATTTTGGGGGAAAAAAATATAAAACCGAAACGAATAACGGTTACAATTTTCGGTCCGGTTAATTTGTATCTTTATTTCGGTTAAGTTTCGGTTTGCTGTTTTTTCATTTTTTTCGTTTACGGTATACCGCAACCCAAACAGTGATAAGTATTGATAAGTATTCTATTAATAGAAAGAAAGAGTTTCCTGGACAATTTTTAATGAAATTTTTTCACTAAACTGTATGGAAAATTTCTTAAACTTTATGAAAAAGCTTCATGGATTTACTGCTACAATCTGCACAGAAGCTTTTTCATTAGTCGTATGCAACTTTTTAAAAAATTAAATGAAATTATTCATTAAAGTTAATGAAAAACTGCATTAATTTAATGAAATTTGATTTAATGGAAGAGTTCCAGTGACAGTCGTGAATATTATGAGATGGAGAAGATGAATTTTGAGTACGTTGCCGGTAAAATATAAATTTTATATCATAGATTACATAGATATCAAACTCTTATTCTTCTTTAAACAAATCAGATCACATTAGATAAAGATCGATATTTATTCTTATATTTATTCTTAAATCAAAATTTATCTCAAAGTTGGGAAGATCCAAAAAATATTGGGTATACATATTAATAATGTCGATTTGGACAACATATGGCAAAACTATCGCATATGGTTTTTGTCAATAATAACAAATGTGGTATTTTGGAGGGAAAACATCTGTTATTATAATTCAGTATTCGATAGACGCCAAAGTGTAAACACACATTTTTTTCAATCGCTATAATAATGTCGAATTTTGTGCCTAAGAAAGATGTTTTGCAGGGAAGTCTGATAACCTTCTTTGATTTGAAGAAAACGGCTGCTGAAAGTTATCGATTGTTGGTAGAAGCACCAACTCAAAAGACTTGTGAACGGTGGTTTGCGAGATTCAAAAGTGGTGATTTCGACACAGAAGACAAGAAAGTTTGAAAGATGAAGAATTGTAAGCATTACTCTACGAAGATTGTTTTCAATCGCAAGAAGAACTTGCATTACCATTGGGAGTCACACAATAAGCCATTTTCCTACGTTTAAAAGCATTGGATTCATTCAAAAGCACGTAAGTTGTGTCCCATATGAATTGAAGCCGAGAGACGTTGAAATGCGATTTTTCATGTCAGAAATGCTGCTTGAACGCTGCAAAAAGAAGTTATTTTTGCATCGTGTTGTTGCTAGTGATTAAAAATGGATACATTACGTTAACCCCAAGCGCAAAAAGTCATATGCTAAGCCCGGCCAACCAGCCAAATCAATGCCGAAGCGTAATATACATGGCGCAAAAGTAATGCTCTGTATTTGGTGCGATCAGAAGGGTGTTTTGTATTATGAGCTGTTGAAATCGGGTTACACGATCATCGAATTGATTCGTTTGAAGAGAGCAATACTCTGCCAGTCACGAGGCCATAATCTTCCATCATGACAACGCTCGGCCACATGGTGCACTACCGGTCAAAAACTATTTGAAAAACAGTGGATGGGAAGTTTTGGCTCACCCAACCTTGCAACTACTGACTACTATTTGTTTCGATCGATGCAGAACGGCCTTACTGGAATACGCTTCACTTCAGAACAGGGTATCACAAATTGGCTTGATTCATTCTTTACCTCAAAACCGGAGCTGTTCTTTTGGCGCGGAATCCATATGCTATCAGAAAGATGGGAAAAAGTAGTGGCTAACTATGGACAATACTTTGAATAATGTATCATTTCATTTTGTTATTATAATAAATGCATTTTTCAAGCAAATAAATCGACATTATTAACTTGTATGCCCAATAACTAGTGTAAGATCCTAATGGATCCCAAATTACGTTTATCGCAGCTTGGTAGAGTAATTTTATTGATTGCTTTGTTATAATCTTTTATACAGTATTCTGAAGAGTACAAAAAGCTTAGAGATTGTTTATCTATTACAAATTCATTCATTCGTTTTTGTATGAAAATTTGTCTTTAATTTACGAAAACTAGATTTATTGGCCTATACAGTGGACCCAGAGTTGCCACGTTTTTGAATTATTTGAAATATAGGATGAAAAGGCTTTTCGGGAAAAGTCGAATAAAAACCGAACGGTTTGGAATATGAGAAAAAGCGCAGACATGCCCTCGATTAAATAAAATAGGCATTGCTTTGCATTATTTTTAGCTAAATACACCCAGTGATAATTTATTATTTGATACATTACTTTGTAAAGAGTACTTATTACCTTCTGCAGTACTTTAAATAATAATATACTTTAAAAAATATGGGCGTTGTGGTATGATGTTTAGCGCGTTGGACTGTTACACAAATGGTCCCGGGTTTGATTCCCGGTGGCGACAACATGAGTTTAGAAAAATAATATGTATAAGTTTTCTATCACTTATATGTATCGCTGCGCCCACCTTCGGTGTTCCAATAGCACTTAACCCCACCGAAGTAAAATAATGAATAAGGGCTATGAAACAAAATGCTTCATTAAATTCGCCAACTCTTCATTAGGCGGCGAGCAACAACTGTTCTAAAACTTATCATCTCGCGCAATTACAGTGTTGCCATGTTTGAAGGCCTTCATCTATCACCACCTTTCATTTCTCCACTATCCCCTTTCCAAAGAAAACAACACATTAATAAGTAGGAAGAATTTCCTGAGTGTTGCTTCTCTTTTTTTAAAAAAAAAAAAAAAAAAAAGCAATAGGGTAAGGTGTTCATTTAGACATATCTTTAACGAATTTACAATGAAGAAAAATGCAGTTAGGTTTTAAACTATCAAATGTTATATGCCTCAGTGGCCTAGAGTATAGAGCAGTCGCCTGTTAATCAGACGACATGGGATCGATTCCATGCACGATCATGTTTTAAAAACAAATAATTACATATTTTTTTAAATTTTTATTTTTTTTTTAAATCTATTTTTAGGTTGCCAGTAATGAATTACTCCTAACTTTTGGGAAATTTCATATAAAAAAACTTAGAATTATAATATAAAAGGTAATACGTCCATACCTTCGAGTTAAGGTTACTATTCTCATTATTTGGTAAAGTGTGTTTTTGCTGGGCAACTACAATTTCCTAATAAAGCGCCACATTTAATGTTACTCAAGACATATTTTTTTGAATAACAAATTTATTTGAAAGTTATTTGGCATAATTTGCAAACAAGTAGACGTGTCTTCAAAAAACCTTCCACTTGTCTATAGTTACTTCTAATAGAAGGAAATAAATCGAAAAAAATAATATGGGGTAATTTTTGAACCCACTTGGTACTGCCTAAACATGAGATTGGGCAGATAAAAAAAAAACACGGGTACCTTAAATGTTTATTCTCTACAACATATCCGAAGTTCATAAAGACCAGTCACTCCGGGTCGGGCTATCTCCCTTGTTTGTTAATTTTCCTTAATTTTGGGCATTTTAACGTTTTTAAAAACACAATTCTTGGCTAAATATTTGTGCGTTCATTACAAAAATTACATATTGGCCAAATTCGATGCCATATTGCCCAAAAAAAAAATTACAGGAACAAATTACTCACAGTTGTTTTTGTGGCGATATGACATTTTATTTTTGGGCGTTATTCATATTTTTCATAGGAAACCACTTTAATGTATATTCATACTTTAGTCACAACTTTCGTATTCGTTATAGAATTAGAATTAAAAACTTGTCCCTAAAGAGGTTAACGTTGTTAGCGAAAAATTAAAAAGATATTTTTAATACCTAACAATTTCTAAAATGCGCTTAAAAAATAATTTACTTAATTCTACTTACAAGTGAATGAAGTGCTTTATTTACATTTCTATTAACACTATAATGAACGAGGATACCTTAACGTGGTTTTAATCTATAGGTCTAGATACGATAAAAAAAAAATTAACCAATTTTCCTAAAAAAAAGACCGGTATAGAAGCGAAAAATATTCCAGTTTGAAATTTCGTAAAATTAAAATTCATCCAAAAATCTTAAAACTTATTGAAAGACGTTAATAATGAGCAAGGAATTAAGTTGAAGTCTCTTCTTGGAAAGTAAAGTTTGTTTGAAAATAACATCAGAATAAGCTTAAAAAATTCTCTTAAATCAAAAAGGTTAAACTCTTAACTCATTAAAGGCTATTATTATAACATTTGGCAAATCAAATATCCTTTATGTCTGTAGCAATGTGCAGAAACTTGATCAAAGTTGATGATTTCTTGCTTAACAGGGGTAACGTCATTTTCTAACGATATTTCAATTATTTCGATAACAGGGTTTTAGTGATAACGGTATTTAAGTAATTTCGGTAACGGTATTTGTAATATTTAACGGTAATTTTCGGTAGCGGTATTTTAAGAATGACGATTTTTCAGTTATTTCGGTAATGTTATTTTAGGGGTAACGTTATTTTAGTTATTTCGGTATCGATAACATCAAAGCACACCGATATGTTACCAAATTGTAATGACTGGCTATTTTATGATTAAACTTCGAGAAAATATATCTATAAACAGCGTTTTTTTATATCTCGACTTAAATTAATAAAAAAAATTAAGGTATTTATATTTTAACGGTAACGATATTTAAAATTTCGGTAACGTTATTTTAAGGATAACGCTATTTTCGTATTGCCGTAACATAGTTTTAGCGATAACGCTCTTCAAGTTATTTCGGCAACGATATTTTAACTATATCGGTATTTAAGTTATATCGGTATCGGTATATATCGGTATATACGGATGACGGTATTTCAATTATTTCGGTAACGGTATTTTAGCGATAACGATAGTCAGTTGAAAGAAGTTTAAATCGGTATATGCGGATTATGGTATTTCAATTATTTCGGTAACGGTAGTTTAGCGATAACGATAGTCAGTTGAAAGAAGTTTAAATCGATAATAGTTCTTCGAATCAATTCAACATAAGTTCTTCGAATCAATTCAATGACATTTTAGTTTAAAGAGAAGCAACATTCAGAAATTCTTCCTATTTATTAATGTTGTGCTTTATTTTGCAAGGGGATAGTGGAGAGACGAAATGTGGGGAAAGGGCTTCAAACATGGCAATACTGTAATTGCGTGAGATGATAAGACAGTTGTTCTTCACCACCTAATGGTGATTTGGCGAACTTATTGAAGCTTTTTTGTTCATAGCCCTGATTCATTGGTGCTATGGGAACACTGAAGGTGGGCCTGGGAACGAAAACTTATACATATTAATTTTTATTTTATTTTTTCTAAATAGATGTTGCCTTCAACGGGAATCGAACACGGGACCATTTGTATAACAGATTGGTGCTAACCAAAATGTAGCGAAAGAGTCACATTTTGTTTTAATTTCCTTAAGACTGGGAAAAATTTGACTTTTCTTTAATATTTATTTAAGTTTTAGCATTGTTAAAAACAAATTAATGGTCTTTTTAACGAATTTGGTAAAAAGTACCAAAAGCACTAACGAAAAATTACAAAAGCATCACTTAGTGCTTCTTTATGTTTTGGCACCTTGAGTAAAATTTTGGCGTTTTGTGTCGTTTAAAAGCACCACAAATAGTACCAAAAGCACCAAGTTGGCATCACTGGTTGAAACCTCTTTATAAATTAAAAATTACTTAAATTTAGTTCAACAACTTTAACTTCTTAAATTTAAATTTATAACATCTAAAATATTTTCTTTAAAAATATTAAAATATTTAAACCTTTGGAATTCTTATTTGGTTTATACAAGGGCGGATCAATAAGTCCGTGACTTTTTAAATGAGACACAGTTTTTTTTTTTGCAAAAACAAATTATTTTTCAACATATTCTCTCAATGCACTTTGTCCCATGTTCCTCCAATTTTTGTATTCCTTCCAAAAAATAGGATTTTTCGAGGTCCATAAAATAGGCATTTCTTGGCCATATGGGGTCGTTTTTTTTTAAATCCTCGTTAAATCGGTCCAATAAGTTGGCATAATACTCGCCGTTTAATGTTTTTCCCTTTTGAAGGTAATTTAAATCTGTTTTCATCACCTTATTGGTCACGATTACGTTTATGGTCAATTAAGAGCAAACGCGGCACCCATCTTGCAGACAGCTTTCTTAAACCCAACTGATCATTTAAAATCGAAACCACACTGCCATATGAAATGCCCATTGCATCAGCAATCTCACGCACTATTACTCTTCGATCGTCCAACACCATATCGTGGATTTTTTTCGACATTTTCGGGTGTATCGACCTCAATTGGCCGTCCAGAACGTTCAGCGTCATTTGTACTTGTGCGACCACAACGAAAGTCGGTAAACCAATTTTTTACCATTGAAATCGATAGTGCAGTGTCCCCATAGTATTTATCAAACTTTTCCTTGGTTTGATTGACGTTTTTTTTCGCAAAAAAATAATGTTTAATGAGCACTCGAAATTCACTTTTTTTCATTTAAAAAAAAAAAACACGAGGTTGTATGTTTTGAACAGCTGTTTAACGCAAAGCAAGTGACGGAACTTACTCAAAATTTGATAGCAGTCTATTAACAGGTGGTACTTGTTACATTTGCAGTGTTTCATATAACTATGAGGGAAGTTCGAAAAGTCGATGACTTATTGATCCGCCCTCGTGGTTCATATTATATTATATTTGTTTTGTCAAGTAAAACTTAAGTAATAAATTTCATATTCAGAACATTTTTATTTACGAAAATAATCTTATAATTATTTTCGTTAATACTATCTTAAGAGATAGATAAAATTGATTAGTTCACTGATAGGTAGCAAAGCTAAACACTGAACGTAAAAACCATACGCCAATCTGGTAACGTTGTGAAATAGAGAAGGAGGAGATTAGAAAAATTAACAAAAATCTAAAAATAGAATATTTATGTTTGTTAATGTTGTCACTTCTGAGTATAATTACAATAAGAGAAAAGCTAATAGTAAAGAAAACTGCAATTTAGCTGCAATACTTTCGAGGCCATACTAGGGTGTGATCGCTAAACTGTCATGACTTGGTATTATTATGTTTGTAATGTATGAAGAGCGCAGGTTTGATTCTTACAGCCGCAGATTGTTGAACATTTTGTCATATAGAGACAATCTGACAATTAATAGACACAAATAATAGTACAATTTAAATGGAAAATCTCTGATGACGCCTGTCCATAAAAAGGCAGAAACTAGTCTAGTCTAATTTAAAAATGAATAGTGTTTATATTTTTTACAGAAAAACTTTTGTCTTTCTTCTTAACTTCAACATTTCTAAAAACTTATATTTGCAAAAGTATATACCCTTTGAGACTTACAATTAAAAAAATGATATTATAAAAAAACTCAAACAGACAAGCAACATTTTTTTTTTGTTTTTATTTATTTAAATATACCTACTCAATATGAGTATAACTTATGAACAGGAAATAAATTACTATTACATTAGCACAAGTTTTAAAATATTTTAACTAGATTTAAAGAAAATTTATACTGAATTTAAGTCAAAAATATACTAAATTTAAGTAAAGATTCATAAAATTTAAGACAAAATTTACTAAATTTTAAGACATATTTACATAATGGTAGTTAATCGCTTTCACTTGTTTTTAAGAAAACCGTACACTTGATTTGAGTTAAATTTTCTGTGGAGTAAAAGAATTCCAGAATTTCTTCAATTTCAATTTAAAATTTTTTTGAGTATACGAACTAGAAAAATAATGGATTTTCAGTAAGGTTAGGTTGGGTCGAAAAGAGGATTCGGAGAAGGGAAATGCTTCCCCAATCCTACTCAAGTCCCTGAGGACTTGCTCTTAAGCCGGAATGTCGGCTTGTTGTGCGCTCTAAAAAATCGGTCCCATGTCTATTTCCTACCCCAGGAACTCCGTCGCACTGACGAAGTTCCTCATCCTATGCGCCTAAGATCCCCCAATGTGGATGTTGGGTCACTGGATAGTATTTCCAATCGGATCCCAGCAAATGCCGGGCATTCACAGAGATAGTGTTCCAGGGTCTCCTCGTCCTCCACACAAGCCCTACGCACTCCCGAGTACGCTATACCAATACGGTGGAGATGGGTCCTCAGTGTCCCGTGAGGATTTCCATCAAAAGACTCAGATCCTTCCTACTAAGATTCAGAATTTTCCTCGTCTTGTCCCTATCCGGGTTTCCCCAGAGAATCCCCGTAGTCATGCCAACACCCGCATTCTCCCAGATGGCCCTATGCATGTTGTCAGCCCAATCCACCAGCTCCGCCTTGAGAGCTCGAAAAGGTCTAGCGTTCCCCAAAGTGACTTACTGCAGGGAAGATCCTCCCCTAGCCAATTCGTTCCCCGCTATACCACAGTGTCCCGGCACCCATATAATCTCAATGCGTCTCCGCGAAGAGAAATCGTTAATTTCCCCCTTACACCTGAGTATCGAAGATCACAATATCACCGGTCAAGCCCATGATATTCACCTGCTTAATGCATTCCGTAATCGCGGTGACCTCCGCCTGTAGGTCACCAAGACAGTTTGTATGCTTTGGCTATTTCGCGCACTGTATAACCCATTTATTGCTTATTTTTCACGTACATCACAAACAAAAATTAGTGCATTGCAGGGTTAAATTGTAAATAAAAAAAGTGTTATTTTTTTTTACTCTTAATTTTATTTCCTCCTACACATGATGTATAAAATTTCCATCATATGTTGACTAACAATTTTCAAATTCTCCTTCCACAACTCATCATTGTCGTCTACTTAAATTTTTTTTTTCATCACACAACATAATTTTTTGCTTTCTTGTTGTTGTTGTTTTTTGAATGTTTATGCGTTGTGATGGTTGCAAATCCGATACTTGAAGCCACTTTTGTGACATTATTTTCAGCTTTTTTTTTCTTTAACAAACAACAACAAAAAAAAATCAAAGGGGGAGCATAAACAACAACAACAACAATAATATATATAGTAACGGTTGTTGTTGTTTGTATATTGATATAGTCAAAGTTTATATTTGTACTAGTGTGTGTGTATATGTATTGTATTGTATGATACAATGTATAGATGTGTAATGCGTAAAGTAGCTGAAAGGTAAATAACTTGAAAAGGTCCTTTAAACAAAATTTAAGCAAATTAACTTATTTTTTTTTATGAATATGATTTGATGTTGAAAAAATTAATGAACAAACCCACTCTCTTATATATACACACACACACACACACACACATACAACAACATAAATTATTGGGTAAATCGTTTTATCGACGATAAGTATTGAAATCTTTAAAGCGTCGAAAAAGGGAAAACGGAAGAAAAGCAACAGGGTTTGTTTGTATTTCAATTTTGTTGTTGTTGATTTTTTTTTGTTGTTGTTGTTGCTGCTGTTATTATTATAAAATATTTTAAATAAAAAGAAAGAACTTGAAACAGAAAATATTGCCTACATAAACATTTACTTATCTAAGCGTAAAAATCAACTTAATGCTGAGTTTGTTACTTTTTTTCGATTTCTTTCAATATTTAATGGATTGTTTAATTTTAATATAATATTTGATAAAAAAAAGGAAGAGCAAATAAATTTGTTTAAAAGTATTAACAATTTAAATAATCGTGTGAACTTTAATAAGTTTTAGCACAAGGATACAATTTTTATAATATATTACAATTGCTACAATAGGTGGTCAGGCATTTAGAGAACCATTTATAAATATAAAACTTATGTGACTTATTAAAGTAAGCAAAACGTTTCTCAGAATTTACAAGTCTTATAATTAGTTTTTAAAAAGTCATTTAAACTAGTGAGAACATTGCTCTACAATCAAAACTATTCTACGAAAAATCAATTTCTAAGAAATTGATATAATATCACAGTGCAACACATAAAATCCAAACTCCTTCTCGTGTGCCTTTTTTTCAAAGTACTTATCGAAACTAAAAAATCGAAATTTGGGTTTTGACAGTTTAGCTGATGTTCGGATTTTATGGCCTCATGTATATTTTGGCTAAAACTTGATTTTTCCCAACAACATGAAATTATCCTGACGGCTATATCTCGGAAACCAATTACAAATTTGTTTTCCTGTCTTCGCCACAATTGTAGCTATGGACTAAAAGACAAAAGGTGTAAAACAACATAAACCGAAAAAACTGTATCTACACGCTGAAAAAAACTAACTTCTGGAAACATAAATGCTGGAAAATATTTCCATTTCCCATGTTTCTAATATAACATGTTTGCTTGCAAATATATTGATATTTGCCTGCAAACATATATATGTTTGGAACTAGTGAAAAGCGTCTACCTACAAACATATATATGTTTGGCTGCAAATATATATATGTTTATTATAAGTATGTTTGCATGTCCCAAACATAATATCTACGAATTTTAAAATTGCAAATATGTCTACGTTTAGATTTGAAAATTTTAGTCACTGTAAATATATATATATATATATATATATATTTATTTGAAAACATATTCAAAAGTGTCTGTTTTTGTGTGCAGTGCCTCAAAATTGCTCAAATGTCGAAAATTATTCATGCTTTCTATTTTTTTTCACTATTTTTGGCCTATGGCCGCCAAACTGTGGCAAACTCACTGAAATAATCTTCAGAAAAAATATTCCTTATAATATAATTCATAATTCTTCTGAAAATTATAAAGGGAGATTGTTTAGCAACTTTCTTTTTGGCAACACTGTTTTTGGCAGCTCAACTATTTTCGTGTAACATGTTACTGTTAAACATGTTCAGCTTGGTCTATAATTTAACCATGAATTGACTTACAAACGAACAACGCTTGCATATTATTGAATTTTATTATCAAATTTCATGCTCGGTTAAGAAAGTGCACTTCTTCCAATTTATGGCCAGTTTGGTCTTGAGTCCAAATTTCGCAAAATATTTATATTATTAGACAATAAACCACAAACACGCATACATAGAGTGCGGACAGAGGAAATATCGCAGCTGTAGCCGGCAGTGTTGTTGATGATCGTGAATTGTCGATTCGGCGCCGTTCGCAGCCTTCTGAAGAGGCTATTCGGAATATTGTAACTAAATTTCGCACCAAATTTACATTATTGGACATTAAACCACCAACACGCAAATGTAGAGTGCGGACAGAGGGAAATATTGCATCTGTATCCGCCAGTGTTGTTGATGTGATGTGAATTATCGATTCGGCGCCGTTCGCAGCAATTATGCCTCTGTTACTCCACTACGTGCAAAATTTTGTGAAATGATTTCTGTGTAAAACCTTTTAAAATACAGCTGGTGACAGAATTGAAGACACACGACCTACCGCAACGGCTAACTTTTGGTGAATGGGCGCTGGAAAATTGTGTTCAGCGACGAAGCTCATTTTCAGTTGAATGGATACGTATGCAAAATTGCTGTATTTGGTGTCAATAGCAAACAGAAGCATTGCAAGAACAGCCAATGCATCCTGAAAAATGCACTGTTTGGTGTGGATTATGGGCCGATGGCATCATTGGACCGTACTTTTTCAAAGACGACGAAGGCAATAACGTTACTGTGAATGCCGAGCGCTACAGTGCGATTATTAAATTTTTTTTCCCCCAAAATAGAAAAGCTGGACATGGGTGACATGCGGTTTTAACAAGACGGTGTCACATGGTGAACAGTTTATTTTACGTTTGGGGCTGATCAATTGGCCGCCTAGATCGTGCGATTTAACGCCTTTAAACTATTTTTTGTGGGGCTATGTGAAGGCTCATGTCTATAGGGACAAGCTTGCAACGGCTGACGCACTGGAAGCCAATATTGAAGAATTTATTCGTGAGATACCGGCCGATATGTTGGAGATAGTATGGCAAAATTTAACCCAGCGTATTAGTCATTTGAGGCGTAGCCGCGGTTAACATTTACATTACATCATCTTCAAACATTGAATTATATAGATCGTTCTATCGACTCAAATTAAGATTTCATACATTTTTCTAAATTTTATGTGTTTTTTTTAAATCAAATCCGAAAGCTCTTAAAAAGTCACCCTTTAGTTGATGAACTAAAATCTCTAATTTTCGGTGTAAAATACAGTTGAAAAAATTCCAGTATTATAATGCTCTGCAGAATTATGAATAATATTATAAGGAATATTTTTTCTGGGGATTACTTTACTGAATTCCCCACAGTTTGACAGTTATGGGCCAAAAATATTGAAAAAAGAACGAACAAATTAAGATTTTTCGACATTTTAGAAATTTGAATCACTAGATGCAGGACTTTTTGTAAGAAAGCATAAAAAAGTTTGAAACATTTTCCTAATATACGAATATCTCAATGAACCCATCATTTTTTCTGAAAACTTTTCCACACTTTTGTCAAAGAAATGTCTTTCAGATTTCATTGAACTTGGTATTTATATTCTCCTAGTAAATATAGAGTTTACATATTTTTTTCTTTTTCCAAAATTCGTTATTGTTCCAGTCAGGCGCGGATCAAGGGGGAGAGAATACGGGACATTCCCTAACCCAAAATAAAATATAAGAAGCGTTCATCAAAATTATTAAAACTTCCCAAAACCTTTTTCTGGATCCGAGCCTGGATCACGTTTATTCGCTGCTCAAAGTAAAGGGTTTTTTTTAGCAAATTTGAAAGCAATATAAAATGTTTTGAACAATTACAACTTTTGAGGGTGGACTTATGGCATACAAGATATTGAAATTTGTCGTAGTTTATAATGTAAATATATAAAATTTTATATTAAATATCAAGGATACATTCGTCCATTTTTCATGAACACCTCTGACGCCCAACTTGAAATTTTTATATGTTATAAGTGATACTTTGAGTTAATTGCAAAATACATTTCATAAAAATTAACAATGGATCTTCTGAGGTATTCGCGAATTAAGGATATTTTTCAATTTCGTGTTTAAAGAAGATGATTTGATCTTTACAAAAAATACCACATTTAAAAATAAAAAGCTAAAAATCAATGAATGCTTCCGCAATGTAATAAGTTTTACATAGATTATAATATATGTAAAAAATATGTTAAAAAATTAAGATATTATTTTTTTTTTTTTGCATTTGATAAAGTTCTTTCCTTTTTACCTCTACACACAAACTATAATTTTAATACCAAAGGAAAACTTCTGCTTTAGCTTGTTTCCATCAAAGCAACACAAAAAACGGCACACTGGCAAGAAAAAACTGAAGAAAATTTAATCATAAAAGTGCAAGTTTTTTTTGCCTGTTTGTTGCACTACAACCTGCTTCATTACACGTAGAAATTTTAAAGTGTTACAAAGACGTTGGTGTTTGCTATAACTACACGTGTATAAATCCATAAACTTCATATAAATGATTCATTTTGGGGTTTTTGTATGAAATGGGTTTGCTTTTACTTAAGGGTTTGCAAAATTACTTAACCTTTTTTTTTTTTTAAGATGGGTAAAAAGGAAAGCACGCTTTGGTAATTTCAAAATTTATTTTGAATATTTCAATGAAATTTTCAAGTTATGGACACAACTTTTCGAAAAGTGCCAAAATTTGTATCCAGTTTCCGTGAATTTTTGAATATTTTTAATTCCCTTGATGCAATCAATAAATTAAGGCCGAGACAACATAAGACTTTATAAAGTCTGAAGTGTACTTCAGGTGATTTTTCGAAAATTCCTAATACATTTTCTCAAAACTTCGAGTAAGTTATTTGCCTGATGTTCTAAAAACTTTTTTGCATTAATTTTCTGTTTAGCAAACCCTTGTGTCATGTTTTTGCTCTACTACTGTTGTAATTCTATTGTGTTTCATAACAATTTTTCTTTGTTGAAAAGAAATGCAAGTAAAGCGAACGTAGAGTAAGAAAAAAAATTATTAAAACAACAAAAACAAAAGAAAGTTTTTTAAGCGTTTTCCACTTTAACGTCATCGTCTCAAGAACTTCCTTCCGGCAAGTATTGCACAGAGTTTTTGATTCGCACCCAACTACTTGTAAGTCATACAATAAAGGCAAAAGAAGGGTTTTGTGCACAAAAAAAAAAAAAAAATGATGATGATGCATGTTAAACATATACTGACATTATTATATTTTGTAAAAAAAAAAAATGTGCTCCTCTGATTCAATACAACACTCACGAAAAAGGGAGTCAAAACAATACAATTTTGCAGTAAAAGTTGTTGCTGTTGTTTTTTTTGTAATTTTTTAAAGGGAAAATGAAAAAAAACACATACAAACTTTTTTATTCGATTATGACGGAAAAGTACAAAATTCATATACACCTACTACTTCTACATGTTGTTTGTTTTATGAACAACATTTTACAAAATTAAAAGAAAAAAAAAAGAAAAAGGAAAACGAGAACTACGTACAAGTCTCAAAAGTACTTGAGTATTGTTATGCAGGAAAAGTACTAGCAGCAACAGTAGTAGAAGTTACACTCAAAGAAAAAAAAAACTAAACACCCTCGTAAAAAGGTTTAGATATGACCAGATATGACCATGTATAATTAGATCGAAAATATTTGAGCCTATCCAATTATATCAGGGTTCAGATTCATTTATATATAACTTCAGATATAATTATATACAATATTAGATATGTTTATGTATAAATATATATAAGGTTATATATGAATATATATGGAGTTATATATAAATATATATGGACTCAGATATAATTGAATTGACACAAATTTCAGATATAATTATATATCATTATATCTATTTTACACGAGCAACCTTCTTTTTATTGTAAGTATAGTTTTCACAGCTAAAGACATCAATTAGAAAATAAAGTAGTGGTCAACAGATTTGGAACTGAGATCGTATTTGTTGTTTTCACTGATTTATTTTCTTCAAATCACACTTAGTTACTAAAATTTATTTTTTACATATTCTTCATACATTGTTTTATGTTAAACAAATAAAAAAAATTAGTTCCGTTAAATTAATACAACAAAAAAATTAATAATAAAATATGTATTCAAAATGCAGGTGTTCAAAACATTTGCAACTCTCATTATTCTTACTCTTAACGAAACAATTTATACTTACAAATGCTAGGATATAACGGTAATCGCATTCCTTTTTAATATGAGATTCAGGCCGTTACATTTTTTAAACAAATTTATTATAGTTATTGTTCTTTAATAGTTGTAATAAGATGTTGGAATCATAAACATCGTAAGAATAATTTTTGTAAAAAATTTCAGGAAATAAATACAATTCTGATTTTAAATCAAAAGTTTTAAATGATTTTCAAAATGGACTTTCCCAAAAAGAAATTTCTATAAAGTACTCCGTTCCAAAATCAACGATTTGCAGCATTGTTAATAGTGGTAACATCCACACAACTCATAAAGGTGGAAGACCCCGTATAACAACTGTAAGAGAAGATCGGAAAATCAAGAATTTTTTACGAAATATCCCAAAGCAGTTCCCAGAGAAACTAAAACTAAACTTTTAAGAGATGCCAGTCTTCCCACCATTAAAAGAAGAGCCCGAGAATATGGTCTTAGAAGTTATAGATGTACAAAAAAACCGTTTGTGTCGGAAAAAAACCCGAAAAGCTCGGCTTGACTTTACACGCACCCATTTGAACTGGACTCAACAGCAATTGAAAAATGTATTGTGATCAGATGAGTCTAAATTCAACCTCCTGCGGTCCGATGGAAGAGCCAATGTTCGAAGACGACGAAGCGAAAAGTTTAATCCCAGATACACAACCGCCACAGTGAAGCACGGAGGTGGAAACATTATGGTGTGGGGGTGTTTTTCAGGAATTGGAATTGGCCAAATTCACCGCATTACTAGCACAATGACGGCCACAATCTATAGAGATCTTTTGAGTTCAGTTATGCTTCCGTATGCTGAATGGGAAATGTCACTCTCATGGACCTTCCAGCACGACAACGACCCAAAACACACGGCGGCGGTTGTAAAAGTTTGGCTACAGGAAAATAAAATTAATATTATGTAGTGGCCGGCTCAATCTACCGATCTCAACCCGATTGAGAACATGTGGATGATTGTAAAACGGAATATCGGCAATAAAGTATTCCGAAATGGTGATGAACTTTTCGTCGAGTTGGAGAAGCAGTGGAATGAAATTTCTGACGATTATATTAAAAAGCTTATTGCCTCAATGCCTAAGAGGTGTTCAGAAGTTATAAAAAATAATGGCTATGCTACAAAATACTGAGCGTTAAAGCCATTGTTTGTATTTCCTGTTAATTACTTTAAGAGTTGCAAATGTTTTGAACACTGCACTATCGACTTATTTTGTTAAAAATATTTTTTTTTTTTTTTTGAGAAGTAATGAATAATTTTTTTGCATTTGTAAAATAATATGTTATAACTGCATTTAATAAAAAAAAACAGAAACTTAAACCACAAATCTTTTTGATCAAAAAAATTTATAATTACCTAAAACCATGATTTCAGTTGCAAATGTTTTGAACACCACTGTATATTCCCTTAAGATCTTTTAGTTATAGTCAGGGTTGTCAGATATATTTTGCCGTTTTTCGCCAAACAGATGAACCAAAAATCGATATAAAAATACTGTTTAGTTCTTTGTCGAAATAAAATACTTAAAAATTCTTTTTAACGAATGCAAAAAAAAAATCCTTTTTCACAAATTAGATTTTTGCAAATTTGTTTTATTGCAAAATTTTATGGTTATCAAAAAATTTCTAAAAAATTTTTTATTCCACCACTTCTAATAAGATATTTTAACTTTATGTGCTTCATCTATAATTGTAGTTCGCAATAGTGTCTTTATAAAAAGAAGGAGCTGCAACAAAGTAACACAAATTTAATGTATGATTGAATAGCAATACCCAATAAAAAATTGTAAATTTTTATTTTATACCCCGCAAAAAATCTCAAAAAACGTCAAGCTACTTACCCAAGTAAAAAAGTTATTATATATTCAAATACAACTTAATACAATTAAATGTTTCAATATAAATATTTATAAAGTCATATGAACATTTATGTTGTAGCATAACTAATCGTATCTAATTGTAAATAGCTTTTGGGTTATTTTAAAAATTTGAATATGAGTGTCATAGAAATAAACCTTTAGAAATAACAGAAAAAGCTATTAAAATTTAGTTAAAAATGACCTTGCGGGAGTATTTGCTAAATTTAGCAGATTTTTTTCTAAATATTAATAATAAAATACTAAACTTTGAAGACCAAAAATTTTCTATTTATACAGGGTGTTCGACGGGAAGGTATACTACTTTGTTTGATTATAATTTTTGATTAAATGAAAGAGAATGGATCTTATATTGATTAATGTTTTATTTAATGTCGGCAATTATGTATGGAATACAATATGAGATAAATGTCCGCCTCTGTTAGCCTTACAAATGCGAGCACTTTTGAGCACATTTTTCATTATATCACGAATATTTTGTTTGAGTTGCTCAAGCGTTTCTGGTGTATGTGCATAAGCCTTGCTTTTCAGATATCCCCACAAAAAGAAGTCCGAAGCAGTCAAATCAGGCGACCGTGGAGGCCAATCAACATCACCATATTTTGAAATAACTTGTTGTGGAAAGAGGTCCCGCAGTAATTCCATTGTAATCCTGGCTGTATGCGATGTGGCACCGTCTTGTTGGTACCACTGAATCTTAAATGGAAACAAATGCAAATCCTTGTGCAAAATTTTGGCCAAAGTTGTTCTTTGAAGACCAAGCTCCTGAGCACGGCGTCGAACTGAGGTTGATGGATTGTTTTGAACACTTTCCTGAGCAGCAGTAATATTTTCAGCCGATCTTGCAGTACGTTGTGGTCCATGCCTGGGCCTATCACCTACAGACACTCTTTCTTCGAAATCATTCACTACACGTTGTTCCTCCCAAAAATTTCACGTAACTTTCTCATCGTAATCGATGATTGATTTTGATAAAATGTTTTAACACGTTGGTTTATCGAATATTTTTTCATAATAAATTTGCCACGTGTCTACTTCACGCCTGCCAAATATGAACTGTCAAGACTAATGTTTACCAAAATGCGGCAAAACAAAGTAGTATACCTTCCCGGCGGAGAACCTGTATTAAAAAAAATTTGGGTGTTACTCTAGCTCAAGTAATATTTTTTTACAGTTTTATTAGTTTTTTGTTTTTGTATAAATCGAGATTATTTTTATGTTATTTTTAATTTATAGTTTATTTTAATTAATAAATTTTTTTTAATAATGTATGCGAAAAATCGTATTCTGTTCATAAATTTCCAGTAATCTGGTAGTATTTGTGTGTGTGTAAGAAAATCGTCATTCACTTGAAAAATCGCCATAAAATTCGCTTGTCGCCATTTCAAAAACAAAATCGCCCTAGCGAGTTTTGAAATCGCTACATTTGACGATAAATTGCTCTATTTAGTTCATATTTCAATGAATCTATTTTTAATTTTAAATACATCCAGTTATTATAAATATCCTTGTCATAATCAAACATATCAACCACCATTTTTAATCGAGTGTAGTATTTTGTAGACACAGCAATAGATTTAATCGAATTGCATTTGTATAAAGTATCCCCTTGCACATTTCTTGTTGCCCCTAATTATTTTATTGGCTATATGCACTTGTTGTTAAGTAAATTTTTAATTTTTTGCTAGTTTGTGATACTTTTTTTTTTGTCTCATTTTTTTTATATGTGTTCACTTTTTTAAGTGTCTGTATGTCACAAACATCTAAGAAAGCCTTGTCAAATGGACACAAAATTGAATTAGAATTGATTGAAAAATTAAAAATTAATCTAAATGCATTTGCAAAAGTTGAGGATGATCAATATACTATATAGCAGACATGGTGGTGGTTATAGAACGCTACGGTACGTTCATCTGTTTACTTGCACATGCACAAAACTACAACAAATAGACAGCATAGACACCAAAATGGATATGTCTGGTTTGGTTGTTAAATATACAATAAAAAAAATATATCCTTGCTTTGAACAGAGGTTCAAAAGAATTTCAATTTCTGCTATTGATGTTCAAGATAAACTTAAAGATAATTCGATCCATATCTGAGAATATCCATACCAACTGCCCTAAAACAGGAAAAGTGTATTTTATTAAAGGACTTAATATTTTATGATTTATTTCAATTTATCACAATGTGATAAATTGAATAATTTTATGTTCACTATGAAAATTTTTGGTGAAAAATTCGTAGATATTAAAAAGTTACAGTTTATTAAACAAACTGCTTGCCCTATATTTTACATGAGCGATATTTGCTTTAAATGTCTTTTGTCAAAACAACATAACGAACATCGGGTGTTAAGGGGTTAATTATATTTTGAAATTAGTATGATAAATTAGTAAAATAAACAAATCGTATATTTTTAAAAATTATTTTTGCGATAAAATAGCACAATATTACCCTGCGGGAAATGGAACAGTCACTGGTATGGTTAAGTGACTAGAACTTTGTGTGTATGAACCAGTCCAAGTTTCGGTTCTGTTATATGAAAGTGACAGGTACTTTTAACATGGGCTTGTCATAGGAGGTGATAATTGCTACCTTTGGAGCACTGTGTGACGTGGCGAATAACTAGACCAAGGTAACCTATCACCATACCGACTGAAATGTATATGCTACGGGACAAGTTATATAAAGGGATGTCAAAGTATGACTATTTTAGGATTTATGTAATAAGCAACAGAACCAGGGGGAAAAAAATTATCACGTGACTGGTGTAGGTGTACGTATCGTAGAACTGGAGAAAAATTGTTCAAGGAAAACTGGTCACATATTAAGTAAAATGTGTTCTGTTTTAGGGGTAGTTTGAGTGGAATAGTTTTGTAAAGTACCACTGCACTGGTCTAAGAGGTACATGTCGCCGAGCATGCGGAAAGTAATTAGCAAGTAACCTGTCACTTTTCAATTTTTCGCGTGTCATATTATGTACGGGTTGCTAAATAGCCCGTCCGGAACCAGTCATTGCACTTATTCAAAACAGCGTGTCATACCACCTGCTCAAAAAACCTTCAAAAAGGCACAACAAAAATCAGTTATATAAATATTTTATTTTGTCTATACCCAACAAAAAACTATAACATTAAATTCATAATAACAATTTAAATTTGGAAAAGTACATAAACTATATCCGGATATTCCAAATATAGATTTCTTACAAGTTTTTTCTTTATTTGCTAACATTTTCTACTAATTTTTATTTTCCAACACTTCTAAAAACCACTTCATGACCATTTTAATTTTGCATTTTGCATTTTGCATTCTGCATTATAATTCATGTTCACAATAATATCTTTATAAAAAGAAGGAGCTGCAACAATTCAGCACAAATTTAATGTACAACTTATAAAGCAGAGTAACAAAATAGATACGCAGTTTCAATTTTGTTCCCAAAGAAAGACAAATCGTTTCCAGAAATCTTGTAAAATATCTAAACCAAATACATCGAAACCAATATGCAGAAATATTTAAATTGTAATTTATATTCTTGTAAAGTGTTTCAAGTTTTTGAATAAGTTTGGTAGCGATATTTTATGTGTAAAATCTCCATTCACTCGAAAAATCGCCAGTCGGCATTTCGAAAATGAACTTGCCAAACGAGTATTAAGATCGCGACGTTTGGCGATAAATCGCCATATCTGACATTCCTTCAGTTTTGAGTCCACTTTGTAGCAGTCAAGGAATTGCCATGTTTTCATCCACTGCTAACGGTTGTGAGCCAGTTCAATGACCAGTACCAACTTTAACTGCAACGACATTAGTTGCTTCAGTACACGTTGATGTTATGTTACTTTTTCTCCAGTTACGTGATGTATCTGGTACCAACCAGTGAATGTTTTGTCACCATAATTACAGTCACGTGATTGCGCATTGGTGCACCACAATTTTGGTTTCAGCAGTTTCGTGACGTGCTCCCTAATCATATATCACAGAATTACCACTTTGGATCAATCGACCCTTCATTTCCCGCAGGGTAGTTACATTGTTAAACACTTAATGTTCATCTGAGTGCGACGTATCAATTATTATCGATTTAAGGACGTAGTTCACTAACGTGAACACAAAAATTTTAGTATTAGCTCCACTTTTCGAAATAATCCAAAAATCCATTTTTTTTTTTTTAAATTTCTTATTTATTCATATACCTGCCCAGCAAAAATTTCCAAAAAGGTAAGCGGGTTTGTAATCAAGCATTTTGGACAGAACGCATTCCTTACTAGATTACCTACTCGATTCTTTTAACAGGGCGTGAGACTAAAATAATTGATTCTTTAGAATTGATTATTTTTTTTACCGAAGAACCATTTACTTTATATTTTTAAGAACTACATACATTTTTTAATAAAGAAATAGTTCCATTGTAAAACTACGAAGTACTTACACAAAAAAAAAAAAAATAAGTAGTTCCCTAGAAAAAATAAGAAGTACTTACATTTAAAAAAAAGAAGTAGTTCCATAAGTAAATTCAACTTTTACTCACACGTGATTCTCCTAGGTCATTCAAATATAACGATCCAAACTCATACGGAAATAAAATCCTAAAAAGTGAAACATCGAATTGTTATGATAACATGGGTTTCTCATAATTTTGGAGCTAGAAACCACGAAAATATAAATTTTTCAAAAAAAAAGAACAATTCAAAATTGAAAAACAAAAATATGACTCACGCACAATCACCGTCGAAAATTTTTTTTACACTTACTCACAATAATCAGTAATTTCAACTTCCACTTACAATTTTCTGCTCACGTGCGCTTCCCTAATTTATACCTAATCACATTTTAACAAAATTTAGGCAAAAATTTGTTTTGAAATAATATATGAGATAAATTCTTTAAAATTGTATAACTCCTTTTTTCAAAATTAGGAACTACTTCCAATAACGTCCTTTTATTAAGAAAAAGTTTATGATTACTTCTTGAGTACAAAAAGTTATACATATAAGTTAATAACATTGTTATTTTCTTTTAAGTAAATAATTACTTTGTTATTGAGTTCATGCTTTCTGGTTTAAATTTAAAGAATTGATTACAATACTTCTTCTTTTTGACTCTATTGTTGGAATGTGTTTGGTATTGCAGTTCCTAAATTTGGCAATGAGATATGTAAGCAAGTGTGGGCATCACCTTCTTTTTGGAATGTGTAATTTTTTCCTGGGTGAATATACTACGAATAACTTTTAATACGATTTTAAAGTATGGAATTTAAGGATTAAAAACCATATCAATAAATTGTGATTGGGTGAAGGATGTAGGATATCATTGCATTTAAATAGAAAAATTAATTTATTTTCGTGGTAAAGTGTTTTTAACCGTCGTATAATGACAATCGTAATTAATTTTATAATTAATTACTGAAGAAATTTCTTAGTAAGATTTTTTTACAGAACGAAGGAAAGGTAAACATTTTTATTGAAAATTTACGGACATAATGGATATGTCAGACTGCCGCAGTTTCGACCCCTCCAAAGACTCGTCAGTGGTTAATTTATGTGTCAATTGAACAAAGGATTTTATATTGTTAAATTGCTCTATATGAAAAACGTTTTACTTTATGTAGTAGTGAGTTTCAAACCCACAACCTTACTTCAGACTATGACTCGTATCATCAAATCTTAGCGAGTTGAGCCACGGACTTCACAGTGATGAGTGTGGCTAAGTGGAATTTTGTCAATCACAGCATTAAAAATGTATTGATTTAACCAGAAGAGAGAGAGAGAGAGAGTTAACTAATACCTATAAACAATTTATTTGTCCTTCCTCTTTTTAATCCTATTGTTAGCTCTTTTTCACAAGTAATTATCATATTATGATGCGCTTCATTCACATTCATTTGTTGTTGTTATTCAATGTATGTTAGAGATGGAATTGCCGTTGGGCAAATTTTTCAATTGTTTCTCGGCTAAAGTGTTTGTAACCTTCATATAATGACAATCATAATTAATCATACAAGTTTGATATAATTTTCATTAAAAATAAAAATTATGTTTTTCGACCTTTAGTTGTCCATTGAACGAACTTGAATAATTAATTTTATTATAATAAATTAAAGACGAATTTTCTTATTAAGATTTTTTATTTCCTTTTTTGTGAATATTATAAAATCCCTTAATCGAACTAGCAAAATTCTAAGCAAATAACGTTAATTTATATTTCACTTAATACATTTTTGCGACAGATCCACCGCTTTCATATTAAAATTTTTCGAAAATTCAATCAAGTTCAAGTTCAAAATGTTTGAATATATTTTTTTCGAAATAATTTGTATGTGTTTACTACGGGGGAAATAAAAAAATAAATTTTTGTACATGCGTCAATTAAAATCATTATTTTTTAGGAAAACGCACTTCAATTGACTGGAATTTGGTTGGTATTGCTTACAAAACGTGTATTAAACATTTCTGAAGGTTTTTAGCTGAATTTTATTACTTAGGATTTGTCAACGACTCGTTATTTTTAAGACATAAAAATATGTATATCAACTTTTTTTAGTTTAATTAATTTGTTTCTTATACCTAAAGAGAAAGTAGGCTATTTTTCCATAAATGAAGTAAAACGTGATGTTTACTAAAGCTATATATTAAAATTTGGTATTTTCTTATCGTTTTAGAGATTTTATAAACGATATCGGGGAAAATGAGAAATTTAAACTTCTTTATAACGGTAGTTGCCTACCACGTCCACCTCAATACCGATATGAAAATTCTAACGATTTCAATAGTGGCATGTGTCTTCTAATATTGCAGGGGTGTATTTCAAAAATTTTACCTATTGAATTTTGTTATATCTGCAAAATACCGTTATAAATCAGAGTTTCGGAATTTTAGCGTTATTTTAACTTTAATTCAAGATATTTCAAAATCAAAGCGGTTAAATAGCGACATAAAACCGGTTATAAAAGAACAAATGTGTCTTTAATGGAATCGCCATTTTTAAATTTTTGTTTCGGTCTTGATGTACTCGTAAATGTGAAAATGTATTGAATGCCAATCATGCTTTAAAGTGATGCATACAGGTATAACATCGCACATTTCAAAACGTGTACTATTTAAAGTTAAAGAGCATCATAGTTCATACTATTTGAATGTTGCAAATGAGTTGCGTAATTATTTAATTGTATTATTTTATAAAAAGTTTATCAAAAAATTAAAATTTCCTACAAAAAGTGGTTTGAAAATATTTCCTTAACTACATCAAACTTAACTACATCAAACGAAACAAAGGCCATATTCGACAGCTGAGTCCAAAAGTTTGTTAGAAATGATACGAGTATGTTGCAACACCGAAGCATTATACTTTTCTGATGTTGTTGAACTGTGTTATTAAGCTAATATTTATAATCTAAAGTTCGAACTACCATGGCATAAATTTTTCCGTCCCTGAAGTAGCATTTTTTTTTAAATTTTTATATTTTTATAATGCTATCCAATGATTCCTAAATTCGAAATGCTTAACTTTAAGACCTATATCCACAATAAGCTCAACAATAATTGATAAAAATCAAAAGTTCAAAAAAGATACTCTCTAATATCGCGCCGTTGAAAATCTTGATAATCTTCGACTATTTATATAATCATTTTGATGCTCAATATTATTGCCATAAGCCCGGTTCATCAAATTTTCACAAAAAAACTATCAATATTAGATATATTGTAGACATTTAATACTGGGACTAAATATCAGAGATCATCGGCAAAAATAATCATAAGCAGAAGTAATTGGGAAGCGAGTTTTGATATTAAATGGTGCTATAATATCCCGATAACAGTATTTATGTTGAAATGTGCGATAAATCTATAAAATGGATTTAAGTTTTATTTAAATTATTGGTTAATTATTGCTAAATTATCGAGTTTTATCTTTTGGTTTTAAATATAAATCTTTTGTTTAATATTTATCAAAATTTTTTTTGTAATTTTTATTTTATTTTTTTGATTATCGAATTTTCAATCAAACGGGTTTTACAATAAGGATTTGACAAAATTTTTTGTAAATAAAACTCAAACCATTTGAGATATTTCCAAAACTTTATTATCGACTTGAAATACAATCAAAGCATTTATGAGTGGAACCCGACATCGTTCATATGGCCACCGCGGGCACGTCGGCAGCGGCCGATTCGTTGGACCCAATTTTCGATGACTCGGTTATACATTTCGGCCGTAACGGCCGCTACTTCGAGTTCAATGTTGGCTCTGAGTTCTTCTAACTTCGTCGGCTTGTTGGCATAGACCAATGATTTGATGTAGCCCCAAAGAAAAAAAGTTTAGAGGCGTTAAATCGCATGAACGAGGCGGCCAATTCACTGTTTCATTTCTTGAGATAACACGCTCACCAAACTTACTCTTCAATAAATTGATTCTAACGCGTGCTGTGTGGCTTGTGGAATCGTCCTGTGAAACCACATGTCGTCCAAGTCCATGTTTTCCAATTCGGGACAAAAATAATCGGTAATCATGGCGCGATAACGATCGCCACTCAGAGTAACGTGACGATCGTTATTGTCGACGAAAAAATATTGCCCAATGACTCCGCCGGCATGCAAACCGAGACAAACAGGTATTTTTTGTGGATGAAGTGGTGATTCATGAAGCACATGTGGATTTTCACCAAACCAATAACGCATATTTTGCTTAATGACGAACCCATTGCGCCAAAAATGAGTTTCGTCACTGAAGATGATTTTGCGATGAAATTAATCATCTTAACTTAAAGTGGGCGTTGTGGTGTAATGGTTAGCGCGTTGGACTGTTACACAGATGGTCCCGGGTTCGATTCCCGGTGACGACAACATCAATTTAGAAAAAATAATATATATGAGTTTTCTATCACTTATATATATCGCTGCGCCCACCTTCGGTGTTCCCATAGCACTTAACTTCACCGAAGTAAAATAATAAATCAGGGATATGAAACAAAAAGCTTCAATAAATTCGCCAACTCTACATCAGGTGGCGAGCAACAACTCTTCTAAGACTTATCTACTCGCGCAATTACAGTGTTGCCACGTTTGAAGCCCATCATCTTTCACCACCTTTCATCTCTCTACTACCCCTTTCCAAAGAAGGCAACACATTAATTAATAGGAAGAATTTCCTGAGTGTTGCTTCTCTGTTTTTTAAAAAAAAAAACTTAAAGTTATAATTGCGGTCACCGACTCCGAATTTCGGTAGTACATTTTTATAATTTGCATACGTTGTTCGTTCGTGTACTTTGTACCATGATGAAAATGTTGAGTTTATTGAAAAAAAGGAAAGTAACAGTTGATCAGTGAAATAGTGCTTTCACACATTAAATTCAAAGTTGTCAAGTACCTATTGGAAAACCCTTTACAATCCAACATACCATATAACGTTCCTTAACATTTTACAACATTTTGCTATCATATTCAGACCATTATGCCTTAAGTCAGCGTGGTATGAAATTGGTGAGTCAAATTTATAAATAATTTACAAATAATATAATTTTGCATAATATTTATATTGAAATCTAAAGAATAATAATATAGCTTCCGGTTCAATGCCACGATATTCTTTTAATATTAAATAAATTATTTTTACTGCAAGCATTATTTTTCTCCATTTCAATTAAAATTGCATAATTATTGCATTTTCAATTTTAATCTTGCAACGAGAAGAATGCAATTGAATTACATTGTTATCAGAAATCAATACTACTCGTATATTTACATTATAGCTAATTACTGGGTCAAGGAATTTCATGCAAATCAATGTTTGTATTCAGTAACCCAAAATCGATATTTACCAAATAAAGGGTGGAAACGAAAAAAAAAATGATGATTTTGAAATCTTAATACTATTAACACAAAAAACAATAGAGACAAATGTGATAGCACGGATAAAGGACAATACTCTAAGGGTTTTACCCATACGGGTTTCTTACGATTCGTTGTGAAATGTGGCAAATTTTCACTGTTTCGCTTTAGAACTCAATAGTAAATTTTGAACACTTATAGTTTATATTTTTCGGCACAATTTAATTTTAAAAAATAACAGAGGTTTGCTCATTTTTAGGAAATTCAGACTATTTTTGAATCATCTAGATTTGTTATAGAGCAATTCCATATGAAAGCGATCACCTTTTGGACGACCCTTCTCCGATTTTAAAATAAATAGTCTCAATCGATTGCCCAGCAAAAATAATGTACCTACATATTTTTTTTTTTTTATAGTGACTGGTTTAGTGGTGGTGTGCACCACTGTCATGTGACAAAATTGAAGAATTCTTCATAAGGGACCTCATTGAAAGTTGTTTTAAAAAAACTACTAAAGCGATCGCAACGAGTGATAGCTCGTTGGAAAGGTATTGAATCGGGCTTTAATTGAAAAATAAAATTTTCCTAATTTTTCTCAGAAATTTACCTTTTTTCCCATGAAAATTAAATTTTCCGATTTTCCACAGAAGCTCCTAAATTTTCCGGCTAATTTTATTTTTTTTGGATTCCTCATAATTTTTGCTTTAAGAATCAGCAATAAAAAATGGGCCCCGACTCCTTGTTTGGACAGCATTTAAGAGACCACCTTGTTCTCATTGTTTTTATATTTTTTATAATTGAATTATTTTTAATTATTTAACAAGAAAAATAAGGAAAATTTTATTTTTCAATTAAAGCCTGATTCAATACCTTTCCAACGAGCTATGTTTCGTTGCGATCGCTTTAGTAGTTTTTTTTTAAAACAACTTTCAATGAGGTCCCTTATGAAGAATTCTTCAATTTTGTCACATGACAGTGGTGCACACCACCACTAAACCAGTCACTATAGAGCAATTCCATATGACATATGACAAAATTGAAGAATTCTTCATAAGGGACCTCATTGAAAGTTGTTTTAAAAGAAAACTACTAAAGCGATCGCAACGAGTGATAGCTCGTTGGAAAGGTATTGAATCAGGCTTTAATTGAAAAATAAAATTTTCCTAATTTTTCTTGTTAAATAATTAAAAATAATTCAATTATAAAAAATATAAAAACAATGAGAACAAGGTGGTCTCTTAAATGCTCTTCTCCTGTCCAAACAAGGAGTCGGGGCCCATTTTTTTATTGCTGATTCTTAAAGCAAAAATTATGAGGAATCCAAAAAAATAAAATTAGCCGGAAAATTTAGGAGCTTCTGTGGAACATCGGAAAATTTAATTTTCATGGGAAAAAAGGTAAATTACTGAGAAAAATTAGGAAAATTTTATTTTTCAATTAAAGCCTGATTCAATACCTTTCCAACGAGCTATCACTCGTTGCGATCGCTTTAGTAGTTTTTTTTAAAACAACTTTCAATGAGGTCCCTTATGAAGAATTCTTCAATTTTGTCACATGACAGTGGTGCACACCACCACTAAACCAGTCACTATAAAAAAAAAAAAAATATGTAGGTACATTATTTTTTGCTGGGCAATCGATTGAGACTATTTATTTTAAAATCGGAGAGGGGTCGTCCAAAAATTTGCCAATTTTGATCGTTTTCATATGGAATTGCTCTATATATATCTAGCATTTTTGGAGTTTTAGAATGGCATGGCGCCAAAAATTTTGATACTCATATTGCAAGTAATAAAAACACTTTGTTTCCAATCCGCCAAATGTTAGGTAATTTAGCACAAGTATGAAAAAAGTGTTGGATAACCTCTTTTAACCTCTTTTTATTTAAATATTGAATAAAATATGTTGATGTTCACATATTTCACTGAATATCACATGTGCATACTGCGTGCTCGTACATGTCATATACACCTTTGGATGAGTTTTCAAAAAACCTTTCATATGATGTGCATTACTTGTATATTGTAGTCGGAAAAAGTGAATAAATAGACAAAAAACTAAATAAATACTTTTTTTAAGTGGTGCAGCTCATCAACGGCAGCCGCTAGACAAATTGGGAATCGTCATAAAACAAACTAAGGCAAATTTTCATTTTTTAATTTTTCTTTAAGTTTCCCTAATGTATAATCTTTAGGTCCAGTTATTTTTAAATCGTTTTTTATTTTTACATTTGTCAAAAAACACGAACTAGATTTCGTAATATTTACAGTCAAGTCTACATACACCCTACGGATTTAAAGTTCTAGTGAATTAGTAGCGATAATTGAAAAACATTTTATATCACTGTTTAAGGCATTTGAAATAACGATTATTTGAAGGAAAAAAAAATATGAAAAAAATAAAACAGTGAAATATTAAGGGAAAAAGTCTACATACAGCGTGGTAACTCCTTGCTAAGGCAGTTAAAATTGCTAAGACAGTTAAATTAAATCGTGCTACTGTACAGACGATCATTAGAAATTCTAATAATACCATAGTACCGAAAGTAAGCCATGATCTGGCAGAACTAAGAAGCTTTAGAGACACGATGTTAGCAGTATTATTAAAGTAGTCAACCAGGATCCGAAAATAAGTGCCCCAAAATTGGCGAACACATCGAAAAATGTTCCAATATAATTGTTACTACACGAACAATAATAAAAGTTTTATATGAAAATGGACTTAATAGCAGAGTGGCACGCAAAAAACTACTAATTTCGACGAAGAATCGTAAACTTCGCCTTGAGTTTGCTAAAGCAAATCTGGACATGGATATGGATTTTTAGAAGCATGTTATATTTTCCGAACAAAGTAAGTATAACATTTTTTGAATTGATGGTCGATTCAAAGTTTGGCGAAAACCAAACACAGCACTTGATCTAAATAATACAATACCTATTGTCAAACATGGTGGTGGTAACGTTATGGTTTGGGGCGCCATTGCGTCATCTGGAGTTGGTCGTTTGGTTTTTGTCGAGGGTAATATGGACCTCTATCAATATAAGAATATATTGGAACATATTCTGCAGTCATCTGTTGATAGCTTGGGCCTGGGAAATCAATGGATTTTCCAACAAGATAACGACCCTAAGCATACTACACACGTTGTTCAAGACTGGCTTCTAAATACTATGCCCCAAGACAGCTCAATTCACCACCAGTCTCCAGATTTAAACCCTAAACACACATGGGACGTTTTCGAAAAATCGGTACGAAAATATAACATTAGTAGCCGTGAAACATTAAAACCCGCCCTTATTCGTGCATGTGCCGAAATAACACCCGATATTTCGGAAAATTTAGTGAGATCAATGCCCCCTCGTCTTTAAGCAGTTATTGATGCTCAAGGTGGACCAACCAAATACTAAAAGTTAAAATTTTTTTATTTTTTTTATATAATATTTTGAAATAATGTTTCATTTTTGTAGCTCTATGTAGACTTTTTTCCAATGAATTTTTAATGTTTTTGTTATTAATGTTTTTATTATGTAAAAGAATTACTTTTTTATTTTATAAATAAACTTATTTATTAATACCTTAAATATTGACATAAATATATTTTTAATTTTCTTCACAAACTTTATAAAACCCCTAAATCAAAGTGTGTATGCAGACTTTTTTCCTTGACTGTACATAATACCCGAAATCTGGGTTAAAACTGATTTTGGTAGCAATCTGCTTATGAAACGTAATTTTAAACCAGATTTCCCATATAAATTCATAAATAGATTGTAGGACAATATGGCTTGAAAATATGTTTAAAATTAGTTTGTAGCGATACAAAGCTATGATTTTCCATATTTTAGGAGAGACATTTGAAAAATGTGTTATCACATTGTGCATCAAGTTACACAAATTAATAATTTTTGTGCAGGTTAAAAAAAAATGTTTTGAATCCATATAAAGACGTTATAATTAATTTGAATGGGTCCAGTTTGGCCCTTGGCCAATAAGGGTTATAGATTTTTTAAATAAAATTAAATACAATTATTGTCTTATCAAATGTAAGTGATATTTTTCCGCAAATTATGAAAGGTGTTATTCTGTAAATTTCCTAGTAGGTTTTGTTTTCTGGCAAAAGTGAAAAACTATACCTATATTGATCAAGTTACATAAAATAGTTATTTTTATCAAGTTGAGATTTGTTTTTATCAATTTAAAAGCTTTACAATCTTGTAGTCATAATTAAAATTAAGTTTCACGGGTCTTTTTTGTCCTCAGTAAACTAAGGGTTAAATATTTTTTAAATAAGAGTAAAGATAATTATATTCTTAATAAATTTAAGTGACATTTTTCCGAAACCTAAGCAAACTTTGATGAAAACATTATAATTTTGTTAAATTTTTGACAAAATAAGCTGTTTTCATAAAATGTCCTGGAAAGGAGTCACTCCAAATTCAAACTGGAATTATAATTTTTTCAATTATTATATTATAAAAAAAAGCAATCGACATCTGCAAATCAGGCATTTTAAAAAATCTTTAAAATTAATTTAATAAAAAAGACGTTTTTGCTTTTTAATTTGGATTCCTGGTTAAATTTGGAAAATGATATCCGATAAATTTAGAATTCCATATTTGATTAATCTTGAGTATATTAAATTAATAAATGAAATAAAATGTAAATTTTTTCGAAATTTTAAATTTTGGGAAATTTTAATAATAGAACACAATTTTTCCAAAATGGGCTATTTTCGGCCATCTTGCAGGTTAACGTTATCCACAAAAAAAAATTATGTCTTCAACTTGGAACCATTTGTAATAAAACTGGTTGGGGGGGGGGGGGGGGGGGGGTGTAAATACACAATTACCGAAGATGTGTGTTCTTGTCTTTCGCAATAGTCTGTATACCTTAACATATATTTGTGTGCAATTTGACCGCACTACATTAATAATCACTTTAAGCATTTAGTTTACAAATACACATTCGATGTTTATTAAATTTAAATTTAAATATTTTATTTTATCTTTAATTTTATTTAATTAATAGACAATTACTGTGACAAGCCGGTGTAAATACAAAATAACATTTTTTTTAATTCACATATGTATTATCGTTGTTAGCGTCCCGTTGTATAAAAAACAGATACAAAAATCTTCCATGGTGGTTTTTTTATATGCTAGTATAATTTTAAACGTCTCTACTACATCTTGACATGCAGCGCCAATAACTGCGTATTTCTTGCATACTGATTGTCATCCACATGTTAATGTGCTTTATCACAATTTTTCTTAGCAAAATAAATTAGTAAAACATTAGTAAAATATTAGTAAAACATTAGTTCAAAACTGTTAAGTGCTGCATAAGTATAACTAAAATTTTAGCTGAAAACACAATTTCAGCAACAAATTAACTGAGAAATAGTATACTTGATTAGCAAGACGTTTTACTAATTTATCTACTGACTTATTTTTTTGAGTTTAGGGCCAAAGGTTCTGCGAGTCCTCACAGAACGTGAGTTCTGTAAAAATAATGTTAGGGAGTGATATGTCGTGATTTAATTTTTTCTTTTGTGAGTGTGAATGAGTGTCACTGGAATGGTCACGTGACAAGAACTTTGTGTGTATGAACCTGTCCTGGTTTCGGTTCTGTTATATGGAAGCTACCGGTAACATGGGCTTGTCATATGAGGTAATTGCTACTTTTGGAGCACGTTGTAAAATAGTGAATAGCCTGACGAAGGTAACCGTACCGACTGATATGACTAAGCTACGGAACTAGTAGTGTTAAAGTAGAATAATTTTAAGGATTTATACGATATGCAACAGGAAAAGTGGGAAAACAATTATCACGTGACTGGTGTAGGTACACGTATCGTAGAACTGGAGAAAATTTTTTGATGGGAAATTAGTCACATATTAACTTTGTGTCATATTATGTACGGGTTGCTAAATAGCCCGTTCGGAACTAGTCGCTAAACTTACCCCAAAACAGTGTGTCATAGCACTTGTTCGAAAAGCCTTCAAAAATGCACAACAAATATTTATTTTACACTAATTTTATTATTTCTATACAAAGTAGTTACAAATAAATTTCATTTAGTGTTATCTCCGCTTTGTAGCAGTTAAGGGTCTGAATCCTTCGGCACTGATTGCCAGGTTTTATCCACTGCTAACGGGTTTGAACCAGTAACAACTTTGATGTTATGTTACTTTTTCTCCAGTGACGTGATATATCTGGTACCAACTTGTCAATGCTATGTCACCATTATAATAGCCACGTGATTGGTCATTTCACCCAAATTAACACTTTATGGTGCACCACAATTTTGGTTTCACCAGTTTCGTGACGTGACCCCCAATCATATATCACATAATTGTCACTTTGGATCACTCGACCTTTATTTCCCGCAGGGTAGTCTCAGTTAATATGTTCCTAAAAACATCTTTTCAATGCAAACAAAAGAAAAATATGTTTTTGGCTAATATAGCAGAAATGTTGACCACAAAGCCCTTTTTTGATTATATTTTGCAAAATAATTAAAAAAAAAAAAATATTTTTACTTTTTCTCAGCCAGATCAAAACGGGTTCAAAATTGCTAAATATGACAATAAATATATTAATATTAAAAAAAATAAATACAAAATGTAAAAACAAACTGTTAAAAATTGTGAAAAATTTATTTTATATGTGTACTTTGTATAGTCAACAATTTTCACTGTTGACTACTGAAACCGTAAAATTTCTTGTATAAAGAGTCCGCCAAATAACTTTTTTTTTTTGAAAATGCTATAAAAAAAAACTGCTGAATATTTTCTCAAATTTCTTTTTTTATTTGAAAGTACAATCCCTCCGGTTAATAATGGAAAATAATTTCATACAAATGGCTGCCTCGGCTGGCCATGCAGTAGCCTACACGATCGGTCTAATTTTTAAGCACATTATCGATTGTGTGCAGCTGTATTTCACCAATGGCTTCACGAATATTGTCCTTTAAAGCGTAAATTGTCTCTTGCTTGTTGGCGTAACACTTATCTTTGACGGCACCCTACAAATAATAGTCCAACGGTGTCAAATCGCAGCTCCGAGGTGGCCAAACGACATCAGCTCTGCGGCTTATAATGCGATCTTCAAAAACAATTTCACTAATGGCTTCACGAATATTGTCCTTTAACTCGTCAATTGTCTCTGGCTTGTTGGCGTAACACTTATCTTTGACGGCACACCACAAATAATAGTCCAACGGTGTCAAATCGCAGCTCCGAGGTGGCCAAACGACATCAGCTCTGCGGCTAATAATGCGATCTTCAAAAACAGGGCGCAAAACATCGAGTGTAGCTTCGGCACGTAGCGCCGTCCTGCCAACCATATTCGATCAGCGGAAGGATAAAACTAATTATCTGTCAAATCAGCCATGAGCTAAGTGTTACCATTCACGAAATAAGCACTAGTTGAAAAAAAAGTTAGATGGCGGACCCTTTATTTGTTAATTTAAGTTACGAATTTAATGACAACTTTTTGCTTTCTTGTAGGAGCGTTTCACAATTATATAAATAAAAAAAAAAAAACAATTTATTTAAAACCAAATTTTACTTTAAACAAATCTTTTAGTGAACGTCAAATTCTATGAACAAACATTGTTTGTGGGTATACGTGGCGTATGAGTGTTGCGTATGTTAAATTAATATCACTCATACGGCAAAATAAATACAAGCACTGGTTTTTACAAGAGTGACTACATGAGTGACTACATGTATTTTGTTTGTGTAGTGCATGTATTTTGTTATCGTTTATTCGTTCGTGTTAAGAAAAACGACATCTAAAAACGGGGCGCTAATTTGATTTTATTTGAATTAAATAAAATTTTGAGAATTCCTTTACGTAGAAACACCTTTTCTTGAAAATTGCTCAAATTACTTTAAATTCTCATTTTATAAAATGTATAGTTTAAAGTTCTGTTTCTAGAAAACGATTCTTTGTTGTTGTTGTTGTTATTTTGTTAAGATTTTTTTTTTTTCTAATAGAAAATAGAAATGTAGCTCACCTGTAAATGCACCTGTAAATTTAAAATCATTCGTTTGTGTATAATGTAAATAATTTAACCTTTTTTGTGTTGTTTTGCCGTAAAAAGTCAATTTGTTTTCATTTTTATATGTTTTATTTGAAATGTTTCGTATGATGTTGGTGCGGTGTGGTGTTGTGTTCACTTCGATGTAATGTTCTATTTTATGTATAAAGCATTTTTAGGGTCTATGGGGTTTGTTGTTTTCGTTAGGTAAACATTTTTAAATTTCACTTTAGTTACTTATTAACAAGTTGCTGTTATTGTTTTGATATCCTTTAGGCCTTTCCAACTACCATTTTCATTTTAGAATCATTTTCTGTGTATCCTTAAATCGAATTTTATTTACTTAAACAGCTGTGTAGTTTTTTGTTTTCTTATTTTCTAACTAAATCATTTAATAGTTTTTATTTAAAACCTTAATTGCAGACAATAATGGCAACAAGAGTTCTTTGTAGTTATTGGGGAACAATTACAATTACAATTTATTTTTATTTGATTTGTTGCTTGCCTTCAATGTTGTTATAAAGCAATTTTCATTTCAATTATTTTGTGATTGACTGTCGAGACACAACAATTCCAGTTACAAAGATAATAAAAGATTTATGAAATTTATTCAATTCTAACATTTGAATTGTAATTTTCTAGATAAAGTTAATTTAATATTGTATTGCTGATGCATGTGTATGAGTAATTAAACCAAATGCAAACTTGTTCAATTATATATACATGGTGGACATTCAAAAGATCAAAATGCGATTTTTGGGAAAGGATGTGTCGGGGTTTTTTTTCTTTATATATAAAAATGTGAAATTTGGTGGATAAGAAAAAAGTAGTGCCGAAAATCGGTTGAAAATTAAAACAGTTTTTACATGCAAAGAAAACACATGGTTCTGGCAGCCGCATTCAAAGAGCATCATACATTTACGGGTTTATGATTGCGACAGCACGTTACTACACTCAAAGAAATAATTTGGTAGAAAAGTTAGTAAAACGTTTTTCAGCTAATTTTTTACTAAAATTGTGTTTTTAGCTAAAATTTAAGTTATACTTATTCAGCATTTAACTGCTTTGAACTTATATTTTACTAATGTTTTCCTAATTTATTTAGTTAAAGAAAATGTGCTGATAAGCAGAATGAAATAGATGTCTCAGCATGAATGGAAAATTATACTAAAAATTACTACATATGTTAGATTTTTTGTCAGGGACCGTAATCATTATGAGTTTTATAATAAAAATGACACAATAATGATTATATTATGAGTTTTAAGGATTTTCTTCAATGATAATGATTATTTTTGAGTAATATTAATAAAAAATCAGCCATAATCATTATTTTTAAGCAAAAAATATACAACTCAAAAATAATCATTATTTATGATTTTTATTTTTTTCGCTCAAAATAAAACTCACTTCCAATTTATGACTTTTTTGTGAGGTTTTTTACCGACATATTTGCATATCCTCATAAAAAAAATAAAGAAGAAAGTGAGTTTTATTTTGAGTGAGAAAAATAAAAATCATAAATACTGATTATTTTTGAGTTGTATTTTTTTGCTCAAAAATAATGATTATGGCGGATTTTTTTTTATTACTCAAAAATAACACAGGCCAACACTCAATGTGCTTCTTCGAGTTTATCAATTGATTCTAGTTAATTTGGGTGTGCTGTAATCAGTTTGTCTCTATCAGCTCTAGTTTTCATGATATAGCTTTTTTTAAGTATTTAAAAAGTAATACTTTTCCATAGGAATTGCCGTATTTTGTAAAAGTAACAATGTGTGGGATGGACATATCTCAGGAAGTAGGAGGAGCTTATCCAAGATCATGGTATTAATCTCTTCTTTGGAAGATTCTATAGCAGATTAATGCATCAATCATATTTGTGGGTTTAAGGGGTTAAAAGTAACAATGTGTTGGATGGACATATCTCAGGAGGTAGGAGAAGCTTATCCAAGATTATGGTATCAATCTCTTCTTTGGAAGATTCTATAGCAGACTAATGCATCAATCATATTTGTGGGTGGGTTTTTACAAAAAAAAATAGCAAAATAGCACTGTTTATTTTAAAAATTAACCCCTTAAACCTCACCCACAAATATGATTGATGCATTAATCTGCTATAGAATCTTCCAAAGAAGAGATTAATACTATAATCTTGGATAAGATCCTCCTACTTTCTGATGAAAACTAGAGCTGGTAGAGACAAACTGATTACAGATTTTAATTCAGCGCACCCAAATTAACTAGAATCAGTCGATAAATTCAAAGAAGCAAAAATCTTTTTTAATTTTGTCGGGCTGTGTAATCATTACAATTGAAGAAAACTTAAAAAATCAAAAATTTAAAAATCATGACGGATATGCAAAGATTGTCAAAAAATAATAAAAATGGTGCAATAAATTTTTTTTATGTCTGTACTAAGTGATGGATTTTTTGATTTAAAAAAACGAACAATAGTCATTATTTACTGTCCCTGTTTTTTTTTTTATCTGTTTTTGATACCTAAAACAAAATTCTGAATTAAAACAACATAAATTTTGTTTTGTCACCGGCGTGTGAAAGTTAGTTTCTATTAATTACATTAAAGACAAAATAAAGTATTTAAATTTAAATAAGATTAAATGTGTATTTGTAAACTAAATGTTAATAATGATTACTAATGTAGTAATGTCAAATAGGTAATGCGGAATTACAAACAAATATACGTTCCGGTAGACAGACAAAAGCGAAATACAATGACACCTATCTTCGGTAATTGTGTATGTTTTCGATTTCTTATTAAAAAAAAAAAATGGTTGTTTGTATATGTCAAATATTGTTATTTTTTCATATTCTTGGGCATTTGCCTTCCTTTAAAAGATGCCATCAAATTATACAAATATAATTATTTTTATTTATTTCAGATACCTCATTTTAATGCTACTAAATGTTGGTTTTACCAGAGCATAAAATATAATTCACTTATCCACTGAAAAAAGTACTGCTTTCTAAAATCGCGGTTCAAAAAGGCTATTGTAGCTTAAATCGTTAACAATATATGGGCAATTATGTGCAACTACTTTTGCAAAACATTTGTTTTTATTTTTTTCAATAAATTATTGTTTTTATGTAAATCTTTTTTACAACAATATTTAGTATCTTTTTTTAAATTTATATCCATAACTTTGAATACCGTAATTTGGCAAAAGCATAGTGGAATAAATTATAATTAAAATTTTAAAAAAAAAAACTGTTTTTTGAAAAAGAGCAGTTTAAACCGCGGGTTTTGAAAAAAAAAATTTTTTTATTTGTTCGCTTAATTTATTTAAAGCACGACAATAGTGAAATTAAAATGAGAAATCAATGAATAAAGATATGGCAAGCACTACTACTCTTGTTAAATTCTTAATTTTTTTTTGCTTTTATAAAACGTGATATTTCCACAACCGATAGAGCTTACAACTTCAAAACTTTTATGATGACATATCTATATGATATTTACCTTCCATTTCAAGTTTTTTTTGTACTTGTAGGTGGTAGAGGTGGAAAATATATTGTTAATGGAAGGAGTCATATCTGAATATTATTTAATATTAGTTTTCTTTCATCCCTTTAATATTTTCATATAATTCTACATGGCATTAGCAAAGAAACAAACACAGACAATATTGATCCAGAAAATAAACGCGGTGGTTGTTTTTCAAATGCGTATCCGGTTTTTTTTTTTGTAAGAAAACAAGCCCGAAACAAAAAAAAAATAAAAATTGCAATTGGAAATATAATTAAATTGCTAAAATATTAAGGTTAGTTTTAAATTAAAAAATATTTTAACTTATGTGAATATGATTAAATACTGTTTTTCTCTTCTTTCAGTCCTTTAGTATTTTCAAACAATTTATATGACATTAATAAATAAAACAAGAATCCAAAAAAAACACAATCAGACAAGAATGTTTTAAAAAAGTGAAAAATAAAAACAATACTAGTGCAGTTATAAAGCGTTTTCCACTAAAATTAAATAAAGAATATTTATAATTTGTTTTTATTTAATGATTAAAGTTTTTTCAGTAGCATATATTTCAAACAAAAATTTTACTAAAATTTTGTATATTAACTAAATTTCTTACCTGTTTTTAACCAACTTACATTTAGCAGAGACATGTGCGGATTTCAACTATTTCATTTCCATTTGACAACTGATTATTTTTTTTACAAATATTCAATTTTACATACTCTACCCGTAAATACCATAAAAAATATAAAGAACCATAGAAATACTTTTTCGCGATTTTCACAAAAGCTGCAGCATAAACCATTTTTAAATTGGGAAAAATATATTTTGAGAAAAATATTACAAAATACTGAGAAACAGCAAAAGAAACGAATAATTTTCGTATAAAAATAAACAAACAAAAATTTTGAGCTTACTGTTTCCCTTACAAGGCTAAAGGTTGTAAGCAGCTTACGTTGACCGCTTACAAGGATGCAGGTTGTAATCAGTGTTGCTAGGTTTGACGATTTATCGTCATTTTGACGATTTTTATACCTAAAATAACTAAATGGCGATTGGACGATTTTTGCTTCCAAAATGACGATTTTTTGACAAACGTTTAATATGTCAGAAAAACATGTTCATATGATATTCTTAAAAAATCAGCGGATCTATTTTTGGATTTTTATTATTTCGTTAAAATTAAAAACTATTTTTTATTGAAGTCTAACATATATTTGCTAAAATGATGTGAAATAAAGTTTAGAAAAAAAATTATTTTATGGATTCATTATTATTTTAATTTATTTTTTGCACTTAGAGTACTATGAAGGTAAAGACCACTGCAAATGTATTTAAAAACAAATGAAATTTCACTTGAAAAAAGAATGACTTACATTTCAGTAAATTCAACTAACATTGTCATTTGTTTTTTACTGTTCAAAAAAATTAATCACAATTGTAGTATTAATGAACCATTATGCAGTAAAAAATAAACAAACATTTATTTGTTTTATTTTTTTAAATAAAAAAACTACTACATAAAATCATAATACTGTAACCGCATGGTTCTTTAAATGAATTACAATTGTAGTCAAACATTAAATTTCTTCATCAAATATTTACCGCAGAAGTTCCCTGAGTATGTGCTTACTTTTTTCATGATTGGAAAATACTACCTTTTCATTACAATTTCAGTTGCCTGCCACAACCACACCAATGCAGTTATAAAAGTTTTAAAACTACGATTCCAATAGTGGCATGTATCTTTACAGCCTTTATTTCAAAATTCTACCCATTAAATTTTGCTTAATCAACAAAATAGCGTTATAAATCGTCGTTTCGGTATTTTAGCATTATTTTGACTTTAACTAGGTCAAGATATTTCAAAATCAAAAAGCTAATATAGAAAACTAAACCCGTTTACATAAAAAGAAACATATCTTTAATGGAATCGCTTTTTAAAAATTTTCATTCCTCTCTTAGTGTTACTGTGATATCTTATTATTATGAAAAGTTATTGAATGCCAACACTGCTTTTTTAATATTTATATTTTTATAAAATTTAATTAGTGTAAGATTGAGATAAAAATAAAATATTTTTTAAATTAAAAAAAACATCTAAGTTTTTGCGAAACAAACATCGAGTTCGAATATTCTAATTTATAAATCCAAAAATAAATCCGGTGCTCAAAAAACCGGAATAATAATAATATAGGGTCCGCCAAATAACTTTTTTTTTCAACTCCTGAACCAATTGGACTTTGTATGGCGTCATACCAAGGTCTTTATGCAAAATTCGTCTCAATGATGTCTCCGAAATGTTTAGTTGTTGAGAACGACGGTGAATTGATGTTGATGGCTCTTCACGCACACTTTCTGCCACAGCAGCAATATTTTCGGGTGTACGCACTGTTTTTGGCTTTTCACGCTTTGGTTTATCGATGAGGATGCCAGTTACTTTCACTTTTTTCACAAGATAACGAACATACGGACCATATTCGTTCAGCGGAAGGATAAAACTAATTACACTATACAACAAAATCAAATTTTTTCCAAAATTACAAGGTCCGACCGACAAATTTTGATAGAAGAGACAAAAAAAAAGACACATGTATCGGCGTTTTGAAAGTTTACATCTGGGTTTCATTTTAGGGGGAGGTAAAGTTTCCCCTAAATGCACATTTTGTATTGTCAATCGGCATAGAAAATCGAGTACAGCTTACGTTTAAAGTATATAGTGTGTTTAGCAAACTTATGTAAAATATTATGGAAAAGATTTTTGTAGAATATGTTAACCCTCTAACTCCTCAAAGTAAGGGTCTTTTTTGTCCTTCTTTTAAAAAACAGCAAAAAAACACCATTAAAACGGGGATTTAAGGGGTTAAAATGTTCCGCAAAAATATTCGCCGTGAAATTTTACTGTAAGTTCCTGAATACACCAAAACGGAAAATTCAACCAGAAAGTCAGAAATAAGACACAACAAGAATTATTAAGAATTTTATTTTAAAGTACCCCAACAATTTAGCATGAAAATAAAAATAGTGCAAATTTCACTAAAAATCAGTAATATCTTTATTATTTTACCTTCGATAGCAAATTTGGATAGGAAGTATTCATGAATTACATTTTTTTTTAGCTCTAGGAAATTCCACTTCATTACACTGTACACCGACCTATAAATTCATAGATATATAAGTATATAGATTGCCAGCTGTTCTTTGGCAGATTAGATCAGTTACATTACTACAAAAACAAAAAAAAAAAAAATCAAATCAAAAATCAAGTGCTATATTTCTTATTCTACTGAAAACGTGTCAATTTGCGGTGCATATATTGTGGACATAATTTGTTTTGTAATTAGAGTGTTTTACTTAAAAAATAACAAAAAATTAAAGTAAGCAATTAAACTTAGCGCGTAGGATTTGTTTTGGCAAAAATGTTCAATTGTTTGGAAAAACTTGATTTGTCTTGCTATGTCTGCGGTAAACATACTATACCGGAATATAAAGTTACGTTTTTCAATAGTAAAGTTGAAGACATCTATAAAATGTATTTTGAGCTAGAAGTTTTTTCGGATGAACTGTGGACGCCGAAGCATTGCTGTCGCATTTGTTATAACATTAGGAACATTAGGAGAGCACAATGTCGTTCATCAACTGAAAAAACTATATTACCCCCATTGCATATCAAACTTGATGTGGTAAAAAACTTTGTTAAATGTCTGGATACAAATGGATCAGCATTGAATTTTCTGAAAACAATGTTTCCAAAACTAAGCGAAGCAAAGATTAAAGAAGGTATGTTTGTGTTCTTCAAGTAGTTGTTCTTGTTAAAAGCCTTAAAATTGGTATCATACAAACAGGTGTTTTTGTCGGTCAAGAAAGAAAGCTAATGCAAAACGCTGACTTCGACGAAATGCTCTAATCAATTGAGCTTAATGCGTGGAAAAGCATTAAGGAAGAAATATACAATGTCTTATGCAAAAATCGGTCTCCTATTGCTCGAATATACGTAGAAACCATGCTTAGAGCTTTTGAAAAACTAGGCGTTCATTTTTTAAATTCCCATATGGATTACTTTGAGAACCAGACATGCGCACCCATTGAAGAACGCTATAAAGGCAAAAGCATTCATTTGCTTATCGCTGCAATATGCTGGACAATGATAATGAAGTGGAATTGCATATAGCTAAAAAAAATGTAATTAATGAATACTTCCTATCCAAATGTGCTATAGGAGGTAAAATAATAGTGAAATTTTAACTATTTTTTTTTCATGCTGAATTTTTGGGGTACTTTAAAATAAAATTCTTAATAAACGCGAAATTAACAATAAGCTCTCTTTTGTTGTGTCTTATTTCTGACTTTCTGGTTGAATTTTCCGTTTTGGTGTATTCAGGGACTTATAGTAAAATTTCACGGCAAATATTTTTGCGGAACATTTTAACCCCTTAAATCCCCGTTTTAATGGTGTTTTTTGCTGTTTTTTAAAAGAAGGACAAAAAAGACCCTTACCTTATGGAGTTAGAGGGTTAATATATTCCACAAAAATGTTCTCCGTAATATTTTACATAAGTTTGCTTAACACACTATATACTTTAAACGTAAGCTGTACTCGATTATCTATGCCGATAGACAATACAAAATGTGCATTTAGGGGAAACTTTACCTCCCCCTAAAATGAAACCCAGATGTAAACTTTCAAAATGCCGATACACGTGTCTTTTTTTTTTGCCTCTTCTATCAAAATTTGTCGGTCGGACCTTGTAATTTTTTTTTTGTGTTGAACAGTGTTATCTGTCAAATCAGACATGAGCTAAGTGTTACCATTCACGAAATAAGCACTAGTTGAAAAAAAACGTTAGATGGCGGACCCTATATAAATAAAGTGTTCCAAAGTGAAACTTCAGATATTCACTATTTATGTTTGACAATGGAAAACATGCAGTAATAAACAATATTTGAATAAAAATAAATAATAACATAAATTATAAATAATTTTTAGAAATATTAAAAACCAACCCAAAATAAAAAATATGAAATAATCAAAAATTTCACAATTTATTGTATTAAACTATGTCATCAAATGTAATGCAATTTGAAACTTTAATTCGTTAATGGAAGTCCAAATTTAAAAATTAAAGAAAATAACATTGTTAAGAATTTCTATACTTTGAAAAAGAGTTAAGATTTAAAAATGGTGCTATTGAAATGGTGTTTACAGAATTATGTAGAAGTAATTAACAGTTAAAGTATTAAAGTGATATCGTTATAAAATATCATGATTTTCGAAGTTTAAATTCTGAAAAAGTTTTACACTCGTATTATATTACACCGATAGTACAAGAGTACTTGAAATGTGAATAACATTAATGTTCTTTATTTTTTTTATTAAAACTTTATCCCACTTGTAACAAATATATTTTGTTTGACGATTTTTTGGCGATTTTTTTAAGTAAAGGGTCCGCCAAATAATTTTTTTTTTTTGAAAATGCTATAAAAAAAAACTACTGAATATTTTCTCAAATTTCTTTTTTTATTTGAAAGTACAATCCTTCCGGTTAATAATGGAAAATAATTTCATTCAAATGGCTGCCGCGGCTGGCGATGCAGTAGCCTACACGATCGGTCCAATTGTTAAGCACATTATCGATTGTGTGCAGCTGTATTTCCTCCTCTTCAATTTTTGTGAAGAAAAATTCGTTCAACATGGCCCGATAAGGATCGCCATTGACTGTAACGGCCACTCCTTGCTCATTTTCGAAGAAAAATGGCCCAATTATGCCTCTGGACCAAAATCCGCACCAAGCAGTGACTCGTTTTGGGTGTATCGGCACACATTCAGCAACATTACCATGATTTTAAAAGTAATGCCGCAATATTTCCCAGCGTTGTTCAAGCATATACACAACCATATTCGTTCAGCGGAAGGATGAAACTAATTATGTGTCAAATCAGACATGAGCTAAGTGTTACCATTCACGAAATAAGCACTAGTTGTAAAAAAAAACGTTAGATGGCGGACCCTTTATAATGACAATTTTGACGATTTTTATTAGAAAATTGGACGATTTTATGCTCAACAGACCTGGCTACACTGGTTGTAATGCAGAAAGTTTCATTTAGTGTATTATAAACGATCTGTACCAATTTTCCCGAGTGATTTCCGATTGTGTTTGCTGTTTTCGAGTATGTAATAAAAAGTAATTAGTCATTTAACTGTTTCTGAAGAGCTAGCACGTGGAGCGGTAACAAAATAAAATGATTATATTATATGTCAAAAATTTTAACAACAAAAAACTAATATCTGTAGAATTGTATGTACACTAAATTATGTGTATTCATATTATTACTTTTAATCGCAATAATGTAGACATGAAATATCATTTAACTGAAATACATGAAATCACCGCTTTTTATAAACGCTGAAATCCGAGCTTATTTTGCCAAAAAGTAATTCTTCCAAGTGGGAAATCGGCATATAAAAGTCATATCATATGTATGCAGGTTTGTAAGGGATTCTTTTCGGCTTACTCCCTTACAAACCTGCTTGCATGTAAGCATCGTTTTTTACTGGGATTTTTGAAAATGTTGTAAACTAATTTTGACCAGCTAATTCTTTAGAAATTCCACTTTATGCGTTAGGGATTTGTTCCAAAACGACCCGAAAAAACGATTTTTATTATGAATATGGTATTTTGCAACAAAGTTATAACCCTAATCTACACACTTCATCGATTAAAATTTAAACAAAATATTATAACTGAATATTTTAAAGCATGATTTATTTAATTTTTTTTTTTTGAACCACAAATTCTTTTGACCAAATGACTTAATTTAAAACTTTATTTTTTTTTATACATAAATATCGAATACAAAATACATAAACTTTTAAATGAATTTTTCAACAAACTTTGAACTACATCCCGGTCAGAAAAAGGCAAACGGACCATCGCTAGTAAGGCAGTTTAGCAAGTGGTGCAAGTGCTCGTAAAAAGTGCTTTCCCAATACCAAAATGATAACATCATAAGGTTTTGCCTAATGATGTCCCAGTGCTTGTCCGTCTACAACAAAATGTTCAATGTTGGCAAAATGTTGATGAAACCACGAAATAGGTGGTCTAAAAATTTGTTTTCCAAAATAAAATTAAAAAAAAAAGGTCATGTATAATTTGTTTGGCAACACAGTGATTCGAACCCTGGCCGCCAGATTGGCAGCCAACAGCCCTAACCACTGAGCTAACGAGACAGTATTTTATACTTGGTAGCCTAAACTCTAAGTAAATGATAACTGCTGGATAACAGTTAACTACTTAAATATGTGAGCAATGGCATAAGGTTTGATATTTCCATTAAATCTTGCTAACTTTTGGAAAACAACAAAAAGTTGATCCTAAAAAAGCTTTTCCAGAAACAAAAAAAAAAAACAATTTTATATGATAAAAATATTAAAAAGTATAAAAAAAAAACACAAGAACCTGAAACCGGGCTTGAACTCGTAACCTACAAACTTTTTTAAATAAAGCATCATTATTTTTATAACACTGCAGGCACACGATTAAGATTTTCTTGATAGTCTTTTACATATACTGTTTGTCAAAATATGTAAAAATTGACAGCTGCGACGTAGGCTGCACGCAAGTTGAAAGCAATTTCAATATTTGTGAAAGGAAAAACAAAAACAATTTCAAAAGAATTGTAATCATCAGTTTTCTTGAACGTAAATTGATACACTCCACTTGAAAGAGAAATCTGAAACCAGTTCGTTTCAATTTTTGGAAAGTGTAAGTGTATTAGTAAAAAAAAGGGTGAGTGTATTAAAACTTGATAGGCAGAACTTGATCATGTAACCCTCAAGCAAAATAAATGCTTTACCAGTTCTTAGACTTTTAAGCTGTTGGTAATTTCTGACTGAATAGCACTGGAAATCCATTTTTTCCCAACGTTGGCATAGTGGTCTCAGCAAATTCTTTGCCAATATTTTTTTATGTAGACCACTGAAACTATTGTAAAACAAATACTGGCAAAATGTTGTGAAGCGTCTTAAGCAAGTGTTCTTTTTGCCAAAAGTTTATTTACAATTCCTCGGTTAGCCAGTGGTAAACCACTGCTTGATTTTTTATACCATTGGCAGTTTTTGACTGGGATACTATACATTTAATTTAATATACTGACGTCTAACAAATAATAGATACAATATATAACAATAAACAAAAAAACAAGGTGCCCAGTGTCCTGATGATGGTCAAAAGGGTAAGGAAGTAGTGTTGGGAAAAGGACAGCAAAAGTAGTTTATTGATGTATGTATGTGTGTTATAGAGGGAAGGCAAAGAGCAGGAGTAAATGAATGACGAGAAGTTGAAATTGTTTTGTTGGAACAATCTAAAATTCAATCAATATGACTTTACAGGTCAAACACGATTAACTTTAACATTGTTTTATATGTTTAACTGAAAATAAAATAAAAAAATACATATGGGGCATTCTTTTTGAATGGCAATCAGAGAATATAGTTTGTCACGAAAATTTGATTTTGGGATATTGTCACTTTTTTAAGGTTTTTGCATCACTAAAACAAATGGCGTGAATATTTTTTTTTTTAATTTCAACTCTTTACACATGAGCTTGTTGGCCAAAAACGCCGATTTAGGGTGCCTTTTCTACAGAGCAAAATGTTATGTATAAATATAAAATTTTAACTCGACATTTGATTCTACGCCAAAAATTATCAAGAGTTGGAATTAAAAAAAAGAATAGTAAAGCAATTTTTTTATTGATTCGAATGCAGGTCAATCCTTGCGTATTTTGGGTGCAAAAGGCTGAATTTGAATGACACACTCAATCAGGACCTGATTGCGAACTCCGAGTGGGGCCACGCAAAGAACTTTTGTGCTAGATGTTTGTAAAGGGTCCGCCGACTAACTTTTTTTTTTTTGAACTCCTGAACCAATTGGACTTTGTATGGCGTCATACCAAGGTCTTTATGCAAAATTCGTCTCAATGATGTCTCCGAAATGTTCAATTGTTGAGAACGACGGTGAATTGATGTTGATGGCGGTTCACGCACACTTTCTGCCACATCAGCAATATTCTCGGGTGTACGCACTGTTTTTGGCTTTTCACGCTTTGGTTTATCGATGAGGATGCCAGTTTTTTCCATTTTTACAAGATAACGAACATACGGACCATATTTGTTCAGCGGAAGGATAAAACTAGTTATCTGTCAAATCAAGCATGAGCTAAGTGTTACCATTCACGAAATAAGCACTAGTTTAAAAAAAAAACGTTAGATGGCGTACCCTTTAGTTGTTTAAGTTGTAGTTCAGTATCTTTATTTTTAAGTGAAAAACAGTCATTTGTAGAATAAATTTAATTTTTGACTACACTTGTAGTTCGTTCTTTTAAAAAAACAAACCACATTAAATTACTGTATTATTATTTTAAATTCATTTTATACAGTAGATCTTTTTCCTTAAAAAAAAAACAAATAAGTGTTTACATATGAACCACATATCGTCACCTAAAATCCAAAAGGTCGTTACTACACTATCCAAATTTTAGAATTATACTTAAGAAACAAAGAAGCATTTATTTATGAGAAAAAAATTCATGGAAAAATGGTAATTTTTAAGTAGTAGGGTTACTTACGGCCTTTTGTACTCGATTTTTCTGAAACCATAAAGCCATAACTCCAATACAAAAATTTATGCAAAAATGAAAACAAGCGTTTAAGATATAAAATACTGCTTTTCGGCAGAAATTTAAAAAGTTTTTAGTGAACTTATGTATTTTTATATATTTATTGTGAGCATTTTTAAAATTAATATTAATTAAAATTTTAAGAAAAATTTTTAAAATAAATTTTTTTTTTTCGAGAAAATAAAATTATATTAAACTGGGTAAACAAAAAGCAGTGTAAATCATTACATGAAAGGGAAAAAAACTGCACTACACCACTTTTCGGTTAATTAATATATTGAAATTGCAGTTATGGCCTTTTGAATTTCGTAAACGTGTAAAATTTTGTGATAATGTGTATTTTGGTTAAAAGTAAATTTTGAATTTTTTATTTGCTTGACAATGGTTGTTGAATTTACTGAAATTTAAGTAGTCTTTTATTTAAGTGAAATTTCATTTGATTTTAACTATATTTGCAGTGGTCTTTACATTCTAAGTGTAGGATCGAATTTAAAGCACGCAGAACCCAATCTTGTTGGTTGACCCATAGGGACGTGGCTTCATCAATATCATCAATGTATGCATGAATGGTATCAATATTGAGCAATCAGATGATATTGTTGTTCTAAGTATAAGTAGCCAATGTGATGGCGGCTGGATAAATCACGTTATTTCCATAGACACCTATTTAGATACCTATTTAACCCACACCTAGACCCATTTTCCTGATATGAACACAATGCACTGCACTAGTAATAGGGGTAGAGACTGAGTATTGGTCTATAGAGTGGATAGTAATCGATTCGATGTTTTCTTTGATTTCGGTAACGGTATTTTATTGGTATCGATATTTCAGTTATTTCGCTAATGGTGTTTTGGCGTTAACGGTATTTTAGTTATTTCGGTAACGTTATTTTAGCGATAACGGTTTTTTAGTTATTTCGGTAACTGCATTTTAAGCGTAACGCTATTTAAGTTATGCAGGTAATGTCAATGCACATCGATATTTTTAGTTCCATTATGCTCGAGTTCTAATTACTGGCAAGATTATGTCGAAATATAAATATTTACATCAATTGCTTTTATCAGATCTTGTCAGATTATTTCAGAAACGGTATATTAAGGATAACTCTATTTCAATTATTTTGGTGGCAATATTTAAGAGGTAATAGCATTTTAGTTATTTCAGTAACGGTATTTTAGGGCTATTGGTATTTCGGTTATATCGGTAGCGGTATTTTAGGGATAACGATATATCATTTATTTTTATTTTTTTATTAATTAATAATCATATAATCACAAATTATATACTATTACCCTAACCGAGCACTATCTACTATGGCCGCCGGCGCGTTGTAGCGAAAACAGACCAGTGCCTCTGGTGTGAATCGAACCCACGACCCCCGCACTGATAAACCAGCACGCTACCAAATATCCTACCTGGGCGAACTATATCAATTATATCGGTAACGGTATTTTAGGGATAACGATAGTCAGGTGAAAGGGTTTTGAATCGATAAAGGTATTTTAGCAATATTTCCTGCCATCCATGGTGTATAGTAAAAAAAAATAATGCCATTAATGAAAAACGATATGGAAGTTAGAGATATGAAAGTTCTAAATTTAACTTAGGTGATCTTTCCATTTTTGCGTTTTTTTTTATTATGGCAATTTCGTTTTTCAATTTTAGCGATTTAGTTAATACTGACACTTTTAACAATTTTGTAGACTTTTTCACATCTTGAAACTTTTAAAATTTTGGCGTTTTTTCCATTTTTTTTTTTAGAAATTTAGAAATTTTTTCTGAGAATTTTTTTTCCCAATTTCCGAGTTATTTTTTCAAATTTTGAGAAAAATATGATTATAAATCATTGCAAATTTAATGTAAGCTTTTTTTTAAATTTGTATGTAAGTTCTATACAAAATAATCGAAATATTGCAATTTTTGGCTAACTTAAAACGTCATTCGATTTCTCTGAATTTTGGAATATAAGTTTGGAATATAAATCGGACTACTTCTTGTTTCTTCTCATGTACACAGAACAAAAATCGTTCCCAATAATTAGGAGAATTTCTACTGAGAGAGGTTATTCGCAGAAATTATGTGCAAGCTAGTAACATTTTACCAAGTTTTTACTTAATTCTACTTAATATTTTAATAATTTCTGTGAAAAACCTTATTAGTTGAAATGCTTCAAATTACTTGGCAACGATTTCCGTTTTCTTTTATTATGGTAATTTTGTTCTTAAATTATAGCGATTTAGTTAATACTGGTGCTTTTTACAATTTTGTAGACTTTTTCACATTTTGACAAATTTTTAAGTTTCGGCGATTTTCCAATTTTTTTAGAAATTTAGAAATTTTTTAAATGTTGAGAATTTTTTTCCAATTTCGGCGGTATTTTTTTTAACTTCTGAGAAAACCGTAATTATAAATCATAACAAATTTAATGTAGACTTTTTTTTTATTTGTATGAAAAGTTCTATACAAAATAATCGAAATATTGCAATTGTTGGCTAACTTAAAATGTTATTCGATTTCTCTGAATTTTGGTATATAAGTTTGGAATATAAATCGGACTATATCTAGTTTCTTCCCATGTACACAGATAAAAAAATCGTTGCCAATAATTAGGAGCATTCAACTGAAAATGTTTATTCGCAAAAATGATTTGAAAATTAGTAACATTTACCAAGTTTTTACATATTTGTACTTAATATTTGAATAATTTATGTGATAAACTTTATTAGTTGAATTGCTTCAAATTACTTGGCAACGATCTTTCTTATAAAAGCCTTATACTGTTTGAGTATGGATTAACCTATGGCCCATAAGAGTTTGTAGTAGTATTAAAGGAAATTTGAAAAATATTTTTGGATAAACTTGTTCATTTTCTGTATTAAAACTAACTGAATGTATAAATTCGATTTTTTCTCTTTTCAATATATTTTTGCTTCTTGTATTATACACATGACTTTATGCTTGATAGCACATTTGTGCCGGATGTGATTGCAAAATAATGATTTATGATTTTTTTTCTTTATCCACTACTACTACTACTACGGTATAACTACTACTACATTTTCTTATTGCTTCACTCTAGTAGTTACAACAACTCTATTACTTTCTATACATTGTTTGTAAGTATAATATTTATATGGGTTATATAACAACAATATCCAAAATGTTTTAGAAAACTAGAAAACACCTATTCTTCCCTTTTATTTTTTTTTTTTTTTTTACCAATATGATTTGCTTTAGTCAAAAAAGGCGCCTGTAGACTTTGCCAAAAAATATTTTTTTTTCTTCGTAGTTTCAAGACGAGCAAAAAAAAAATACTTGTACATCAGTTGTTTGGAAAACTGAAAAGGAAAGTTCAAACATTAGCAACAGCCTTTGTGACTTCATATGTTTTTGAGAAATAGAAAACAAAGATTTATGGAGATTTGGGCGTGTTACTGACACACTACTCGATTGCCATCAATGACGCAAGTCATCTTATAAAACTATAGAAGCAAAAACAGAAAAATTAATAGAACAAAAAGAAAAAACTTTACGAGTATTTCACAAACCTGCTTCTGGGGCATTTTGAAAATAATGATTAAATTTTCGACTTCACCTCTTCTGATTTTAGTAGAACTTGGTATAATTTTTGTCCGATTTAATTTGGAGTTTACGTATTTTTTATTTTTTCAAAATTCGTTAGAGTTTGCCTTTAGTTGCTGCTCAAAGTTGGAGATTTTTAACAAATTTGTAAGAACTATACAATGTTTGAATTATTATAACTTTTGAAAGCGTCCACAGAAAATTAAAAACCTGGTGCCATTTAATAGATAAAATTATTTTCTTTAATCGAAATTGCACAAAAATTAATATCTTACGCGAAAAGTATAACGAGATTAAAAAGGAGTCTTTAATTCGCGAATATCTCAAAAGTTAATTTTTCTGGAATTTATTTTGCAATTAACTCAAAGTATCACTTACAACTTATATAAATTTTAAGTTAGGAATCAGAAGGATTGAAAAATAAACAGAATTTTTCCGAAACCATCTTTATTTAATATAAAATTTTGTATACAAGTTTGATATAATTTTTATTAAAAATAAAAATTATGCAGAAAATTTTATATATTCACACAGCAACCTACCACAAATTTCAATATGTTCACCTCGCATGGGAAAATCGATATGCATGTTAAACAGGACACCGTACCTAGTAAAACTGCGTACTCAAATGTTCATTATCACATCCTATGTCCTTTCAAAAGGACATTAAAAATTAAATTTCTAAACAAATCATTTAAATACTTGTACTCATTAAATGATGTTAATCTGGGTATCAGATTAGGGTTGTCATTTTTTCGAGTTTTTATTTTGTGCGAACAATTTTTGATCGACCTATCAAACGATTAATTTTTAAAAAATTATTCGATTAATCGAACGAATAACGAAAAAAACAATTTTAAAAATCTGTAAATAATTAAAATATTTTACCCTATCATCTCAAAATTTTATGAATTTTGGCATCAATATGAATACTATAACAATACCAACTCTCAAATGCAATAATTTTTGACTATAGTAACGCTAAAAGATTTCGCCAGATTACGCCATTTGGCATTATCTCTCGTGGTGAAAAAATTACAGTTTTGAAAATCGTTAAAAAGTTATATATATGTATTTCGCCGATAGTTTTAGTATATTGAGCTATAAAGATCTTATGTTAGTTATTGTATAAATTAAATAAAAGCTAAAAGTAAAGTAATAAAGCAATATTTTTGATAGTTGTGTACAGTTTTGTATAGTTTAAACCTCAAAAAGCATGCTACGAGGGCGGATCAATAAGTCCGTGACTTTTCGAACTTCCCTCGTAGTTATATGAAATGCAATACTGCTGCCATCAAGTACTACCTGTTAGTAGACTACTGTCAAATTTCAAGTTCCGTCATTTAATTTGCATTTAACAGCTGTTCAAAACATACAACCACGTGGATTTTTTTAAAAATGTAAAAAGTGAATTTCGAGTATTCATTAAACATTATTTTTAGCGAAAAAAAAACCGTCAATCAAACAATGGAAAAGCTTGATAAATACTATGGGGACTCTGCACCATTGATTTCAATGGTTAAAAAGTGGTTTACAGGCTTTCGTTGTGGTCGCACAAGTACAAATGACGCTGAACATTCTGGACGGCCAATTGAGGTCAATGCACCCGAAAATGTCGAAAAAATAAACGATATGGTGTTGACCGATCGGAGCTGTTTAACCGCAATTCGACTGAGTTTTGCAGAGATTTGTAACTGTGGATGAAACATGGATCCATTACAACACTCCGGAGACCTAGCAGCAACCTAAACAATGGGTTTCTCCGGGTGAACCGGCTCCGAAGAAGGCCAAGGTAAGTTCGTCGGCCAATAAGGTGATGGCAACAGTTGGCACGCTTGATAATCCACATCGATTACCTTCAAGAAGGAAAAACAATAAACGACGAATATTATGCCAACTTATTGCACCGATTTAACGAGGATTAAAAAAAAAAACGACACCATATGGCCAAGAAAAAAGTCCTTCTAGAAAGGTTGAGGTTAAGAAGAAAAAAAACGTTGTTCTCTAAAAATTATAAACACTATTAGTTTTTAAATCAGACTAGCCTAGTTTCTGCCTTTTTATGAACAAGCGTCATCAGTGATTTTCCATTTAAATTGTATTATAATTTGTGTATTTATAATTGTCAGATTGTCTATATATGATAAAATTTTCAACAACCTGCGGCTGTAAGAATCAAACCTGCGCTCTTGTTACATTACAGACGTAACAATAGCAAGACATGACCGTTTAGCGATCACATCCAAGTATGGCCTCGAATGTAATGCAGCTAAATTGCAGTTTTCTTTCGTATTAGCTTTTCTGGTATTGCATATTATACTCAGAAGTGACAACACTAAGAAACATAAATATTTTAATTTTAGATTTTTGTTTATTTTTCTAATCTCCTCCGTCTCTATTTCACAATGTTACCAGGTTGACGTATGGTTTTTACGTTCAGTTTTGGTAACTTTTGCGTTTTAAGTTGAGACATCGCCACAATGCAAATTTTATAATGCATTTTTGTACAGTGTTATTATAACGTCATACAGTATTATTTTTTCATCAAGACAATGCACGGGTGCACACGGGTGCCAAATTAATGGCAAAATGCCATGAATTGGGCTACGAATTTGTAACTCATCCGCCATATTCTCCGAATTTAGCCCCCAGTTACTATTTCCTATTTTCAAACCTACAGAAATGGCTCGGTGGAAAGAGATTAAGCTCCAACGATGAAATTATTGATCAAACAAATGCCTATTTTATGGACCTCGAAAAATCCTATTTTTTGGAAGGGATACAAAAGTTGGAGAAACTTTGGACTAGGTGTATTGAGCTAAAAGAAAATAAATTTTTTTTGCAAAAAGTCACAGCTTATTGTTTCGCACTCGTATATTTCAACAATATCACTTTATCTGTAAATTTATTGATATTATTTGCTTCAAAGTCAAGTCATATATCTTTACACATTATTAACGAGTCCATAACTTGGAAAACGATTAATAAAAGTTTTAAAATTCAGTCATTTCCTCAATAGAGTTATGATTTTATTTTGTCTATAACAATTTTTTACCCAAAATTGGTAGATTTTCGAAAAAGTTTTATTAAAAGAAGTATTTTTGTAAGTTATTCGTTTTATTCGATTAATCGCCAAAATTTATTCGAATTATTAGTTATTTCAAAGTTATGTTTTTTAAATTCTACGCTCGAAGTTTCTTTTTGTTTGTTCGATTAATCGAATAATTTTTATTCGAGTGACAACCCCATATCAGATAAAATATCATAATCTCTGATATTCCACAAAATTTTGTTCATAATATTTCAGTGCCAAAAATTTTAAAAATGTCCTTTAAAAAAAAATTTAATATACTTGATTGCTTTAAATAGATTCGTCAGCATAAAAAATGCATGTATAAGGTTTGACTACACAAATAATAATGGGTTTTTTGAGATATTCGCACATTACGGACATTTGTTCAATATCTGTATCCTTTTCGCTTAAATACTTAGTTTTTGTGCAAAACTGTTTAAAGAAGATGATCTGAGCTTTAAAATCACACCAAGTTTTTAAATTTCTGTTTACGCGTTCAAAAGTTATGATAATTCAAACATTATATCGCACACCTAGTTCAAAAGTGACTCAACTCAAAATTTAAATTCTTCGGTTTTATATGCTTAATCTATGCACAATACACTAGTGTATCTATAAAAAAAATATCAGTGTATTTTGTTGTTGTTAATTGCTGCTAAAAAACAGTATATCTTTCTTTGTGTTTCAATTGGTATAAAGTTGCAAATATTTTTTTTCGATTTCTGAAAAACTAAAAATTTTGAGTTGAGTCACTTTTGAACTAGTTGTGTGATATATTTCATACAAATTTGTTGAAAAATCCCATATTTCAGCAGCGACTAAACGCAAACTATAACGAATTTTGAAAAATTAAAAAAAACACATAAACTCCATATTTGCTAGGATAATACAATTACAAAGTTTATTGAAATTTTTAAGACCTTTATCTGAAAAGTGTGTCGAAAGATTTTAAAACATCCCTTCTAATAAACTAGTTTACTTACTTAACTAAGGGGTAAAGGGGAAGAAATTAGCTTATCATTTGTAATCAACTTGTAGTAAATTGATACACCATATCCTTGAGAAAAATATTTGGAATATACTGGATCATTGGCTTAAATGACAAAAGAAAATAAATCATTTCAAACAACTTTTAAATATTTCTTTCATAATTCAAAAGGGAAAAAAAGTTTAAAGTTGAAGTGTTTGTTTTTTTAGTGTTATCTAAAGGGTTTAAGGATAAAACTATTTTATGCGAAATCGGAAAATTTTAAATCGGATTAATACATCGTAACACCTCATTTCTAATTAATGTTCTGCTTTAGAGAATGTATATATTTTTGCAATTAGTCAAAGAATTTTCGAGTTCTAGCAAAAGAATAAATATTAAAATTCATAGTTTTTTCAAAACATTCAGAAAATATTAAAAAGAAAAATTTTTTTAAAATTTTTTTTGTTGTAATTTTTAAATTAACGCAACTAAGCTTTCGTTACATTTTTTTACTAATTATTGACACACTGGATAAGGATAATAAACTAGTTTAATAATTTTAAAATAAATCAGCATTTTGACGACAAAAGTAAACAAAAAATTGTTGAAAATGTTTGTGCTTTTTTGATGAGACATTTTTTTTAACAATTATTTAAAAATATACAAAAAGATTAATTTTCTATATTTCGAACTGTTATATTGATGAAAAAATAATAAAATGTATTTCTCTGCAAAAAGTTTGTTCATAGGTGGTGTATAATATTCGAAAATTTGACCGATCCGATTATGCATTTTTCAAATACAAAAAATATAAAATATTCCAAAATTTAATCCTTTTTCACTCAAATCATAAAAAATTGCTGTTCTTGTTAAAATGCTACTCTTATGAAAACTATAGTTTCAAGGTTATGAAAACTATATGGCTAGTTGAAAAAATGGCCAAAAAAACAACGATATTTTAAAAAAAAAATTTTAAAAATCGATAAACTTAAAAAAATATAATAATAATTTCCCTGAAGAAGTCACCCAATGTAGAAACGAAATATTGGACATAAATAATTATAATTTATAAATAAAAGATCTTAAGCTCATTTAAAGATATGTTTACAAGGAGTATGAAGCATTTGTGATAAATTTTTTATTATATTTTTTTTATCATATTTGTGAAAAATCAAAAATTTTAATCAACAATATTTGATTTGACATAATTTTGAAGAATTGTTAAGTCCCATATCTAAAAAAAATCAACATATTATTAATTTCGTTAAATCTCCTGAAAACAGTGTTTAATTAATTTCAGAGTTGAAGTATTTTGTTAAATCTTTACAAAAAAAGGACTAACTACACATAGAGAAATAAAGTGTCAACTGAATCGAAAAGTGTATTTTAATGGTAACAACCCAGCAAAACTTTGGTAATGGGTGCGATAAAGTAATGCATTACCTTGTAGTGTGTACTCCTTACCTGTATCATTATTTTCCAACAAGAAGTAATGAGTTACAGATAATTGAACACTCATGGATTACCTTGTAATGAGACCTCATTACATTTTACATTACTTCAAAACATAAAATAATGACTTACCGATCATCAATTACATAATGCATGAATTATAAACGTAAAGTAATTATTAATATTGAACGATGACCTCAGAAGAATACATGGGTGGGCATCGTTAAATAAACTTCACATTAATCCTAAAAAGTCAAAATGTCTTATCGTATCAAAAAGAAGACAAAAAATACCCACTGACATCGCGATCATATTAGGCTGCCAAAAAAATTGAAATTGTTGAATCTGCAAGTAATCTCGGTATCATATTTGATAAGGAGCTTAGGTGGAATACACACATAAATGCTGCAACCGGAAATACTTTTGCTATGCTACGAACTCTTTACCAAACCCAACATTTGACACCAGTACATATTCGGAAACTTCTTGCTAAAACTTTTATAATCCCAAACTGCTTTATGGCTGTGAAATTTTTTCTAGCTGTGATTCTGTTGGTACCAAAAAACTTAATGTAGCTTTCAATGCTGTTATACGATACGTCTATGGACTTAAACGATATGATGGTACGTCGCAGTATTCTAAATCTTTATATGGCGTAAGTTTTGGCGACTTGCTTAAGATAAAGACTTTAATTTTCTTACACAAAATAATATATACCAAAGAGCCAGATTACCTATATAGACGTCTGCGGTTTACTTCATCTGAAAGAGGGAGGCATTAATATATACCCTACGCCGTAGTTTAAATTCTGATTGGCACTTTTTAATAAGCGCTGAACATCATTGGAACTCTCTGCCCTTTAGTACTCAATTAATAGGCAACGCTTTACAATTTAAAAATAAACTTTTCTCGAGCTCTCAAAATTTGTGTATCAATTAAAATGTACTATATTTTAAAATGTTTGTTTGTTTTATAATTTTATTTTTTTAAATATATTTTTATGTTCTATTTTATTTATATTATAATTATATTGTAATATTAAAATTTTACATAATTTAAATTTTACGAAACGATTATGCCATTATAAGATCACATGCAGTAATTTAAAAGATTTTAATCTTGTTGTATGTGATATTTCAATTAAATAAATAAATAAATAAATAAATAAATAAATAAATAAATAAATAAATAAATAAATAAATAAATAAATAAATAAATAAATAAATAAATAAATAAATAAATAAATAAATAAATAAATAAATAAATAAATAAATAAATAAATAAATAAATAAATAAATAAATAAATAAATAAATAAATAAATAAATAAATAAATAAATAAATAAATAAATAAATAAATAAATATTGACTAATATATATTTTTGAAAATCTATTTATAGACACATTACTTTGTGATTTTTTGTAAGCATAATGGTAAGGTGTATATTTTTTATATCACGAACGAAAACACGAAGCACAACAACTCATCTACATTTTAAGCAATACAATATTGTATGTACCGATAGCTCAGTGGGTAGAGTTCTCGCCTAACTAATTGTTTAATACCAGAGACCCCAGGTTCGAGTCCCAGCATGACCAAGTTATTTATGTAATAAAAAAAAAAGTTACTTATTTAATTTAAAAAAAATATCTGTAAAAAAAATGTTTATGCATTTTTTTATGAAAATCTATTTATAGACACATTACTTTTTCCCACCATGTAACCATATAAGTAACCAGTTACTTTACCCCCTACAAGGTAATGAGTTACTTTGAGGCTCATCGCCTGTAAAACTCATCAGTGAAGTAACGTGTAAAGTAATGCATGAAGCCCTATGGCGATACATTACTTTACCCATGATTTGGTAATGTGTGGTTTTGCTGGGAACTTATAAATTCTGTTCGATTTTAGAACATGTTGTGTGTTGAAACTAAAATTCAGTTAAATTAACCGAACTTTTTTCTGAAAACTAATGTTAAGTTGTGTCAACTAACTGAAATTCGTAACAATCAATTTTGAGTCGTGCACTCACAATATTATTCCGTAAAGACTACTGAATATACGCATTAAATTAACTGAAAATCAGTTAAAAACGGGACTATATACTTTTCGTTTAAAACAATTGTATTTTTTAGTTTATTTTCAACTGTTGAAAAATTAATTGACAAAATCCATAAAAATAATAAATTGTTTTCTTTTATTTCAATACTCAATATAATAAAAAAAAACTTTTTGTTTTAAATAGAAAATTTTAACTGAATATTTTAACTACTATGGAAAGTCCGTTTATTTTTGTTTATTTTGTTTCTTGAATAACAGACAGAAAGTTAAAAAATATATTTCTTTGGTAATTTAACTGTATATTCCGGTACCGTGAATCAACTCCCAAATGAAATAACTCCCAAAAAAAATGAAGTAACTCCCAAAAATTTTCCATATTAAATTGGGATTTATTTCATTATGAAATAGCTCCCAATGCGTTAGGACTTATTTCACAATTTTCAGTTAGGAATTATTTCGTTATGAAATAACTCCCAAATGAAATAATTCCCAACCAGATTTTGTTGGGAGTTATTTCACTTATTTTTGTCATTGGGAGTTATTTCACATTTGTTGGGACTTATTTTATTTTCATTTTTAAATGTGATTTTATTGTTGGGAGTTATTTCATTTTTATTGGGAGTTATTTCATTAATTTTAAAATTACATTTTGGTAAATTTTATGCATTCTTGTCTTAAAATTGTCGTAAAGTAAATAATAGCAATACAATGAGTTATTTTACCAAAAGGAACGCAGTTCTTGCTAGAATTTTGGTAATTTTGGTGGCATGTCATAACGTCCAATGACATAATGTCCATGGACGTTATGTCACTCGAAAAGTGTCATAATGTCCATGGACTTTATGACACTCTGCAATGTGACATTATGTCCTCAAATGGAATGACATAAATTTCATGGACATTATGCCACTTTTTGGGTGACATAAGGTCCATGGACATTATACTCCAGTGTGGAAACAGATCAGTAATTTTGAAGTTTCTTTTGTGTCGCACGCAGAAAAAACTTTATTTCGCGAAGCCGCCTGCCGCGTTCTACGGAGAAAAAAACCCTTTAGAGCGGCCGCCACCCAGAAGAACTTGTTTTTCAAATCAGATGTCGAATCCGTTGAAATCTTATATTTTTAAGACATCAAGTAATTTGTAAAAACAAGTGCTTCTGTGTGGCGGCCTTCGACCTCTCTTAGAGGTTTTTTCCTCCGTAGAACGCGGCAGGCGGCTTCGCGAAATAAAGTTTTTTCTGCGTGCGATTATACGATTTATAAGTTTAGTTTTATTTTGTGATATACATATACTTAAAAAAATTGTATTGATATACTAAATAGTATTAATCTTTTTATTTTAAAAAGTCTGAACGCTATGCCACATTTGAAAGTGACATAATGTCCAAAATTGTCAAATTAAAAATTGTCATAAAGTCCATGGACATTATCACACTTTTCGAGTGACATAACGTCCATGGACATTATGTCATTGGACGTTATGACATGCCACCTCTGGAAACATTGCGTACGATTCGCGTCCTGCTGCACGGCCGCGTTTCGCGTAATGCGGCGCCACAGTAGTTCGCGTCCTATAGGCGCGGCCACGGCCGCGAAACGCAGAATTTGATATTTTTAAATTGGAAATTATTTCATTTTTTTGGGACTTTTTTCATTGGGAGTTGTTTCATTCTTTGCTGGGAGTTATTTTATTACTATGAAATAACTCCCAAATGTTGGGGCTTATTTCATTTTTTCTTTGGAGGTTATTTCATTTATTAAAATTGGGACTAATTTCATTTTTTTTTTGGGACTTATTTCATTGGGAGTTATTTCATTGGGACTTATTTCATTTGGGAGTTATTTCACGGTACCGTATATTCCATTGAAACAACTTTACCGATTAAACTTTTAAATAACTGTTGATTTTTTATGGAAAAGTTGTTGTGAGTGTAGTAACCGAATTTCAGTTGACAAATAGTTACATATTTCTCTGTATGTACTTAAGTACGACAAACTTAAGGAGAAATTTGCTTCTCCAAACTATATGCTATAAATGACCCGCTTTTTCTGCTTTTGAAATATTACTTAAACTTTATAGTGGCGTATTAGAAATTTTATAAATTGATAGTAAAAATTTTATACATCAGAAAATTTTAATTTAATTAATTTCTTAGTCATAAAATTACAACAACAAAAAACCCCTAACACTATTTAAAAGTCATAAAATAAATGAAACGTTTACAACCAAAATGGGGTGGTCTCACAAAATTCACACTCAGAGTGACACACACACAGTTCTAAATTTACTAATACACTCATACATTTACATTTAGTTTAGTTTATTAACATATAAAAAAATTATCAGTTATTTTGATATAAGACAATTTTTTGAAAATAAATGTCCTTAAGGGCCTTTATAAACAACTATCAAAAATCCCATCATCTACACTTCTCGTTATCCTCTCAAACAAAAAAGGACAGGTTAAATCTTTACAGATAGTATACCTTTACAAATTTTCAAATTATAATTTAAATTTGTTTTGTATCTCAACTACTACATTTAAGCATTTACAAAGTTAGTCAATCTCCATATTCAAATATGACACTTTATACATATACATTTATTCATAAAAAATATATCTGTATATACATATAAATGAAGTGTTGCATAAATTTTATTTGCACGTCAAATAAATTGAAAATAGTTTGCTCTAACTATTACTGTGGAAAATATCCAGCTTCCCCACAACATCTCCTTAACCCACCGATTACACCCTCATACAATTTTGTCATTTGAAAATACAACTCATAAAAACTACTACACTAAGAGAAAAAATATTATAAAAAATGTTGACTAAACTGTACTTTATGCTATAAACACATAGACCACAGCAGACTGCAGAGCTACACGACTGCAAATGCCGTTGACTGCAATCGTCGCCGTGTGGTCAGCTACTTATTATTTTGGAAACGACAGCAGCATAGTAAACAGCTGATCACGATTCAATTTAAAAATATCAATAGCTGTTTTTTATACAAATCAGGGATGTTAAAGTTGGTACAATTGTACTTTGTTTGGTACATTTTGACCTTCTAAAGTACCGTGGTACTACCGCTACTCATTTGGTACAATTTAAACATTTTTAATTTTTCCCCTTTTTTAATTTTTAGTATAGCAAACAAATTGTTATTGTGTCCTTTTTCATTGCATTTATTCGTTTTATGTAATGAGCTCTTAAAATATATGCGACTATATCCGCCAGATTTTACGATTTATCATCATTTTAAGGATTTTGAAGAATAAAGTTGACAATTTTTTTTTTTAATATCGATTAAAAATTTACGATTTTTTACAAAAGTTATCTGGCAGCTCTTACATATATTGACACTTGTTGCAGGCAACTTCACTTTTATTTTGAATTTATTAAAATTCTGAAGAAGTGAAAATTGATATATAGATATGGCATCACTTATAACATATGGGAAAACAGTGGACATTAGAGTGAGGTGAGTTTCTAAAAATAGAACTGTTGTGTTGTTGGAGTTGTACTTCTGAGATTATGTATGCAAGAACAAAAACACCGTGTATTGAATAAAACTAGTTTTAATCACAACAAAACTCGACCTAACTATAGCTCAGAGGGCTAAAGCGCTCTGTCTAACGTGTAGTGCGGGTGCATGTGGCATTAGAAATCAGTTTATCTATACCACGGTCAGTGATTGCACAGAAAAATTTCATATAGACGCAATCGAACAAATAAAAACATAACAAATATTACATTATTCAAAAATTCAAAAAAAACAGGGTCACTGACGAACGTTCAATACCAGAAACTGCGCAGTCTGATTCAGAAAAAATTGAATATTTGCAATGTAGTTATGATTTTTAGAAAATACACTCATTCTTCTCTACCACGCCTTACACAATTAAATTAAATAAAATTGCATATTAATTATAGTATTAACTGCAATTGTCTGAAAAAGACGTTAAAATTCAAACTCAATCGAAAATTAAATTATTGTTAAAGAAATGAAAGAAAATTCCAAACAATCTTATATATGTTTAATTTAGAACGAGCTCTCAACCTCCGTATATTTACAAAAATAAAGCAAATCAAACATATTAGCTAGGTTAATACTAGTATTTCGATCTGGTTAAAGATCTCATCAGAACCCAATGTTTTAGAAAAGTTATAGCCTCCATAATAGGCAGAACTTTAACAAAAAACCGATTAATCATTAATTTTGCTCCATTCTTGTCTTCTTAGTAAAAATATTACTTGAGCCAGAGTAAAAACTAAAATTTTTTTAACTGAAGTCGTTAAAAATTAAAACGTTTGTAGTGTTTGGTCGGTAGTAGCTAATTTTCAAAATGAACTGAATGTCAATATGTTTCCAGACATTTCTAGTCGTTGCTGGAATTTTATCCATTCCACACTGGTCTGCAAATGTGGAAAGAGTTTTTTTCTTTTCAAAATATAATAAAAACTAAGGAAAGAAACAGACTACATTAGCCAACATTATCAAGTCTCATACAGACTAAGGATTGGTTAAGAGCGACAAATTTATGCTGCTATGATGTAGAAATTCCAAATAGTTTATTAACTAAACAAATAATTCCATGATTTGGTCTCATATATTCATAAGACTTTTTTATGCCTTATTTTATTCATACATATAATGTATGTTATTGGAAGGTTTTGTTTTTTTTTTTCTGTACAAGAGAATTTTTATGTATTTTTTTTTTTGTTGTTTTAATAAATTTAAAAAAAATGGTACCGTCAACGTCCAAAAAGTACAATTTTTTTTGGATGTTGGTACAAAATTGAAAACTCCATTTAACATCCCTGATACAAATGCATTTTTATTTCAGTAGTGCCAATTACATCTTTTTTTTCTTTATTAAAATAGAACAACATGCTTGGTTGTAGACACGTATATAAAGTTCACTTAAAAATACAATTACTTATTTATAATACATTATTATAACGTGAAAATAAATTTATATAACCCCTCTTGAATATTAATGCAATTATACCATTTGATGTTGCGACGTTTTTTGTGTTTAACAAAATAAAATATTTTTAAGCACTAATTTGTTACATATTTTGTTTTATTGTCAACACTATTTTTGTTTTGCAGCCAACAAAAATAGAAATTAACCTAAGTTGACTACAGCGGCAAAAGTAGTCGGGTAGCCGTGTAGTTGTGTAGGTGCCAAAATAATCGTTTTCATATAAACGTGTGTATTTTATTTTTGACAGGCTGTAGTCGTGTAGCTGCAGTCGTCTATGTGTTTATAGCATTATGCGTTCTCAAAAAAGAAAAATTTAAAAAATTAGGCGGTCCCCTTCAGAATTAAAAAAGAATAATTTTTTCTATTTTCGGTTAATGCAGCCGGGCCCAAAAATCAGTAGGCGTAGTAGCAAACAAGTGTGGGTACTCTAATGAAAGGAAATTTCCACCTGTTCAAAAACACTTCAAAGAGGCACAACAAAAATCAATTTTCAAATAATTTTATTTTTTATATACAAAGTCGTTATGGATAAAATTCATTCAGTGTTATGTCCGCTTTGTAGCAGTTAAGGGACTGAATCCTTTGGCACTAATTGCCATGTTTTCATCCACTTCTAACGGGTTTAAACTAGTTCAATGACCAGTAACATCTTCAACTGCAACGGCCCTAGTTGCTTCAGTACACTTTGATGTTATGTTACTTATTCTCCATTTACATGATATATCTGGTACCAACTTGTCAATGTTTTTTCACAATTACTATAGTCCCTTGATTGGTCATTTCACACAAATGAACACTTTTTGGTACACCACAATTTTGGTTTCACCAGTTTCGTGATGTGTACCCCAATTATATATCCCAGAATTGTCATTGCCATTGGATCAATTAACCCTTCATTTATCTCAGGGTGGGTATATACACGCACTTGTTTTTAATATTACCCCCCACATTGTTGGTCCCGATAAGTGTGGCAGTACAAAATCATTTAAAACACAATAGCAAATGTTACGATATTATTTAACAAAATATTCAAAAATTATATTATTCTTAGAATCTATGATATGTAGCACCCTCTACACCCGTTTAAAAATTTTGCCTGCAGCGCTATTTTCGAAAAACTTAACTCAGCGAAACCGCCAAAATGCCTATCAGGTAGGAGAAAACCTCTAAGCCTAGCTCAAGGCCGGTCACACAGAAAGACTTTACTCAGCGAAGCCACTAAACTGCCTATCACACAAGGGAAACCTCTTAAGTCCGGCCGAAGGCCGTTCACGTAGAAAAACTTTCGTCCGAGAAACCGGACTTTGGACGGACTAAAGGAGAAAACCCTTAAGCCAATAAATTTCGTACTATCACCTCCACGCGATTATCCCTGGTTAATGTCAGCGGTAGCTACTAAAATGTCACATTTTCATTTAAAATTCATTATTTGAACAGTAAATTTTACAAAAATATCAAAAAAAAAAAAAACACTAAAAAAACTTCTACTTAAATTATATTTAAAATAGCTCTAGAGGGCGCTACGTATCATGTATCACACAGAAAACAGTCTCAGTTGTGACCCCCGAATTTGTTGTCAATGGAATTCTGGCGGTTACGAAAACTATCGTAATGTAACATTATATTTTTAATCGTGAAAGCTAATATTCAATTGCCTAACCCAATATTACATTCCAAATAAATATTATTATGTTCCACAAAATTTTATTGAAATTATAAAACTTTTTTGATTTTTCTGATATTGTACTGTGGCCTTCAGATAAATAGTCCTACTGATTTCGCCACAATCACTTTTAATTTTCATTGCCTTATTTGCTATTTAAAGATTTTAATATTATATTTTAGTTAAAATAAAACTTTTTGTGAGATTTGAACTCCGAAGTTCGGAGTACGAGGCAAACTCTCTACCCACTACACCACAAACACTTGTAATGTTGAGTGCTAAATTTGAATTTAAATATTTTGTTAGGAAAACAAACATTGTCTCAAATTCGTTTACCGGTTCCAATCATTAGTTGCTTCTCTATAAACAATGCACGATACACAATTCGGTTGGTACTACTAAACCTCTAAGTTAGTTGCATATGTGATTGCGGATACCGTTTTTGCAGTAAACACTTATTATTATCGACAATTTTTTAAATAATTCTTAGATGTTACCAATTCACTTGTAGTATCACTAAATAAACAAGTTCTTCTGGGTGGCGGCCTTCGGCCGCTGTTAGGGGTTTTTTTCCTCCGTAGAACGCGGCAGGCGGCTTCGCGAAATAAAGTTTTTTTCTGCGTGCGACACAAAAGAAACTTCAAAATTACTGATCTGTTTCCACACTGGAGTATAATATCCATGGACCTTATGTCGTAACACGTATAATATTTTCTTCCTCTAGCTTCCGAATTTTTTAAATAAATTTGATTTTCGACTTTTACGTATAACACTTTACTGTTTCTTCTTCTTTTGCCACTCATTATTTCAAATTCAAGATTTGTCATTATTTTTAATCACTTTAATACCGATCTTTACTTACCAAAATTCTAGCAAGAATTGCGTTCCTTTTGGTAAAATAAATCATTGTATTGCTATTATTTACTTTACGACAATTTTAAGAACCGTTACAAATGCATAAAATTTAACAAAATGTGATTTTTATAGAAATGAAATAACTCCCAACAAAAATGAAATAACTCCCAACGATAAAATAACGAAATAATTTCTAACAGAAGATTGTGAAATAATTCCTATCGCATTGTGAGTTATTTCATAGTGAAATAAATTCCAATTTATATGGAAAATTTTTGGGAGTTATTTAATTTTTTTTTTTTTTTGAGTTATTTCATTTGGGAGTTATTTCACGGTACCGAGCTCTAAGCAGTATTTTGTAATTTATGTTTCATTATATTTAAAACTGGTAATACTGCTTCACCAACACCTATTTTACTACTTGCATACAAGACATGAAAGGTGTTTTGGTTCATATGAGATATCTGACTTGAATTTAAAGAAATCTCAGTCGCATTTGATGTGCCTGATATGCCTGATGTTCTGAATCGGCAGTACCTAACCTGACTAAGCAACCCTCTTTGGCGGGACTATTCCGCTTTTCAATATGATTTTTTTTTCAATAGAATGTTTATAATTATATATATTGATTTAATAACATTCAACATACTCGTATTATAAATTTTCAATGTTTTTGTTAGAAATACATTTTCAGAGCCAGTAATAAGATTTAGAAATTCGAATCGATGTCTATAAAGTATTTATTTGTTGAGCCAAAATGATTTTTTATATAATGAAAATCAATTTTTAAAGTAATATCTGAGCGATCAAAACTAAATAATTAAGAATTTATTAAAATACGTATTTTAAGAAAACAAATTTTACAAATCCCGCTTTTTGCACCAAAATCCCGATTTTTTACAGTTACAGTAGAAACTCGATTCTTGCACGTAATGAAAACCGTGCTCGGTGCAAGTTTCGAGGTTGTCGCAAGTACCGAGTATTAATTTCCCATACAAAATAAAAGGCACATACATCTGTTTAGAATCTAAGTTTAATATTTCAATTCAAAGCACTTAAGTTCAACGCATTCGTATAACAGTAGATACATACATATTTTATGTGGAATTAAAGAAATTTAAAATTTTTGTTTGTTTTGTACAAAGTCGCTTGTTCAGTACTACACTGCTTCTCAGTCTCTGGGGCATCATAATATCGTCTAATGAAGCATTGTTTTGCTCCGCCCATTCTAAGCAAATATTGAACGCTAATATAGTCCTCCGATGTAACTTACTTCGTATTGAGTACCACGTCACCGGTTTCTTCACCATCAGTAAGGTCATCATGGGTACATTGCTCTTAATTTTGTGCGGTGAGCGCCAAATTAGGTTCAACAATCCATTGGTCAATTTCAGAATATGATATTTGCTGCAATAGTTCTACTTCTTGAAGCAAAGTTGCAATGGATTGAATATTGAATGTATCGTCAGCTAGCTGTAAACGTAACTCTAAAAGAGGAACGACATCTTCATTATCCCAGTCGGATGATTTATTAAACGGTTTTTAAAATGATGGCCGAATTGAAGACTCATTAAGGGCATTTCACGCATTAGCTAAAAAAACATATTCCGTCCTTTAAGGTGATGTTCCGCAAAGACTCGTCTATTGTTTTTCCATGACGAACAATGTGACTTAATAGGCTTTTTTTGGAGTTCAGCTTCGTAAGCCTTATAACATTCTGGTAAATTTATTCGCACCTCTCAATAGTCAGCTTAAAACTGATTCAAATTACAACATTTCATCAGCAGCATAAAACGACGGGGATTTCCCTAAATGTATTCAGTCTAAGAAAATGTAAACAAAGCAGCACGCAAGAGTAATACAAAAATGTTGCAAGTATCGAGTTAAAAATTTTCGGATGTCGCAAGTACTGAGTGCGTAATGAAAAATATTCCTATGTTGCAAGAATCGAGGTGTGCAAGTATCAAGTATGTGCAGGAATCGAGTTACTACTGTTTATTAGTTTTTTGTTTTTATATACATCGAGACTATTTTTATGTTATTTTCAATTTATAACGATCTTTCAACCTCCGTATATTTACATAAATAAAGCAAATCAAACACATTGATACTAGTATATCGATCTGGCTAAAGATCTCATCAGAACCCGAAGTTTTAGAAAAGCTAGAGCCTAAATAATAGGCAGAACTTTAACAAAAAACCTACTAATCATCAATTTTGCTCCATTCTTGTCTACTTAGTAATCAAAAACGTGGTTAGGTTCTTTTCCTAACAGTCTGTTCCAAAAAATTTTTAGTGTTTAGTCTGGCTCAGGTATTTTTTTTAGTTTTTTTTTAATGCGAAGAAAAATCTACCCTTCTGTCATCGTAATTTTTAGTCAATTTTTTTTAGTAGATTTTCCTATTATTTGTACAAGTATATTTCTATGAGTGTAGTAGAATTTTGTATGATTTGTGTGAGTGTCATTATTGTCAAGATCTAGTACAACTGCTATTGCTAACTGGTTTTTATTTGGTCTATTTCAATTTGCACAACAGCTTAATAAACATGAAATATGATGTTGTATATGAATGATATGACGACTGACTGAATGAATGAATGACTGAATGAACCAACGAATTGAATGGCATGAATAAACGAAATGGATGTTTGTCCCTGTAACGAATAAAAATATAAACAATCGTTTGTGACAAATTAGAATTTCTAGTTATTTATTTATTTTTTTTCGTCTACTCTGGGATGTTTATTAAACAGTTTTTACTGACATACATATTTATTTTTTAACAATTAATACACTGATAGAAAAATTAATACTTTATAGTTTTAACAAAATAGTTTGCAATTTGACTAAATTTGTCTGTAAGTTTTTGATGTTTTTTATTATTAGCATATTTGTGTTTTGTTCTTAGTCGTTTTGCAATATTTAACCTGTAGCTGGCAGACTTGGGCGACGTCAATTACATTTCACAATCATTCACTTGTGAAATATTTTATATCATTAATAATTTGAGATCTAAGGTCACACTTGTAGGCTTAAACGCTTGCTTGTAAAATGTTCTATATTAACAATACCAGACATGGGACATAATACCAATAATTGTGTATTTAATTACAGGCCAATTACTTTTTGACGTCTAATTACATGTTATTGGGTGTAAGTGAGTAATTACCATGTAATTAAATACCCAGATATTGTTACTAATCCCCATGTTTGGTATTACAAATTTTCCAAGAAAGCGTTTAAGCTCACAAGTATGAGGTCGGTCTGACATTATTAATGATATAGAAAATTTTCACAAGTAAATGATTGTGAAATGTAATTGACGTCGCCCAAGTCTGGTAGATGTCACCACTTATAAATTCGATATCTTAAAAACTATTGGTTCTTTTAATTGATTATTAGTATTATCGACCTTTCCAGTTAAGATTTTTAGAGCTGTATAAAGTGGGCTTTTAAGGTCATTTGTTTTCAAAATAAATAAAAGACTATTTTTTTTTCATCCGACATTTCGTTGGATATTCCCATCATCCTCAGCTATAATTTTTATTAACATAGTGTTTTTTTTTGTCAAAGTTTAAGCATTTAATTCACAATATATTTTACATATACACTATATAAAACATAAAATTAATTTAAAATATATGTAGAATATAAATTAAAGTAAATATCACAGTCAAATCCTCTAAACACTAGTATAATATTAATTTTTTAAAATAGAAACTAATATTAATTTTTGTAAATAGACCATGTCGGTGGCTATGGATAATTTTTTTGTAACAACTTATAAAAAAAAATTACATAGTGATTTTAAAAGCACTCACGTGCTTTCCAAAATGAGCCATCAATAAAAAGGGTATAAAATGAATAGAAATTGTGTAAAACCAGCTTTGGGACAATGTAAAAAAATTAAGCGTCTATTCTCGTAGTACATCTGATTGCAATTTGGACCCTGATGTACTAAACAATTTCTTTTGTGCTAATGAGTTTGTTAATGTTCATGGTAATGATCTTTAGCCCTCGCTTTACTGTTCCAGCAGTTTTGTGTTTTCCACTGTCTCTGAAACTGATGTTAGTAAAATGGTTATGAAAGTTCGGTCTAACGCCATTGGCGAAGATGGTGTATCTTTACGATTTTTAAAAATTGTGCTGCCTTATGTTCTAAGTTCTCTTACACATATATTTAATCATATTATTACAACATCTAGCTTTCCCAGGCTGTGGAAAATTGGTCGGGTTACCCCTGTTGCAAAAATTCAATCTGCTTCTTGTCCAAATGATTACAGGCCAATAAGCATACTTCCTGTTCTCGCTAAAGTTTTTGAGTCACTGATGTCAGCACAAATTACGGAGTACTTGAATTCGAATACACTTTTATCTCCTCTGCAGTCCGGATTTCGTGCTGCCCATAGTTGTACAACTGCTGCATTGAAAGTACTTGGTGATTTAAGACCGGAGTATGACTGTGGAAATATATCATTCATGTGCTTTTTAGATTTTTCTAAGGCTTTTGATCTAGTTGATCATAGCATTCTTTGTCAAAAATTAAAATATTATTTTGGTTTTGCGAATAGTGCTCTGATTCTTATGATTAATTACCTGTCTGGACGTGTTCAGAAAGTTATCGTTGGTGATAAAGAGTCGGGCCTTAGAGGAATTTCTTCAGGTGTCCCTCAGGGATCTGTTCTTGGTCCCCTGTTATTCATTATTTTTGTTAATGATGTCTTTAGTGTAGTTAATCATGCTCGCGTGCATGCCTATGCTGATGACATACAACTATATATGTCAAATCGTATTGGAATGGTGGAGGATACATGTTATAGACTAAATGATGACCTAAATTCTATTTTAATGTGGGCTAGAACTAATAACTTAGTGCTAAATCCTGCCAAATCTGTGGTTCTACCGATTAGTAGAAACCAACTCAGCCATAGTGACCTTCCAACACTATACCTTAATGGCACCGCCATTAAATATGTAAATAGGGTCACATTAACTCCTCCTTGTCTTTTACGGATCATGTGAATAATGTTGTACGCAATGTATTCCTTACGCTTCGCAATCTGCGAATGTCCTCTAATTTCACACCCACAGAGTTAAAACGAAAGCTTGTTGTTCAGTTAATAGTCCCTTTGATTACATATTCAGCTGAAGTATACAGTAAACTGGACTCATATTCACTCCATAAGTTACAGGTATGCTTTAATAATGCGACGAGATATGTATACGGTTTAGGTCGATACTGTAGTATATCGACATGGAGAAAAATGGTTCTCGTCTGTGACCTGGTTGATTATTTACGCATGCGAAACCTGATATTCTTACACAGATTATTATGCGACAAAACCCCCTCTTTATCTTTATGAAAAACTTAACTTTGGTAGATCAGCCAGATGTGTAACATTGAATTTGCCGAACTATACGCATTTAAACACAAGCAGATTCTTTTTTGTTAACGCCATTAGTTTGTGGAGAACCTTACCAGTTAGGTTAAAACTTATACAGAGAAAAAACTGTTTTAAAAAAGCCCTTTTTGAATATTTTACTCTAAACAATTAGCTTCAACTCTCAATATTTATTTTTCTCATTAACATTTTGTTAAATAAATAAATAAATAAAAAAAAATAATAATAAAATCACAATTCTTTTTCTCCATTTTTTTTTTTTTTTTTGTTCTTTTCAAATTTACATGTTGCTTTAACTAGCTAGCCAACTTTATTAAAAATTGTCTTTAATATTTATTAAAATTTTTATCTTAAATTTTTATCCTATTTTTATCTATTATATTAATATACACTACATATTGGCTTTTCAAGTGTCTAAATGTTTTTAAATGTCGTTACTATTATTATAATTATGACTTTCTATTATGTTATACCAATTGAACTATAAAAGAATTTTATTCTTAATGTTCTAATAATGAAACAAAATAAATCTAAATCAAAATCTAAAACGACAACAAATGTTATATAAATTAAATTTTATACCAATTTTTTTTTTCAATAAAATCTTGTATGTATCGTTTAAAGCTGCTGTAGGAAAAATGGTTTAACATCCTTATGACTGACAGAAATTCTAAATATATATTCAATTCTGAGTTCCATAGGCAATTGGAAAACTAAACTCTCGACTATACGTCGTGAGTTTGCAAAGTTTTAAACTCGTGTATAGTTAGCAACATTAATAATTAAAAAAAAGAAAAAATATGAAAACTTTTTACGAAAATCAAAATATTTTTAGACCCCATGGAGAACCCAATCTAAATTTCGAATATTGCAACCAAGGCAATCCATTCCAAAAATTTGTTGGATATAGATGTAGAAAAAACAGCTTTTTAGCACATAAAATTAAGAGACAGTCTGATATTAAAAAAATGTCTGAAAGTAAAAGATCCAGTCTTTCATATCATACACTAGTTTTAAAAATCGAATAACAACTTAAAAAGTTAGAGCAGCTTAAACATGAGAAATTTCTCTCAGTGTTGATAAAAATATCGAACTTTGAGCAGCTGGTCAATGCGAACTTTAATGAGTTTTTAAAAAATTTAACACAAACCATTTACACAGAAAAAACTGAAAACGATTGTCAATTATAATATTTGCTAATTTAATCAAAATTTTTATTGAATTCGGAAATTGTAAGAAAAATTAAAATAATTTTCAACTTTTTAATTTATTTCTTTTCAATTACAATTTGAGTCTTATCTATTAAAAATTAAATTGAATATTGATATTAATTTATAAAAAAAAAAAATTAACTAGAAACTGTTGAAGCTTTAATGGAAAAAATCGGTCAAATTTATAAAATTAGCAAAAAAAAAAAATATTGGCAAAATTTGAAAAAAATACAAAAAAAAAATCGGTTAAAATTAAAAAAATCTATGAAATTGGAGACAAAACTACAAAAGCGTATATTGACACATTTCGCGTGAACTGCTACTTTGCATTCGTAGCTTGTTCGATATTTAACATCAAGTCTTAGAGCAAACATAATAATGCTTGGCGCTCTATACCACGTATTCGACCCGCCAATTCTCTTTTTCTTCATTAAAAGCCTACAGAAAGAGCGCTAACCCAAGTAGAAAAAGTCAGTGCTCCTTTTCTATTTATTATCGAATTTGATTGCTTTAATTGCGTTGTGCAATGCGTCAAAACCATTAATACCGCGCACAGTGGAGTGAATCAAAAAAAAGTGGTAATAAATATAGAACTTCTTAACTACTGGACCGATTAAGACCAAATGTATAAGGAGGAGTATAGCTTTCAGAAAATTAATTTTGAAGCACTAAGGTGCCAAAGTAAACCACCTCGAGTACAGAAAACTTTTAAAATGTTGTAACTTCTACAATTATGAACCGATTTCGATGATTTTAGACTTTTTTGAATCCGCTTGGTGAGATTAATAAAAAACATGCTTACGGTAATATGTTACCTCTTAAAGTTTAAAAGTTGTGTGATGTTGAACATTAAGATTTAAATTTTTTGACAAGTTTTTTTTAGGTTTTAAGTTAATAACTCCTTTATAATAAGTGGTAAGACATTAAAAAAAATTCTGTGTATTGCCACTTTTATCATTAATGTTGTGCTAAAAGTTTCATTTAATTATCTGTAACCGTTGAGTAAAGAAAAATCTGCAAATTCAATTTTTTGAAATAGGTCAAAAAAATTGTAAAATTTTTGAGAAAAAGTAGCTTCACTCATACGTTTTTTTTATAATCTAGTAGAAGAAAAGTAAATATTTTTTTAAATATTCGAAAAGAACAGGCGTTGAGAATATTTTTAAATGAAAGTATTATTAATTTTGGACATGCACCCTACACCCATATTAATATTTTAGGATTTTAAGTGCATATTTCGATTTAAGTGCATGTTTTAAGCACATATTTTGAGCTTTTTACTGCATGTTTTAAGCGCATATTTTCGATTTTTTAGTGCATAAAAGTCGCTGCCCTGTTAATTACTAATACACTATTTACCATGATTTTCATACAAAGGAATTTTCATATAAATAAAATTTTTGGTCGAGTTGACACATTTTAAAAAAGTTTCCAGACGTTTGTAAACGTATTCACCAGACAAAAAAAATTAAATTTTAATGTTCAACATCACACAACTTTTAAACTTTAAGAGGTAACATATTACCGTAAGCTCAACAATAGTGATGGGATAGTGCACGACTTTTCGATTTGGACATGCTAGAACCTCGTATTTTGTGAGGTTCGTAAAAAAAGTGCATGAGCCCAAAAATGGGAAATTTTGAGTGATGGCATCTGGCCCCTCATCGGGGTCAAAGTTGGGCCGGCAGGGAAAAAAAATCCACAAAAATGCCCAAAACTGCCCCGGAGTTGCTCCTAAGTGGTTAAAATGTAAGACGGACCCCAATTTATTTTTCTTCCCCACATTTTTTCCGAACATACCTACCCCCTATCTTCATTCCTTAAAGGGCCTCCCATACAAATTTGAAGATTTTAGGAAATTGTTAAAAATTGCCCCTAGGGGCTCCTACGGTGTCCCTATGGGGGTCAAATGTATGACCGACTCCCATTTATTTTTTATTCCCAACATTTTTTTAGAATATACCTACTCCCTATTTTCACATCCTTAGGTGTCTCCCATACAAAATACACTTCACAAACTAGAAAAAAAAGCTGAAAACAACACAAATAACCCAACAACTTCCCCGAAGTTGCCGCTAGAGGGAAAAAATGTAAGATCCCCATTTTTTTTGCCCGCCTAACATTTTTCTCAAACACACCTACCCCCTATCACTTATCCGTAAGGGGGTTCCCATACAAAAATGAAATTTTTAAAAAAATTGCTCCCACCGCTCTAACGGTCCCAAGGGTGACCCTGGGGTGGTCAAATGTTCGACCATCCCCAAACTTTTTTCAACCCCAACATTTTCTCAGAACATACAGACCCTCTAACTTAAACCCTTAAGGTGGTCCCCATACATATTTTGAATTTTACATAAATTTGTTTTTAAAAATATTTTTTAAATTAAAAAAAACACCTTTTTAAATTTTTAAAGCAGATTAAAAAAAAAAAAAAATAAATCGTCATGTTAACAATAATTCTTTAAAAATCGTCAAAAATGCGATAAATCGCTAAAGTTGGCAGCACTGATTATGTTATAGAAAACAGCTGTGTTGTAAAAGTTGTAAAATAAAAATCTATACTATTTAGACACTGAAATTTAATTTAAAACAATTTTGAAATTAACAAAATAAAATGGCATCAACATCGACCGGCGTTGCGAAATGTTTAAGATCGCGTACCGAACTTTTTTTAATAGGACAACCGTGTTCGAATATAATGGGAACAAAATTGCCATCTAGAAAGCAAGTGCTCAAGATGTACTTTTATGGAACTGGGCAGCGTAAAATATGTCGTGACGAAAGTGCATACTTGGTGACTGACACTGTCATGATTTTTGGCGTCAAGCGTTTATTCCAACAAAACACAGAGGTGATGTTAAAAAAAAAGTTTTATCTTTGTTCAGTGAATGGTATTCCTTGCAAAAGAATACTTTGAGAGGCGGTGAAAAACAAAAAAAAAAGGAAGATGAGTTTGTCGAGAAATTGGATGACCTTTTTGACATCGCACATGCCGATGCACTTAAAATGGTAACCGATCCGGAAGATGCTGTATTTTTGCAAATGCAAAGAGAGAAGGGACGTCCAGGATGTATGGCCGGGGTTGACGAAAATCTAGCCAATTTACAAAAAAGACGAGGGGAACGATTAAATGAAGAAGAAGAACGTACAAAGCGAGCGAAACTTCAAAACGAAGTCGCAACAGCGGGTGACTATTATTATTATTTACCAGGGCCTACTCATTTCATACATAATAAAATAATATATGTGTTGTGTGTAATTTCAATTAGCAAGTTTTCATCCACCGAATCTAGTGAATTAGATACTGCACATGAAGTTGCCAACGACGAAGTGGTTTTGCGTAAGAGACTAATAAAAGGAACTAGGGGCAGAATTGAATGCATTACTCCAGAACTAGTAACTGTTTTCGACAGATGTAAGACAGCTGACACAGCAGCAGTTCGCATAATGATTGCTGCGGCAAAAGCTTTTCAGCGTGACCCAAGAATGTATATCATTAATCGAAAATCCCTTCGACAAGCACGTACACAAAATCGACAGCAGACTGCTGCATTACTAAAGGAAATCCCACAAGTATGTAATTTATAAAAAAAAATTATGTTTCTGTAAAATGTGTATTAAGTAATTAATATTTATACGTTTTTAGTTGGCTGAGGCGAAATTTTTCAACGTGCACTGGGATGGCAAAATGTTGGCGGACTTGCAATGCGGCGGAAAAAAAGTTGATCGACTTCCTGTTATCGCAACGTATGATGGAAACGAGCAGCTCTTGGGCGTGCCAAAGATACCGTCGGGTAAAGGAAAAGGCAAACGTATTGCAGAGGCTATTAATGGGCTTTTGCTTGACTGGAAAATCACTGACCGTGTCCAAGCTATTTCATTTGACACCACCTCAACGAACACTGGCCAATTCCAAGGCGCCTCGCTATTGCTTGAGCAAATACTAGAACGAGATCTTTTCTACCTGCCGTGCAGACATCATATTTATGAACTGCAGTTAAAAGAAGTTTTCGAAGTTCAATTCGGCAAAACGTCTGGGCCAGGAGTGCCAATGTTTGCCCGTTTTAAAGAAAAATGGGAAAATATTAAACACAAACCTTTTCGTTTAGGCATAGAAGATGATGAAGTCGCAGCTAAAATACCAGTTCAAGTTCAAATGGAGATCAAGTCGTTTTGTTTGGCTCAATTGAATGAGAAACAACCTAGAGATGACTATAAGGAGTTCCTTGAAATTGTTTTATTGTTTCTAGGTGAAAATATTCCGAATTATCGTTTCAGCCCACCAGGACCCATCAGTCATGCTCGATGGATGGCGAAAGGCATATACTGCACAAAAATGTTTTTGTTCCGAAATCATCTCCGTTTAAACAAAAAAGAATTCGATGGACTTCGCAATGTTACTATTTTCATCGTAACACTTTACGTGAAAGCTTGGTTTTGCACCACCAGAGCAACCGAAGCCCCAAATAATGATTTGAATTTTTTGAAAGCGATTGTTCGATATGCTTCAATTGATCAAATTGTGTCGGAACGATTGGTAAAAAGATTCTGTGGACATCTCTGGTATCTCAGTGGTGAAGCTGTTGCTCTTGGATTATTTGATCCTAATATCTCCTCTGACATCAAGCGGAAAATGGCGAATGCAATTCGTATATTTGAGGAAGAGAAACAAGAATACGAGGAAGAGTTGTCTGACGATGAGATGGACACATCGTCCGCCGAAGGCAGTGATGAAGAAGGGGATGTGAATGATACCGAGGAAGAAGATGAAGGTGATTTGGAGGATAGTGGCAACCACGTCCGTTCCCGTCCAGTAAATGTTGTTGGCTTCGAAGGTGTAAAAAGAATTATCTTTGCATCGAAACAAATAAATCAAGAACTAATGGAGAAAGATTTAAGCCATTACGTCACACCTCAGACTTCAAAATTTTTCGAACGATTCAGATTGTCAAAACATTTTATGGTTACTGATCCAGAAACCTGGAAAGAGCGTGAGGACTACCAGCAATCGCTAGACATACTGCGTAAACTGCATGTTGTCAACGACGCTGCTGAAAGAGGTGTAAAGTTAATAGAAGACTATAGCAATGTGCTGCGCCGTAACGAAGAAGAAAAAATATTTTTACTTCAGGTTGTAGCCGAAAATCGGAAAAAATATCCATCACACGACAAAAATAAATTAATTTGATTTATATTTGTAAACTTTAAAACATTTTCAAATTATAAAACCATGTTCTTTAAGCTCAATAAAATTATAAATGAAAAAAACCAACAATCAGGATTTTCAATTTCATGAAAAAGTTTAAAATTTGTATGGGGACCACCTTAAGGGTTTAATTTAGAGGGTCGGTATGTTCTGAGAAAATGTTGGGGTTGAAAAAAGTTTGGGGGTGGTCGAACATTTGACCACCCCAGGGTCACCCTTGGGACCGTTAGAGCGGTGGGAGCAATTTTTTTAAAAATTTCATTTTTGTATGGGAACACCCTTACGGATAAGTGATAGGGGGTAGGTGTGTTTGAGAAAAATGTTAGGCGGGCAAAAAAAATGGGGATCTTACATTTTTTCCCTCTAGCGGCAACTTCGGGGAAGTTGTTGGGTTATTTGTGTTTTTTTTCAGCTTTTTTTTCTAGTTTGTGAAGTGCATTTTGTATGGGAGACCCCTAAGGATGTGAAAACAGGGAGTAGGTATATTCTAAAAAAATGTTGGGAATAAAAAATAAATGGGAGTCGGTCATACATTTGACCCCCATAGGGACACCGTAGGAGCCCCTAGGGGCAATTTTTAACAATTTCCTAAAATCTTCAAATTTGTATGGGAGACCCTTAAAGGAATGAAGATAGGGGGTAGGTATGTTCGGAAAAAATGTGGAGAAGAAAAAATAAATGGGGGTCCGTCTTACATTTTAACCACTTAGGAGCAACTCCGGGGCAGTTTTGGGCATTTTTGTGGATTTTTTTCCCTGCCGTCCCAACTTTGACCCCGATGAGGGGCCAGATGCCATCACTCAAAATTTTCCATTTTTGGGCTCATGCACTTTTTTTACGAACCTCACAAAACAAAGGGTTCTAGCGTATCCAAATGTTGTTACTAAGGTTCCCCATACGACACTATCCCATCCCTACTCAACAAGCGGATTCAAAAAAGTCTAAAATCATCGAAATCGGTTCATAATTGTAGAAGTTACAGCATTTTAAAAGTTTTCTTTACTCGAGGCATGTCTACTTTGGCACCTTAGTGCTCACCCTGTGTTAACACAGGGTAACTTCAAAATTAGTTTTCTGAAAGCTATACTCCTCCTGAACCATCACATATACATTCGGTCTTAATCGGTCCAGTAGTTAAGAAGTTCTATATTTATTTGTTTTATTATATTTATTTTATGATTCACTCCACTGTGCCGCGGTCGGCTGTTCTTGGGGTGCGCTGCCGTAATAAAAAGTTATATAAAACGCTAAAACTCACTGAAAATATGTTTTATGGCTCGAAAGAAATTGAAATGACAAAGTAAATATCACACAATCAGAAATAAATTTAATGGAAATTAATGTTTTTTGGAAAGTTTGTGTAAAAACCTTGTCAAGTAGTATAATATAAAGGTAAGTCGTAAATTTTCTCATTATCTAAAGATTAAGTTTTATTTTATAACATCTTAAATATAGTTTGGATACCATTTAAAAATTACATTTTAAATAATATGTTTTGTTAATTTTGAGAAAAATCGGTAAACTTGTCCACTGTTTATAAATGTAGTGGCTTATCCGCGGCATTTGGGTAAAATCTTGCAATGTTAGTTGAAAAATAGTTTTTTTTTTTTATTACAGTTTTTGAAAATAAAATAAAGCGTGTTTTTTTAGACTGTCACAACTTTGAGTTGGCATCACTGCTTTATTTGATAACCCATTTGCATTTTGTTTAGTTTGTTTTTAAATTTCATTATGAATCGACTTACACCAGAGCAACGCGTGCAAATTGTTGATAACTCATCGTGGACTTTTTCTATTTTATGGCTTACATAATCGTCCTTTACAGCGGCTATTTCGAAGAACAATAGATTGTCTTTAGATATAAATATAGAATTGATACAATTAGATAGAATGAAATTGTCTACGTCGATAAACCACAAACAATTGAACACGTGGAAATCAACATTCGAAGAGCTGTCGGCGAAATAGGGCCGCAAATGCTGCGAAAAGTTGATGAAAATTGGTGTTCCAAATTACGATTTCCACGCGCCAGCTGTGACGGCCAGATGGCACAAATCATATTTATCATTAATTTCATAAAATTTTCTTTCCAATAAAGCCCGTTTCATTGATATTAAAAATATATTTCCTTGTTTTGTTATGATTTGTCCTTCTCTAAACTTCTCTGTCCTTTAAAACACACCCAAAAACAACATGTATGTTTGTTGTACAGTTCAAAAAACATTTTATTATTCTAAATAAAGGGTGTCCCAAGAAGAGCGCAATTTTTAAATTTTAAATAAAACACAGATATTTAAAAAAAAAATCGTGAAACTTTATTATATCGTAAAGTAGACAGAATGAGGTTATGTATGGAACAATATATCGTGCAGATGGCCGCCGCGGCTTTGCTGGCATGCACGCGATCTTTTAATGAAATTTTCAATGACCGTTTTGCATGAATGCTGCGGTATTTCATTAATGCAGCGTCCAATTTCCTCTTTTAAGGCTTGAGTCGTCGTCGGCTTATTCGCGGTAAACCATCGACTTCAAAAAACCCCAAAGAAAAAAATCTAATGGTGTTAAATCGCACGATCTAGGCGGCCAATTCTGATCTCCAAAATGCGAAATAACACGACCGGGAAATGAATGATGCAGCAATTGAATTGTTTCTCTGGCTGTATGACATGTGGCGCCGTCTTGTTGGAACCACATGCCCTCCACATTAATTTCTTCAATTCTAGGCAAGAAAAAACTGGTTATCATTTCACGATACCGAACACCATTGACTGTTTGCGCTTGACCTGCCTCATTTTCATAAAAAAAAGGTTCAATGATTCCTCCAGCCCAAAAACTACACCACACAGTGACACGTTGAGGATGCATTTGCTTCTCGTGAATCACTCGAGGATTTTCCTCACCCCAAATGCGACAACTCTGCCTATTGACGAAGTCACTGAAGATGATTTTATCGGCAAAATCAGCATTTTCATGTTGTCTCTCCAATACCCAATTAACGAACTCCCTTCGCTGTCCATGGTCAGCTGGCTTCAGTTCGTGAGTCAATTGAACTTTGTATGCATGAAGATGCAAATCTTTCGTCAAAATTCGCTGCAAAGTGGATTTGGAGACACCAATTTGCTGAGCTCGGTGTCGAATTGAGGTGGATGGATTTTGAGCGACATCATCACGTACAGCTGCGACATTTTCGGTCGATCGACCTGGTCGATGGCGCGTTGTTGCCTTTACATCACTAACAGACCCAGTTTCGGCAAATTTATCCATTAATCTCTTTACAGTTGACTCTTTTGGAGCATTACTGTGACCCCAAATTGATCGCAATTTGCGAACTGTAGCCGCAAAACTTTCACCATTTTGGTAAAACAATTTCACAATGAGAATGCGTTGTTCATTCGTGTAGCGCTCCATTTTTACTAACCTCGTACCTTCTTCTAGCAAACAATAACAATTGTTCAAATGTCAAACAATGACACTTCGAATGTTGCCAGATTGAAAAATTGCGTTCTTCTTGGGACACCCTTTATATTTAATTTACAAGTTTTATATAATTTTTATTAATAATATAAATTATGTTTTTTCGACCTTTAATTGTGCAATTGTGGCCCTTTGTTCCTCTTAAGGAACCATAAGACATTGTATATATAATTGTGAGGGGCATGAGGGAAACGAATGGGCTGACTGTTTAGCCAACTGCGGAGCTCGTCGACAATTCATTGGCCCTGAACCCTTCTGTGGCGTACCCAATGGGTATGTCAGAGAGAGGCCCAGAAGATGGAGGGTGTCGGAGTTTGGGGCCTATTGGGCCAGATCGCCTGGGCAGCGACAGGCGAGGCTGTTTCTATCTCTCTCTGGGGAGAGGTCGCGGAAACTCTTGTCTATTACGAGGGGCGAACTAAGGACCGTGACGGGTTACCTCACGGGACACTGTATCAATTGTAAAAGATGGGACGATCCTCTACGGATACGTGCAGGTTTTGTTAATTGGAACCCGAGACCTCAGAGCATGTTCTTTGCAAATGTCCGAGGTTCTCCGACAAAACGGTGCGTTATTTTGGTGGTCAAATAGTGACGCCATCGGACGTTTGGAACTGTTTACCTGGTAGGATAGTTAGTTCTTAGGGAGCCTGAACCTATAGGATGTATTCGCTGGCAGCACAAAATACCAACTTCTGGTCGCGGTGCATAGTGCCACTCTAGTCTAATCTAATCTAATATATAATTGTGCAATGAAAATGAAAATTATTCAAGTTCGAGGCCATACTCTATATTTCTTTATTAGGATATTGCCCTAACAAATAATCTATAGAGTTTATGTTTTCAAAATGATTATTTTACCATTTTCAGAAATGTGTTAATAGGTCTATTTCTGGAATTTTCCAGGTTTCCACCTTCAGAACACGTTTTGAAGGAAGTAGAAACCTCATGCAAATCTCAAGCATTCATATAACCTAGTTATCCCATCAAATGAGAACTAATATATGAGCTTGAAGAGTACCAATTTTTGTTAAAACAAAATATAGCGTTTCCCGTGTGTGTGGAAAGGGCATATAAATTATTTCAGATTTATTAACAAATAATTTTGTTTAGTGTATCAATTTAGAATTAATTTTTGTTGAAATTCTCACTAAATACCTTAAGAAATATAAAAAATTTTCAAAATTGTACAATAACCAGAAATATGAAAGTGGCAATGAAATATGATGATGAGAAATTAAAATTTTTAATTGAAATTTAAAAAGTTATTTAAATTGTTAAAATTTAGAAATCTGCATAATAGTAATGAAAATTGCACAAAAAGTTTAAATTTAGATTTCAAAGAATGATGTCATTATAGGGAATTCAAATAGACAAGTGAATCTCCTAAAAATGGGATTATCTGCTTACTCAAGCATTAAACAAGGCTTTTAAACCATTTTCTAATCTTTTTAAGTAACAGATTAACAAACTTTTTATGTGGCTACTATTTCGAAACGACACTGTATGCATACTACTATTTGAGTGCAACTCTATTTATATAATTTTGGCTGGCAAGATAGCAATCTGTCATAAAAGGGGCGAGAAAGATTTTGCCGTTAGCATAATTCTTGTCAATGGCACCAACATTTTCTTTAGGCAGCTTCTTAACGATCATTTTTACCGGACACTGAAAGAGTTTTTTGTAGCGTTGCCAACTAAAATTATGTAAATATACTGAGTTTCAAACAAATAGTAGTATGATACAGAGTCGTATATAGTGTAAAGTTAAGGACACTTTAATTATTAATATGTTTTGGAGTGTGTCCATTTAAAAAACTTAGTTTTAAAATATTCAATATAAAAAAGAAGTTGAAAACTTTAGCAACACATTAATAAATTTAATGTTACACAAAGTTACAAAGGCTTAATTCTTTAATTCAATTTTCTAAAGTGAATGACATTTTACCCAAATTTCATTCCGAAAGAGCATTATTATGGAATGAATTCTTAGCTTTAAATAATATAAATTAATGCTTTTGTAAATTAATACTTTTGTGAATGAATTCTTTTTTGAATGAGTTCTTTTTTGAATGAATAAAAATTTTCCAAATTTTGAAATAAAATTGTGAATGATGAACGTTTTGTTTTCATTCATTTATTCATATCGTAAAGAAATTGTGCTTTTTATAGAGGTATAGAACTTTGAAATGGAATAAAACGAAGATAAATTTTTTAAATTGACTTAAAATTTACTTTATTCGAAAGATAATCTTCTGGCGACTTCACATATCCCCATAGAAACCCAGCAAAACCACACATTACCAAATAATGGGAGAAGTAATGTATCGACATTGGGTTCCACGCACTATATTAAGCCTTACTTCACTGATGAATTTTACAGGTGACGAGCCTAAAGGTAATATGTGCACACATTACCTTGTAGGGGTTAAAGTAACTGGTTACTTGTATGGTGACATGTTTTGAAAAAATAATGTGTATATAAAGAGATTCTCATAAAAAAGAACTTTATAAACAAAAATTATTACAAATTCTTTTATTAATTAAATACCTAACGTGGTCACTCTGAAATTCGAACCTGGGGTTTAGGGTTGTTAGTTACGCAATAACCCTACTAACTGAGCTATCGATGCATATAATATCTGATTGCTTAAAATGTAAATGAATTGTTGTGTTTCGTGTTTTCGTTCGTGATATCAAAAATATACACCTGACCCTCAAGCTTACAAAAAATCACAATGTAATGTTTCTATAAATAGATTTCCAAAAAGATATTTTATTTATTACTTTACGTTTATAATTCACTCATTATATAAAATTGATGATCAGTAAGTCATTATTTTATGTTTTGTAATAATGTAAAAGGTAATTAGGCATTATTACAAGGTAATGACTGATTGTTCAATTAGCGGTAAGTCATTACTTTATGTTTCGAAATAATGCTGAAGGTAAGGTGTGTTCATTACAAAGTAAAGCATTATGTTTGTTGGGAAATAATGTTACATATAAGGAGTACACATTAAAAGGTAATGCATTACTTTATTGCACCCATTACCAAAGTTTTCCTGGGAAATAGTACAGCAGCGTTAAATCGCACGATCTTGGAGGCCAATTCACGGGTCCGAAACGTGAATCTATGCGGTTACCAAACGTTTCCTTCAATACATAAATTGTGGCACGAGCTGTGTGACATTTTACGCCGTCTTTTTGAAACCACAGCTAATGCACATCATGGTTGTTCAATTGATGAACAAAAAAGTCAGTAATCGTGGCTCTATAGCGGTCACCATTGACGGCAACGTTTTGACCAGCATCGCATTTAAAGAAGTACGGGCCACCAGCCCATAAAGCACACCAAACAGTCAGTTTTTCTTGATGTGACGGTGTCTCAACATACACTTGAGGATTATCATCACTCCAAATATGGCAGTTAAAAAAGTGTGGCCAACTTAAAATTCTATACCTGTATAAAAAACACCCTTTGTATTATGTTTTTATTTGTGTATTTATATCAATATTCTCCGTATTAAATGAATTATATTATAATGTTTAACGAACATAATATTGAATACATTCAAGTTAGGAATTCATTCAATACTAATGAAAGCTTATGAATGATGCTAATAAATGAATTCTTATGGAATGGAAAAACGGAATGATAGATACAATTTTTTGATTCTGAATTAAGTTTTGTGAATTGAGCACAAATTGAATGCGGCCTTTCGATGCTCTGGTTACAAACATCTTGTGTAATATTTTACTGTTTAATTATTTGAACAGCATATAAATTTACTTAACCTTGACTTTAAAACATTTCTCGTTTTTCGTTTTTGATAAAAAAAAAACTATAAAGTTTATTTGCGTTACATTGTTTTTGTTAGCTTAAGTAGATAAAAAATAGTTGAAATAAAAAAAGAAAAAAGGATCACAATGCATTAGTTGTAACATTAGTCTAAGTAATGTGTAATTTCCTTTTAATTTTTGTTTTATATTTTTTCGTGAGTTCTTTTCATTTTTTCCAGCTATTTACTTGTTAAATAGTTTGAATTTTTTTTTTCATATTTTCGCAAACAACTTAACAACGACATAAAATGCAGTAATCGCTTGTACAAAACAAAAAAATATTAAAAAGAACATGGAAAATTCTTTATTTGTTGCAAATGTAAGCATTTCCACATCCGGTAAAAGTTTTTAAGCTCATCTGCATTATAATAATGATGCCTTCATGGTAAACTACAAAAACAAAAAAGAAAAGGTTTTCATGTATAATTCTGTATATTGCTTACAGATACGTTTGTAGGAGTTCTTCAACGCACACACACCCACGCACACACACACACATGCATACATTCCACATTTAATATTAAAAAATAATAATGAAATGTTAAAGGTATCACAATAGTGGTGACTTTAACAGCATATAAGTACAGTACAATACAACAACTCTAAAAAAGCGCGTTAACGACAATTTAACAAAAAGTCAAATGTTGTGGATATAACCACTCTTTTTATATAAAGGATAAGCAGTTTGGTATTACTATCCACACATGGTCTGAAATAATAAATTGAAATTTTTTAATTTTTAATTTTCATTTAATTAATTATAATTTTTAATTAAATGAAAGAGAATGGATCTTATATTGATAAATGTTTTATTTAACGTCGGCAATTATGTATGGAATACAATATCAGATAAATGTTTTATTTAATGTCGGCAATTATGTATGGAATACAATATCAGATAAATGTCCGCCTATGCTAGCCTCACAAATGCTAGCCCTTTTGAGCACATTTTTCATTACATTCTCACACAGTTCACGCGGTATTTCATTAATTTCATCACGAATATCTTGTTTGTGTTGCTCAAGCGTTTCTGATTTGTTTGCATAAACCTTGCTTTTCAGATATCCCCACAAAAAGAGTCCGGAGCAGTCAAATCAGGCAACCATGGATGCCAATCGACATCACCATTTCTTTAAATAACTTGTTGTGGAAAGAGGTCTCGCAGTAATTCCATTGTATTCCTGGCTGTATGCGATGTGGCACCGTCTTGTTGATACCACATGTTAATCAAGCCCAAAGCATGCAGTTGTGTCGTTAAAAAGTTTTCAATCATATCACGATTTCGCTCCATATTAACAGTTACCGTTACGCCGGTTTCATTTTCAAAGAAGTAAGGTCCAATGATTCCTCCTGACCAAATTGAACACCAGACTGTCACTTTTAATGGATGCGAAGGTGAATGATGAATAATTTTATTTTTTTCTATCGCCCAGAACCGACTATTCAGTTTATTCACATATCCATTCAAATGAAAATGTGGCTCGTCACTCATTATGATTTTTTCGTGAAAATCGGGGTTGCCATGGGCAAGCTGTAACATCCTATTAGCATATATACGGCGGCGTAAATGGTCTTGTGGAAGAATCTCTTGTGTCAACTGAATCTTAAATGAAAACAAATGCAAATCCTTGTGCAAAATTTTGGCCAAAGTTGTTCTTTGAAGACCAAGCTCCTGAGCACGGCGTCGAATTGAGGTTGATGGATTGTTTCGAACACTTTCTTGAGCAGCAGTAATGTTTTCAGCCGATCTTGCATAACGTTGTGGTCCATGCTTGGGCCAATCAACTACAGACCCTCTTTCATCGAAATCATTCACTACACGATAAATAGTGCGCTTTGTTGGCACGTTGTTCCTCCCAAAAATTTCACGTAACTTTCTAATCGTCACAGTAATCGATGATTGATTTTGATAAAATGTTTAACGTTTAAAACACGTTGGTTTATTGAATATTTTCCATAATAAATTTGCCACGTGTCTACTTCACGACTGCCAAATATGAACTGTCAAGACTAATGTTTACCAAAATGGCGGCAAAACAAAGTAGTATACCTTCACGGCGGACACCCTGTATAAAAATATATATATATATATATATAAAATACTTCACAAAATGCAACTATAGGGAGATTAAGACACACTAGTTCCACTGTAATTTGTTCAAATAATTTAGTTACTATGATTGTTTGAAGTGTTTTCATCGAGTCAAAAAATGTGTAAATTGCTTTAAAAGTTCTCCATTTAAACACACACATCTAATCAAAAAAGAAATGCGAGCATTATTAAAACTTGTTATACACTAAAAAAAATTAATAACGTCAGCGAAAAATTTTGCTGAGTCAACAAAATTTTAGTGAGGAGGGTGCTTGCAAAAAAACAAATGCTAATGTCAGCAGAAATGTTGATAACACTTAGTGGATTAGAAATTAAAAAACACTTGTTAGAATTTAAAAAATTTTTTGCTGAACTCAAAACTCAAAAAATTTGTTGAAAAATTGTGCTTTAGTTAATTTATTTGCTGACAGTCATAAAACATATTTTTGTGATTAATTTAAAAATAATTAACAATACGTTAGATGACGAAATGAATCAATGTAATATCTAAAAAATAGAAACAATTATATATGACACTAATAACATTTTTTTTTATAACTACTTACATCAATGGTTGTCTAAATGATGATATCTTTTAAAGGAACGCCAATGCAGTAGATAATTATGGAAACGAAACGAAAAACTAATAAAATATGACATAAACAACACTTTTTTTTGCAATAAGAAAAAGTAAACATTAAAAATCTACCTAAGATGTGAGTCTTTGTCTATCGCTTTAGTTGGTCTACCTGTCTGTATATTTGTTTGCAATTTTACCACACTATATTATTAATCGCTATAAACATTTAGTTTAGAAATACACATTTAATCTTTATTATATTTACATATTTTATTTTGTCTTTTATTAAATTAATAGAGAATACTTTCACAAGCCGGTGACAGATAAGTTGTTTAATCCGCATTTTTTTTATATATGAAAAACAGATACAACAATTTTCATGGTTGATTTTTTTATATGTCTTACTAGAGTTGTACTTTTTAGTACCAATTTCCTCGTCACTACTACGTTTTGACATGCCGCGACATCTACTTCATACTGCGTATATCTTCCAATCTGGTTGTCGTCCTTACTATTCAAGTGGTTATTAGCACAATTTTTTTTTTAGCAAATAAATTAGTAAAACATTAGTATAATATTAGTAAAACATTAGTTCAAAACAGTTAAGTGCTGAATAAGTATATCTAAAATTTTAGCTGAAAATATAATTTTAGCGAAAATTTTGCTGAAAAATAGTATACCTGATTTTCAAGACGTTTTACTAACTTTTCTACTAACTTATTTTTTGAGTATACCCTTAGCAGTGTTTATTTTTGTACACACAGATAAAAGCTTAGCACTTTGCCAACTGAAATTTGGTTACTACGACTCAAACTCGGTTATTACGAATTTCAGTCGGTTGACACAACTGGACATTAGTTTTCACAACAAAATTCGCTTAATGCAACTGAATTTTAGTTGCAACACCCAAGATATTCATAAATATAATGTAGATATCGTTGTAATAACTGAACTTATAAGGTAAAATACACTTTTCAAATCGGTTGGCACTTTCTTTCTTTGTGTGCACGGAGTAAATTAATAATTCGGCCTTTTCTGTAGGCTCTGCTTTTCTAAAACTTTGGGTTCTGATGAGATAGTTTGCCAGATCGGAATATATGTATCAATCTAGTAAAAATAATTATTTTTTTTTTAATTTCTGTAAATATGCTGAGCTGAGGCTGAAGGGTCATTAAAAAAAATATGAATAAAAAAATCCGTATTTCCTTAATTGACTTAATATTTTAGGAATGAAATTTAAAGAATTCATTATTTTCTGTTTAATTATTTAATAAAATTTAATAAATCATTCACTGAATAAGTCATATAAATCAAGTGTATTTAACTTGAATTCTATTGAATTTATTTAAATGTGCACTTAATTCATTGAGCAAATTAAAGCTTTGAGTATATTTTTACTTAATACTCGGAATAGTTTAACGTTTCACATAAAACTACAAAATGAAATTAAAAGAATAATATTTTTAAAATTTAATTATATAAAATGTTTTTAATATGTCACTGGCACTATTCCAGGAAATATGCATTATACTAGTATTAATAGATTTAATTACTTACCAAAACGCGAAACAGATTTCATAAAAAATGTCATTACTTTTGAACAGAGAGCACAAAGCTAAAAGTTAAGTAGTTAAGTAGTTCTGGAAATGAAGTGAAATATTTAAATTTAGTGAATTAACCAAAAGTATCAATTCATTCAGAGAAACAAAAGATATAGTTAATTGCTTGCATTAAGTGAAAGAAAAAAATTAATACCTCTTAAAAATTTAACGGAAATTTGAACTTCCCCGGGGAACTTAGTGCACATACACTACACAATTGAATGAAACTAGAAAGAATTAATTCAGTAGAGAATGAATTCACACCTAGATTTGAATAAATTCGTTTGTGCATAAATTAGAGATGAACACATGAATTTTTACACACATACAATGAATTTTGACTTACATATATTCACGCTCACAATCACTCACGAACATTTTCTACTCACATGCACTTATACTTATGCGAGTAAATTAATCTTCACATGTATGAGTGATTTACGAGAATAACGCAATTCACGAAAAAAAACTTAAATGAACAAATAATATGTAAAAATTAAGGAAAATTTACAAAATCTAGACTGTCAAAAATAAATAAATAATTTAAATTCGCCCAAAATTATAGTCTATATTAATAAGATAATACCTATCCTGACTCTACACTGCACAGTTTATACTTCCGGAGCTACGAACTTGAATTTTGGCAACGTATATGTCCAACTGCAGCCGATTAACGTATATGTCCGGACGCACCCGATTAATTAATATTTTCGAAAATTCTATCAGGGAGGGTAAAAATCGGAAACACTCTCCCAGACTGTGTGTCCAAACACCTTTGGCAAACAATTTAAAATATATGTTCTTCGAATATTACATATCTCACTCATGTGATGCTTTTTCAAATTTTGTCCAGGAACGTGGTACAAATTTGGCTCATAATTGCAAATTTCTCGCCTTTAACAGCATATCTAAGCCGCTGAAGCTGGGTGCTTGAACTTTGAGGCTTAAGTTTCTCCATTAACGTAAATGAAATATTCAGAAATAATTACGGTGAGAGGCAGAAAGACGTTGACGGCCTCTCATATGAACTTGAAATTTTATATATGGATGTCTAATACCGCGTAGACATCCGCTAAAAACATGATGTTTGGAAATTATTATGTGCAGGTACAAAAAGGTGAAAAAACCCTCCCATATATATGTTTGGCTGCAAATATAACTATGTTTATTATAAGTATGTTTGCATGTCCCAAACATAATGTCTAAAACTTTCAAAATTGCTAACATATCTTTTTTTAGGTTTGAAAATCTGAAGTTTGGAACATGAAATTCGGCACTTAGAGGCCCTCATCCGCGTAGACAACCGTGATTTTTCTTTAATCGTGATCTTTGAAAATACATATGCTGCCAGTAATAATGGATAGAAATCTCCCCATTTACGAACTGCTAGAAAATTAAAGTTTTAAATAGAGTGTTGTTTAAATAGACAACAGAAAGGTGGTGAAAATTATAAAGTTAGGAATTTGAAATTTTGTCAGCACCCAATTAGAAACTGACAGTGGTACCAAAAATCAAGGCAGAACATTTGTTCAAGACGCTTTACCAGCGTTTCCAAGAAGGGTTTTGTTAGAATTTGTTTTTCAATCATTTCAGTGGTTTGCAGAAAAAATCATTGGCAAAGAATTGATTGACACCACTATGCATACGTTTTCCTAATGATATTAAGTCAGAGATTATCAACGGCTTAAAAGTATATGCACTGGTAAAGCATTAATTTTATTATAAATATGATGCTTTGTTAAAAAAAGTTTGTAACCGAAAATCACATTAAAATTTTTTTTTAAGAATTAGTTTATAAAATATTTGTTATTTTTGAATTTTAACTTTTTGAGTAATTTGACTATTTTGGTCAGTTAAATTGCAAATGTTTTTAACTGACCAAAGTCAGTTTTTTTAATTCGGTTTAATAGTTTTTTACCTATGGGTTAAAATTACAAGGAAAATATTTTTATTTCGACAAAAATTAAAAATTTTAAAAACGAAAAATATAAAATATTTTTTTTCTTAAACTTAATAATTCAACAACGAAAAACGTCATTTCCGAAGCAAATCTATGGATACATAGCAAAGCTATGACTAGTTAGACTTAGTTGGATTCAGTCGTATATTTGCTTAATTTGCTTGAAATGCAAAGTTGTTTTGCATATCTCTTAGTTTTTCGTAAAAAGACGACTATTTATCATTAAAAAATGATAAATAAATATTTTGGAAGTGATTTTAATCAAGCTCGGTCTTCTGAAAAACTGAACTGAGATTTTATATTTTCACAGCAAATTAACAAAAATCGTTTTTCATGTCAATTTCTATTGAATTCTTAAGTTAATTTGTATTGTTTAATATATTCTCTGCACACGTTTTGCACAATTAACACAAATTTGAAATTATTTATATTAAAAAACAAAAAATGTAAGTGCATATTTTTAAATGAAGATTTTTCATGCATATTATAGGCTCTGAAAACACACTTTTTATTATATATTAAGAAAAATATACCAATAAGCTTTTTGGCAAATATATATTGGCATTTATCTATTCGCTATATTTTCAGGTTTTCGCCGGTCCAAAATTTTTACTTCTTTTGGTTTTTGCAAATAAAATCATTTTAAGTGAAAATTTCTACACACAGAGAAAAATTTAGCTCTTTGCCAACTGAAATTCGGCTACTACGACTCAAATTCGGTTAATATGAATTTCAGATGGTTGGCACAACTTAGCATAAGTTTTCACAACAAAGTTTGGTTAATTCAACTTAATTTTAGTTGCAACATCTAAAATATTCTGAAATATAATGTTAATATCGTTGTAATAACTGAATTTAAAAGTTGTTACTACTAATATACACCTTTTAATTCGGTTGGCACTTTATTTCTCTGTGTGTAATACTGCTGAAAATGGTGTTAACATTTATATTCAAAATATATAATTTTCTTTAAGATCTCGTTAAGTTTCATGTAGGAAAGGGTTAATACGCAGTAGATATCTTTTTTTAAATATTAGAAACCAGTTCAATATTTCAGGTTCTAGAACGAATTTCTGGGAGTCAAAACCAGTTATATAACCAGTATTAGTTTAGGTTCTATAAATAGTTATAGAGCAGGATTTAAGGCAACATGTTCAAATTCCATACAAAAAGAACCGGTTGTACAACACATACGGGAACCTTTGATTATGCGGTAAGTTTTTCGCCTTCTTGATCTTTTAATTATTCATACTTCTTTACTGGAAACTCTTAAATTATTTGAACGATTATTGTAATAGCTAAATTTGAATATCGAAAGAATAGCTTTGAATCCATTTACTTACTTCTTGTGGTGTGTTTTTTTGTAATTCATGGTTTCTGACCACCTGTGCATCAATATATGCTTGTGTAAAGGCGGAGTATGAAGTTTAAATTGTATTTTTTTCGTATTTTGGAATCAAAAGTTTATCAAGTTTCTGTTATATGTGAGAGTTGTTAGCAACTAATTTACAAAATTTTATATTAAAATATTTTCACGTACAGTGGAACAGTGGTACGATTCGCCGACATTAAGAAACCTTTGCTCAAAGTACGAATTTCAAAAGTTGAGAAGCACCAGAACCTGGAAAAAGTTCATTGGTTTTGTAAAGATTTTTATTTAAATTCTGTCAACAAATTTTAAATATTTTAACAGCACTGCGAAACTTGAAAAATAAAGCAAGAGTACCAACCATTGCTAGTAAATATTTCGGCCACGATGATTTTTATGGCGGTCACATTTTTTTGCACTTATGGGCCAAATTTTTCGTACAAGTCTTGCATATTTTAACGCAGTTTTTTATACGTACAATTTTAAAATTCAAACACTTAGAATACTATGTAGGTTAACCACTGCGAATGTAGTTAAAAACAAATGAAATTTGACTTGAAAAAAGATGACTTACATTTCAGTAAATTGAACTAACATTGTCGTTTATTTTTTTACTGTTCAAAAAATGAACCACAATTGCAGTAAAAATTAACCAGTAAAAAATAAGCAAACATTTATTGTTGCTATTTATTTAAATAAAAAAAACTACACTCATACGTAAAAGATCTTCATAAACATTTGGGTGTCAAATTTGATCAATAAATGTGCAGCATTAACATGTTTTTTCTTATTTTTACTATATTTTACTATTTTTGCACAATTTATCATCACATTTGGCAACGGTCAAAGCATTTTTGCTCATAAAAAATCAAACACTGGAATAGCACTGGCTAACCGAGGAATTGTAAATAAATGACTGACAGAACACTGGCTTGAGACGCTTTACCAGCGTTTCCAAAAAGCATCTTAGCAGTGTAGTTTTTATGATACGAGGGCGGATCAATAAATCCGTGACTTTTGAATGAAACACAGTTTTTTTTGCAAACAAAAAATTATTTTTCAACATAACCTCCTTTTAGCTCAATACACTTAGACCAACGTTTCTCCAATTTTTGTATCCCTTCCAAAAAATAGGAGTTTTCGAGGTCCATAAATAGGCATTTGTTTGATCAATAATTTCATCGTTAGAGCTAAATCTCTTTCCACCGAGTCATTTCTTTAGGTTTGGAAATAAATGCTGAGAATATGGTGGATAAGGTACCAATTCGTAGCCCAATTCATAGAATTTTGCCATTGAGACTGCACACGTGTGCACCCGTGCATTAATTTGATGAAAAAGAACTTTTTTCTTGGCCATATGGGGTCGTTTTTTTTTAAAATCCTCGTTAAATCGGTCCAATAAGTTGGCATAACATTAGCCGTTTATTGTTTTTCCCTTTTGAAGGCAATCAATGTGGACTATCCCACGTGCATCCCAAAAAACTGTTGACATCACCTTATTGGCCGACAAACTTTCCTTGGCCTTCTTCGGAGCCGGTTCACCCGGAGAAACTCATTGTTAAGACTGCTGCTTGGTTGTAATGGATCCATGTTTCAATGGATTCATGTTTCATTTACAGTTACAAAACGCTGCAAAAACTCATTCGAATTGTGGTTAAACAACTCCAAACAATAGGTTGAAGTTGTCACACGATTATGTTTATGGTCAATTGAGAGCAAACGCGGCACCCATCTTGCAGACAGCTTTCTTTAACCCAACTGATCATTTAAAATCGAAACCACACTGCCATATGAAATGCCTATGGCATAAATATCGTAGATTTCGACATTTTTGGGTGTATTTGCCTCAATTGGCCGCCCAGAACGTTCAGCGTCATTTGTACTTGTGCGACCACAACGAAAGTCAGTAAACCACTTTTTTTACCATTGAAATCGTCAATCAAAACCAAGCTTTTCCTTGGTTTGATTCACTTTTTTCCATTTTTAAAAAAATCCACGAGGTTGTATGTTTTGAACAGCTGTTAAACGCAAAGTAAATGACGGAACTTCTTCAAAATTTGATAGTAGTCTGTTGACAGGTGGTACTTGATGGGAGCAGTGTTGCATTTCATATAACTACGAGGGAAGTTTGAAGAGTCACGGACTTTTTGATCCGCCCTCGTAATATCAGTGGTCTACAGGAAAAATCATTGGCTGAGACCACTATCCCAACGTTGGGAAAAAGTGTTTTCCAAGTGCTATTTATTTTTTATTTTTATTTTTATTTTTATTTTTGATTTGATTTGATTTCCTATACAACAAGACTTATAAGCCTAAGATTAGAGTATAGAGGGAGTAATATTAACTGAATAAAAACATTTACGAATACATGAAAACAATAAATTAAAAACAGATTAAATGAATTTAACTAAAATACAAATTTAAACATAGTTAAAAACAATTAAAAGTGGAAAAGTTAAATTATCAAAAACAAATTTAATTTATCCAGTCATAATTAGCCTAACCACGGGTGAAGCAGTTATTTCATACAAACGATGATGCTCTGTTTAAAAAAAGTTTTTATTCGGAAGGTTCCAAGTTCGATCCCGGTTTTAGTTTAACAGTTTTTTGTGATTTTTTTTATACTTTTTAATTATTTTTTTTTTTCATATAAAACTGATGTATTTGTTTCTGGAAAAGCAACTTTTTTTTGTTTAATTAACGTTGGCAACTTATTTCCATCAAACCTTATGATATTGCTGGCATATTTAAGCAGCCAACTGTTACCCAGTAGTTATCATTCACTAACGCATTAAACTATCAAATATTATATGTAGCGTTAGCTCAATGGTTAGAACTGTCGGCTGCCAATGTCGGCGTCCAGTGTTTGAGTCGGGGCGGGACCTAAAAAATTATTAAAATACACTTTTTTTAATTTAATTTTGTAAAATATATTTTTTCCAAAAACCACAATTGTTTTTCTGTTTTACACGAAAAAATTGTTTAGATTTGCCTTTTTGATTATACACAAAAATGTTTTGATCGATTGCGGAATGCGATGATAAACTGTGCAAAAATGGTAAAATATGGTAAAAACTGAGAAAATATAACACGGATTTACTTGTTAATGCTGCAAATTTATTAAACAAATTTTATACGCGAATATTACTGATTACATTTTATGTATTTTCCATAAGAAACTAATATAAATTATTTGATTAATAAAACTGTATGTATAAAAAAGTGCGTGTTTTAAACGCAACATTGTAATGCAAATTTGCGAAAAATATGACCCATAATTGAAAAAACTGGTTGCGCCTTTGAAATCAGCGTGTCCGAAATATTTACGATCAAAGGTCGGTACGCTGGTTTTCGATTTTAGTGGTCAATTTTGTCTCGCTGTGTGGTTTTTGTTTCATAAAATAGATTATATAAACCGAAAATAAATCTTTTGGAAATAAGCCAGTATTACCATGATTTCATCGCAACAACTTTGTTGTTTTAACAACTAAGTAATACCGATTGTATGGGGTGTTTTTTATAGTGGTATAGAACTTTGAAATGTAATAAAACAAAGATAAATTTTTAAATTGACATGAAATTTACTTTATTCCAAATATAACCTTCAGGAATTATAATTTACGTCCAGATTAGACTCGGACGTAGTCTAATCTGGACGTCCAATTTTCGTTAACTTTTTCCAACATATGTGGCCGTATATTGGCAATAACGCGGCGAATGTTGTCCTCCAAGTGTTCAATCATTTCGGGCTTATCGGCGTAGAAAAGCGACTTCAAATATCGCCACAGAAAATAGTCCATCGGTGTTAAATCGCACGATCTTGGAGGCCAATTCACGGGTCCGAAACTTGAAATTATGCGGTTACCAAACGTTTCCTTCAATAATTCAATTGGGGCACGAGCTGTGTGAATTGTTGCGCCGTCTTGTTGAAACTACAGCTCCTGCACATCATTGTTGTTCAACTGATGAACGAAAAAGTCAGTAATCATGGTTCTATAGCGGTCACCATTGACTGTAACGTTCTGAACAGCATAATTTTTAAAGAAGAACGGTTCAATGATTCCACCAGCCCATAAAGCACACCAGTCAGTTTTTCTGGATGTAACAGTGTCTCAGCATACACTTTGGATTATCATTACTCCAAATACGGCAGTTTTCTTTATTGATTTATCCATTTAACCAAAAGTGAGCTGCATCGCTAAACAAAAGTTGCTTATGAAAATCGGCATCAACGGCAATCTTGTTTTGGGCCCATTCACCAAATCTACGCCTTGTTAGGTGATCTTGTGGCTTCAATTTTTGCACGAGTTCGATTTTGTAAGCACGCAAACCAAGATCTTTCCGCAAAATCTTCCACAATGTGAATGGACACATATCTAATTCCCATGCACGATGGTGGATAGACTGATTAAGGTCTTCCTCTACGCTACGCCCTACAGCAGCGGTAGACGTCTCTGTGGATGAATATTATCATTTAGAGTAAACGAGGTGCGAAAACGTTTCATAGTTAATCGAATTAATTGCTCTGATGAATGATTATATTGACCGTAAAATGGACGTAGTGCGCTATACGTGTTTCGAATAGAACCATGATTTTCAAAATAAATTTTCCACAATTTGGAAGCGTTGTTCAGGCGTCAGTCTATTCATGTTGAAATGTCAAACTAAACATAAATCACTTGACAGCTGACAAAATGGCTGCCAGTTAAAAAAGTGTTGCCAACTTAACGTTTTATATCTGTAAAAAATACCCTTTTTATAAATTTGAACAGGTTAGCCAATTAAATTCAAACAATTTCCTTATTCAGTAGATGCAACCGAATAATGTACGCGTAGTATACGTAACTATCAAAATTCGATTGATACAATGAATCTCTTGTCTGTGTGTATGTTTGCCTATTGGAAAAAGCTGCAAATAAGAACCATGATCAGATTGTTATGACAAAGAGCATTTAATAATTTACATGTTTAAATGAACGAGTTCCAGTGCTATTTCCTGGCCTTTATGAAAAAAGAACTGCCATTTAAAGTTTTAACTGAAAGTTAAACTGGCAACTATGATAATGACTAGAGAAAAAACAAACACACTATAAATAGAAATCGTTCGTGTTAAATTTCATTCTAACTCAACACACAGTGTAATGTGGGATTTAACGTTACCCAATTTCTTCAACGTGTGAGTTAAATAGATGATATTTACGATTAACACTAAATGGCACATTTCATAATCTTTACTTGTGAAATTTTTCTATATCATTTTTAATTTTATATTCTGTCAATACCAGACATGGGACATAATACCTATATTTTTGTATTTAATTAAAGGCCAATTAATGTTTTATGTACAATTACATATAATTGGGTGTAATAGCCCTGTAATTAAATAATCAAATGTTGTAGCTAGCCCCCATGTTTGGTATTACACATTTTAAAAATTTTCCAAGGCATCGATTAAGCTCATGAGCGTAGGTCTGATATTATAAATGATATAGACAAATTTCATAAGTGAACGACTGTGGAATGTAATTGACGTTTCCCAGGTCTGATTTTTCCCATAAAATGCTATTTGTAACAGTTTTATGATTAGATCAATTCTCACCGGTATCGGGATAGAGATTTCTCTATCATCGTTTATATCACACACAGAAAACAGAGTGGGTAGTACAAACTGTGTTTGTAGCCAATCGAATGGTTCGTGTCATTGAATTTCTGTTGAGGGAAACTAAATTCTATTATCCTGGCAGACTTCTTTTGTTTCAATCGAACAAAAGTTATCACAATCGAAAAATTGGTGGCTGCAGTCGAAACATTAGCTTGGCAAAAAAAAAGTCTTACCTACGAGAGAGTCCGTTTTCTAGGTGTAATATTTCTGACCATTTCAAGCTCTTTAAATTCCACATTTTTAGTAAATTGTAAAACATAATCCATACAAAACTGTCCACTGTTACTAGGTCTTATAAAGAACACATTTGGATGTTTTTGTATCCTTTTGCCGTTAAAAACATGTACAATAATATTAAGCCATATTCATATGGGATTTTTTTAAGTGAATCGCTTACAAAGGAGTCTATAATTTGAGAACAATCTCTTGCAGTTTCTCGCTTTAAAAATTATTATTCTTACTCTAACTCAACAACGACAACAAAAGTCGTTGTTATGCTCATTAACATAAGAAAGCGAAACTTAGACTAAAGTTTTGGTAAAATTATTTTTGTATTTTGTAAATTTTCTATGAAAAAGTTTTTTTTTTTTTTACTTGTTTTTAATGGTGTAGAGGAAGATTTTATAAGTTGTTAAGTGTCCCTTTAAAAAAATAAACTCAAAATAACAAAATTAAAAGAATTGTTTGTTATAAAAAAAATATTATTACAAAAGAATATGAAAATAAGTAAGAATATATTTGATTGGGTCAAAAACGACTGTTTGGTGAACTACTGTATATGCAGAAAAAAAAAAAAAAAACTAGAGGAATATTATCGAAGTGCTTAGTAATTATACAACTACATAAATTTCAAGTTAGTTTTACGAATGTTTTTCGAAAATCGGAAATATAGTGCTTTCAAACCCTATACTCACTTTTTATGGAGTATTATTTTGTTAATATCTAAATCTAGTACACCTGTGAAACATGCGTATGAGTAATATATTAATTGTATATTGCTCATACGTAATAAAATACATTTTGTTAAAATAATAAATTATTACGACATTAAAACAATGTGGAAGAACAAATTCCATGCAAGTCCAGTATTTTTAATGGGCTGATCATTGGCCTCTGTTAATTTTTGTTGAAGTTCAATTCTCAGCTCTTACTCGTAATGCTGTAGTGAACTACACAAAAACCTGTTTTATTCACAAAAAAAAATTAAGAATGTGATGGTAAATGAAATATAGAAAAAGTTTAAATTTTAAACAATACTAAAGAATGGCAAAAGTTTTTTCTTCTAACAGAAAAAATAAGACAGGAAAAAATTTAAGAATTTTAAAAGGTTTTTTCGGCAAAAAGTTAAAATATTTGTTTTTGTTAAAGCTGTTGTGCAACATTACGGTAGGTGTACTTTTTTTAAGTGTATAAATTTTAAGTATTTAATGCAAAATAAAAAAAATTTGCTGAGCAAAATTTCATTTTAATTATAAATAAATTGTCAATAAAACAAAAAATTAAATTCAATTTATAATGGAAAAAATGTTTGGTATATGAGAACAGATGGTATAGTTAGAGATTAACATTTGTTTAAACACTTTTTTTTTGTTCTTGGATTTTTTTATAGTTCGTAACTAGGTTGCACATATGGTCACTTAAACACACCCCTACAGACACATACATGGAAAAAAACAAACTAAAATTTGCCCAGTGTGAAAAATCATTACCATATATGTGTTTATATAAGTACATATTTGAAACTTACAATTGTCATTACAAATCGCATTACTTTTATATGGGAATATCGCACAAAATAATGACATATCATTTCTAATTACCTTGCGTAAAACAGAAAAATATGTGGTTACCTATATGCTTACCAGTATCGCCAAAAATAATGAGTCTATAAATAAATTTTCTAAAAAACTAAATTTAATAAAAAAAAATAAAAATTTTATTAAATTGCAATGAAAATGAAAATTATTCAAATTCAAGGCCATACTCTATATTTCTTTATTAAGATATTGTCCTAACAAATAGTCTATAGGGTTTTTGTTTTCAAATTTATTAATTGACCACTTTCAGGAATGTGTTGATAGATCTATTTCGGGAATGTTCTAGGTTATTGTGTGCACATAACAAACAAGTTTTCAATTTATTTTTGATCATTGGTGATAATCTTTAACTTTGAATTCATATATTAATTAGTTCTCATGTAGTGAGAAAACTAGTTTATATGAATGTTGATGTTTTGCATGGGACTTCTTTCAAAACGTGTTCTGATGATGGGAACCTAGAAAATTCCCGAAATAGATCTATCAACACATTCCTGAAAGTGATCTATTAATAAATTTGAAAACAACACCTCTATAGATTATTTGTTAGGACAAAATCCTAATAAAGAAATATAGAGTGTGGCCTAGAACGTGAATAATTTTCATTTTCATTGCACAAATAAAGGTCGAAAAAACATAATTTTTATTTTAATATAAATTATATCAAACTTTTATTAAATTGTGTTAATAAAATGTGCCCACAAGGGATTTAAAAGCTGGCCTCCAGGTTGTAATTCAACTGCTCTATCATCTGAGCTATCCCGACAGGTGATACTTGATAGATCAAAACAGAACCCAGAAAAATCTCAGTAATGGGCTCTCTTTACCAGTTTCTAAATAATAATCAGTAGAATTAGATCCAACTGCATATAATTCGTCGTCAACACTCATTTTTTTTGTTCGACGAGTTCGTTTTTGTAAGAAGTTTTACATTTTTACTTCATGAAGAAACGCTTATCCCCGCTAACCGGCTGCATTACAAAAAAATAAGTGGTTACCGAAATAATAAGTCATTCGTATACTTATAAGCAACTAAAAAAATATGTGGTTGCGGGTTTCTAAACAATAAGGATCACGCTTATAATTAGAAGTCATTAAAAAATAGATAGTTGAAGAAACACATTAAATTTGTACACACAGTGGAAAATTTAGCTATTTGCCAACTTAAATTCGGTCATTACGACTCAAATTCTGTTAATACAAATTTCAGTTGGTTGATATAACTGAACATTAGTTTTCGCAACAAAGTTTGGTTAATTCAACGGAATTTAATAGCTACACCCAAATTATTCAGGAATCTAATGTAAATATCATTGTACTAACTGAATTTATAAGTTGGTACCATTTAAATACACTTTTAAATTCGGTTGGCACTTTATTTTTCTGTGTGTAGTTAAATAAGAAGGGAGGGAAGCTTATCAATGACAGTAGTGTATCCAACACTATTGATTCATTGGAGCATCGTCGGAATGTGGGTTGTGTGACACTTTTCTATCGATATTACCATGGGAGATGCTCATCTGAGATAAGTGAACTTATTCCACGAGCCCGAGTTTTTATTCGTAATACTCGCTTATCTAGTAGAGCACATCCGTTTGTAGTTGATTGTCCTGTGTTTCGCACAACGCATTAGAGTAAAAATTCGTTTTTTAGTCGAACTTCCCGCAGAAGTCTTTCCTGTTACTTACAATTTAGAAAAATTTAAATCAAATATCCACAAACACTACTCCCTCTTTCCTCCTTCCCATACCCTATTTTCCTGATCAATACAATGCACTCCATGAGTAGGGGGCATCCCTTGAGAATTGGTTATATTTAAAAAAAAAAAAAACAACCGACGTGCTGACGTCGAATTATAATGAGTCTTATAATACTTGATAGTTTAAAATGTAAGTGAATGGTAACTGCTGGGTAACAGTTTTCTGATCATATATGTTAGCACTGGCATAAGGTATGGTGAAAACAACTTGCAATTTTTGGGGACAAAAAAAGTTGGTCCTAAAACAGCATTTCCAGAAACAAAAATAAATAAAAAAGTATAGAAAAGCACAAAGAAAAATGCATGCTTGGAACCGGGATCGAACTCGGAACCTTCAGACTTGAACAAAGCATTATTATTTTAATTAAAAAATGCTTTACCTGTTGTTAAGCCGTTGATAATTTCTGACTGGATAGCACTGGGAAAACACTTTGCGCCATCGTTGGCCCACTGGTCGCAGCGAATTCTTAGCCAATGTTTTTTTTTTTTTTTTTTTGTGGACCACTGAAATTATTGTAAAACAAATACTGGCAAAACGCTTTTTGTAAACGCTGGTAAAGCATCTTGAAAAAGGGTTTTGCCAGTTATATATTTACAAATGCTCGGTTTGAAAGTGGTGAACCAGTGCTTGGTGTTTTGTACCACTGACAGTATCTGACTGGGTAACCACTTACGTGATAACGAAAGTTTTTGCTGGTAAATGGGGAAATGATTTGCTTGAAAAAATTTCATTACTTTCCGTTAACAAAAACTCAAAAATATTTACTTTTATATGTCCTTACAAGAGTTGTAAAAATAATAAGTCTAAAAATAGATTTTCAAAAAATGTTTAGATCATTTCTTCATATTTACTATGATAATAATAAAAATGAGTACTTATTAACGTAATGCATTATTTTTAGTATTAAAATAATATAAACATAAAATAGTTATTAGTAAGTCCTTAATATCTGTGTTAAGGTAATGCAGATATTAAGCTATTGTCATTATTGGTAGTGATAAAACTAATAACATATCACTGCCGTTTCTACACTGGGTGCTTATACATGCATTTGTAGTAGAAGATAGAAAAAAAACAATAGACAAGACATGTTGCCTGTAAATCCGATTAAAAAAGCCTCTTAAATGAAAATGAAACCCACTTTTCATTGAAAATCTAACAAAAGGAAAAAATAATGCAAAATTTTAACCTCCAACTTGTACTTCTTGGCCTAAAATATGTGCATATAGACAAAACCCTATGCTGTTTATGTATTTGGAACGTGGGTGAATTGATAGGTTTTAAAAAAGAAAAAATTAGGGCATACCACACACTAAGAAAAAAAAATCTCAAAAGGCTACTAAAAATGTTGCTGTTACGGGACACTTAACTATTTTGAACATTGCAGTATTTTTTTCCATAATTTAGCAACAAATGTCTGCAGAAATGTAGTAAATAATATAAGTAGAAAAAATTAGCAGCCGCTACTAAATTTTAGCAGAATTTCAGTAAAATTAAATTTAAAATCAGCTAAAAATTTGCTAAATTTTAGTACATCCAATAGAATTTCGCAGAATAAAAATGAAAAACATAAAATAAAACAACTTTGTTTCTCAATCCTTTACACTTTTTTAATAATAAAGGGTCCGCCATCTAACTTTTTTTTCAACTAGTGCTTATTTCGTGAATGGTAACAATTAGCTCATGTCTGATTTGACATATAATTAGTTTTATCCTTCCGCTGAACGAATATGGTCCGTATGTTCGTTATCTTGTGAAAAAAGTGAAAGAAACTGGCATCCTCATCGATAAACCAAAGCGTGAAAAGCCAAAAACAGTGCGTACACCCGAGAATATTGCGTGAAGCGCCATCAACATCAATTCACCGTCGTTCTCAACAATTGAACATTTCGGAGACATCATTGAGACGAATTTTGCATAAAGACCTTGGTATGACGCCATACAAAGTCCAATGGGTTTAGGAGTTCAAAAAAAAAAAGTTATTTGGCGGACCCTTTAGATGAACATTATTTTAATTTTTAATCTGTAATAAAAATTTTTACTTAGTATATTTTTTTTTATGAGTAGCAAATTTGTCTGCTAAATTTAGGAACTCTTTTTCAAAAATTGGTAAAATAGCCCATCCCACAGCATCATATGGTCTCTGTACTTTCCAGAGTCCTGAAGATTTCTGGATCTTTCGATGAAACCTGCTTTTGATTGACACGTATTTCTAAGGCTTCGTTATTGAATTGCAGGTTCCCAAAGCTGTAGAGAAGTAATGCACGTCTGTTGGGTAAACCCATAATAAAGACTCTGAGTGTATTGATTGACAATCGAATGCTTCGGTTACTGCGTCATAATTTGTCGGTTGTGATCACAATTATTCTTTTTAAACAACAGAAATTTTGGCACGACAATAGAAATTTTTAAGCATCAACATAAATTGGGCTGTGACAGGCAAATGTTTGGGAGCTATAACCAAAACATTCTACAAATACAGTTGCCGAGCTTATTTTCTGTATATACGGTCTTTCACAAAATACGGGTGAAATTGCCGACATAAAGATTGTTGTCCCTTGAAAGATGGGGAAAACATCGAACCTTTTCTAGCTAAATCGTTTCTAGCAATTAATATCGTTTCTTCTTAAAACAATATAGAATTCTTGGATCAGTAAATTAAGAACACTTATCTTAGGCACAATCCGATACATGAGCTTCACTTCGAGTACCAACAACGTTAATCTATTTATCATGTTTTCACGACAATATATCGGGCACTGGAAGTATAGAATTTTCCCCTTTGCATCTTTATTGATATACAGGAAGCATAAGACATGTTGAGTAGGGCAACATTTCAATTAAAATTTAATTCTGTTTTGAAATTCTCGACTGCAGGGAGATCAAGTTTGTCATATATACTATTTGTGGGACCGTGAATGCAACCGCTGGTGTTCTCAAGGCAGTTTTTTATCTAAATTATAATAAATACTGGTCATTGATAAACTGCCCGAAGGTATAAACGGTTTAGGCTGCAGGTAGGGTTGCCAGATCCAGATGCTCAAAAAGCTGGACACTCGGATTTAAAAAGCTGGATATTTTCAAAACATGATTTAATAAAAAAATTGAAGTTCTTTTTTAGACAAGTGCAATTAATAATATAATGCAACTGATTTCATTGGTTGAATGATGAGTGGTAGAAAAGTACAAGCATATTTCTAAAAATCATACCTACATTGTAAATTTTCAGTTGAATCAGGTTCTGGTAATTAACCTCCATCAGTGATTCTGATAATACTGTTTATTTTGTTATATTTGGTATTGCTTCTCTAAGTGATGTATTGTAAAAATTGATATTTTCAACAAATTTGGAGCAGATTTTGGGTTTTTGTGGTGGGTTTTCTCTCTGTTAGCACACTTGAACATGGAACACTAAACATAGGTACAAATGTTGTATCGTGCTGTTATCTATTGTTGTATATTATAAAATAAATTTTTACCATCTCCATTTTCGATTTAACTATAAAGCATTTAGTGCACCCCTTGTAAGCTTTAATAAAACTTTAAAATTGAAAATTCATTTGTTGAAAATTGTTAAAAAATTAAATAAAACGATAAGTTCACCATTTCTATCGTCAAATAGGATGCCAGAACAACTTCTGAGCGTATGCAGAAGGCACTTAACTTTATTCTTAAACGGTGACGGAAAAGGGGGGCTTACTATCAACCCATCGAAGACAAAATGAGAAAAGTTAACGTGTTCTTGCCTGTGGTCAGGGTTACCAAAATAGGATTTTCGGAGAGTGTCAAATACATTCTGACAACGTTTGACAAACCCTTACCTGGAATGATAATCTTCATTATTTGTTTAAGAAAGGTAATCAGGTCTTTTGTCAGGCTGTTAATCTAAGGTCATATGCCGTCTTCTGGTTATTCAATAATGTTGTTGTACCTAGTATGACCTATGCTGCCCTCACATAAAGCCCAAATGTGAAGCTACTGAAGGCAAGTAATAATCTCAAACTCTCGTCTTCTGTATGTTGGCAAAATGTGGCATAGCAAAACGAGGCAGAGGCATTACATCGGGGCTATGATAGGCATTGTATCATTTTATATATCCGTTATGTAGGCTTCCAGTATAGGCTCTCTTAGACTTTGGAAATTCAGTGATATAAAGGGTGGTGATCTCAGGGAGCGAATGAGGTTTGCTAATACCTTAATGGACGATTTTACAAATCGGACAGGGTGCCTCCGGAATAGATATCCGATATGTACTTTGATGTTATGTTGTTTGACATGGATCAACTGATTTTTGAAATCGAAACGGCAGTCTCAGGTGTGGTTCAGTGATAGCTCTAAGCGGACGAAAATGCCCACTGGCGCGGATATATTTGGTCAAGGGTTCCATAGGGATTTACTTATGGAACAATATCTAAGCATTTATAAAGTGGAGGTTTTTACCATATGTGTCTGCGCACAATTACATCTCGGATCTATATTCTTTCTGGTAGTGAGGTGACAATTGGCGATCTAATGGTATACGAGGCAAGGAGATTATAAAGGGTTATCCATTTTGCGGCTTCAAAAGTAAACATAAATAAAACACATATAAAATATTTTTTTTCATGATATTTCTGTTTTATTATAAAGTTTGAACATTGACATTATATGTGAAACAATATATCATTTAAATGACCACCACGCGAAGTGTTGCAAGCATTGATTCTTTTGAGGTAATTTTGGACCACTTTTTGACACATATTGGGCGGTATCTCAGCCATAACTTGACATATGTTGGTTCTTAAGTGCTCAAGAGTTAAAGGTTTATCTGCATAAACACGGTCTTCCGCGTAGCCCCACAACAAAAGTCTAGTGGTGTCAAATCGCATGATCTTGGTAGCCAGTTGATGTCGCCACGACGAGAGATTTCACGGCCAGGAAATGTCTCTTGCAATAAAGCCATATTCGCTCGAGTTGTGTCGCATGTGGCACCGTCTTGTTGAAACCACTTATTCTCCAAGTCGTATTCTTCTATAGCAGGCAAAAAAAGTCGGTTATCATATGACCATAACGCTCCGAATTGACGGTGACAGTCGTTCCATCGTCGTTTTCGAAGAAGTAAGGTCCAATCACACCTTCGGGCCAAAGAGCACACCAAACAGTGACTTTTTGTAAATCTAATGGCCTCTCTTCAATTACAATATCTGTAACCGCTCCAGTCTCTTCAAATTTCTTCACAATTTTGCCAATTGCTTGCGTAGTTGGACGATTATATAAACCATAATCTCCTCTTAAAGCACGATATGTGGCTGTGCCAGAATCACCATTTTTGTAGTAGGTTTTAATAATTTTTACTCGTTGTATGATAGTTAAGCGATCCATTTTCATCAATGTCAGACTTCCAGCTGAAAAGAAAAAAATTGGTTTAACAACTTAGTTTGACAGATGTCGAATTCCAGCCCTATACTTTTGAAACCACGAAATGGATAACCCGGTATTATTGAAGGGACGTTACATTGCAAACATCAAACAAAACATATCGTTATACCGGGAATTAAGCCGTACGATGCACAGATGAACGATACCATTCGATGAATAAGCTATTCAAATGTTAACCACTGCTCGACTTCTCTTGGTTAGAGGGTTTTTGGGGTCTCCAAACACGTTACTGGCTGCATGTTTTTAAAATTCATAGTAGATTATTAAAAAAAATATCACATTGTTTATAATTATTTATTGAATATTTTGGGAGGTCATCAGTTTGAATCTGACATACAATTTTCAAACCCCAAAGCAGCGTGGCTACTAGTCGGACGATTTTTGAATATAAGATCGGATTCGTTGTAAATTATTTAAATAATAGTTTTGGCGTCGCTGAATGCGAATCTGATTCAAAAGAGCGGATTCAACCTGTAGGAATTTTTTTTATATGGCTTTGTATTAAATTACCAGATGCAGACATTAATTTTGTTTTTTTTTTACCCAAAATTATAGATTTACTATATCTAATAATTGTTTAAATGGTCTTCGATTTCTTTAACAATGTGTATCCAGAATCATTCGGGATCGATTCCATCGACTCTCCCAAAAATATCAAAATTTAAATTGGCAAACTTAATTTACCAAATATTTTTAAGTTTTAGGAATCCATCACATTTAAAACAACTCAGCCGTTATATTTAATCCGCCAGATAAAATTATCACCTAAATCAATGATTTACAGTTGGTTATATTTCCAGAGAGTAAGCCAGTTTTTTAAGTTAAACTCCTGAGCAAATTTTTTCTTATTAAATTTCCTTTAAAATCTTCCTACTTTTAACGAATGTATATTTATAATTTACACACTATGTAAATATTATGCGACTGGGCCCCCTTCTTAAAGGTCTCTTGTTGCTAAGAGGGATTGTGGAGATTGTTAAAAACCAAAACTACTTTTATACTATATTTTACATTTCATTTTCGTGTATACCATGAAAGAGACAATCAACAATAAGTTGTTGCTGCTACTACTACAGCAACAACAACAATAAAAACTACGTTATTATACATGAATAACGTTGATGGTTTCACATTGTACGGAAAAACACCTGTGTGACATTGTTAAGACAATGAATAAATTGACGGGGCTAAAATGGAAAATGATAAAAAAAAACATATGAAAATAAAACACATGAAAATGGATTTCAATATCAGCATAAACGTTTTTGGGAAGCCCAACAGCAACAGTTGCAATGACAATATAAAATGAGTTGTCATATGTATGGGAAGGATGCTGCACTCATAATAATCCAGGCAGAAAAAAAAAAACGAAAATATTTCTCAAAACTACAAAAACTTTTGTAAAATTAACAAATTTTCGTATATTTTACGAAAGTTTTGGTTGTTTGGAAATTTTTCGTTTTTTTGTTATTCAGGAATTATTATCAGTCTGGCAATTTTTGTTTTTGTTATGGAAATAATTTACAAAAACGATAGTCAAGATTTATAGAAAAATAGTTTTATAAATGGTCCGCCAAATAACTTTTTTTTTTGAAAATGCTATAAAAAAAAATACTGAATATTTTCTCAAATTTCTTTTTTTATTTGAAAGTACAATCCTTCCGGTTAATAATGGAAAATAATTTCATTCAAATGGCTGCCTCGGCTGGCAATGTAGCAGCCTACACGATCGGTCAAATTTTTAAGCACATTATCTATTGTGTGCAGCTGTATTTCACCAATGGCTTCACGAATATTGTCCTTTAAAGCGGCAATTGTCTCTGGCTTGTTGGCGAAACACTTATCTTTGACGGCACCCCACAAATAATAGTCCAACGGTGTCAAATCGCAGCTCCGAGGTGGCCAAACGACATCAGCTCTGCGGCTGATAATGCGATCTTCAATGCAATGCAATTTTCGCACACATTCTGCAACATTACCATAATTTTCAAAGTAATGTCGCATTATTTCCCAGCGTTGTTCAAGCGTATACACAACCATATTCGTTCAGCGGAAGGATAAAACTAATTATCTGTCAAATCAGAAATGAGCTAAGTGTTACCATTTACGAAATAAGCACTAGTTGAAAAAAAAAAAACGGTAGATGGCGGATCCTTTATATTAAAGAAATCCACGGTTTTTCGATTTTTTTTTAAACTGATTAAATTGTGTACAAAATTTTAAAATTCCGGTAAAAAACTTTGACTATCAAATTGAGCTAATTGAGAAGAAACAAAATTCATATGATTTTACGTATTTTGTGTAATATTTTTTTGCTAAGATTATCAAAAAATTCTTAAGTTTTCGAGTTCTTGTCGATGGAAATACTTCCCTCATTTAAAATAACATTCATATGTAAACATTGAAATGCAACAAGGTTTCTCTCATTTATCCAACTAACAACCTAGCCATCCATCTAACCAAACCATCGAAACCAAACCATCTAGGCAACCTAAGTCGACATTAGTCTAATGAGTTGATATTCTAATATATTATGCGACTACGACTACTTATGGATATTAAAATATGTATGTATATGTTGAATGAATGTATATATGTTGGTATGTGGGGTAAGTCCAACATCAATATTTGTTTATTCGAAATAGGGTTTTAAAAGTCTCGACTTTTTTGAACTCACTGGAATCAGGAATTTTTTCGAATATTCCCTTTCAAAAAAAAGTATTCACTAAGGTTTCGATAGTAAAATCTTCTTTTTCTTAGGAAAAAGGGATATATATAAAAATAAAATTTAAGGATCGCTGTTAATTTAGTTATATTTTTAACATTTATTTTACTAAAAACAACTCTAAATATTTTTTTCAAAATGTATATAGTAGCCGTGCTCTATTTCTTAAAACAGTCTGAGAGATATGTCTTTAGATTCAAATGCCTTCACTCAAAAAAATAAGTTAGTACAAAAGTTAGTAAAACGTCTTGTAAATCAGGTATACTATTTTTTAGCAAATTTTTTTGCTAAAATCGTGTTTTCAGCTAAAATTTTTGTTATACTTATTCAGCACTTTACTGTTTTATACTAATGCTTTACTAATATACTAATGTTTTACTAATTAATTTTGCTAAAAAAAATTGTGCTGATAAGCACATTAATAGTGTGGACAACAACCAGATTGAAAGATATACGCAAAATGAAGCAGATGTCGCGGCATGTCAAGATGTATTAGAGAAGAGGAAAATGATACTAAAAAGTACAACTCTAATAAGACATATAAAAAAATCAACCATGGAAGACTTTTGTATCTGTTTTTCATACATAAAACAAAATTGAGGATTAAAACAACTTAAATATTGCGTTGTCACCGGCTTGTGAAAATAATTGTCAATTAATAAAATAAAAGACAAAAGAAAATATTTAAATTTAATATGTATTTCTATAATAAATGTTAAAAGATTAATAATTTAGTATGGCCAAATTGCAAACAAACATATACAGACATGTAGACAGAGTAAAGCGAAAGACAAAGACACACATCTTAGGTAGATTTGTATGGTTCCTTTTTCTTATTGCAAAAAAAGGGTTGTTTTTTTCGTTTCGTTTGTTCTTGTTTATTTTTTCGTTTCGTTTCTATAATTATCTTCGGCAGATGCGTCCTTAAAAGATAGCATCATTTAGACAACCATTGATGTAAGTAGTTGAAAGAAAATATTTGTTATGTTATATATATTTATTTCTATATAATTTCAGATATTAAATTACTTCATGACATCAATGTGGGAAAATGAAAATTTTTATATTTCGTAATTATTGTAAATTATTTTTAAAAGAATCACAAAAATATGTTTTAAGATTTTCAGCAAATATATTAACTAAATTACAATTTTTTTACAATTTGTTTGCGTTTTTTTTCAGTCTACTAAAATTCAGCAAAAAATTTATTAATTTTTACAAAGGATTTTTTATTTCTAATCTACTAAGTGTTAGCGAAACTTTTGCTGAATCTACTAATTTTGTTGCTAAAAATCAGCTCGCTGATTTTCAGCAAAAGATTTTGCTGACATTAGCAATTTTTTTGCTAACACCCTCCTGACTAAAATTTTGCTGACTCAGCAAAATTTTTTGCTGACTTTACAAACTTTTTTTTTGGGTGTAGATGCCAAATATTTTCGTCGTTTGTAATATTAAGAGTCACCGGACCAATCGTTCCGCTTTGGGTGAGATTACCCCGCTTTTAAAAACCCGGATTTTTTTCAGCTTTTTATACCAAAATCACGTTTTCCATCTTTTAAAACTTCTTAATACAATCATAAAGAATAATAAAACCTATTCAAATGGTTGGAAATGTAGGAGTTTTGTAATTGAAATAGCAGCTGAATTCTTTAATTTAAATATTTTCTGTGATTAGAGTTTCCATATTTTTTTATCAGATTTTTTTTTTTAATAAACTTCTTATTGGAATCTGCGAATTTTCTATACACAGAAAAAAACTAAAAAATTGCTTTCAATTAAAAAATTTATTGAATCAATTAATATTTTAATTGATTTTGCACCTATCACGGCAATCATAATATCAATTAACACTTTTATTGAAAATTAAAAGGAAAACAAGTTATTTATAAAACTTCTACAAAAAATATGATACCCACCCAAAAAGTGTGTGAACGATACCTTGGTATGTGTGGCTTTGGTAATGCTGCTTCTGTGTGTATGTTTGCGTGTGTGTTTGTGTTTTTTTTTGTAAACTTCAATTGCATTTAGTATTTTATACTTCAAGTTTTCTATTTACCCATACAGGGTCAGAAAAAATTATTTAAGAATAACTTCTAAAATAAAATATGCATTTACATATTTAAAAGTCAATTAAAATATTAATTGATTCAATTAAATATTTGTTTAGAAACAAATTTAATTCAAACCAAATCTTAATTAGATATTTTTGGTAGATAATTAGACATTTTATTTATTCTTTTATATCACAAATAATCCATAATAACTGAAGTATTTCAGAATATGGAGATTGCTCTGTTGAAAAGATTTCCACAAAAATCATTGACTATCCCAGTAGAAAAGGTTGAACTATTTCGGAAAAGTACTTGTTTTCAGACTAGTAAAAAGAAACTAGTTCCCAAACATTTTGGGACTGTTTGAAAAGATTATATAAACTTACGTGTTTTTGAAATTTATGTTTTGTTGACTTCATTAGTTTTAAAAAATTTAATCTGAGTTTACAAATAATTGTTTAATTTTTTTTTGTGAAAAATTGTGCGCCCCGGTAGGCTAGTTGGTAGCGTGCTGGCTTATCAGTGCGGGTGTCGTGGGTTCGATTCCAACCAGAGGCACTGGTCTGTTTTCGCTTCAATGCGCCGAAGGCCATAGTAGCTAGTGCTCGGCTGGGGTAATAGTATATAATTTGTAATTATATGATTATTAATTAATAAAAAAAAAAAAAATCTTTGTTAATTGAGCTGAGGTGTAAATAAAGTGGTACACTACTAGTGCCGAAGAAGCACCCCAGAATTAGTTTTTATTTCTTTAGAAACAGTTTCGATTCCTATATTGCTTTCCAAAACAATTATTTTTATTTTTTATACTTTGAGTTGGCAAATAGACATATATATTTTTTATTCTGAATAGAAATCATAAAAATAATACTATTTCGTGAATGAACCTATTTATCTCAATAAGATGAAACTATTGGTCCAACCTTACTTTCACGAAAGGTAAGGTAATTAAGTTCGAAACCAAATGCACTAGTCCCAAAGAGTTAGTTCAGAGCTGATGAAAGGAAAAATCAAATGCATATCTATCATGAACGAAAAGCATTTGGTTTTCATTTACATAGTTCTGAACTAACTGGTATAGTACTGGTCCCAAAGAGTTAGTTCAGAGCTGGCTCCACGATTGGCACATTAGTACCAGTATTGCTCTTTATTTTTCGTCCTTAAATTGTAGCTTCCAAACTAATTTTCAACTAGTTCCAAAGCAGGAGTTTAGAACCTATAAAATAGTTTTTAAAAATCTAAAAAAATCAATTTAAGTTGACTAAAAACTCTTTATAACAAAATATATGTATGATTTAAGCTTTATCTTTAATAATAAATCCCTACTTTAGTCCAAGACTCACATGATTTTATCAGAATTCCTTTAAAGGACATCGTCTTAACTTATAAACTAGTAGACGGCTTTTTATGAAATTTCGCAAAAAGAAGGCATTAAGTATTAATAGCAAAGCGTTGAAGTATTAACAATATAAATTGAAGTTTAGATACTTTTTCGCCTAATTTCGCTTTTTCGATATCTGTCTAAATAGGAGAAGAAAAAAAAATAGTTTTTCGAGCGTGTCCAAAACTTCTCTCTTTATATGCTTTAGTTTCCAAAATTCACACTAAAATATTTCAGCTCATATCGCATAAATTAGGCAACGATAAACAATTTTGTTGAAGAACTTATTATTTGTTTTTCGAGTGGAGCACATGGTATGAATTTCGTTGCAAAACATCGGTTGCCAGTTAGAGGGTTAATAATTACCGGAAATTCCAACAAAAACTCTTGGGAATCGGAAGTTGGCAAAATTCCTGGAAATTTCGACCTGGGAATACCCATGTTAAAAACCCTAATTCAAAACCAAAAAAAAAAAAAAAAACAAAAACACAAAATAAACTCAGTGACAGTGACGCCAAGTTTAAGGTTGACATTTGTATTTTGAAATTAAAGTGAACAAATGTTGAAAGCATACGAAAAAAACTCATGTGTTTAAATAAGAAAATCCCTGACTTATTTTTTTTTTTTTGTTTTTTGTCTACTTATGCAGATAACAATGATAGAAAAAATTTTAATGTCGTAAAATGAAACAAAACATAAATAAAAGACCAAAGAAATATGTCATTGTAAAAAGAAAAAAAAATTATTAAAATGATTGAGACCAAAAAAGATGATGAGAAAATTTAAAGATTTTTTCTTTTGCAAATGAAAAATTTCAATTATTTTTATCCATTGTATGCTTGTTGGATAAATGAAAAAGTATATTTCATAGTACTTAAATACTTTTTTTTTTTAACTTAGGAAGATCAAGCAGTAGTTCTTAAAACATATTCCAAGAGGTGAATTCCGTTACTGCCACAGTTTTTTCAAAGAAAACATTTTAACAGCAACGAATTTTTAACAAAACTTTCTATAGATATTGATTTTGGATTTGAAAATAAATTTAAGCCTTAGAGAACATTATTATGAATCGAGAATCAGTAGGGAAATTGGTGGTAATGTGGTAATAGGGGTGAAGAAGCAAATTATATTTTCTTTTCCTAATATTAATACTGCTTTAGATATTCTACCTCAATTCCGGGGCAAAGGTGTCGTCATATTGATGATCTTGTTTTATAAATCGTTTGTCATCAACTATTTATCATATTCAAAAAGTTTTCATAAGTATAATGAAAAGCTTCTTACAAGTTCATGACAAATGTTCTATAGTCCATTATAATTTCATAAAAACGTTTCATAAACTTTATGAAAATAAGCTTTTGTTTTTTTATTGATTTTTTTTTTTTTTTTTTAAATTTAAAAAATATTTCCAATTTAAAGCTGAAATATAATTGCCTTAAGTGACTTAAGTCAGGTATTGGTGTACAACAAACATTTAGAAATACAATTATTTATTTTCAATTTATAACGAGCTTTCAACCTCCGTATATTTACAAAAATAAAGCAAATCAAACTTATTAGCTAGGTTGATACTAGTATTTCGATTTGGCTGAAGATCTCATCAGAACCCGAAGTTTTCGAAGTGCTAGAGCATCCATAATAGGCAGAACTTTAACAAAAAACCCATTAATCATCAATATTTCTCCATTCTTGTCTTCTTAATCAAGTAATCAAGGGCCTTTTCCTCACAAGCATCATGAGGTTACTAAACTTTAAAGACCAAAAATGTTCTATTTATATAAAAAAAAAATATTTGTTTTTACTCTGGCTCAAGTAATATTTTTTACAGTTTTATTTGTTTTTTGTTTTTATATACATCGAGATTATGTTTATAATGAGCTTTCAACCTAAGTATATTAACAAAAACAAAGCAAATCAAACATATTAGCTAGGTTGATACTAGTATTTCGATCTAGCTAAAGATCTCTAGCTAAAGATCTCATCAGAACACGTAGTTTTAGAAGAGCTTATTTATATTTATGATTTATATTTTAAAAAAATTTAATTTTCATTTCATAACAACAACTGATTTAAGTCACTTAAGCTAATTACGTTTCAGACGTTTTAAAACTCAAAAACTACCACAACTTATTTAAAATTTCAAAACATCAATTAAATATTATTTGAATTATGGTATATAAATAATCCATTTTCAGAACCATATAGGAGAAGAGAAAAACGTGGGAAGCTCGTTTAAAGTAACATTTTTATAGTTTTTGATCACAATTCGTTAATACAAGTTTAATTTAAATTTCATTCAAATATTTTACATGCAAGTTGTTAAATTTTGAATTTAAATGTGTTAAAACTGCCGTAATTTTTCAATATTTTTTTAATGATTTGCCGATATTTGAATGTATTGTTTTGTTTGTTTATTTCAAAAGATCCCTATGGGGAATGGGACCGGTTCTGCGTGTGCCACAGGATCGGGCCTTTCGTGGCAGAGACCGGTCCTCTGCTACACCCTACCCTATGTAAACAAATTGCAACTTTAACATTGGCTTGTCATAGGAGGGGGTCATTTGTCCTGCTTTAAACCACATAGTGGCATGCCATAGGACTAACCAAAGATCGGTATACCACAAGACTGTCGGAAAAGGGGCATGTCGTATGAAATAAACGAAAACTAAACAGGTTCCAATATGTAAAATTCTGGCCAACTGCCTTTTTCTTGTTAATAAGCATTCTGGTTAAGTCACATTCCCTTTACCAGTCACAGGATTGGTAATTTTAGGACAATTGACACTGCTTAACCTACTTCAGTATTAAATTATACCAGTCCTGTGATAAGTCCTTCTTTAATCAGTCACTTTTAGGTCAATTGACTCCTCATTCCCCATAGGGCTATTACTTAAATTATTTTTTTTTTACTCATGTGCAATGTATAAAAAACATTTCAGTGTTTCAATTTAGTACGGTTTACCAACCGCAACATTGCACATTTCAAAAAAATGCGAGGTCAAAAATGTATGAACATTTTGAGCAATATTTTATTACATGATGGCTAGAATGTCGAATTATTAATAAAATATCGTTTTCAAAATGTTTTCGCTTATACCCATTTTAAAGCGAGATATTTATTTGATTTTTACTTAATTTTAAATATAATTTTTAAAATAAATTATGAAATATTTGATAATATTTATGAAACATTTCATAAAAATTTCTTTCAAATTTATGAAACTGCCTGTTTATAAAATATTTAATAACATTTATGAAGCATTTCAAAAAAGTTTTGAAACTTTTTAATCATATTTCTGAAACATTTAATAAATAGAGAGAAGCCTGTCATCAATTTGCCTTTTTATGAAACATCTTCATCATATTTATAAAGTGTTACATTGGACGAAAATCAATGAAATTTTTTATCATATTGATGAAGTTTTTCATAAATATGTTGGAGCTTTTTCCCTGAGTGTACTGGGTCTTGTTTTTTTAAAAATAAATTAATTATTTTAACTATTTATAACTCCTCGATTAAAAAAAAAATTAACATGATGCTTTAATTTAATAGGAGCCGTAATACCTTAACAGAATTTCAAATACATTCCAGTTAAAACACAAATTTTAGCCTTAAAACTGTATTCATAAACGAATATTAACTTTTACACAAGGTTTATAGTAGGTATTTTAACCTAATATTCATTTATGAATATAGTTTTAATGCTTAAAATGTGTTTTGACTAAAACGTTTTTGAAATCTGAATTAAGATTTTTTATGAATACGGTCGTTAATGATTATTAAGTTTTAATATTTTATTTTATCTTTAATTTAATTAATAGATAATTACTTTGACAAGCCGGTGATAATAGAAAATTAAAGTTTTTTTTTAATCCACATATGTATTCACATTGTTAGCACTCTTTCAAAGAAAAAACTAAAAACGGGGTATCAATTAAAAAATTTAATGAATCAATTAATATTTTAATTGATTTTGCACCTATCACGGCAATGATACTAGCAATTAAACCTTTTATTAAAATTAAGAAGGAAAAAAAGTTATAAATAACTTCTATTAAAAAAAAAAATATGATACTCACAAAAAAGTGTGTGATCTATACGTTGGTATGTGTGTTTTTTGCAATGCTGAGTCTGTTTGTGTGTGTGCTTGTTTTGTTTGTTAACTTCAAATGTATTTGGTATTTTATACTGAAAATTTTCTATTTATGCATACAGTGTATGAAAAATAATATGATAATTGCGTCTAAAATAAAATATGTATTTATATATTTAAAAGTCAATAAAAATATTTATTGATTCAATTAAATATTTGTTTAGAAACAAATTAAATTAAATTCAAATCAAATCTTTAATTAGATATTGAAGGTTGATAACTTTTTCTGTGTTTGTATGAAAAACAGATACAAAAATCATCCTTTGTTGATTTTTTTATATATTTTACAAGAGTTGTTTTTCTTAGTATCATTTTCCTCATCTTTACTACGTCTTGACATGCGGCGACATATATTTGATTTTGCGTATATCATTCAATCTGCAAAATAAATTAGCAAAACATTAGTAAAATATAAGTAAAACATTATTTCAAAACAGTTAAGTGCTGAATAAGTACAACTTAAATTTTAGCTGAAAACACAATTTCAGCAAAAAATTTGCTGAGAAATAGTATACTTGATTTTCAAGACGTTTTTCTAACTTTTTTACTAACTTATTTTGTTGAGTATACTTGCTAGATAAAAATGTAACTGACTGCTTTCACACAATTTCATTACTTTCTAGCTTACAGAAACTCAAAGCTATGTATGTACCCTGCGGGAAATAGACCACTCACTGGTATGGTCATGTGACTAGAACTTTGAGTGAACCTGTCCTTGTTTTCGGTTCTGTAACATGAAAGTGACAGGTATTTTTAATATGGGCTTGTCATTGGAGGTGACAATTTCCACCTTTTGAGCTAATTATGTCGGTCAACTAGTCGAATATAACATATCACCGAAGTGGTTTAAGTGAATATGCCACAGAACGAATTGAAAGTATCTAGTATGCAACTAGTCTCGGATTATTTGATATATAGCAGGACCTGTTCGAAATTAAATATTACCTGACTGGTTTAAGCGTACAAATCACAGTACTCAAGAAGAAATATTTAGTAAACACTACCCTATGGGGAATGAGGACCTAAAAGTGACTGGGTAAAGAAGGACTTATCACAGGACTGGTACAATTTAATACTGAAGTGGGTTAAGCAGTGTCAATTGTCCTAAAATTACCAAACCTGTGACTGGTAAAGGGAGGACATACCACTTAAATAGAATGCTTATTAACAAGAAAATGTCAGTTGGCCAGAATTTTACCCATTGAAAGCTGTTTAGTTTTCGTTTATTGTATACGACATGTCCCTTTTGCGACAGTCTTTGTGGTATGCCCATCTTTGGTTAGTCCTGTGGCATGCCACTATGTGGTTTAAAGCAGGACAAATGACCCCCTCCTATGACAAGCCAATGTTAAAGTTGCCAGGTGTTTACAAAGGGTAGGGTTCAGCAGAGGACCGATCTCTGGCACGAAGGTACCGATCCTGTGGCATACGCAGAGCCGGTCCCATTCCAAATAGGGTAGTTGCCGATTAACCGTAACACCTTATGTTACTTGTACAAATTTAATAATTTCGTGACATATAATTAAACTGCAATAAGCAAACAAGTTACAGGACAAATTAAATATAATTGCCATGTTACCTGCTACCTTTTATTCCGCATGTGCCATATTATTACCCAAAAACTTATGTCACATTACCTGTTTTTATAATATTGATCAAGTCCCAAAAAAAATTTTTTTTATTAAATAACAGAAATATGAATCGAACAAATGCCGTTTTTTTGTGCCGAACTCTTTGGTTGGACACAATAATTTTATAATATTGCAGACTCTACCCTATGGGAAATTAAGACGAAGTGAAACTGATAACTTTATATTGGATGCGCCTGTCAATTTAACAAAGCGCTGTCATGGGTATAGGAAACAGAACCCATGTGACACGTCACAGACCTAACTAAATGCCGAACGTTGTCTTTTGTAATCCTTTTGTGACAGTGAAATGACTGTTTTATGATTTTACATTCAGTTTTAACAGTTGTTTTTTGTTATTTAAAAAATAAAACAAATAAATGTTTGTTTATTTTTTTTATTAACATAAGTAGTTTATTTTTACTACAATTGTGATTAATTTTTTGAATAGTAAAAAACAAATGGCAATGTTAATTGAATTTACTGAAACGTAAGTTGTCCATTTTTCAAGTTAATTTTCATTTATTTTTAACTGCATTTGCAGTGGTCTTTACCTTTTTGCATTTAACCAATGCTCAGGGGATGCCCCCTACTCATTGTATTGATCAGGGAAATAGTTTATGGGAAGGAAGAAAGAGGGAGTAGTGTTTGTGGATATTTGATTTAAATTTTTCTAAATTGCAAGTAACAGGGAAGATTTCTGCGGGAAGTTTGTTCCACATGCGAATCGTTCGACTAAAAAACGAATTTTCTCTATCTACTAGATAAGCGAGTATTACGAAACAAAACTCGTGCTCGTGGAATTAGTTCACTTATCTCAGATGAGCACCTAACATGGTATTATCGATAGAAAAGTGTCACACAACCCACATTCCGACTATGCTCCAATGAATCAATAGAGTTGGATACACTACTGTCACTGATAAGCTTCACCGCCCTCCCCTGAACACGGTTCTGAAGCTTCAGAATAGACAGTGGAGCCCCTGCCCATATATGAGAGTTGTATTCTATTTTCGGCCGGCTATAGCTGGTATAAATAGTAAGGAGATCAGATGGAGTGAAGAAAGTGTTGCACCGTTTCAGAAAACCAAGACACTTGAATGCCTCTTTCGACATTTGAAATACGTGCTTATTCCAATGGACATCACACTCATTAATAAAAATAAGAAAAAGGGTAGTAGAAAGATCAGAACCTTGCGGTACCCCTAATTTTAGCTGAAACTCGTTTGATGAGACCCCATCTAAAACAGCACGTATAGTGCGGAGAAAACTCGTTATAAACTGAGAGAAGACATTACCAACACCAAAAGCAACTAGCTAAGTCACGAGTGCACCGTGCCACACACGATCGAACGCCTTGGAAATATCTGGTGCAACCACTTTACTCTCACCAAAGTGGTGGAGTGACCGGCTCCAACGTTCCGATAGTAACGCCAACAGGTCTCCCATGGATCGACCGCTACCAAAGCCATAATGTCGATCATTTAAAAGTGAGTTGGTCTCTAAATATTTCACAAGACGGTAGTTAACCGTGGTCTCTACCTAAGTTATTAATTCGTCAATATTAAGTTCGTGTTCAGTGTTGAGAACAAATTTACAAAGAAAATTGAATAAAGTATTTTAATAAACCAAAATTCTTGTATAAACTTTCCGCCAGTCGCACATGCAATTACGATATATGATAATTTCTATTGATTCTATTGATAATTTGTATTGACTGTATACAGTGAAAAAGTCGGTTCTGTTTGAATCATTGCAGTATTAGGTCCGCTATGTAACAGTCAAGGGTTTGCTTATTTCTACACCTATTGCCATTTTTTTATACACAGTTAATTATTTTACACCTGTTTAAAGTTACTTCACAATTTCTGCTGATATGGCCTTAGTTACTTTGGTCCGCTTATAGTGTTATGTTAGGTTTTCTCGAGTTACAAGTTATATCCAGAATAAACCAGCCAAAGTTTTGCCACCATTTAAATAATCACGTGGTTGGATATTTTTCTGAAATTGAGACTTTTTGAAACGCCGAACTCTTTGTTTATACCAGTTTTGCGATGTGTCTCCTTTCACATATCACCGAATTGTCACATCGGATCAATCGACCCTTCCCTGTAGGGTACTTACTAGAAGTGAAAAAATAGTGAGTCTAAAAATAGATTTTCAAAATTTTTTTTAGATCATTCCTTTATATTTGAAATAATGATAAAAATAAGTACTTATGGCTAACGCATTATTTTTTGTAGTCAAATAATGTTAAAATTAACTACGTATTAGTTAGGCCTTAGTCTTTGTGTTTAAGTAATGCAGAGAATGAGCTGGTGTCGTTACTGGTAGTGAGAAAAGTAATGATATGTCATTGCCGTTTCTACAGTGGTTTAGTTTATATACCTTCAGATGCCACAAGTGATTTTTATCTTAACCTTAACTAACAACAGATAATTTTTAACAACTTTTTTTATATGATGTTAAAGTTCTTGTTTGTATTTAGCTCAAAACAATTTTACTTCCGCATACAAAACCTCTAAACTCAAACAAAAACTTAGTTTCATGAAAAAATATTCAAACACACACACTTAGGTTAATAAAAAGTCCTGCAGTGCACTCTAGGGCTATAACCTAGTTTTTGGCATAGTACCACGAGGTGGACAATTTTGTATTATTAACAAAAAACAAAATATTATTTTGGGTCATTTTTAAAAAAAAAAAAAAAAAAACCACATGCAGAAAATTCATTTTCTAAATCAATACAAAAAAATAATTTGTTATACCCTCCACATATTGTGATGGGGATATATATCAGTTGGTCATTCTGTTCGTATCGCAAAGAAAGACTCCATAAAGAACATTTTTGACGAATTTCTTCATAGTTGTTTATGGTTTATTCGGCCATGCTATGTCAATTTAGATATTTGCAAAAAAAACTTTAAAAAGTTATAGCCCTAGCGTACACACAGGTAAATAAAAACCTTACCCATAGAGTAATGTATATGTCCATAGGTGTGTGTATTTAAGTGTATGTGTTACAGTAAAACACACACATACACACACACTTCTACACACAAAATAGTAAATAAACTTTGGCCGTAAACAAACCATAAGCGATGTGAACTTTGATTCAACAACAACAAGAAGTAAGTAGCAGCAAGCAAACAAACAACAAAAGCAACAAAAAACATTAAAAACTAAATAACAAGTAAAGGAGCATGGTCACAAAATGTCAGTTCCCATCATCATAGACACCTTTTATGGCATCATATCAAAAATTGTACAAATAACAAAACAACAACAAGACTATTTTATTGGCAAAACAAGCAATAAAAATCTCATAGGACTTCTATGATATGTTGTTAAACAATTTATAAGATGAATTTTTAAATATGTACCTTCCAAGTCAAATGTTCAGCTACAGGAAAATGCAAATCGTATCAATGTCAAACTTACAAAAATTTGTCGAAGTAAGAGTGGTTAAATATTGAACAATTTATCGATAATTTTCAGTATATTATTTTTAATAAAATTACGAAATTTTTAAAATGCCTTTAACTAATAAATACTATTCTTTTGCTTTAAAAATTTGTAGTTGTTTGGGTTGTAATACACTTGCTTTATTTTTCAATGTAAATGTCAGTCATTTGAAGAACAAATTTAATTTTCTACTAATCTTGTAGTTCATTTAAAAAACAACAAACCACATCAAATGACTGTTTTACGATTTTACTTACATTCGTTTTTTGTTATTTAAAAAAATAAAAAAGGTAAATGTTTGTTCATTTTTTACCATCATATGTGGTGAATTTTTACTACAATTGTTAGTAATTTTTCGAACAGTAAAAACAAATGGCGAATTTTAATTGTGAAATGTTGAGGTTAAGAAGAAGAATAAACGTTTTTCTCTAAAAATTATAAACACTATTAATTTTTAAATCATACTCGGCTAGTTTCTGCCTTTTTATGGACAGGCTTATTAGTGATTTTCCATTTTAAATTGTATTATTATTTGTGTCTTATAGTTGTCAGATTGTCTCTATATGACAAATTTTTCAACAACCAGCGGGTGTAAGAATCAAACCTGCGTTCATCTTACATTACAAATGTAACAATACCAAGTCATGGCTGTTTAGCGATCACACGCAAGTATGGCCTTGAGTCTAATGCAGCTAAATTGAAGTTTTCTTTCCTATTAGCTTTTTCTGTTATTGTATTTTATGCTCAGAAGTGACAACACTAACAACACAAATATTCTATTTTTAGATTTTTGTTTATTTTTCTAATCTCCTCCGTCTCTATTTCACTGTGTTACCAGATTGACGTATGGTTTTTACGTTCAGGGTTGACAACTTTTGCGTTTTTTAAGTTGAGACATCGCCACAGGGCAATAGTTTAATAATTTAATTTAATGAAATTTATTTTGATTACAGTTTATGCTTAGTCTACATTTTGTATGGGGAATTTGAAAAAAATATATATTTTTTTTCTGCAAAAAATTGAAAATTACCCAGGTAGAAATTGCCGATGGTACCAAAATCAAAGTACTGGCAGAGCGTTGGTTAACAGTAATACCAAAAAAAAAGCATTGGGAAAGCACTTATTTGAAACGCTTTGCCAACGTTTGCTGAAAGTGCCTTGCCAATACCTGTTTTGCAAAATTTACAACCGTTTATGAAAAACAACCACTGGCAAAACATCTGTAAACAGTGATTTGCCAACGTTAGCAAAAACGACTTTGCCAGTACTTCTTTGACAAATTTACGACCGAATATACAAAAATACTACTGGGAAAACATCTTATAAATGTGCTCTGCCAACGCTTATAGAAAATGCTTTGCCAGCACTTCTTTTACAAAATTTACGACCTTATGTGTAAAAATACTACTGGCAAAGCATTGGCTTACAGCGTTTTACCAACACTTGCTAGAAGGGTTTTGCCAGTACATGTTTCACAAAATTTACGACCGTATATGAAAATATACTGCTGGCTAAACATTGGTTTAAATGCTTCACCGACGTTTGAAAAATTGCTTTGCCAGCACTTGTTTCACTTATTTAACTACTGTTTATGAAAATAAGTACAACAGTTTTTTTTATAAATAATTCTTTACTTTATTTATGTAAAAGAGCTATAGCTATCGTTTCACTTTGAAACTTTGTAAGAATGCACTTAACTTCTACTAAATGTATGTTTATTATTACATAATTTTCATTTAAATTTCTTACTATATACAATCCAATTTCTTTTGATGAAAGAGGAAAGTTAAAAAAATCATCAGTTTCATCAAAAACACAACCTTTTACAAATAGGTCATCACATTTGTGCTTAGAATGCTTAATGCTAAAAATTTCATTTATTACCATAACATTTCCGTTACTGAGTGTGCATACATTATTAGGATGAGATGACGTAAATTTAAAACCTTGAATATTAATAAAAGAAAATACAACTTTGGATTCCGAAGATTCTATAACTTTTCCAAGAGAATACTTTGTATTCTTATAAAGTGGATATACCAAAGGGATATTGTTTTTCGAGTTTTCATAATGAAAAGTATGCAATTTTCTATGAATTTGTGCTATTGGATTTTTGGGAGATTTAACAATAGATTTTATATAGCCCAAACTGTTTTCAAAATCGAAAGCAGAAAATTGTGAAACGGGAGCGCCAATGTTAGCAACGTCATCTGCGATATGGATTAGATTATGAAAATTCATTGTTTGCGAACTGGGTCCATAAAAATGTGACATTAGTTCGAAAAATCTTCTTAAAATTTGCTTTACATAATCCGTTTTTAAAGAAGCTAATGTATAAGATGATAAAATCCTACACGATGAATATAACATTAAAAAATGCTTGTACTGATCAGAATTTAATGAATTTTTTAAAACTATAGCGCTACCATATAACAAAAAAAAAAACGGAATTGAGTTGCTTTCCAGTTTTTTATATCCAATAAGTCAAATGATTTCCTTTGAAATTCCGATGGTAGGTCATTTGATATATTCAAAAAATTTCGTTGCAAGACTACAAGGTTTTCCTCTGAAATAAAGCAGTACGAGTTTTTTAAAATAAGTTTTTGTAACAAATATTTGCTGACTCCGAGATGTAACATATGCATTTCATCAAGAACTACATTTTTAACCAAATCAAAATTAACAAGATCAAGTAGTGGGCTAACTTCTTTATTAAGATGATGACCAGGATTAGATTTGTCTCGAAACGACTGCACAGTTCTCTCTTCACTATTTATATCTTTAAAAACTCGAGTATTATTAATAGTTTCTCCCTTCACAACGCACCTTTCACAAGAATAAAATCCTGTATGGCCTTTGGAACATTTAATAAACGCTCGAGCCGGCATGTCACAGCAAAACGCAACTATTTTAAACTTAAAATGTTTTCCATTTAATTCAATACCTTCAAAAATAAAAAAGAATTGCTTTTATAAATAAATATTAAAACAAATTATTTATACCTTCATTTTGGAAAATGTTTGCTTCCAAAACAAAATCTTTCAGAAATTCTCTCGCAGAATATGGCTTTGAATTTCCAAAAAATAACGCAATTAGAAAAGGCTTGGTCATGTAAAGGTTGGAAAATACTTTCCCCATGATGGACCAGAACCCTCTTTTGGATTTATTAAAACATCCATTCCATCTACGTGTATTAATAATTTAATTTCATTTTCTCCATAAAAATTTGGATGTATAATAAAATTCAAATTTTCTTTAATACCAAAATATTTAAATTGGCCTAGTGTATCGTCCAAACTTTTCATTATGTTAGTTTCACTTCTAACAGTTGAGGTTCCTAAAAGTGTTTTGGACGATTTGGAAGGGAAATATAACCTTCAGATCTAAATATCATTAATACCTCATCTATAGATTTTTGAGTGAGTACATGAACATTTCTTAAAACCCAATTTTTAATCTTTAAATCTATGGTGCCATTTATTAAATCACTGTGATCTATTTCTTCTGCTTGTGAAAGTAAATCATCTGAATTTGTTTCATCAGTTGTGTTTAATTCGCTTGAACAATCCTCATCTTCGCTAAAATCGATTGTCGGAATATAATCTAACTCCTCTACATCTTCAGCTTTGTACAATGGAACAAATATTTGGTTTTCGTCAGCTTCTACAACAATATTAATGGCGATATTACCCATATCATCACATGCGTCATTACCTTAAATAATTAAAATTAATAAAACGAAATAACTCTTTATAATTTTACTTACCTATTTCAGAATTTTCTTCGTTGTTTAGAAATCTATGTTTTTTTTAAACGTTCATAAGACATTTTGGTGTTTTAAATTTTTTTGTTATAGTTGAAGCCAACAGTCGGTATTGTGCTAAACATTTACATGAGCGATATGCTGCTAATTTGGCAGTTTTCAAATTAAACTAGCGATTTCAAGTAACTTCTGGTGGAAAAAATTAAATCACATATCTTGGTTGCGCAATAACAATCAAAACCTTTTTGGTTTTTCCCAATATATTGTACAACCACCAATATGGCATACACATATCAGACTATATACTAACCAATTTTGATAAACTATTAATTAAATAGAAAATTTTGAGTGGTTTAAAATTTAGCTATTTTTTATTAACCAATGTATTAAAAACAAAAAGTTAACATCAGTGCGTAGGCAACATTGTTGTATTTGACCATTTTACATACTGTGCTGCCATACTACAAACAATTCCTAATTTTTTCGGGAATGGAATTTTAGAGTTAACTATCATTAAAAAATATTAATTATTGATCTTAAACGCAAAAGCGTAAATTGTTTTAAACATAATTTTCAGAAAAAGTCCAGTGTGAGATTGTCAAATATACTCAAGTTTTCTATATTTTTCTTTTTATACTTCAGTTTTTATATATTTTGTTCATGCAAACATAAAAATGATACATATTTAAATCTTCATATTCATATATAAACCATATTAACGCAATAACTTGTTTGTAAGCATATATACAATATTTTTATTGATATTTCTCTCAAAAATATGTATTTTTTTACATTTATATAAATTTTGTTATTTTTTTTTTTTTTTGTTTTTTAATAATTTTGTTTTCAAATAATTTTTTTTAAATAATTCTGTTTTCCAAATAACACATTGTAGAACGCAATCTTTTTTATTAGCTTTTTACTGAAAAAAATGTAACAATCGTTATTTTGTATGTTGATATTTTGGGAGTTTTGCAATCCATATAAAAAATTAGAATTTGTAATCTGGCAACACTGTAAGTATTATAAAATAATTGAAAAAATACAGCCCTGCTGTACAAACGTCGTTAGTGATGGTTACTATTGAATACTCAATTCAACTTGGTACTCGATAATACTTAAAAAAAGCTTTGTTTTTAAGGTAGCAATACACTACGCATTATTGTGCAACTTTTGCAAAAATATTGCAGTGCAAAATATTGCCAGTGAGTATATCATATTTGAAGGTTGTACAATAAATTGGAAGAAATCACAATAAATTGTGCATAATATTGTCAATATTATTGTAGTTTTGACCCACACAGTGGAATAAAATGTACAATAGCAAAATACAATTTTCATCTAAGTGATGTCATACTCTGCAAATTTCATAACTTTTTTATAGATATGAAACTGGATTTTTCAAAAAATGCTTTTAAAAACTGGGTTTAACCCAGTTCTTTTTTTCCAAATCGTTTTTAACCCAGTTATAATACAAATGCTCACCAAAATCCAATTTAAACCAGATATCGAGTATAATTTAATGGTATCTGTATCAAGTATTCGGTAATCAGACTATTAATTATTTACAACACTAGTTTTCATATAAACAGTTATAACAGTAAATGAAAAAAATATTTCAATTGGAAAATTTTAAGCGTCGGTATCAGTGCTGGTAAAAAATAAAATTTTAATACAATACAACAATTGAATTAATTTTAATTAAAATTTAAAATGGGCAAACGACAGAAAAGTATTGAAAAACCCGCCGATAATGCTGAAATAGGTGAGTAATTACATGTTTATTTAAAAAGAAAATATTAATTTTGATTTTTCTGCAGAAAAAATTCATGAAATAATGAATTCCATTCCAAGTTTTCAAGAACCCACTACTTCTGCTGAAGCTGAGAAGATGCGGAAGCTTTCAACAGCTCCAATAGTAAAACGTAGAAGTAAGTATAATGATCATACCAAATATTTGTAGCTTTTGTTATGTGTTATGTGTTTTAATTTCCGTGTGCCCGCTAAAGTACACTTTAGTTAAAAAGTGCACTAATGAGGCCAACAGAATTTTCTATGGTATTTTTACCATAATCAAAAAGCTTTAGTGCAACTCTATTGCTTTGTACAAAAATTAATTAATATCATGCAAAAAATTTTCTCAGTGTAGGCACAGAAACTAAATAAATCAGTGTAGGTTTAAAAATTAAATAAAAACTTCTTACTATTTCATTTCAGTTGCAGTTGATGACATACAAAAAATTCAAAGTGACATTGATCATTCGAACGTTGCAGGTTTTCAAAAGGACGGTGTCAAAGACCAAAATAATTGCATTTTAATCGAAGTCAGTGGTAAGTGAATATAATTGAATTTATAAAGTATAAAAGTTTTAAAAAGTTAACTTTTTCAGAGTTAGAAAATGTTAAACGTGATCTTAAGGATGAGATAAGATCACTTAGAAGAAGCATTCAATACGACATGAAGAAAATGAACAACAAAATCGATAAAGTTGAATTTTATATGTCAAATACTAAAAACGTGCGTCCTTTATCTGATATACAGAAAAACCTAGATTTGCAGTCTCCAATAACAGATTTGGCAGCATTCCATAGCTTTGATAATAAAATCAAAACTGATGAGGAATTTGCTGAAATATTTGTAAGTATTGATTATTAAAACTTAGTATAGTAATTCAACTTTTCCAATTCAACTTTTCCAATTCAACTTTTCTAATTCAAATTTTATTCTTCAGCGTGAATTTTTAAATTTTAAATCGAGAGCCAAATCATTGCATGAGGCAATTGGTGGAGTGCTGTCTGCTGTAATGTCGCAAGACTTACAGATAAAGTTTAGCGCCTGCGGAAAGCCAAATAAAGGTTTGGCTAAACTAAATTTAAGCGGCACTTTTGTGTATGGTGAATTAAAAGGTAATATTTATTTAATACTTTTTTTTAATCAAATTATTTACACTATTTTTCTTGTTCTCAGATACTCTTTTAAAACAATTTGAGAAGGAATCTGAATCGACAATATTATCTAAACTGAGTCGTTGGCTGGCAAATGCCAATGATAGACATGGAGGAAGACATTCCCGTTAATTTGATTTAATAGCATTAAGGTACTACAATTTTTATTTATATTTGGACAATATGATAATTCAGACCTCATATCTACAATAAAAGTATCTTAAGTTTTTTCATAAAAACGTATTTCAAATACAAATTTAACGAAAAATGTTATTTTCAGACCCAATATTATCAATTTAAACTATAAAAATACAAATTTCAGCTAATTTTTTCTTTATTTTGCAAAAAAAAACTGTTCAATACCATTCATATTTTTAAATTTTAACAAAATTTTTCAAATATTAAAAGCAAAACCTTCAAATTTAATCAATTTGAATTAGAAATCATTTAATATTACTAAATAATGCCTAAAATATGAATTCAATTTTTTATTTTTTCTATTTTATTTCATTATTAAATTATTTAATTTTAATTTAACTATTTTATTACACAATGTAATTTATTATTAAATAAATCAAAATACAAAAATAAAAATATTGCGTTTCAATAATAAGTAACGCAATCTTTTTAATGATATAAAAAAAAATATTTTTTTTTCCCTATTGTTGTAGAACTTTTCAAATTGTTTCGCCAACGCTTTGCCAACCTTCCGAAATACAAACGGCCAACTGAAGATTGACGTTATCATTTCAGTGTTGGCAGAGCACTTAATTTAACAATGTTGCCAACGCTTTGCCAACGTTTCAAACAACGAACGGCCAACTGAAGATTGACGTTATCATTTCAAGGTTGGCCCAACACCTAAACTTTGGAAAAGCGGGCGTCCTGCCAACGCTTGTACGACCTTATACAGTACTTTGCCAACGCTTTGCCGTTTGTATTTTTCTACCTGGGTAGTTCCGAATAAAGAGTCCGCCAAATAACTTTTTTTTAACTCCTGAACCAATTGGACTTTGCATGGCGTCATACCAAGGTCTTTATGCAAAATTCGTCTCAATGATGTCTCCGAATTGTTCAATTGTTGAGAACGACGGTGAATTGATGTTGATGGCGCTTCACGCACACTTTCTGTAACAGCATCAATATTCTCGGGTGTACGCACTGTTTTTGGCTTTTCACGCTTTGGTTTATCGATGGGGATGCCAGTTTCTTTCACTATTTTCACAAGATAACGAACATACGGACCATATTCGTTCAGCGGAAGAATAAAACTAATTATCTGTCAAATCAGACATGAGCTAAGTGTTACCATTCACGAAATAAGCACTAGTTAAAAAAAAAAAAAAACGTTAGATGGCGGACCCTATATTTAGTGTAAAAGCTAATTATATTTATTTAATTTATTTAAAAATCAGCAACAAAAAAATATTTTTTTATTCGCAATGGATTTATAAAGTTTCAGCATACAACTCGGTTCCGTTTTGTAGAAATTGTTCTTTTTATAAATACATTAGAGCGGCGTTTTTTGTTTAACTTTTGATTTTTTCAGTTATTGTTGTGAGCAATAAATCTAAAAAATATATGGTGCAAAGTTGAGAAATATCGCAAAAATTTAAACGCACTGCGACCTCACTTTTAGATTTCTGCAAATTTTTCTGAAATTGCTTTAATATAAATATGTCTTGCGACATATAATTTTTTATTAATATTGAAAAAATTCAAACTAACGGCTTTCGAGCTCGAAATCTTTAGTTTTTATTTTTGCACTAGCAAAGTATAAAAAACGTATTTTAGTATCATCATAATTATGCCAATATTAATTAAAGGACAATTTGTAATAGCCTGATGTACGGCACTGGGTTTTATACTCAGCACGACACAAACTAAAAAGTTTTTCATATAAAGCAAGTTAACAATACAGTGCGTTGCATAAATATAATTACAATTTATTTTTGATATTTTTTCTAATGTTACAAACAAAAACCAAAACATAACTATTCTTAAGAGTATGAATTTTAAGAGATTTCTTAATTGATTTAAGAGAACAATTGTGTAATAATACGTTGTAAGTGTTTCATAACAGATAAAAATAGCAAATAAAGAAAAATTAAAGAATTATTTTTTGTTTTTTATGGAATTTTAATCAAATTGCAATAAAATGCCGCGTTGTTCATATCTAAGTGATTTTAAAAAAGTGAATTAAGTTTTCGGGAAATACCTAGCAAAATAAACCGTTCACAAAGTTTTGTCACAAATTTTGTCAACAATCTGAGTGATTATGGTAAAAATAAATCTGGCGCACAGTGGTACATTTTGAAGAAGTCGACGTATTTTAATGCGTTTCTTTTGTTGGAAATCCTAAGCCTTTAGCTTTAATTTAAGATATCTAATTTAAGATATTTAATTTAAGATATTCGAGTAATAATGAAATTATGTATTAAGGAAGGTTTTTGCTAAATTGTAGTGCAAAACACAATTTTTTTAACAGCTATGGGCTGATAACATATGTTAATAGTAGAAAAAGTATATATTTTCATTCATATACTCAAAATAATAATTTAGTAAAAACTTTAGTAAAATATTTTTTTTTTTTTTTGATAAAATTGCATTTTTAAATAATGAGACAATAAAAATATTTCATTATTTTTATTAGCTTTTTAGGTATTTTTGTATAACTTTTTAGGTATTTTTTGTATAACTTAGATGCAGCGAAAAGTCTATTTAATTTTAGTTAGTTAAAAATACATATCTAACCAACTAAGGCTTAGCAAAAGAATAAGCAATAATTTTTTAACAATCAGCTCATAACTAAGAATTTCCTGACACTACAAGCATTTTGGCCGACTTTACTGATTTTTTTTTAGTGTACACTATAGTGTCCCAATAAATATCAAATAAACGATTTCATTTATTTGTTTAATAACTTTTTTTTATAAAAAAAAACAAATAGTTTAAAGTTTTTAAAAGTAAAATTTAGAATTATTTTTCGTTTAATAGTTGGAGCTAGGCAGCACTAGCGGTGTTATAGTGTTGTATGGAAATCCTCAGTTACAAAATTTGGATACACTGCATAAGACAAAAAATTGTGGTGGTGCGGTGGTTGCAAATGGATCCCCAAAGTTGGGGGTGAAAAGGCAACAATCCACAAAAAGCCACAAAACTGCGTTTCTATAGGTGTAAAATGTAAGACCGACCCAAATTACATTTTCTGAACATACGTGGCCCCTATCTAAACTATAAAAGACTAAAAAAGTTCTCAATTGGACGTGCTTTTGGAACGTTTGGAGCTTTTGCGTATAAAGGTACAAAAGGTATGATTTTTGTATTAAGCCATTGTAACGTCTTTTTGGCATAATGACAACTTGTTAAATCTGGCCAATATAATATGTCATCTTTAGCGTGTCTATCTCAGATTGTGGGCGTTGTGGTGTAATGGTTAGCGCGTTGGACTTTTACACAGAAGGTCCCGGGTTCGATTCCCGGTGCAGGCAACATCAAAATAATATGTATGAGTTTTTTCTATCCCTCATACGTATCGCAATGTCCACCTTCGGTGTTCCCATAGCAATTAACCCCACCGAAGTAAAATAATGAATCAGAGCTATGAACCAAAAAGCTTCAATTTGTTCGCCAACTCTCCATCAGGTGGCGAGCAACAACTGTTCTAAGACTTATCATCTCGCGCAATTACAGTGTTGCCATGTATGAAACCCTTCATCTTTCCCCACCTTTCATCTCTATACTATCCCTTTCCAAAGAAAGCAACACACTAAATATAGGAAGTATTTCCTGAGTGTTGCCTCTCTTTTTAAAAAAAAAAAAAAAAAAAGATAAAGATAAATTTTCTGTCGAAATGGCTGCCCTCTAGGGTGTCCCAAAAACACTCTTTTGAACTACTCACAAAGGTACCTCAAATAATGAAAGAATGTGTGTATCATAATAAAGGGCGTTTTTTATACAGGTATAGAAATTTAAGTTGGCAACACTTTTTTAACTGGCGCCCATTTTGTCAGCTGTTAAGTGAGTTTGGTTTGGCATTTCAACATGAATAGACTGACGCCTGAACAACGCTTCAGAATTGTCCAAATTCATTTTGAAAATCATGGTTCTGTTCGAAATACGTATCACGCACTTCGTCCATTTTACGGTGCACATAATCGTCCATTTATTAATTCGATTACCTATAGAACGTTTTCGCACCACGTTTACTCTAAATGATAATATGCATCCACAGAGACGTCATACAGTGCGTACAGAAGATGTCATTGCTGGTGTAGAGCGCAGCGTAGAGGAAGACCCCAATCAGTCTATCCGTCATTGGTGAACGCTAGAAAGCCATGTTTACTGACTTTTTCGTTCATTAATAGATCAAACATGATGTGCAGGAGCTGTGGTTTCAACAAGACGGCGCAACATGTCACACTAACAAAGCTAGTACCACAATTGATTTATTAAAGGAAACGTGTCACGTTTCGGACCCGTGAATTGGCCTCCAAGATCTAACACCGCTGGACTATTTTCTGTGGGGATATGTGTAGTCGCTAGTATACTCCGATAAGCCAGAAACGATTGACCACTTGGAGGACAACATTCGCCGGTTATTGCCAATATACCGCCACAAATGTTGAAAAAAGTCATCGAAAATTTGACCTCCATCTTAGACTACGTTAGAGCCAGCCTTGGCGGTCATATGCCAGCAGTCATATTTTAATTATAATGTCAAAAGGTTATCTTTCGAGTAAAGTAAATTCCATGTCAGTTTAAAAAATTGTTCTTTGTTTTATTCCATTTCAAAGTTTTATACCTCTATAAAGAACACCCTTTATTTCCTACCACTGATCCTGTTTTGCGGGTAACAAACTAGTTGCTTTCAATAATAAGAAATTGCTGAAATGCTAAATAGGGAGATTTAGCGTTCAAAAAAAATATCTCATTGATCCATATTTTGTCGGGTGTACACGGTTTGCGACGTGAATGTTTTTTCGGTTGCCCAATGCCATTTTGACAAAATACAAAACAATAATATTTACGAATTTACAAAACGTAATAAGCAAATAACGAAATTTTTCACACTTTTGTTTGTAAAATGTATAAGAGTTTTGAATATTTAGCGTTGTTATTGCAAGATTTTAAATTACATTTTAATTTAACAGGTTATATGTAATCTTTAATGATAGTTTAACGATATTTGATAAGATTAAGGGAATCAAATGTAGTACTGGATAATAAGTTCGGCCATGTTTCTCTATTTTTAAATGTTATTGTTTTGAGAAACACGTCACAAATAACAGTCTTTGGTAATTGGTCTATGGAAAAAAACCAATATTCAGTTGTCCAACCTATTCCAGTCGTAATAATAGAATTTCGATTGAAAAATTACCTAATTTTTCTCTATGTGTTTATTTAAAATTGTACTTATAACTATTTCAAATTAAACAAAATTAGCAGACATTTTCGTTAGTGATATTTTCTTTTGAGTATTGGTATGAATTCACTTTAGCAGACACATTTCTGGAATTAAGATCCTCTAATTTTTTTAATATTTCGCAAAAAAGACAAAAATCTATTTCAAAACAACAATCCATGACTTTCGCCAAGAAATGCCGACATAAAGAAACATCATCAAATGGCAACAGACAGGTTTTGTTGTTTGATATAAAAAATAGTAAAAAAAAAGTTTTAGATATGGTAAATAGGATATAACTAAATATGAATATGTATAATATATATACAACTGACGACAAAAAAAGTTCGAAATAAAAACCAAACCTTAGAAATGTTGAGGTTAAGAAGAAGAATAAACGTTTTTCTCTAAAAATTATAAACACTATTCATTTTTAAATCAGACTAAACTAGTTTTTGCTTTTTTATGGACAGGCTCATCAGTGATTTTCCATTTAGATTGTATTATTATTTGTGTCTTATAATTCTCAGATTGTCTCCATATGATAAATTTTTCAACAACCTGCGGCTGTAAGAATCAAACCTGCGCTCATCTTACATTACAAACGTAACAATACCAAGTAATGACCGTTTAGCGATCACACCCAAGTATGGCCTCGAATCTAATGTAGCTAAATTGCAGTTTTCTTTTCAATTAACTTTTTCTGTTATTGTATATTATACTCAGAAGTGACAACACTAAGAACAAAAATATTCTATTTTTAGATTTTTGTTTATTTTTCTAATCTCCTCCGTCTTCGTTTCTTAATAATTATGCAATCTAAGAAACTGTTCACAATAAAAGTTAAAACTAAAACCGAATAAAACTTCTAATACGTTTTGTATGAAGCGCTAAATTTTTGTCAGTAGCCCCGTGAATTTTTGAATTTTGTACCAAATGCGTTGTAAAATATTTATGCTAAGAATATCGAAGTCAAATTTGTTTTTTTTTTTATATATAAAGTTGCTAGAAATTATATCAGTCAAATATTAACAACCGTAGTCCAAGTATAAATTACATATATTATCATTTATTTTGTAATATTACAAAGTTCCCTCTATTGATGATAAGTACTATTGTACTTAAAAATATTTCACTTTGTTCGTTCTCCAATTTCTACGATTTTGTAGCTTACATAAGTTTTATTTTGTAACTTTCTACAATAAAATATTAAAACCGAAGGTTACATAGATCTCAAACTGTTCTTCTTATATCAACAAACAAAATTTTTCATACACTTTCAAATATTTTTTGTATAGGTATACCACGTATATCCAACACTTTCTCATGAGTTACGTGAACTGACAGCTTATGTCAAAAAGTTGGAGATCTATGTAATATATAATTAAAACTTACAAAGCATAAGTAAAACAATATAACAAATGGGTAACTTGACTGACGTGCAAAATAAAACTATTAAGCTTGACAAAATGTTAAAAGAGCAAGCAGACTAGGGGTTGGTTTTTCATATGTCATAAAGGATATATTTTTCAGAACAAAAAAACTAAAAATTTAAAATCTGTTTATAAAATGTACAAAACGTTCGGGAATTATTTGAAATTGGTATGTTTTTGTGTTCGATTATAATTGCAATTTGAAATTAAAAGAAAATTAATTTTTATTTTATTGGATTTCTCCTTTTAAAATTTTTCGTGTCTGGAACTATTTTACTACATTCATATGTTTGGTTTCGATGAAATCTATTGTATTGTAAATTAAGTATTTTATTTTTATTATATTTATATAATTCTTTGAACAAAAAGTTTTTACAAATTTATAGTATTTAAAAAAATAAATAAAGGTCTTTTGATTAAAAAATATTACATATAAAAATGAATAAAATGAACAAAATTAATAAAGTATTACAATGCAATTTCACATAAAACCAACATAAAGTTTACAAAGTTTCTAAAGTATAAATGTAAGTAATTTTAAATTTCAACTTTTTGTCGAAATTGTTTGTATAACTTATAGAAAAACTTTCTAAGTTGTATTCTATACAATAAATTTAGGTAACTTATAAGCTATTTTTAATTGATTTTACACTTTTTAATTTTTGCGTGTTTAGTTTTAACTTTTATTTTGAATACACTGATTTAGCATTTTTGCAACTTTAAAAGTTCTCGAATCTTTGAAATAATGAAGACATTCACCCCTATCGTGAATAAAAGTTCCCTCGAAATTTGTTCCCTTTATCTAATCATTCACTCGTGAATAGCATAATACAATTTCAGGGGAGATTCACGATACCAATTTTCACTTGAGGGGGATTGAAAATTACATGGGAACAAACATTTCCCTTTTTATTCACGATAGGGGTGATTATTTCCTTATTTAAATTGGAATAAAGTTTGATTAATATTTCATTATTTGAAGGAACTTTAAGGAATTTGTTCTAAATTCTTCTCGAAAACATTTTATTGCCACTAGTTGTATTTTTTGTATGGCAGAAGACTATGTCATAATACGTATAAGGAAGTTTGTATGACTGTACGTAATAGTGGTAGTAGTTCATGTTTGTTATTTTTATGTTTCAATGATTCTTCACATATCATAAGTTTTTACGATATTATTAAAATTTTTTTTTTGGCAAAAAAAAATTTTTTTTCTATTTTTGTTGTTGTTTGCGGGCAAAACTTATAAACAAACATATTTGAAAGCGGTAAAAAAAAAAAAAATATCGCAAAAAAATCTATTAAAAGTAGATGGGGGTATAAAATCAAGCAAAATTTGTTTATGAATTGTTAGAGGGGGTTGAACAAGAACGAGGGGCTAACAAATAATAGGATAAAAAGCTGATGTCATTTGCTTGAAGTTAAAGAAAAGTTAAATTTTATTGTTATATGGCAACAACACAACAACAAGAAAACAGCCTAAAACTATTTGACAAGATTTTATTTTTACTGTTTTTTATTATGGAAGATTTATAAAGCCTTTGCATACATTTCTAAGGACATCGTAAATTTTTGATTATTTTCAAAACTAAACAATTCCATTTTTATGTTATTTTTCATTTTTATGATTTTTAAATTCAATAAGGCGTTTAGGTGCACACAAAATAATTCCAAGATATTGTATTCCACCGGCATGTCTCTTTTAAGCGCTTCTTTCATGTGCTCTAAGAAGCAATAAGTTCATTTCTTCATAGCTCATAAAAAGTCTTTGTTTTGATTGTTGATAACATTAATGCTTCATTGTATGTATTCCTTAACCCAGATAGCGCCGGATTTTTTTTGAAAACTTCAATTTTTAATTCGAAACTTAAATCTTTATGGGGTTCTTAACTTTTTTTATTAAATGACTTTTTTTTTAAACCTATAGATTTCCCGGAATCGGGTGTCCTTTTAAAAGTACTGTCCAAAGACAGTACACTTTGCGCTGCAATACAGCATTACGGAAGCTTTCCATTTATTTATTGTTTAACTAAGATGTTAGTCTTAATAATTTTTTAACAAAAAATAACAATTAACTGGATGTAAATGATTTACTTACATGTTTTTTTCCATTACGCACTATTAGAAAAAATCACTATTCGCAAAGCACTCAATAAGCAATTAAAATACCCGGAACTGCTTTCACCAACTGACGCTTTCGAGCATAAACAATAATATTATAAAAAAATATGTACAGAAATGCACGTGCATAAGGGCGCTTTTCTCTCATTTGTCCGATGTTCTTTTAAAAGAACGGTTGCGCCAAGTGGGCTAATGCTTCATTGTATGCATTATTCACTTCTTCAAAGACGGTATTTACGAAAGCACAATAGAATGCCTTCCCTAATTGCTTTATTTTATGTAAGGCATACAAATGTAGTCACTGGTTAGGTTTTGCTGGGATATAAATATATCTTTCTCTATATTACACTTTATATAGTGAAACATGTAAAAATATATAATTACATATCAATCTCTATATGATTGATTACATATGTCACATGTATTTGCATATCTTTTTATACAATTGTATATAATTGAATGTAAATGCATCACATTATATATAATTTGATACATTTTGGATGAGGACAAAATTCGGATACAATAGTACCAAAGTATATCTAGTTTCATCAAATTAGAACTAATTGTATCAGAATAGATCTAATATTATACAATTAAATTCACAAAATATTTTTTTTTCATGGGATTATAAAAAAAAATATTTTTTTTTTAATTTTATCCTGCGGGAAATGGACCAGTCATTGGTATGGTCACGTGACTAGAACTTTGTGTGTATGAACCAGTCCAAGTTTCGGTTCTGTTATATGAAAGTGACCAGTACTTTTAACATGGGCTTGTCATAGGAGGTGACAATTGCTACCTTTTTAGCACTGTGTGACGTGGCGAATAACTTGACCAAGGTAACCTATCACCCGACTGAAATGAATATCCCTGCGGGAAATGAAGGGACGATTGACCCAAAGTGGTAATTCTGTGATGTAAGATTGGGGAGCACGTCACGCAACTGGTGAAACCAAAATTATGGTGCACCAAAAAGTGTTTATTTTTGTGAAATGTCCAATCACGTGACTACAGTTATGGTGACAAACCATTTACTGGTTGGTACCAGATATATCACGTTACTGGGGAAAAAGTAATATAACATCAAAGTGTACTGAAGCAAATAGGGTCGTTGCAGTTGAAGTTGCTACTGGTCATTGAACTGGTTCAAAACCGCTAGCAGTGGTTGGAAACATGACAATTAGTACCAAAGGATGCAGTTCCTTGATTGCTACCAAGTGGACACAACACTGAAGGAACGTCTTATGTACCGACTTTGTGACAGTAGAATGAAGACGTAACACTTCACTGGTTTAAAATAAGTGAATACGGAACTGTTTAGACAGTGACCAAGTTTGTCAGATGTTTCGATTTCTCGCCAAACGTCGCGATCTTAATACTCGTTGGGCAAGTTAATTTTTGAAATGCCCACTGGCGATTTTTATGGCAATTTTTCTAGTGAATTGAGATTTTACACATAAAATATCGCTACCACAAAACCAGAAATATGATGATTTGATATGATTTTTTGCACAACTTTTTCAAAAACTTGAAACACTTTACAAGAAATTGAAAACTTTTTGCATATTGGGTTCGAAATATCTTGTTAGATATTTTACAAGATTTTTGGCAACGATATTTTATGTATAAGTAATTGGCGATTTGTAAGAATTTCTTTGGGTACAAAATTGAAACTGAGTATATATTTTTTTACTCTGCTTTATAAGTTAAACATTAAATTAGTGCTGAATTGTTCCACCTCTTTTTTTTTAAAGATATTATTGTGAACTTGAATTATAATGCAGCATACAAAATTAAAAAGTTCATTAGGTGCTTTTTAGAAGTGTAGAAACATTAAAATTAGTAGAAATTGTTTGATAATACCAATGTTAGCAAATAAAGAAAAAACTTGCAAGAAATCTATATTTTGAACATCCGGACGTATTGTCTAGTTTATGTACTTTTATAAATTTAAATTGTTATAATGAATTTAATGTTATTGTTTTGAGTTGGGTATAGACAAAATAAACTAATTTTAAAGTCGATTTTTGTTGTGCCTTTTTGAAGGTTTTTTGAACAGGTGGTATGACACGCTGTTTTGAAAAGTACAGTGACTGGTTCCGGACGGGCTATTTAGCAACCCGTACGTAATATGACACACGATGAATAAAAAGTGACAGGTTACTTGCTAATTACCTTTGGCATGCCCGGCGACATGTACCCCTTAGACCAAAACAGTGGTACTTTACAACACTATTCCACTCAAACTACCTCTATAACAGAACACATTGCGCTTAATATGTGACCAGTTTCCTTCAGCAATTTTTCTCCAGTTCTAATATACGTACACCTACACCAGTCACGTGATAATTTATTTCCCACTGGTTCTGTTGCATATCACATAAATCATAAAATGGTCATACTTTGAGACTACCAACTTCTAACTTGTCCCGTAGTATATCATTTCAGTCGGTACGGTAATAGGTTACCTTGGTCAAGTTATTCTCCACGTCACACAGTGCTCCATAGGTAGCAATTGTCACCTCCTATGACAAGCCCATGTTAAAAGTACTGGTCACTTTCTTATAAGAGAACCGAAACTAGGACTGGTTCATACACACAGAGTTCTAGTCACGTGACCGTACCAGTAACTGGTCCATTTCCCGCAGGGATGCTACGGGACAAGTTAGAATAGGCAGTTTCAAAGTATGACCATTTTAGGATTTATGTGACATGCAACAGAACCAGTGGTTACAAAATTATCACGTGACTGGTGTAGGTGGACCTATCAAAGAACTGGAGAAAAATTTTTGAAGGAAAACTAGTCACATATTAAGCAGAATGTGTTTTGTAATAGGGGTAGTTTGACTCAAATAGTTTTGAGACGTACCACTGCACTGGTCTAAGGGGTACATGTCGCCGGGCATGCGAAAAGTAATTAGCAAGTAACCTGTCAGTTTTTATCCAGCGTATGTCGTATAATGCACGAGTTGTTAAATAGCCCGTCAGGAACCAATCACTGCACTTTTCCAAAACAGTGTGTCTTACCCCCTGTTCAAAAAAACCTTAAAAAAGGCACAACAAAAATCAATTTTATAATTAGCTTATTTTGTCTATACCCAACAAAAAACTAAGTTTAAGATCGCGACGATTGGCGATAAATCGCCATATCTGGCAGCCCTGGTCACAGTTCCGTGTTCAGTTCTTTTAAACCAGTGAAATGTTACGTCTTCATTTCTACTGTCACATAGTCGGTACAGATAAAATTCCTTCAGTGTTATGTCTGCTATGTAGCAGTCAAGTGACTGAATCCTTTGGCACTAATTGCCATGTTTTCATCCACTGCTAATGGTTTTGAACCATTTCAATGACCAGTAATACCTTGAACTGCAACGGCTCTAGTTGCTTCAGTACACTTTGATGTTATGTTAAAATGCATAACAAATAAAGTTTTTTTTTTTTAATGTATTTTTTTTAAATGTTTTAATTCTAAATTTTAAAAAAAGAAAACCATAAGTTTATTTTTCGATCTTTTATCATAAATTATGATGTGAGCAAGATTATTCAAGTTCAAGATCATTTGTTTTTTGTTAAACAAAAAACCGTGCATCGTTGATCTTTTTCCTTCAAAATTTGGGTAAAAATCTTCTGCATCTTCTACATTGGTTCTCTGAAGGTTTTCGTTGACGCGAAATGAAACATGTAAGGACCTGGCTTTAAATTATCGAACAGAAAACTTTTTTAATTAATAAATAAACATTGCACGGTTTTTTGTTTAACAAAAAACAAATAATCTTGAACTTGAATAATCTTGCTCACATCATAATGTATTTTTTTTTTTTATTTCATAAATGGGAAATAAGGGTCGAACGCTTTTAGAATACGAGAAATTTGATAATAACTTACGACCATAGCGCTCTTCAAAGTTACAATTTTTAGAAATTTTTTTAAAAATTGACAAACTGTTATAGGCTGCAAAGAGAATGCATGTTTGAAATATAAAAAAAAAATGGGAAGACTTGAGTTCAAAAAAGTAAATTTTTTCACTTTTTCTCAAGTCCAATGCAACTAGCTTTGCTGGTGTTCACCCAAGATTTATTAAAATTGTATTTCCTACTATATTACCATACATTACGTACCTATTTAATTCAATTATAACTAAATCAACGTATCCAACTCAGTGGAAGCTCGCCAAAAAAAATCCTATACCAAAAACTGAAAACGAGTTTCGCACAATAGCTATACTACCCTTTCTGTCTAAAATACTTGAACGTTTAATGCACGACCAGCTTAGTAAATTTATTCAGGATAATAACCTATTAACCTCTAGGCAATCAGGGTTTCGACCACAACACAGTTGTGTATCTGCTTTGATTGATGTAACAGAATATATTAGATCTCAGATTGATGATGATAAAATTTCTTTTTTAATACTATTGGAACATTCCAAGGCGTTTGATACCGTCAACACGGAAATTCTAACATTAAAGCTAAACAAAATATTTAATTTATCATTTACTGCTACTAAATTGATGAGTTCATATTTAACAGGCAGATCACAATCAGTTTTTCATGATGACAAAGTGTCAAGTATGGTTGAACTAACAAGAGGAGTACCACAAGGCTCTATCTTAGGTCCATTGTTATACTCTGCTTACGCCAATGATCTTCCAAATCAATTGCAATACTGCAACGTTCAAATGTATGCAGATGATGTTTAACTCTAAATAAGCTTCTGAAATCAATAATTGTGTGAAAAAATTAACGCTGATCTTGCAAATATTAGCACTTGGGCTAAATGTAATGGATTATGCCTTAATCCAAGCAAGTCAAAATGTATTTTGATTACCAAAAAATCACAAAATATACCATTTATTTCTAATTTAACACTGGGTGAGTCAAAAATCGATGTTGTTAATAAGGTTAAAAATCTTGGAGTGACATTTAATAAGTATCTACAATGGAATAACCACGTTATTATCACTACCGGGAAGATATAAGGGATGTTAAGAAATTTATGGTGCACGCAATGGTTTATACCTCTTAAAGTCAGAATGCTTCTGGCTAAAACTTATTTAATTCCGACTGTTATTTATGGTTGTGAGCTGTTTTCAAGTTGCGATGCTTCCAGTTTTCGTAAATTAAACGTTGCATATAACATATGGAATTCGACGTTTTGACAGAATCTCTCTCTACTCTAAACAAATCTTTGGAGTTTCTTTTGAAAATCTTTTAAAATGTAAAGCATTAATATACCTTCATAAGATAATCTACTCACGTCAACCAAAATACCTTTACGAACGACTCACTTTCTTCAGGTCCGAAAGAGGATACCGTATAATACAGATAAAGCATGAAACTACATTCTCTGATCAACACTTTTTCATTAATGTCATTAGAATTTGGAATCACTTACCCCCTCATTTACAAATAATAAGCAACGCAATGCAATTTAAAAAACTGATATATGAATATTACAAATAATAATATATATAAAAATTTATAATTTTGTCTTTTTTAATTTGTTTTGTAACATTATAATTTTTGATTTAATATATTTATGCACATTGTGTAATTTTACCGATACTTGTATTCAATGCTCCTATATAAGATTAAATCTTTGCACTGGATTATAATCAAAATAAAATAAATAAAAAATAAAAGTACAAAATATACGAACATTTTTTCAATCTACAAAATTTTTTGCTGTTTTGATAATAATTTCGTAATTTTATGCACAGTTTATTATGGGTATATGCAATTTTCTACTAACTTAAAATTCTATTAAAATGTTATTTAATTTAACTTAAATTTAAGGGATTGAGAGATTCTAAGTATGTACTAGAATTTAGAACCAATTTTGTGATAGATATTTAATGCCGGCTGATTTTTTTATTTTATTTTTTTTTATTTTTATTTATTTATTTAGCATACCATTGCCACAAGAACTAGTCTTATTAACAGCAAATGGAATAATAAGGTTACAATAATGTTTCGGACAGATAAAAAATTAAAGTTGGAATTTACACATCGATATAAAAACAAAAAGGCACAATATGAATTATATATTTCCAAAGGATTTGAGTACAATCTATTAAATTTGTAGATTAAATTTTTTTTTCATGAATAAATTAAGTTTTTAATAGTTTTACTTTTAAGTCTAATTTTCCTTAAATTTATAAAGCCCTAATCTAAACGCCTTATTAAGTCAAAATAACAAAAATAACAAAAAAATTAAAGAGAATTACATTTTTGCATGAATTTACATTACGAAAAAAAGGACAATAACAAATTTATTTGTTAACCTATATAATTTTTTTCTATTCGTTTTTTATGTTTATCACTCAAAGCTAAGCTAAAGACGTTAGAAAAAAATCTTCAAATAAGAAAAAAGGGGAAATGTATTTGAAAGCAACATAAAATCCACTTTAAATTTATTTGGATTTTGTTTACAAGTATGTATTTTTCATCATCAGACAAGTGTTGAAGTATAAAGATTCAAATACTGTATGTTGTACAACAAATGATGTTGGATTTGGCGTTTTTTTTTTTTTATTTATTGGAAAATCCTTTTTTATGAGTTACTCTTCTTAACTACTTTTATATTTCAGTTTTTTTTTTTTCCTCTGCAATAATACTCAACATGGATTCTTTAGTAATATTTTATTACAAGTTTACACGACCTCTTGACAATTTGCGCCAAACAGCTGCAGGCACTTGATAAAAAAAAAGTATATTGGGTGAAATGGGGAGCATTCGCCACTTTTTTTTTAAAGCGCTGTCGTTACTCAACCAACAACTTTTTGTAAAAATTCTTTTTTATCTAAAATTTAACGCATCTGAACTTTAATTTGCATGTTTAAAACATAAGTTTTCTTTATTAACTATATTTCTTTTTTTAAGACTTCGGAAGTAACTCAAATCGGCTATACTGGCCTCCCTACCTATAGCGAACTTATTGAAGTTTTTTGGTTCATAACCCTGATTCAATATTTTACTTCGGTGATGATAAGTGCTATGGGAACACCGAAGGTGGGCGATGCGATATCATATAGTTATATTATTTCTCTAAATTGATATTGCCGTCAACGGGAATCGAACCCGGCACCATCTGTCTATCAGTCCAACGCGCTAACCATTACATCACAGCGCCCATATTTCGAAAAAGTGTAAAATAATATAAAACTGTTATTTTACACTTTTTAAAAATAAGTTTTAAACATTTTTTTAATTTTTGTTTTAATTCACGAAATGAAAAAGTTATCTCAAATATACTAACTCTGTATTATTTGTCTTGCAAGCCAAAATCACGAAAACTTTTCTATATTCTGCCACGTGTGAAGTACAAGTGTAACATGGCATGAAAGTTGATCAATAACTGGACAAATTATGGAAAAGAACATTTTTTTAAATCTTTTAAATGCAGTAAAAATCGGGGGGTGGCATATATGACCTGGTCGCGAAACCTCCCCCTTCTACTCTACTACACTTTATAACCACCAGCAAGAGCATCATCATCAATACCATCGCAGTGAAAATAAATTATAAATAGTTGAGTTTCAAATTTTTTTTTTTTTTAATTGGCACTTTAAATTTTTTGGAAACTTTTAATTTAAAAAAAAAAAAATTGTTTTTTTTTAAATGTTGTTCATTTCTAATATTTTTCAATTTAATAAAATAAATGTTAATTCAGTTTAAAGAATTTTCGAAATTTTTCAATTTAATCAATTCTATTTATTATTTAATGAAAACATGAAAGTAAATTTTTTGACTTTGATGTTTTCATTAAACCTATTTTTGTATTAAGAGGGCGGATCAATAAGTCCGTGACTTTTTGAATGAAACGCAGTTTTTTTTAGTACAAAAAGTTTTTTTTATTTTTCACCATAGCCTCCTTTGGCCCCATACACTTAGTCCATCATTTTTCAAATTTGTTTATTCCTTCAAAAAAAAAAAAAAAAAATAGAATTTCTTGAGATCCTTAAAACAGGAATTTTTTGAGCAATTTTAATTTTATTTCCAACGAGCCTGGGTGTTAAATCCAGAGAATATGTTGGACATATGGACATAGAAAACAGACTCGGCAGTGGCCAATACAATGCTTCGGTTGTTGCTACCGATTTTTTCAGTTGTGATAGCAATAATTCGATTGAAGCAAGAGAAATTCTGACACGACAATGGAATTTCGATTGCCTAAACAGAAATTCGGCTATAACTACCAAACTAATTCTAATGGCTGTAGCCGAATCATTTAATTGACTACAAATTCGCTTGTTACTACCAATTCTGTTTTCTGGATTTACCAATGCCTAGCCCAATTAATGAAATTTTGACATTGAGACTATACACGTGTATACCTCTGCCTTGATGAAGAAGAACTTTTATCTTTTCCAAATGGGTTAGTTTTGCTTAATCATCGTTGAATCGGTCCAATAAGTTGGCATAATATTCGCCGTTTATTGTTTTCTACCTTTTGAAGGTAATCGATGTGGATTATGTCGCATACATCCTAAAAACAGACCTACATTGGACTTCTACGGAGCCAGTTCCGCGTGAGAAACCCATTGTTTTGACTTTTATTTGCTATCCGTTGAGCTATAATGGATCCATGTTTCGTCCACTATTATAAAACTTATTAAAAATCTTTTGAATTACGGTTAAATAACTCCAAACAATTCTTTGAAGTTGTCGAGCGATCGCGTTTTTGGTCAATTGAGAGCAAACGCGGCAACCATTTTGAGAATAGCTTTATAAATCACAACTGATCACTTAAAATCGAAACCACATTGAAATGCCAAGGGCATCAACGATCTCAGGCACTTTCACTCTCCGATCGGCTACCACCGTGAATTTTCTCGATATTTTCTGGTGTATTGACCTAAATTGGCCATTCAGAACGTTCAACTTCACTAGTGTTTGTGCAACCACAACGAAACTCAGTAAACCACTTTTTTACTACTAAAGTTGATGGTGCCGAGACCGTAAAGTACTTATCAAGCTTTTCCTTGCTGTTACTCAACGGTTTTTTTTTCCCCCAAAAAATTATGTTTTATAAGTACTCGAAATTCACTTTTTTCCCTTAACAGATGGTATTTGACTAGAGTTTCATTTCATGTAACTTCGAAGTTCAAAAAGACATGAATGTATGAATCCACTCTCGTATTTCTTTTCCAAATATTAAACTTACCAACTGGTCACCGAACCAGTTTCGCAATTTTTTTATATATTGCTATTACATAAACCAGATACCAAACAATTTTTCACCGGGCAAATGAATGAATTGAATAGCACCAATAGTTAGTAACAAAGTCGTCATGAGCATACTTATGGAATTATTATTGTGGTGATTATTACTGTGAAAGTGTTAGAGTGGATGATGTTGACTATGATGAGCTTAAGGTGGTACTCTACACAGGACATTCGAAATCAATAAAAAAAATCTGTAAATTTAAACATATTTTTTCATAAAATGTGTTCAATAATAGGTCTGTAAGAATACATTTCTACTAAAACTAATAAAGAAATAAAATTAAACTCATTCCATATAAAACCATCAAAAAATGTCCAATTTTTGAATTATAAAATCAAACTTGGTATGGAAGATAAGTGTCATATAAATATCTCATCGAACAAGTTTTGGATTGTTAGCGGTTGTGGAAATAAAAATTTAACAAAAGCATTCGAACTTAATCGTCATATCGGTTAAAGCTACATGATTCATTAACACCTCATTTTAAAGCCTCTGTTGTCGTGATTTAAATAAAATAAGCAACAAAAAAAATATTTTTTAGAAGATAAAATGCATTTTTTTCAAAATCCACGATTTAAACAGCTGTATTTCCAACAATTTTTTTTTTTTAATTTGAAAAAAAAATATTACTTAATTATAATTTATTCCGCTATGCCGTTGCCAAATTAATATGGGGAGCTCTTACGGGATTCAAAACTACCCTATGGGGAATGAAGAGTCAGTTGACATACAAGTGACTCGTTACACTCATAATAATCTATAGGTAAAATACACGAAACCCGTTGTTCATTTTACGAAAGTTTTGGTTATTTTGACATTACGAAAAAATTTGTAGAATATACAAATCACATTTCGTAAAGTTTTGTAAAAACTTTTTTAAATAAAAATGTGGTGCATACCTTACGGGGTTATTTTAAAATTAAAAAAAAAAAAATGTAATGGTGCCACACCAGAATCGAACGCACGATTTCAGTGACGTCCTGCTGTGTTGAAGTAGACCCCTCTACCATTTGCACCAAAGAAGCTGATGCAATACAACAAACTAAAAAGGAACTTAAGTCGAAAATATTATGAAATTTTTATGAAAACTAGAAAAACATGCTACAAATATTTAAGAAAAAGGGAAAATGGCAATTAAATATTTTATTATATTTATTGAACTAAATAAAATAATATAATTTTTTTATAAATATATCAAATAATATATTAAAAAATAAAATAAAAAAATAATAAAATAATAATAATAAAAAACTTAAATAACAATTTCAAACTAATTGCATTTTATTATTAAATATTTTATCTTTTTAAATATTTGTTTTATAGAATTTCATACTAAACCCGGCAAATAAAGTTGAAGTAGTGTTTTCGGGTCCTCTTTAACTTGTTTTAGGATCCTCTTTATTAAACAAAATACAAAATATCCATTTATATCAAAACACAAAAATAGTAATAATGAAATAAAAAAATAAAACATAGAAATTTAAAAAAACATTAATAAACAAAAAAACATAAAAACTAAAAAAAAAATTTGTCCTGGCCAAGAGTTGAACTCGCAACCTTCTGATTGCAAATCCGACCTCTAATCACATCAACATCCATATGTAATATTTGTAACATTACAAATTTTTGTACAATCTACTAAAAAAAATATTACGAAATCGTGTTTGTATTTTTTACGAAATTTGTAAATTTATATAATTTGTTTTATACAAAAGTTTTGTAATATAAACAAAATGTTTGTACATTCTACGAAAATAAATTTACGAAAAATATATTTGTATTTTTAAGTATGGATTATTATGAGTGTAAAGAAGGACTTATCACACGACTGGTATAATTTAATACTGCAGTGGGTTAAGCAGTGTCAATTGTCCTAAAATTATTAACCCTGTGTCTGGTAAAGGGAGGACATACCACTTAACCAGAATGCTTATTAACAAGAAAAAGCCAGTTGACCAGAATTTTACCCATTGGAAGCTGTTTAGTTTTCGTTTATTTTTTAAACTAAAAATTATTAAGTTTGTTTTTTTTTTGTCGATATTTATGTTTTTGTTTTGGGTTTAATAAAAAACAAAAATTAATTAAAATTGACCTAAAAGAACCTGAACTGCTGGAAAAGGACTTATCACAGGACTAGTATTATTTACAATTGATGTGAGTTATGTAGTGTAAATTGATCTAAAAAGGCTAGTACCGTGACTGACAGAAGTAGGACATATCTCCTAACTGGTATACATATTGACTAGAAAAAGCCAATGAGTTAGAGATGTATTGTTTCATTTTCTACCATTGTTTATTTTTGCAATTAATGTTGGGCATTTTTAATAAATATTTCTATGTATACTCAAATATACGCCTTAACTTCCGAAGATTTCGCAATAGTTAAAAGTTTTTAACTCCAAAGTATTAAGTAAAGTATTAAGGCAAAAAACGGTTAGTCCTTCGATGTGTTCCTGTTGCGACAGTCTTTTGGTATATCCATCTTTGGTTAGTCCTGTGGCATGCCACTATGTGGTTTAAAGCAGGACAAATGACCTCCTCCTATGACAAGCTTATGTTAAAGTTGCCAGTTGTTTACAAAGGGTAGGGTTTAGCAGAGGACCGTCTCTGGCACGAAGGGACTGATCCTGTGGCACACGCAGGACCTGTCCCAGTCCCCGTAGGTTATGGATAAAATATATTACAAAACCAGATTGACATAAAACAAAATAGTTCTTGAAAAAATAATAATAAATGTTTTGCAAAATTAATTAAATTAACAGAAAATCAGTTAAAAAAGGACTACTTAATTTTCGTTTGAAACACTTGTATTTTCTAGTTTATTTTCAACTGTTAAAAAAAATTAAATGAAAAAATCGGTAAAAACAATAGATTTTTTGTTTATTTCAACACTCAATATAATATAACAACTTTTTGTTTTAAATAGAAAATTTTAACTAAATATTTGAAGTAATACCGAAGGGCCGTTTTTTTGTTTGCTTGTTTTGTTTATTGAATAAGTATTTAACAACACATTCAATTGAATCAACGTATTAAATTTTTAAATAACTGTTGAACTTTTATGGACAAGTTCTTGTGAGTGTAGTTGCACATAAGTGCGCATAACTTTTTAACAGTTAAAGCTACAAGAGTGGATACCTCATTTTAAAGCTACACACAAAAAAAATAAAAACCCATTTCAATCACGAAAACCACCGACTCAACAACTTTAATTGCTGAAATTCAGCCAACAACGAAAATTACTAATTCAATTAGAAACTGATAGCTCTTTAATTGTATTATTTTTAAATTAAATAATAACTCATTTGATTAAAAAGTGGTCAAATTAAAAAAAAATTTTGTTGTCATACCAAATGTTTAGTTGCCATACCAAATGTTTTTTTTTTTATAAAAGTGTTGTTGCCATACCAAATGTTTTTTTATAGCTTGAATATTATTACATTGAATTTAATCCGGCATCAAATTCTCATTTAGTTATCAGTTTTATTTATACTTAAGTTAACAAATTCCAACAGAAATTAGTTTTTTTTTTCTTTCTATTGAAGAGTAGGGACTATGAATATTTTTTTTTTTGGATTTTCTGTTTGCAGAAATAAGCCCTTTGATTGAAATCAGATCATTTTTTTTTTGTTTGGAATAATTTTTAATTTGTTTCTTGCATTTTCTTTATGTTTGAAAATTTTTTAACTTTTTATTAAACAAAATTAAACTTTAAAAATTACATCATCAAATTTATGATAATGTTTTAGAATAAATAAATATTCAGATTTAAACAACTGAAACTAAATTATTTCACTTTGTAAAGAAGTAAACCTGATAAGAATTAAAATCTAATCTAATTAAACCTGCATTACTATCGTCTGGGTAGAATCCACCCATAAAGCTGAATTTTTGTTTTTTTCAAGAGAGATGTGCATTAACAAAATATTGTTTAAAATAAATGAATTGCCAAACTTATAAAATAAAATTTTTTTTTCTGTATTATGGAGTTCATTATTGAAAAAAAAAAAATAATATTTGCATAATTGAATTTAATTGATATGAATGACAAATACTAATAAGTAGGGATGGATTACACCCAACGATAGTAATGGCGTAAGTTGAATAAGGATAGTACTGCATTTATTAACATTTTTAGATTTCCCTATCCCCCCTGGAGCAGCGCTTGTAATATATCAATGTAATATATCAATAATTTTAAACTAAACTCTTATTCCAAAATCACAATTTTTAAAAGATGTATATCTCAAATCTATTTCTGGGATTTGGATTTCCCTATCCCAACTGGAGCAGCGCTTGTAATATATCAATAGTTTCAAAAAATGTAAAATTTTAAACTAAACCCTTATTCCAAAATCAGAATTTTTAAAAGATGTATATGGGCTATTTCAAATTTTTTGAGCACCTGCTGAAACCGACATACTACGTCTGTTATTTCGTTAAATTGAATTGAAAAAAACGTTGTACAGGGTTTGGATGACTTTACTTGAAGGATATGACGTGCAAAGTTTTATGTTGAAAAGTCTTCACCTTAAGAATTGGTGGTCAGCTAAAATTCGAAAAATTAAAAAAACGACTTGAAACTTGCAAGAGTTTTTTCATTCATTCTGTTTTTTTTGTAATAGTTTTTAGCTTTCAGATCCAAACCAATACAAAATATAGTCACTAGACTTGGAGGATATATCCACAAAAAAAAGAGATAGGATTAAGAAGAAAAAGCATTCTAGTTGAGAAATGAATTGTGCATTGGTATTAGTTAATTCTGTCTCTTCTGATCGAAACAATACTTGTGTGTACGTAGTGTAACCAAACTCCACTTTAGCCACAGTCATCGCTGTGTCGACCGTGGCTCAACTCGTTAAGAGGTGATATTACGATGCATAGCTTGATGCTAAGGCAGTGAGTTCAAATCACAGTACGACACCAAAAAAAAAAAATAAAAAGTTTTTCATATAGAGCAAATTAACAATATAAAATACTTTGTTCAATTGACACATAAATTAACCACTGACGAGTCCCAGGAGGGGGACGAAACTGCGGCAGTCTGGTGTATCCCTTGTGTCCGTAAAATTTTTCAATAAAAATGTTTTCTTCTTCTTCTTCCTGTAAAGAGACTAACTAAAAAAAAATTTTTTGGTGTCGCTGCTGGGTGAAAAGTTGAATGGTGGTTTACAAGTGAAACCAAAATTTTTCGAATGTTGAACTTTTTGAAGATTTTAAATAGGGTTTTTGCGCCGTTTAATAAAAATGAGTTTTAAGCGCAGAATTAAAAAAAACGGCATAATTTTATAAAGTTTGAAGTATATCAAGTTAGTGTCAGCGCACCAATAACGTATCACGGACATCATAAACTTAAAAGAAATTAGCGTAAATTTTTTGAAATTTACCTTTTTTGCGTCTGAGAATCTGAATTGTCTTTTAAGTTGGCTAGTGTATTGCGTGATGTGAGTAACTTCGTAAAGTGCACCTCCGAGGCGAAAACGCACTTTAAAACTTTAAACGCAAAAATGTTATGAACTTTTGAAAATTTTTGCAAAAAAAAACTATTTTTTTTTATATAAAAACATGGCATGGGAACTTGTTTAGGTATCTAAATAGATTCTTCGTGACGGACTAAACTGATAAAGTGCAAAAAAAAAATAATTTTTTTCAATCCTGGCGCGTGCAGCGGCAGTTTTTTCCAAACACATTTCGCTTTGTGACAACTTAAGCGCTGTATCAATTCCGCTCAAACGTACATCGATTTTAAGACTTTACTGTGCTTGATACTAAAATCGAAAACGCACCAAAAAATTTTAAGGATTTAAAATTTTATGGAGGAAATAAAATGTTTCTAACCTCAAAAAGCATCCTTGTATGAAATATTTCCTTTTGAAAATTTAAAAGAATTATTTTTGAATTTTGGTTAATAAGTAACCCAGAATCCCAACAAGTATTTTATTATCGGTCCAATATTAATATTTGCAAAAAAAAACGCGTTTTTTTTTGAACCCCTAGAAAGTGAGACTATATTTTTAAACAATATTTACGAGGGCCAAATTAACAAATTTCAACAAAACAATTGAAACAGTAAAAAAATCATGAGAGGTAAAGTTTAAATGGTTATATCTCTTAAACCATAAGCGCTAGGCAAATAGTTTTTCCCAAAATATTGCAAATTATATCTTAAACTAGCCGTAATTTTGTAAAATGTTTAACAATTTTAAATAAATTTTTATATGCATACACGATCAAAAAAAAAAATATTTATTTTTTTTTTCAGTGTATTTTAAAAAGTATTGAAGCTTTTCCAAATATTTTAGTGTGCGGTATTAAGCGGTATTATCCACACGCGTTATCCTTTTTCAATTTTAACAAAAACTGTAATTTTAATATTTTTTTTTTTAATTTTTTTTTTTTGATTAAAGCGAACGGATTTCACATGCTCAAATATCGGTTTATACACACGCAAATCGACATTGATGTCAGACAAAAAAAAACTCAAAAAAAAATGTCTAGGTGCCGTAAACTTTTGAAGTTGCCCATATCTCAAATCTATTGCTGGGTTAAAATCGAATGCCATTGACAATTGAAATTATATGCACACAAAGCGCGAAAAGAATAGTACTTACATTTGAAGGATATTTTTATTGCTTCTGCTGCTGTTGTTATTGTTATTGAAAGCTCTATAAATATTTGTTAACTAATTATAATGGAATGTTTTTTTTTTATATATTTTTCTGCTATAATGGCAACAAGGCAATGAATTGTTGTCACAGAAGAAAAAAATAAATGACTCTAGTTAATATTATTTAAATTCTATTTAAATTCTTATCTTAACCCATATTTGTCTTTGTTTTCAATTTCAGTTTCTTTAAGCTTTTACTAACATTAACATACTTTTGCTTTAGCAGATTGTTATTAAGATAAATTCTTAGTTGAATCAATTTGCTTAATAGCCACAATTCGTTAACAAAAATAAAAAAAAAAAATATATACAAACTCCTTTTCTTTGGTATTATAATTTTTTCGTTGAAAACATTAACATTTACTTTTGTTTCTGTTTAAGGATATAGATTCTTACTGTGGATCTTAAGTAATGTTATACTATTTTCTTTAAATACAAAAAAAACCCTTAAATTTTGTTATTGTGACATTTTACTTTAGTTTAACACTGCAAAAAAAATATATCGGGGAAATAGCTAATATTAAAGAAAAAAATATTAAAACTATGAAAAGCAGTATAATTTCAAAAATGTTTATACAGTGGACGAAACAATTATAAGTTCAACTATGAAATTGTAATTTTTTAATTCTTCTTAGTTTAAATTACTTATTTCCAATATTTCGTCTCTACTCTAATTGTTCCCTGAAGAAGTCACCCAATGTGGATACGAAATATTGGAAATAAATAATTAATAAACAAATGATCTTATGCTAGTTAAAACTAAGAACAATTAAATAAAAGGAGATCAAAGAAAACTTAACATTTTAATTTTTTTTTAAATATTTTCAATAACTATATTAACGACTTTGTTAGCACATTAGAATAACAATAATACCCATTATAACTTTGGTAATGGGTGCGATATAGTAATGCATAACCTTGTAATGTATACTCCTTACATATATCATTATTTTCCAATTAAAAGCAATAGGTTTCCGATAATGGGTTACATAATGCATTACTTTGCAATGAACAATTCTTACCTTCACCATTAATTCGAAACATAGAGTAATGAGTTTCTAAAAGTTTATAACATAATGTATTACATTGTAATGTATACTCCTTACCTTCGATATTATTTGTAAACATAAAGTAATGAGTTACCAATTATTGGACACTAATTTGTTATCCGTAATGATACATTATTACCTTTTAAATTATTTTAAAACATAAAGTAATGACTTACCAATCATCAATTACATAATGCATGAACTTTAAGCGTAAAGTAATTATTTATTTCATTTATTCAGTCTATGGAAACAAAAATTCCTTACCGACTATGATTAAATCAATGATTAAATCAAAATTAAATCTATGTCGATAGTCAGGCAGCGCTCAGAGCACTGACAAATTACACGGTGCGTTCGCGCCTGGTCGCACGATGTGGGTATGCTCTGAGGGAGCTCATGGAGGCATTCACTGTGAGGCTGTCTTGGGTACCCGGACACTGTAAGGTGGATGGCAATTTGATGGCGTACGAACTTGCGAGGGAGGGAACAAATCTGGACTTGGAGGCAAGGGACGGGGGTAAAGCCCCCCCTATGTTATTACTTTGAGGTGATACGGAAGGGATTCCGCGAAACCGTTAACCAGACATGGAGGGACAGAACGGATTGCAGGGTGTCTAGGGCGTTATGGCCCGCATTGGACGCAGGGGCAACCAAGGTTCTTTTGGCACTGGACAGGAATGGTCTCAGGACCCTTACGGGGTTCCTCACCGGTTATTGTTCTGTCAGGGCTTTCACAAGCAGATGGGACAGGAACATACCGGACTTTTGCAGGTTGTGCGAGAACGTTGAGGAACTGGAGACAGTTGAGCATATAATGTGCCACTGTCCGTGGTTGCAGGGTATCAGACAGAAACGGCTAGGAGATGGATTTCACGACGAACTTGGGTGTGTCGCTGGATGCAGTCCAGTAGATTTGCTGAGATTTGTCAGGGAAATAGGACGGCTATTTCTAGTAAGGGGACGATAGGAGCTTGTTCTGGGGAGTGTCTATCCGTTTTTTCTAGATCTTTCTTTCTATCTATCTGTCAATCTATCTATCTGTCTATTCCTATTTTTTCCTACCTTTTCACTGAAGATATTCACAATGGACCGTATTGGTCTCCGAATGGAGATGTGTCCTTGGGCACATAACCCCTCTTAACCTAACCTAACCATGATCAAGTCAATATATCAAAATATCTTTTTGAAAATCTGTTTATAGGGACATTACTTCATGGTTTCTTGTCAGCATGAGGGTAAGGTATATATTTTTAACATCACAAACGACAACTGGAAGTACAACAATTTATTTACATTTTAAGCAGCCTATGATTATATATGACGATTGCTGGGTTGGTAGAGTTCTCGCCTAACAGCCAGAGAACCCACGTTCGAATCTCAGTGCGACTACGTTATTGATTTCATTAAAAAAATATATTAGTATTATTTTAATATATTAGTATTATTATTTTTTTTTTATGAAATTCTATTTTTATACACATTATATTTTCAAACCCAGTATGGTTACTATGAGTCAACCCAATACTTTTAGGCTCATCGTCTGTAAAATTCATCAGTGAAGTAAGGTGTATTGTAATGCGTGGAGTTTTTCATTACTTTACGCATTATTTGGTAAAGTTTGGTTTTGCTGGGTACCAGTCGATATCAATCCTCTTTAAATACATTTGCAGCAGTTTTTGCGGGTTTTTGGTATAACTTTTAATAATTTATTGTTATTTTCTTGCGAAATTACTGTAAGTTCAGTGGATGATACACTTCGTAGTTAGGATGATACATTGAAGAGTTTAAGTTTTTCACATTTGCATTTGACATTTAATTTTTTTTATTTTACGTAAATTTTTCTTATGCAGCGTTCACTTTTAATAGGATTATGCATGTTCACTTTTAAAAGGACTATGCACTGTAAAAGAAGACATCAATCGATGTTTCTTAATACAATAAAACAAGAACATTTTGGAAAATTCAGCACAAAAAGCGTTTTTATGATTAAATAAAAAGTTAATACCCAGGTAGAAACTGCCAACCGTACAAAAAATAAATAGTACTGGCAAACTACCGCTATTATTGTAAAACCTACCAAAGTTACATATAATATTGTACTAGGAAAACACTATTTTGTTTGCAAAGCATTGTTTTTACCAATATAACAACCAATCAGAAACAGTTTTTTAATTTTATTTCCCACATTTAAAAATTACACAGTGTGTAATTTTTTAAGTCATGGCAAAATAACCATATACGGACACCGCTACGTGATAAAAGACTAAAAAAAAGACCCGTGTCTCCCAATTTTTCCCAAAGTCATCTCCTCTTTTGTTTATGGGCCGCCAAAGATTTGGGGCCTCGGTATCATTTTCGCAAAAAAGTGATCATTTTCTCAGGCTCATATCTTGCAAACCGTTCAGAATTTCGATTTACTCTCTATGGCAAAGTTGTAGCCCTTGTCATAAAGAACAAAAATTGCGAACATATAAAATCAAAAAAACTTCACCTTCCAGATCAAAATCGCAAAAAACTTAAAAAAAATCGATTTTTTTTACCTTTTTCCCGTGTTCAGGTCCATAGGTAGCAAACCGTTCAAAATTCAAGGAAACAATCAACTACAAAAATTTACCTAGGATCTCAATAAACAAATTTCTAGAACATATAAACTTCCTAGAGATGATTCTTAATACTGTTTAGGTAGCGCGCAAAAGTGAAAAATTTTTTAATTTCATTTTTTTCTTCCTTTTTTCTTCTGTTCAGCTGCATAGCTAGCAAACCCAATTCCCAGGAAGTTTATATGTTCTAGAAATTTGTTATTGAGATCCTAGGTAAATTTTTGTAGTTGATTGTTTCCTTGAATTTTGAACGGTTTGCTACCTATGGACCTGAACACGGGAAAAAAGGTAAAAAAAAATCGATTTTTTTTAAGTTTTTTGCGATTTTGATCTGGAAGGTGAAGTTTTTTTGATTTTATATGTTCGCAATTTTTGTTCTTTATGACAAGAGCCATAGAGAGTAAATCGAAATTCTGAACGGTTTGCAAGATATGAGCCTGAGAAAATGATCACTTTTTTGCGAAAATGATACCGAGGCCCCAAATCTTTGGCGGCCCATAAACAAAAGAGGATATGACTTTGGGAAAAATTGGGAGACACGGGTCTTTTTTTTTTAGTCTTTTATCACGTAGTGGTGTCCGTATATGGTTATTTTGCCATGACTTAAAAAATTACACACAGTGTAATATTACACTAGGAAATCATTATTTTGTTTGCAAAGTATGTGTTTTGCTAGTGCCACCCGCAAAATTCTTTATCAAAATTGTTTTTACTAATATTACAACCAATCAGAAACAGTTTTTTGATTTTATTTCCCACATTTAAATAAGACAAAACTGTATTGCAGCTTCTTAAATGTGTTCGTTCTAATATACATATTTCTAACAACAAAAAAAAAGAAAAACAAAATTAATTTAAGCTATTTTAAATGCAACAATTTGTGCTCTGGTGTGCCACTATATTCAGTTTCGGGGTACCGGAATGTTCGGAAAATTTTCGTTGTGAATTCCCTGAAAACTTTTCAAAATTCCCGGGAATACGGGAAAAATTAAATAATTAATAAATGCAATAACATTTTTTTTTTTAAACAATAAATAAAAACTTTTGTTTAAATAATATTGAACGTAAACGAATTTCTTTGTCACAATACAGCGTTAAAAAAATAAACAAATAAGGACGGATTTTATCAAAATATTCCTTAAATAATGTTTTCAAAAATATTAAAAGGATGAATTTTGTATGGAAATACATTTACAACTGGATATTAGAATCAAATGGAATAGCATGGTGTCAATGTTATATTAATTTTTAAAGGCAAGAAATTCTATAAAAAAAACATTAATTGTCTTTGAGTTAGCAAATTTATGGAATGATTAACAGTCCTGGAGATGGAATATTTGAATTTCATAAAAGAAGCAGCTGAAGCACTAAATCGACGAAATTCTAATCTTTTAGTAGATTGTGCTTTTTCTTTTTAATCAGCTTATATTAATAAAAACATTATTTTCTCAAAAAATGGCTGTCTAGGAAAGTCTTCTGTGTGGTTCCCCAACAGTTACCTAAGATAGCGGAGACGAAAGTATTAAAAATTTGGTAAGAAACATACTTGCCCAATCGCATGTTTGAGGGTAAAACTGGGGTTTGAAGTTGTTCAAAACTTTTTTGTTTACACTATAAATTCGCTCGAATTTTATTTTTTATTTAAATAGAACTTTTTTGCTATTTTTGTTAGCATTTTGAAATGTTTTTTTTTTTTTTAATTCAAAGTTGAAAATCTAATGTTACATTTGGTTGGTTTATCAAAAAATTTGTTGCTAAACTAATTTGATTATTAAAGCTTCAGAAATACAATTTCTCTATTACGCCTTTATATGACTGACGAAGGTCCAAGCAACCAACTTTATACAAATTTTATTTGTAGTAACGATTTTAAGAAAAAGTTATGAAATTTATTTTAAATTTAATTTTTATAAATTTAACGGAATATTTTTGTATTTAAACGCCTTATTTTACAGTCTTTCGAGCTTTTTTAAGCTCGAGTGATAAGGAAAAAAATAAGAGCTATGCAATTTTTTTGGAGCCAACGTTTTTGGGGCCAATGCTAATACATTTTTGTATGGAAACATTTCTGGAAATTTAAAAATTCTGATTTTTTTTGGACTATGAGTTGATGTTAGAGAAAATAAAAATTTTGATATCAATATTCCCATTATTAAAAAACAGAATATATATGTTAAACGTAGCATAAAAGCCGAGCAATTATGAATATCGAAAAAACCCAGATACCCCTTCACTTAAATTTAATAGTCATTAATATACATATTTTTTTGAGCTTAATCCAGTGAATGGCACTTTTGCAAATCCTATGTACGCGTGCATAGGAAAAGAAATGCTTGTGTGACGTCGACACATGTACACTATAAATTTCTTCGTGTGGTCTCTGGCAATTTACGTTCGGCTGTTGCTTTGTTGTCATTTTGTCAAAGTTATTTAAATCAGTTGCAGATCAGCACTTGTCGAAGTAAGATCTCGCTACGCAACTTTTTAATTACACCCAAAGAAAAATGTTCAATGATAAATGGGAATATGATTTTTTTTTTATAGAGAATATGGATGGTGAGACGCAATGCGTGATTTGTTATCGCATTATAAGTAACAAAAGTATTTGTTTTGTTTAAGAAGACATTACTACTCTTGCCATGGAAATTACAATAACCTGAGCGGGGGTGATCGATCGCTGAAACTATTTCAATTAAAAGCAGAATTTTTCTTAAAATTTATTTTTGATGAAGCTAATATTCATAATCATACCAGTTTTCAATTAATAAGAGAAAATTTTTCATTGCACGTAGGACAGAAGAGATAAGTAAATTGATTCATTCTGCAGCTAAACTAGACTGATAAAATGCAAATATTTTTCATTATCTATTGACGAAAGTACGGATATTAATAATATTAATATTATTTGCATCAAAACAGTTGATGCAAATTTAACCTGTTTTGATGAAGTTTTATAACTAGTTTCTCTTCATGGCAATGTTACGGGACAAGTTCAAATAAAATAATAATAATAATAAAATAAAATCTTTAGATCTTTAGCCAGATCGAAATACTAGTATCAACCTAGCTAATATGATTGATTTGCTTTATTTTTGTAAATATACGGAGGTTGAAAGCTCGTTATAAATTGAAAATAACATAAAAATAATCTCGATGTATATAAAAACAAAAAACTATTATAACTGTAAAATCTTTTACTTTCAACTGAAATATGTTTCGAGTGTAGAATTAGTGAGCGTCATTCATTTTTTGCTACTTCCCACACAAGCATAAATGTGGTAGTATGTGTGTTGCCCATCACTGGCTTAATCCAACACAAATGTTAATGCTTCTCCAAAAGCTCTTTTATTTTTTACGCCATTTGTCTACCACATCTCTTAAACATTTCGAAATAATCGGAGATAGGAAACGATAAATGGGATAATTTTTGAGCCCACTTTTTAACCCAAAATCATAAAATTGCGCCGCTAAAAAATATGTGTCTTTTCTTTATTTATTTATTTATTTTTTTATCACATCCAAATTTCATTGAGATGGGAGAGAACCCATCGGAAGACTCTCCTTGTAAGCTCGTTTTTGTCTTGTTTACAAAATAAATCGATTTAAACGTTTTTTATGGTTTTAAAAGTTTTAAACAAATTTGAGTGTTTGTCTTTTTTCATCGAAACATATTTCAAATTAGGCTTAGTTGTCCTAAAGCCCTTAGTTGACGAAATAATTCGATTTATAGACTTTTTACAAATTTTTATTGATTTTAGGGAATAAATCAAATAAAAGATTTTGAAAAAAAATATTTAATAATCCATTTCTGATCGAAATAAATCGATTCAAATATTTGTAATAAAATTACGTTTTTAATCGAAAAAAGATGATTTCTATTTAAGATCATTTCTTGGTCGAACATACAGTTGACTCAAATCTAAGCTCATTTTATGGGGCCATAGTTTACGAAATAAAATAATTTAAGTATTTTTAACCCTAGAAAGATAACGTACGGGTTTTGCATTTTATGATCTCTTTCTCTCAATCGTTAACATAGAAAGTTCTTACGTTTATTTATCTCGGTCGTTAGCAGTAGCTTTACGGTGGTGGTGGTTTTGCGGCGGTAAGTTGTTTATTTTCTGAGAAATGAGCATAGCATACGTCTGAGAGACGTATCGTTATCTTTTAAGTAACTTTTGGACTTTTTTACTTACGTATTTTATTTAAATTGCAGAGGAGATTTTAGGTAAAATTATAGTAAAATTAGTTGAAAACGATGGCATATAAACGCAAATTAGATGACACGAAAATTGCTGATCTTTTGCAAAGCGTTTTGGACGACTCAGATGCTTCGGAAGATGTGACCGAACCAGAAAATGAAATATTGGAAGATGATATTCAAAGTGACACAGATGATGTCCGATTAAGTCGATAATAATCGCGTTAGCGTCGAAGATCAGCCTGTAGCCAAAAGAAAAGATATTGTGGCTTTTCTCCATCAAAAATACGACGCATGTCCAAAATGTCGTGTGTCAAATGTGATACACCTGTATGTGGAGACCTACAAAAATTTAGTTTGTGATTCTTGCATATAATGCACTTTGAATTTAATTTTTGTTTGTTTAGTTCAATACTTTTATTATTTTCTAATTGGAGTACACAAATTTTTTTTTTTTTAGTTTTTAAACAAAACCAAAGTTCTTCAAAGAAGACTTCAAATGTTCTCATTAATTTTAATACATATTTTATTTTATTTTATTTTTTATTTTAATTTTATATTTAAGTTTTTTTAACTATTATTAAAAATGAAAAGAAATTGAATAAAAAATTATTTTTAAAAACAAATTTATCAATATTTGACTATTTAGTGTCCTTACAAGGATTTAAACAAGCATACGTCTCTCAGACGTATCGTTATATTTTCAGTACAAAAAAATAACTTTATCTTTCTAGGGTTAAGAAAATTTCGAATAAAAACATATTTTAGGGAAAAACATAGATGAATTCAAGTTAAGCTCTATTTTGTCCTGGTCAATTTTAGGAAATAAATCAATTTAACAAAATTTTATATAAAATCTATTTTTGGTAAACAAAATATTAATGATTTCCAATTAAGCTCCTTAACCCTTTTATTACCATTGTACACTACAGTGTACACATTTTTAAATAAATTTAAAAATTTTGATAAAGCAATAAAACTTTCTATTTTTGTTTAAATATATTTATTAGTGCTCCCCGGTAGGATAGTTGGTAGCGTGCTGGGTTATCAGTGCAAGGGGTCGTGGGTTCGATTCCCACCTGAGGCACTGGTCTGTTTTCGCTACAACGCGCCGAAGGCCATAGTAGCTAGTGCTCGGTTAGGGTAATAGTATATAATTTGGTAATTATATGATTATTAATTAATAAAATAATAAAAATATTTATAAGAGTTTGGTTATGAAAAAAAAAAAATCATAATGTGGATTAACTGTTCATCAGGGCAATTTTATTTTTATTAAGAACGTCCGATTTTTTTAATTATACTTTATCTGAGAAAAAAGGACAAACGCCTAGGAAACTAAAAAGTTAGAAGCTCGATATTTGGCATGTAGCTTCAGCTAATGACCACTACGAAATTAAGTAAAGCATATTTGGGTATACTAGTGTTTTAGTGGTAAAAACGGGCCAATAAGCTTCAAAATTTCGGTTTTCGGTTCCATTTTTCAGATGGTAGAAGGGGGAGGGGGCATATATGTTAGCATTTTTCTTTAAATTTTAAGGACCCCTAACAAGAATCTGAAGACAAAATATAAACATATACACCGACAGAAAGTCGTTAGTGAAAATCTTAAGTTCTCTGCCAGACACCATGTCCCAAATTAAAAATTTCAAGTGGTCAATTATGGATCCGCATTTATCTTAAGCCAATTACTGCTCAACTCACATTTTGTAAGTGTACTTAATTTGTATTGCATATATTTTTTTATTTTTTTCTTCTGTAACTTACTGTTTTTTATCTTGTCTTAACTATCTGAGGGATAATTTATAAATATGTACGAGTACAAAATAAATTCGTTTACTAGGAATTTATTTTGCTTTTATTTTTCTACACTTTTTTGATATTTTTCTAGTTGACTGGGGGTAAACACATTTTGCAAGTTTCGTTTGTTGGTTGGTAGTTTGTTGTTATTTTGGTTAAAAAAAATGTTTTTCTTTTTCGTAATGTTGTTTATTAAGCCATTATTTCCGTTGATGATTTTGATAAAAATACGCGTTTTATTTTTATTGCAATAAATTTCAAAATAAATAAAATGTTAAATATAATCCGATTTATTAAGGGACATAAATGAAAGAGTAGAAATACTAGAAAATGGGTACTAGGGTTATAACTTTTTTTTCTGCAAAATTTGTATCTATCACCACGTGATGGGCAATATTGGATTAATAATAAAAATCGGGTTTTTTGGGTCATTTTGCAATAAAATTCTGTGGCATAAAGTGCATTTTCTTAAAATGCATTTTTATCACCTTTTACCATTAAAGTCGTATTAGTGGACTAAAGTTAGTGCACAGAATATTTTAAATTACTATTATTACTATTTCAAATTACTTTCTAAGTAAAATGTTTTTAGAATTTTAATACTCGTATCTCGAAATAACGCTATAATCTTATTTTTTTATCAAAATCCTCCAAACACTTCAAATTAAACAACGTTTGTGTCATTCCATCGATAGATACCCAACAAAACCATACTTTACCAAATAATGGGTAAAGTAATGTATCGACATAGGACTGCACGCATTACATTACACCTTTCTTCACTGATGAATTGTACGGACGATAAGCCTAAAAATAATGGGTGGACTCATTATCTTGTACGGCGTAAAGTAACTTGCTACTTATATGGCTACATGGTGGGAAAAAGTAATGTGTCTATAAATAGATTTTCATAAAAAAAATGTATAATTTTTAATTAAATAAATAACTTTTTTTTTATTAAATAAATAACGTGGTCATGCTGGGATTCGAACCTGGGGTCTCTGGTATTTAACAGTTAGTTAGGCTATCGATACATATAATATTTGCGTAAAATGTAAATAAGTTGTTGTGTTTCGTGTTTTCGTTCGTGATTTCAAAAATATACATCTTACCCTCATGCTTACAAAAAATCACACAGTAATGTGTCTATAAATAGATTTTCAAAAATATATATTAATAATTACTTTACGTTTATAATTCATGCAATATATAATTGATGATCGGCAAATCATTATTTTATGTTTTGAAGTAATGTAAAATGTAATGAGGTATCGTTACAAGGTAATCGATGGGTGTTCTATTATCAGTAACTCATGACTTCTTGTTGGAAAATAATGATACACGTAAGGAGTACATATTACAAGGCAATGCATTACTTTACAAGGTAATGTATTACTTTATCGCACCCATCACCAAAGTTTTGCTGGGTATGGTAATTTTTTAGTTTAATTTAACAAAAACGTGGTGTCGAAAAGGTTTATGTCAAAACTTTTTTGAAAATCGCAAAAAAAATTATAAATGCGTTTCTTTACATTTTTAATGGAATATACCATACAGAGAAATTAACTGCCAACCGTATTGAAAAGTGTATTTAAAATGGTAACTTATAAATTTATTTAGTAAAACGATATTTACATTAGACTTCTGAATATTTTTGGTGTTGTAACTAAAATTCAGTTGAATTAATCGAATTTTTTTGTGAAGACTAATGTTAAGTTGTTCCAACTGACTGAAATTTGTAATAACTAAATTTGAGTCATAGCAACCGAATTTCAGTTGGCAAATAGCTAAATTTTTCTCTGTGTGTACGCTTAGGATAGATAAATTTTGATAACTGCAAACAAAAAAAAGTCAAAAGTTATAACCCTAATGGGTACACAAACAAAATTTAATGTTAAATTTCTAACAACCCACATAAAAAGCCTGTGAGGATATGAATTGTAGGTGGGAATTAGTAAATATGAAAGGAGTTTATCTATTTATAGCAGAATTTTGTAATTTGCCTATAACATTTAACAGTAAATATATTTAAAAAATACAATTCAATCTTTAGAATTAAATTTATTTTGATAATACTAAACTTTTACTAAAATTTTCTAGCAATTCTATTTAATTTTTAAGATTTTTTTTTTTTCGTTTAATGCATTCTAACTGAATTATTTAGCTTTGTTTGCATATCACAATCATGTTGTTAACATTGTCAAAGGACGTCAATACCATAGTCATCGTTATCATCATCATTGCCCAAATCCTCAATAGAGTTTCTATTTTTTTTTTTTTTTTTCTATGGGTAAAAAACCGCACTATGCGCCCCATTGACTAGCATCGGATTTTCTCGTTTCGGTCAATTAAATTGCCGATGTTATTGCGGTAAACGGATTGTGTCTCTCACATGATTGTGTTCATATAAAAATTTCCTCAATAACAACGAATAAAAAAAAAAGTTAAATGAAATGAACAAAGATTCAAAAGATTTAAAAAACGGAACACTAGACAATATGAACAAAAATAAAATGAAAAAGTCTATATATTAAAAATACACCATTTCCAATTTTATACTATGGTATTAACCATAGAAATGTTCGTATAAAATTTGATTGTGTGCCAACTATATTTAGGTACTACAAAAAAAAAAAAAAATCTGAACGATCTGTTCCAGTAAGATTAAACAAATATAGGGAAATAGAAGATGAAACAAATATAGGGAAATTATTTAGATTTTATGAAAAATTTTGAAGATTATTTATTTAACACGTCCATAGATCAGCTAAACATTTTAAACCGTACTTTGCATCTATATGGAACAGTGCTTCATTAAGATATGTTTGTAATTTTATTATTTTTTTGTTTAAAGCTACTTCTATTGGAAATAAAGTGGAGTTCGCTTATAACGAACACCGGTTATAACGAAGTTTTTTTTTTTATAACGAACGAGTTTGCTGGTCACAGCGCAATTACTTATGTATTCCATACAAATTATGCACTTATAACGAACATCGTTTGTAACGAACTTTTTATATAACGAACGAATTTTTGTTGGAGCCATTAGCATTAAATTGCCAACAAATTTTCATTACCATTTAATTGTACTGAAATTTTTTAGCATTGGCATTTGTCGTACCAATGCTAATGAAATCACACTAATGCCTAAAATATTACTTACAATTGAGCAAAAAAAGCATTTTCTTACAAAAAAAAGGGTAAATAGTAAATAAATCACCCTAGGGATGTTTTTTAAAAATTGATCAATAGGGATCTCTCACGGACCTAGCCCATTTATATTATAAGGATATATTAATACTCCCTAGGAGCAACATTTTTGTCCCTTTTGCCCTATACTGGGCATTTTCAAAAGTCGCCATTTTAGAAAATGACTAGTATCTCGAAAACTAAGCGAAATATTGCAAAACGGACCAAATTGTTGCAAAACTTAACCTACGTATTACATTCCGATAATTCAAATGTGTTAAGTGTTCCGATTGCACTCGTTCCCCGGTTCATTCCATATCGTTCCAGTTTAAACCAATGTTCCATTTCATTACCAGAGTGATTAAATTGGTATTGTCACGTACGTATTTGGGTAAACAAATAATTTGGCTGTTTGTGGCTGTTTCATAAAAAATTAATGTCTCGAAATCATTCCCGGACATAACCCATTTGTATTATGAACGTTACTTAAAGCTCCTGTGAAGCCCAGATTTCATAGATATTCACCTTTAGTGTTTCGAAAATCTTATCGGTCAATTGTAATTTGTTTCCTTTAACTGATGCATTACTAATGGTAATGAAATTTAAAACTATTGCCATTAATCAATGAAATGAAATCAATGAAATTCACTATCATTAATTAAACAAATGGTAATGAAAATAATTTCATTACAATTAATATCAATGAAATTGTAATGAAATCATCAATTAATTAGTCCATACAATTAATTAGTTCCATGTATGAAATAAACGAACATCGCTTGTAACAAACTTTCTATATAACAAATTAATTTTTGTTGGACCCTCTTAAATGAAAAATATTTCGCTAATAGCGAACACATAAATAAATCGAAGTTTTAAAATGATAATTCATATCGCAATATCTCGAAAACCGTTAGTCCGATTTTAACATTTTTTAAATATTTATTCTTATGGGCGTTGTGGTGGTGATGGTCCCGTGTTCGAATCCCAGTGACGACAACATCAATTTAGAAAAATAATATGTATGAGTTTTCTATCACTTATATGTACCGCTGCGCCCACCTTCGGTGTTCCCATATCACTTAACCCCACCGAAGTAAAATAATGAATCAGGGCTATGAACCAAAAAGCTTCAATAAATTCGCCAACTCTACATCAGTTGGCGACCAACAACTGCTCTAAGACTTATCAACTCGCGCAATTACAGTGTTGCCATGTTTGAAGCAATTTCACCACCTTTCATCTCTCCACTAACCCCTTTCCAAAGAAAGCAACACATTAATTAATAGGGAGAATTTCTTGAGTGTTGCTTCTCTTTAAAAAAAAAATGCCAAAATTAACTAAAATGATGTTTAAAAAAAGCAGTTTAAGAAAAATTTCCAAAAATCGAAAACTTTGTTCTCGCTGGGTAATTCTATCCAAATTTTCTCAAATTCGCACCACCTAACTAGTTTTACAATAATTGCAACTATAATTGATAAACATCGAAAGTTGAAAAAGCAAATGTCACTCTAAAATACATGCGTTAAATTCGGTTTTTACCAAAATCTTATTTTATAGCCTCCACAGTAGGGCTATAACCAAATTTTTGTCATAGCACCAAGAGATGGGCAATGTTGTATTATTAAATAAACATTATTTTGGGTCATATTGCAAAAAAAAAAAACTTCACCTACAAAATTAGTTTTCTAAATTAATACAAATTATTTTTTTTTTTCATATTGAATTTCATATCATAACCCAACAAAAAATAGGGCTTACCCAGAAGCGCTTCCGGAAGGTATTATTTAATAACGAAGCGCTTCTAAATCATATCCAGAAGGCATGATTCTTGTTCGCGATGTCCCAATTGATATGTCTCTTTTAAGCAGGTGAAAAGCACTTCTTTCATGTGCTCTTAGAAGCAATAAATTTATGCCTTCATATGCAATAAGAAGCATTTTTTTTGTTTGTTGACAACATTAATGATTCATGGAATACATTCTTTGCTTCTTTGTAAGCATTATTCACAGCTTGAAAATATAGAGCTAAAAAAGTTGTTGAAGAGAACGGACGTGTTTTTTAATAAGCTCCGAAGCGTTTTTTTTTTTAAATTATAAATAAACAAGTTCTAATAAGTTTAAAATAGTTAAAAAAATATCTATTAGATACCATAAACCATTCTAATCAAAATTCGTTAAAAACAATCCATTAAAAACAATTATTGCTTTTTTTTTATTTAAAAACAATTTTTAATTTAAAAACATTTTAAAGAAAAATATTCCAACAATACATAAATAAATAAATCCATACAAATAAACAAGCCAAAATCTACTAATTATAAAGAGTTATTATTATCTCCATAAAAAAGAGTTACATATTGTTTAATAAGAGTTTTGGTCTTTTCTCTAAATGTACGTAACAAAATCTATAAAAATAAATAACAAAAAACCCCGCAAAAATATAAACAAAAACAATAAAAACAATAATACAATGAATAACCATTTAAACAACACACAAGAAATAAGAAATACAGAAGCAACTACAACAGTTATTATAACCCCCACTCAGTGTTGCCATGTATTTTTTTTCAAAAAACTGTAAGAAAAAACTGTTTTTTTAAGAAAAAACTGTTTTTTTTTTCTTTTAATAAAAAACAGTAGGAAAAACAGTTAATATGTGCATTTTGAATTCAATTGCATTTAATTTAAACATAAAACAACATAAAAAACATTAAACACATAACATATATATATACACAGAAAAAAATATTTTTTTTTGTGGACTAACTTTTAATTATACTAACAAAAAAAAATATTTTCAAATTTATGTTGTTACAGATCACAAGTTGTGCTCTGTTATAAAACTACATTTTAATTAACAATAGGAATAATATGTTTTTTCTAATGTGTACTTGTTTAAAGTAAAAAAAAAAAAATATAATATAAAAAAACATATTTATATTTATATTAATTATTTAACATATAGCAAAAAATAACTACAAAATCATAAAAAAACAAAATAATTCATCACATTTTGAGATCTTACTTAATTACATAAAAATATCAGTTATACATTTTTTGATTAAATTTGATTTTCATTTAGTTTGATTCCACACAAAATTTTAACACAAGCAAATGCTAAAAAGGGAATTAAAATGCATTGCATTCAATGTGTAGTATTATTTTTTATTGAAACATTTTGTGCAACTTTTATATTAAATTTACAAATTCAAATAAAAGAAAGTAAATCGAGCAGGTAAACTGTTAAAAACTGGAAAAACTGGAAAAAAAAGTGTGAAATTAAACAAAAACTGTTTTTTTTTCATGAAAAACTGGAAAACTGTAACGCATCCTAAAAAACTCTAAAAAACAGTTAAAACTGGCAATATGGTAACACTGCCCCCACTCATAAAAGATTAAGAGAAGTTACACAACATTCTCTTATAGGTAATCCTCATAAAACTCCAAAATTAACTGATACAGAGTCCCCACTAAAGTTCATTACAATTATGGATAAACGGTTTGATAAACTCTCTGAGCATATTAATACCAAGTTTATTGAATACAAAAATGTCCTCTTAAATGAACTTGATGAGAGATTTAATTCAATGAAGAGTGAAATACTTTCACTAAAAGACAGAGTTAATAAATTAGAAACAGTCGCGGATGAAGTATTAAGTATGAAGGATGAAACTAAATCATTAAAAACACAATTAAAGCGACATGAAAATAATACCGTGGCGTGTGATCTGCGTATAAATGGAATTCCGTTTTATCCAGAAGAAAATTTATTGGATATATTTGGATTGATTTGCTCTACAATTAGTTTGTCCATGCCTGCTATCAAATCAATCTATCGCCTAAGTAACGCAAACAATAAAAATAAAATAAATTCACCAGATGCGCCAATAATTGTCAAGATGTGGTCTCCATATGACAAGAACTTTTTCCTTAAATCCCTAGCCACTTTTAGAAATACACATAAAAGTTTTGCGTTCACATTAAATCATATTGGTCTCGGCTCAAACCATAAATTCTACGTAAATGAAAGTCTGACAGTGTCCAACTACCTAATTTATCGTGAAGCTGTACGCATGAAAAGGATAATCAAATTCATAGTGCCTTTACTATGCGTGGATTGGTTTATGTGAAGAAAACCGCTGACAGCCAGGTAATACGTATTGATTATCTTGACCATCTAAATATCTTGTTTCGCCCATCTGAGGGAGCTGACAGTTTTTTCATCGATCACCAAAGTGGTGATTTCCTTTAATATTAAATATTTACCAAAATGTATTTTACTAAAATTACCAGTGTTTTACTTTTTAATTTGTTTTATTTTTGTCAAATATAAAATATTTTTATCCTGTTTTTGTCATCTTACTATATTTTCTTACAAATTTTTATTTGCATGTTCTAATATTTTCAATTTGAAATCGTGCATTACTTTTCTGCCAATATTTGTGTATTTTAATGCACAATCCAAATAATAGCAGGGAAAATTCCAAAAACGGCACTGCAAACTTGGTTAGAATTTAACCAAACAAAATGATGGTTTACAAATCTGCCATATTAATGCTCAAAGTTTAAGGTACAAGATGGATGAATTTAGATTTATATTTGAAAATTCTGGCGTACATATTATATGCATCTCGGAAACGTGGCTTGACTCTAAAGACACAAACTTATCAGTTTCTTTAAACGGATATACCCTACTTAGAGTTGACAGGGGTAGTTATGCCGGCGGTGTTGCCATTTATGTGAAAAAGGGCTTGGTATTTAGAAACGTATGCAACTCTAGCTCTGATGATTTGGTAGAACACTTGATGATCGAGATTATTTCTGAGGAAAAAAAACTACTAGTAGGCTGCGTATATAGGCCTGATAAAAATATATGTATGAAATCATTTTTAACAGTTGTAGAAAACCGAACACTAATGTATGATGATGTTGTTATTGTGGGAGATTTTAACTGCAATACTTTAACGGATTTTAGCCTCACTACCAGTATGACATTTCTAGGACTTACATCGCCTAACACAAATACACCCACTCATTTCACGTCAACAAGCAGTACGTTATTGGACTTATTTTTTGTTAGTGATATACGCAAAGTTTTTCTTTACGATCAAATTTCTGCTCCCTGTTTTTCCAAGCATGATCTCGTCTTTATGACCTATAATTTTAAACTACGTGTACCTAATCAGTCAATTACTTTTCGTGATTTTAAGAATTTAGACTACATTTTTCTACAGTGTGAGTTTTTTAAAATCGATTGGCATCAAATATTTTACATGCTTTCGGTAGACGATCAACTGTCATTCCTTGAACGCAACATACTGAATTTGTTTAATCAATCAGTGCCACTGAAAACAAAGATAATACGGCCAACGAAAAATCCATGGTTTTCTTCAAGAATACAACAATGCTTTAATAAAAGAGATTTCGCTTACTCTCGTTGGAAAAAGTTTAAAACAACAATTTTACATAATGAGTACCGTGCTGCCAGAAATGAAACTCGTAAAACTATTAAGCAAGCTAAAGCGAAATTTTACGCTGATAAATTCTTCTCAGCCTTGGGCTCAAGACAAACATGGCAGACAATTAGAGAAATTGGCATAGGTAAAGATGTGAGCACCGAACCGGTATATATTGATCCTGATGCAGTAAATGAAAAGTTTATCAATATTCCTATGGTGGAAGCTGACATAAATTTCTACAACAATTACGTTAACAATCATGATGATACTTTAATTAACCAATTTAGTTTTGATTGTGTGAATGAAATTGTTGTTTTGAAAAGTTGTATCTCCATTAAATCAAATTCAGTCGGAGCAGACGAAATCCATTCAAAATTTCTCAAAATTCTTCTTCCTCATATTTTACCCTACGTTACTCATATATTTAATAGGATAATAACTACTAGTTGTTTTCCTACAAAATGGAAAAATTCTAAAATTATTCCAATTCCAAAAACGAAAACTGAGTATAGACCAATTGCAATTTTACCATTTTTGTCCAAAGCTTTCGAAAGAATAATTCATAACCAAATGTCACTTTTCATAAACAAACACCATCTTTTAACTGATCGACAGTCCGGTTTTCGTAAGAAACACAGCTGTATAACTGCACTGGCAGATGTTGCTGAAGATATAAGAATGGAAATTGATGCAAGAAAAACAAACTTTTTAGTTCTCTTAGATCAACCGTTGACCACAATATACTATGCTACAAGCTTGAAAAAATGTTCAAATTTTCTACAACGGCTACACGTTTATTATCGACTTATCTCAGTAATAGATATCAGTTCGTTCAAAGTATCTCAGCCAAATCAAAATTACTTCCTGTTAGAAGAGGTGTTCCACAAGGATCAATTGTAGGCCCTCTTCTGTTCTCCCTTTACGCAAATGATCTTCCGCACCAGCTACATTACTGTAAAGTGAGAATGTATGCCGATGATGTACAACTTTACATTAGCTGTAACGTATCAAATATTCAACAATGCATCACTATATTGAATGATGAACTTCAGCGGGTTAATATTTGGGCTTCGGCCAATGGACTTAGCATAAATCCCAAAAAATCAAAATGTCTTGTTATTCAATCGCGATTGAATAAAACTGTTTTGATACCCGATGTAAATTTAAATAATGAATGCATAAAAACTGTTAAATCAGCAAAAAATCTTGGAATTGTTTTTAATAACACCCTAACATGGTCTGACCATGTTAACTACGCATGTGGTCGAACTTTTTCGATGCTTAGATCGCTGTGGACAACACAACAATGCACACCTGTCAGAATAAGGACTCTTATCGCAAAAACATATCTAATGCCAATCCTAACGTATGGATGTGAATTATTTTCTGAATGTGATGCTGAAAGCAGAGATAAACTTAACTCAGTTTTCAAAAATATATCACGTTATGTATATGCGAAGAAAAGATAGGATTCCATTTCATCAATAACTACAACTAAACTCTATGGGTTCCAGTTCGATGATTTACTTAAAACTAGAGTCTTACTATTTTTACACAAGGTGGTTTATACTAAGGAGCCTGAACATCTATATAAACGTTTAACATTTTCAAATTCTACCAGAGGCAAAAGAATCATTCCTCTTAAACGTCGTTATCTTGTTTCCACATGGCAGTTCTTCATACACGCAATCCGTCTTTGGAATTCAATCCCATACAACATACAAATTATTAGTAATGCACAATATTTCAAAAAAAACATTATTATTTTGTTTTCAAATTAATTATTTTAAACTTTAAACATTAATGTTTGATTGGATGATGATGATACTTTTATACTTTTATATTTATTATTTTATTTTTATTATTTTATTTTTATTAATGTAATTACTTTTTTTTTTTTTTTTTTTTTTTTTTTTTTTTTTGATCATTTTGTTAAATTGTTTTTGTAAACTATATTATTGATATTTTTGTCCACTTTATATTTCACTATTTTAATAATATTTGATTATTTAAGATTAAGTTAATATTATTATTATTATTATTATTATTATTATTATTATTATTATTATTATTATTATTATTATTATTATTTTTTGTATTATTTCGAACGAAACGCCTTTCCTTCATATATATAATTCTATACTGTAATAAGAGACAATAGTCTTGTGTATATAATTCCGAATAAATAAATAAATAAATAAAAGAATGCATTTTGGGAAGCACAACAGAATGCATTTCCTAATTGCTTATTGTATGCAAGGCAGTGAAGCGCAATTTCGGAAGCATACAAATGTAGTTACTGCTTACAAAAATCCAGGTTATTTTATGCTGGGAATGTCAATCCAAATATAGATGTTTTGAGCAGTATGTATTTGTCCAACATACCAGTTATTATGAAAGAGATTTTTTGTAGCCGTACTTCAAATTCTAGTAAATAAATCCGAAATCTTAAAAAAACAATTTAATTTTGCTACTAAAATTTTGCGTAACTGCTTTTTTGAAAGTGACATTAACAGCATGCAAAAATACCATTTGTTTGCGTTTTAATTTTTTGTTTATTCCTTATATTTTCTGCAGTTCTTAACCGAATGTCTTCAGATTTGGAGCAAGTAATTTCTAAGATATTTATAAAAATATGTATAAAAATCAATGAAGTACTTACATCTGGCGCGTTGTTATGTCTGTTTACTTTGGTCAAGATTTTAAGTGGTTCATTCTTTATTAGTAAAATTTGGAAAAGCATTAAACTGATTTTCTCAAAAATCTTTGTTTTATGGAGTTAACCGAACTACATTCTAAAAAGTTCATATATTACTAGATGTACCCATATATGATCACCCTTGCGCGGATTCAGGCGGAGGGAGAATGGGACATTTCCTCCCCCAAAACAAAAGTTTTCAGTACAAAAAAAAAGAATTGAAATACTCTAACTTTCCTCCCCAAAACCTTTTCCTAGATCCGCGCCTAAAAATATCTTATGTATTGATACACGATTTAATTTGTAACCAAATAGAAAAAAAAACAGTAACATTTTTGTCTAAAACTACTAAAAATTAGTTCAGTAGGACGTTGCCGGAAAAACTACTAAATGTAACTGCTATTTTTTGTTTATATTAGTAAGAAAATAATAGCGAAATACATCTGTTAAATTTACCAAATTTTAGTTATATTTGATCGAATGTCCTCATGATAAAACCATATTGAACAATGCTACTAAGAACCTAAGACGAGAAATAGAAAAAAATAAAATGTCAACTTAAGCCATTATCTTTCTGAATTAACCTATGATAATAAAACAGATTTTTCACTATGGAAAGCAACTAGCAAATTAAAACAGTCTTTGTGCCACGTTCCCGCTGTCAAAAAAAATTATGGTAACTGGGCAAAGTCGAATTTAGAGAAAGCTGATGCATTTGCAGAATATTTGTCAACAGTTTTTAGTTCTAATATGAGCAATAACTAAGGCCTCGAAAATGTATTTAACAACGAAGAAGATGAGATTCCAGTTTTCTCAATAACAGAAGTCAAAAAAGAAATGAGTCGTCTTAAAATGAAAAAAAGTCCAGGATATGATCTCATTGTTTCTGGCCTTTTAAAACATTTTCCTCATCAAGGCTTAGTCAAAATTACCAATATACTTAATGCTGCTCTTAAACTAAAACATATTCCCAGCCTTTGGAAAGTGTCATAAATTATTCTGATATTAAAACCAGGCAAAAGCCCAAGCGAAGCAAGTTCTTACCGACCAATATCACTACTCATTGTATTGGGTAAACTCTTTGAAAAACTGTTCAGCAAAAGGCTTAAAAATACTATTAATGATAGAAATCACCAGTTCGGCTTCCGTGAAAAGCACTCAACTATTGAGCAAATACACCGCATTACTCATTCGATTGAAATAGCACTAGAAAACAAGGAAATATGCTCTGCTGTATTCTTAGATGTTTCAAAAGCTTTTGATGACGTATGGCACAAAGGGTTGCTTCACAAATTAAATCATCTTCTTCCAAAACAATATTGTGAAATGTTAGAATCTTACTTATCAGGCAGATTATTTAGAGTTAAACGAGATGACCAATACTCAAATCTATACCCATAAACTCTGGTGTTCCTCAAGGTAGCATTCTGGGACCTATTTTATACTTTCTGTATACGTATGACATACCTGTCAATAAAAATTGCGTTGTTGGCACGTTTGCTGACGACACCGTAGTCATGTCCATCGACAAGGACATCGATACATCAACTACTAAATTATAGGCTGCCCTGCTGGAAGTAGAACAATGGAATAACAAATGGTGCTTTAATTTAAATAGCTCGAAGTCTACACATGTAAATTTCACAAATAAAAATTGTAACTACAAGCCAGTTTACATAGATCAACAAAGATTTCCTGTCGCGAATACAGCAAAGTATCTTGGGCTGACTCTCGATGCAAAATTACATTGGAAGGAGCATGTAAAAAAGAAAAGAGAAGAACTATATATATTTTTTTTTAAAGAGAGGCAAACACTCAGGAAATACTTCCTATATTTAGTGTGTTGCTTTCTTTGGAAAGGAATAGTATAGAGATGAAAGGTGGGGAAAGATGAAGGGCTTCAGACATGGCAACACTGTAATTGCGCGAGATGATAAGTCTTAGAACAGTTGTTGCTCGCCATCTGATGGAGAGCTGGCGAACTTATTGAAGCTTTTTGGTTCATAGCCCTGATTCATTATTTTACTTCGGTGGGGTTAATTGCTATGGGAACACTGAAGGTGGACATTGCGATACGTATGAGGGATAGAAAAACTCATACATATTAATTTGATGTTGCCGGGCACCGGGGATCGAACCCGGGACCTTCTGTGTAAAAGTCCAACGCGCTAACCATTACACCACAACGCCCACAAATATATATAGAGAAAAATACAAATGGCTCATTGGTAGAAAATCGACTCTCTCAACTCATAACAAGCTTATGATTTACAAACAAATCATTAAACCAGTCTGGACTAATGGAATCCAAATCTGGGGATGCGCGAAGAATAGTGTGCTTCAAATCATACAAAGATTCCAAAACAAAGTGCTACGATGCAGATATCCACAGAGATCTAAAAATCAAAACAATAGCTTCAGGAATACAAACCAGATCTGAAACACATGAAATTTAACTGATACAACACATTAATCCTGAAATCCCGCTCCTTCTAAACAATTCAGGTCTACAAAGGAGATTAAACCGCTTCAAGCCACATGATCTTAAGTGGGCGCTTCAACCAGTAGGATGTTTTTATAATAAAACTCCGTTTTCTGTTTATGTCAAATAAATTTCACAAAAATCATCCAAACTAAACTGCTAGTTAGTCAATTTTTGGCTAGTCGTAGTCTGTAAGTAAAGGGTGGTTAAATTGTAAGGGCCGATGTTGAATGTGAACCACACCTAAACGCCAAGTTTTTTCCGAATTTTATTTGACATTTCTCTATTTCAGACTTACTCAATTTGAACCATGGAGAGATACACAATCCAACAACGTGTTAAAGTTATCCAGACTTATTATGAAAATGGGCGTTCAAATCAAAATGCATATCGTGCACTTCGTGATTTTTTTGGTCAATTTGATCGCCCAAATGTGCGTACAATCGCAAAAATCGTGGAAAAATTCGAGCAAACCGGGTCTGTAGAATATGTGAGAACACCAGTGCATGCTCGTACAGCTCGTACTGCAGAAAATATTGCTGCTGTTCGCGATAGTGTGGCTGAAGAGCCGTCCACCTCAACTCGTCGTCGTGCCCAACAATTGCACCTCTCACGCTCGTCGTTGATGAACATTATGCATAAAGACTTGCATTACACGCTTACAAGGTGCAATTGGCTCAAGAACTAAAGCCTCTTGACCATTCCAAACGTCGTGAATGGGCAGAATGGTGGCAAGAAATGGCAACAGTGGATGATCAATTTTCGAAGAAAATCATCTTCAGTGATGAGGCACATTTTCAAATCAGTGGATTCGTCAACAAACAGAATTGCCGCATTTGGGCGAATGAGAATCCAAGAGTGATTGTCGAAAAACCAATGCACCCACAAAGAGTGACTGTTTGGTGCGGTTTATGGGCTGGCGGCATCATCGGGCCGTATTTTTCCAAAATGAGGCCGGTCAGGCAGTTACTGTGAATGGTGTTCGCTATCGTGAGATGATAACGAACTTTTTATGGCCCGAATTGGAAGATATGGATGTGGACGATATGTGGTTTCAGCAGGACGGTGATACTTGCCACACAGCTAACGAAACAATGGCTCTTTTTGCGCAACAAATTCAATGGCCGTGTTATCTCACGTAATGGCGATGTCAATTGGCCGCCAAGATCATGTGATTTGACACCGTTGGACTTTTTTATTTGGGGTTATTTGAAAGAAAAGGTGTACGTCAATAAGCCAGCAACAATTCAAGAGCTAAAGGATGAGATAATTCGGCACATTAACGGCATAGAACCTCCATTATGCCTCAGTGTCATCGAAAATTTGGACCAACGGATAGAGGTGTGCCGCCGTGGTCGCGGCGCCCATTTGGCCGATATTTTGTTCCATACATAATTGAGTAATACCAATATATCATAATAAAATAAAATTACAATAATTTCCTAAATAGTTTGTGTTTTATTCAAAATCAACATCGGCCCTTGAAATTTAACCACCCTTTAAATTGTATTGAAAATACTGTTTAATAAAAAAAAATAAAAAATATTTGATCTAAATTGTTGTAAATTTATCTAAATCTGCTAAGATCAGCAAAATGTTTGTTTAATATTAGTACATAAAAACAATTTAAGTTTTCAAGGTTTTTTTTTAGATTTTTTTATGTGAATAAAAATTTTACTTTCTGAAATCAGCATTTTACAATTTTTAAGCAAATTGTTCTAATATACTGTTATTTGCGTTTAACAAAATTTAAGGCGTGCGCCCCGGTAGGCTAGTTGGTAGCGTGCCGGCTTATCAGTGCGGTCCCACCAGAGGCACTGGTATGTTTTCGCTAAAATGCGCCGAAGGCCATAGTAGCTAGTGCTCGGTTAGGGTAATAGTATATAATTTGTAATTATATGATTATTTATTAATAAAAAAAAAAATTTAAGGCAAATGCAGCAAAAGCTTGGTTGAAATTACAGTTTTTGTTTGCAGTTTTTTTGTCTACAAACATTTAGCAAAAGTTCTTGCTGATTTTAGCGGAGCCATAATATTCAAGTCGAATATAACTAAAACTTTGCAAATTTAGCAATTTCATTTTTGTTGTTCTTATCTTGTCAATATTTAGAAGAAAAGATCTGTTAATACTAGCAGTTAGAAATGCAAAAACTCCAAACAATCCTTTGAAGTTGTCACACGATTACGTTTATGATCAATTGAGAGCAAACGCGGCACCCATCTTGCAGGCAGCTTTCTTAAACCCAACTGATCATTTAAAATCGAAACCACACTGCCATATGAAATGCCTATGGCATTAACAATCTCACGATCTTTACTTTTCGATCGGCCATCACCACATCATGGATTTTTTCGACATTTTCGGGTGTATTGACCTCAATTGGCCGTCCAGAACGTTCAGAGTCATTTGTACTTGTGCGACAACAACGAAAGTCAGAAAACCACTTTTTTACCATTGAAATCGACGGTGCAGAGTCCCCATAGTATTTATCAAGCTTTTTCCTTAGTTTAATTGACGGTTTTTTTCGCAAAAAATAATGTTTAATGAGCCCTCGAAATTCTCTTTTTTCCATTTTTAAAAAAATCCGCGAGTTTGTATGTTTTGAACAGCTGTTAAACGCAAAGTAAATGACGGGACTTGCTCAAAATTTGGCAGTAGTCTATTAACAGGTGGTGCTTGATGGGAGCAGTACTACGAATAAAGTTCGAAAAGTCACGGACTTAGTGATCCGCCCACGTATCATCAAATTGTCAAGTTTTGAGGCCCCTTAACCCATTAACGCCCAAATTAAATCTGGTTTAGAAAATTCAGTGAAAATATATTTGTATCATAGGCAAAGACGTTAAGTCAAAGTGAATTCAAAATTGTAAGAAATCAAAATTGTAAGATATTCTTGAAAATTGTCAAGCAAAAACAGCTCCCCTAATTGAACCTAATCGAAATTCGGTATTGCAAGTCTTAATTAAACAGCTTTAATAAGTGCATTAATAAATAGTTAATATTAATAATATCCATCATATCAATTTGCTGTCAAATGATGTGAATTTAAACTATCAATATATTATAAGATTAGAAAAAAATTTAGTTTTTTAACTTTTAAATTTTATGGTTGTCAGATAATAGTTTATTTAAATTTTAAGACACAAAAAAGCAAGAATCTAGGTTTCCTTATATGGGGACAGTGGGCGTTAATGGGTTAAGAAAAGATCTGAAACTAATTTTAAAATGGACCGTTCTAATTAGGATCTCTATCGTTAGAAAAGCTCAAAACACTTTAAAATCTAGGAAATAAAACTTATATAAATTTGCCATCTATATGCCCCGCTAGATAGGTCGATTGTTTTTTTGTTTTTGCACATCCTCTGCTACGCAATGTCCTTGACAGGAAATGGTGTAATTGAAAACAACCACACATTCAAATGTGTACAAGCAAACATGTTGCTATATTCGCCTGTTGGTATTTATGTGTGCAAATGCAAGTACACTAAAAAAAATTAGTTAAACATTTTGTTAAACGTCTATTTAAAATATTTAACTAACTTAAAGCAATTTTTTTTTGCTGAAATTGAAGTTTTACTAATAAACTAATTTTGAACTAATGTTTAACTAGTTTTTGCTGCTGCCAAAAATTGTGCTGATAAACACGTCCATAAAACTGAGAACAAATAAAAAGAACTGATATATATGTCGCAGCTTATCTAGACAAAGTAGAGAGAAAATAAGAGATACAAATAAACACAACCATTATAAGACTTCATTTATTTCATTTTTGCTTTTGTATACATAACTAAAAAATCAAAGGACGCTGCAAAAATTTCATTATGAAATTGTTTTTGATTACAACAAGTCGATCTTCATTTGCATTGAACTAAGTGTCAGCTAAAAATGAACAGAATTTACTAATTTTTTGCTAAAAATCAGCTCATTGATTTTCAGCAAAACACATTTGCAGATATTAACAATTTTTCTGCAAGGACCCTCCCAGCAAAAATTTTGCTGACTAAACTAACTTTTTTTGCTAACGGACTTTTTCTTTTGAGTGTACTTATAAACTTTGAAATGCATATTGTTGCATCCATAGTAGTACCAGTATGAGAGTAGTATTAAGTGAACATAAAAGACTATATTCAGACAATTCAATACTGAGTTGTGGCAGTCGGTCAGCAGATAAATCAATTATTGTAAGAGGACTTATGTTTGCTTTTGCTTTGTAGTAGTTGTTTGCATTATACAGTAAAAGTGTAGTAAAATTCAAGAGTACGACAGAACATCCAACAAAAAAAAAAAAATATATAGAAAATGTCACATTCAGCACTTTTGTTTGTTAGTGGTAATGGTAGAGAAGAAATTTTAGATTTTTTGGGGTGCATAAAATAAGACTATATGTCTGGTTTTATTGTTGAATGCACAACAATATTGGATTTTTTGTAAAATATTCTTTTTTTTTTTGCTATAAATCGTTTATTATTTGAAAATGTTTATAAAGAATTTTTAGTTTATGAGTTTATTATATCAAGTTCCTATCAACATTGATGTATAATGTGAAGGCTGTAGGAAAATTGACAGATCACAAAATATTTTGTGGTGAATAAACTGTTTAAAATATATCACGACAATTTGGACACATGTAATAGTAATTAGAAGAATTTTAAACATAAAAAAGAGTACTCTAGAAAGTATATAAAAAAAAAAAATCCATGGATATACGTTATGAGCTAATTTTAAAATTTTCATCACCTGTTGAAATTAATTTCAGACGTCTCTTATTTTTTAAACTTTTTTGAGGAAAACTTTTTTGAGGTAAACGATGGGCAGGCTTAGATAGAATATATTTGAAAACTAGAAATATTTGAAATAGATGGAGTATATTTTAAAACTTTCACGTTAAAAAGTTTTCACCTTAATTAAGAATTGACTTGACGTCCATTTAAATGTAGACAAATGTAAAAAATTACTTGAAACTTGCAAGTTTTTTTTTTTTTTATTCATTTCATTTCATTTCGTTTTTTTTTTTTTTGCTCGTAATTTTCTTATCCAAACCAATACATAACAGAGTCACTAGACTTTGGAGATACATTCACTAGAAAGTTATTTCCATATCGCTGCTTAGTGAAAGTTGTATGGTGGTTTACAAGTGAAAACAAAATTTACCGATTTTTAAACTTTCGCAATTTTTTCCATTGGCATTTTGCTCAGTTTAATAGAATTAAGTTTTGAAAATTTATGTACAAAATGATGTAATTTCAAAACAGTTTGAGGTATACCAAGTTCATGTCAGCGCACCACTGGGAAACGAACATGACAAACTTATAAGGAATTGGATTAATTTTTAAAAAAAGTTAATAAAGTCAATAAAAAATGTTTGCTTGGAGGATCCTTGCAGAAAATCACCAAAAAAGTTAGTTGATTCAGCAAAAATTTGCTGAATTTAAAAATTTTTTCGTAAGGATCCTCCCAGCAAAAATTTTGCTAACTTTACTGACTTTTTTGAGTGTATGTTTATTAGTCACCCATTTACACTTATATTAGAAATTTGTTTGCATATTGCATGAACTGAGTGAGTTTCTTATTACTCAGCTCATCCGAGTCAGATAGGCATTTTAAAATACTGAAGCGCAAAAATTTAATAAACTTTTTTTTAAATTTTGCGAAATTTGTTTGTTTTTTTTTTCAAAAAAATTTCTTGAGAACTGTAGTTGGGTATCTTGAGTGAATGTTTACAACGGATTAAATTGAAAAAAAAAAATTAAATTTTGTTCATTCCTACACACAGAGAATTTCTTAGGCGAGTTTTAATGCAATTTTTTCACTAAACTAATGAAGTTTTCTTCACAATATTTTTTTTTTAAAGAGAGGCAACACTCGGGAAATACTTCCTATATTTAGTGTGTTGCTTTCTTTGGAAAGGGATAGTATAGAGATGAAAGGAAGATTAAGGGCTTCAGACATGGCAACACTGTAATTGCGCGAGATGATAAGTCTTAGAACAGTTGTTGCTCGACACCTGATGGAGAGTTGGCGAACTTATTGAAGCTTTTTGGTTCATAGCCCTGATTCATTATTTTACTTCGGTGGGGTTAATTGCTATGGGAACACTGAAGGTGGGCATTGCGATACGTATGAGGGATAGAAAAAAAACTCATTCATATTATTTTGATGTTGCCGGCGCCGGGATCGAACCCGGAACCTTCTGTGTAAAAGTCCAACGCGCTAACCATTACACCACAACGCCCAATGGTCGTATGAAATTTTAAATAAACAACATGAAATTGTTCATTAATTTTTATGAAGAACTGCTTTCGTTCAATGAAAAGTTTCAGTGGCCTAATTCCAGATTTTCATTTGGATCTTGCACATCAAACAAGTTTTCAATTTATTTTTTGATCAATGGTTATAACCTTTAACTTTAAACTCATATGTATATTAGTTCTCATGTAGTGAGTAAACTAGATCTATCAACACATTCCTGAAAGGGTCAAATAATAAATTTGAAAACAAAAAACTCTATAGATTATTTGTCAGGACAATATCCTAATGAAGAAATATAGAGTATGGCCTCGAACTTGAATAATTTTCATTTTAATTTTCATTTATTTTTTATTTAATAATATTACTAAATAATACAGTTGCAGTGCGCCCCGGCAGGCTAGTTGGTAGCGTGCTGGCTTATTCAGTGCGGGGGTTGTGGGTTCGATTACCACCAGAGGCACTGGTTTGTTTTCGCTACAACGCGCCGAAGGCCATAGTAGCTAGTGCTCGGTTAGGGTAATAGTATATAATTTGTAATTATATGATTATTAAAAAAAAAAAAAAAAATAATAATACAGTTGTAAAGTTATAAGTTTTAAGAGTTTAGATTACAATCCCTTTTATGCTCAGAAATACTATATATACGAAAATAATATATACATGTTTTATTATTATAATTTCGAAGTTAAGAAAAATTTACAAAAAAAAAACCTTATTAAGGTAAAAAAAAACAAAAGTCTTTATAAAAAACAAGATTAAAAACAAAAATTTAAAAATTTCATTGACCCAACGTGATATAAATAAAGTCTGAATTTAGGCATCTGGAATTTAAGTGCTCAACAATTTGACTAAGTTTAGTCTCAATCATTTCCATGTTAACTAAATAGTCTAGTCTTCTAGTTGGAAAGTGCCAAGGTAATTTTAAAATAAGTTTCAGCAATTGGTTTTGAGATATTTGTAGTTTTCCAAGATGACATTTGGCAGATTAAGCCCACACTGGAGCTCCATAGAACATGATGGATTAAAAAATTACTTTAACAATTTTAAGTTTGTTTTCCAATGAGATATAATGAAAAAATTCATTGATATCATGCAGATAATTCTCTCAGTGCAGCTGATACAGCGCCAGTTTTGTCAAACATCGTAATCAATTTCAGATATGTTGTGGAGAATAACCCGTGTTTATTTTTAGATGCTCAGTCTGATGTTTAGGCATTACAACACTCAAAATAAAAAATATAGTAAGATCATCAAAAAATTTTGCTGAGCCAGCAAATTTTATTAAGGAGGGCGCTTGCGATAGCTGAAAATCAGCGAGCTGATTCTCTGAGTATAATTTCTGGCAAATAAGTAGCTCTAAATACAATTAAATATCACAATAATCGCAGTTTAATTTTTAAATTCTAATATATATACTGAGAGAATTATCTGCATGATTTTAATAAATTTTTGCATTGGTTCTATGAAATGTGACTAGAACTCGTCCATTGAAACTTTTCATTAATTTAATGCAGTTTTTTCAAAGAACATAATGAAAAATGTCATGTTGTTTATTGAAAACTTCATATAACTAATGAAAAAGTTTCATTAAAATTAGTTACATTAAGACTATGAATCTTTTTCATAAAATTCAAAAAATTTTTCATTACATTGTGAAGAATACTTCATCAGTGAAACAATTTCAGTAAAACTCGTTCCAGAAATTCTCTTAGTGTCTGACAAACATTTTTTAAGTGTGATTTTATATTTTTTTTTGTGCAATATATATTTTGAAGTATGATAAATACAATGAGATCTATAAATTCATGAAACTTTAACTTTATTCAAGCAAAAAGTGTAAGTTTAATCATTTTAATTTGCTTTAAACTTAATACCACCATAATTTGCGTTCCGTTAATGACAAATGATTAACGCAGCTAGAGTGAACATGATCGACTATCGGTTAACATAAATACAAAATTATATTCAGGTCTTAAAAATAATTGTACAATATTTTACCTCAAAGTGTGGAAAGCTTTTGAAGTTCCTCTTATAGAAAAGTTATAAAAGTTATAAAATTTTAACATATTTTATGATATTTTAGAAATCGTTTCAAAATAATTTTTTTTAATTTTTTTTTTATTTTATTAATTAATAATCATATAATTACAAATTATATACTATTACCCTAACCGAGCAGTAGATATTATGACTTGCGTCAGGTTGTAGCGAAAGCAGGTCTGAGCCTCTCGTGGGAATCAAACCCACGACCACCGTACTGATAAGCCTGCACGCTACCAACTAGCCTACCGGGGCGCACTCAAACAAAATTATAATTTGACTTTCTATTAACCTTTAACTACGGACGTGGTCGTAAATTTGACACCATTTACTTGTGTTGTTTATGTTAACAAATTTCACCTCCGTAGTTAAAGGTTAAATCGAAAAATGTATGAAAATTATATTTTTTAATTCAATTTTGAATTTGGCAGTAAAGTAGCGATATCAGTTAAATATCCGCTGACACCATATAAAAATATATTTGCGATTTGACTGTATTTTCGTAACATTTCCAAAAAAAAAAAAACTTCTAAGTACACTTCTTCATCATTTTCCTACCAGTCATTAAATATTATTTTGTGTATTCTTAATATGATATCAACTTTTAAGTATTTTCTGCTTAATTTAATTGACAAACTTTATTTTTCTTCATTTTAGTTTTTTTCATAAAAGGAAATAACCAATAATATTGTTAGAAATCCGTTTAAAATAAAAAAAACAAAATTCAAAAGAAAATTGCATGAAATTGAAAGTATATCAAATTATTTGGTAATAAACTTTTGCTTGAAATTTCATACAGAAACGACAATAGATATTTTAGTAAAAATCAATTTATTTAATTTTTTTTTTTCATCATCGTTAGAAGATATTAAACATTATATTATCTCATAATAGTAGGTAATAATGGTTGGTCACGTGGCCAGCGGCCAGTGGCAGTGTGAAATTAAATGTAATTTGTTGTTTGTATTTTACGTTTAGTTGATAGACCACAAACCAAAGAAAAAAAAAACTAAATTAAGTGTAAAATCGTATATGTCTTTATATATTTCACCCCCCAGCAGTACATTACACTTACCACACACACTTCATCTCTTAAGCATCATATATATAAGATCATCAAGAGTAATTCAGTACGAAAATTGACGCAAACTACTAAACAATACAAAATTGTTAAAAAAAAAAATCGGAAAATTTTTGTTCTTAACAAAAAAAAAAAATAAATAAAATGAACTAAAACGTATTTGTGCCACAAATCCATCACTCTGTCATAGTAAATGGTCCATCAGTCGCATTTTCTATCACCATTACCTCCCACTATTTTTAACTTATACACAATAAGGGTATTCAACACATAGTGTAACAGAATTTACAATAAAGAAAAATTAACAAACAGCAAACAAGCTCCAAAATGATTCAGAAAAGTGCTCCAAATACAAGGGCGGTACCAAAATTCGCCCACATGTCGCAGAGATGGTAATAGGAGTTTGAAAAAATTACTTTGGTGAAAAGTGCAAACTTTTACAACATATATTTTAAGTTTCAAGGCTCCACTTAGTTTAGTATCTCAAGTATAGGAAAGAACTGAGTCTTTTGATGGAAATCCTCACGGGACACTCGACACTTAGGGCCCATCTCCACCGCATTGGTAGGGCGAACTCGGAAGTGCGCAGGGCCTGTGGGGAGGACGAGGAGACCTTGCAACACTATCTCTGTGAATGCCCGGCATTTGCCGGTATCCGGGTCGAAATACTATCCAGTGACCCAATATCCACATTAGGGGCATTGGATGGAAGAAGTTGAGGAGTTTCGTCAGTGCGACGGAGTTACCGGGGTAGAAAGGTGACATAGGACCGATTGTTTAGAGCGCATAACAAGCCGACATTCTGGCTTAAGTGTAAGTCCTCAGGGACTTGAGTCGGATTAGGGAAGCATTTTCCCTTCTCCGAATCCTCTTTTCGACCTAACCTAACCCTAGTTAAGTATTTTTTGAGCCATAAAAATAAACGATCTCTGGAAATTTTTTAACATGGAATTGGTCCCCGCTATGTAATTAAAAAATTTCATTTGAAAGTTCTTCGTTCAACCAATACTAAAGCCGAGCTAGATTCTACTCTGAGGGAGTCTGTTCCTTCGTTCAGAACTGTAAAATGATGTGTGGTAGAGTTTAAACGAGGCCGTACCAGCTGCCAAGGCGTACACCGTAGTGGTCGATCAATTGAGGTGTCCACGCCAGAAAACGGTTAAGAAAATCCACAAAATTGAATTGGATGACCGTCGGCTGAAGATGTGTGAGCTGGCTGAAACGATAGACATTTCAAAGAGTGCTACACATCGCATATTGGCCGAAAATTTGGAGATGAGGAAGCTGTGCTCAAACTGGATGCAACATTTGTTCACAAAAGAACAAAAACACGGTGGTGAAGATGTTTCAATAGAGTATTTGGCGATGTTGCGATAAAGCCGAATTTTGGCATCGATTTGAAACCATAAATGCCACATGGGACAAATTAATAGTCAAAGCAGTGCCCTGGAATGGGAGAACCGTGTACAAAGAAGTCGAAGACAGTTCCATCTGCAGGCAAGATCATGGCGTCTGTTTTTTTGGGATTAGGCGCCTTCAAATTATTTTCTCTTTTCAAACTTTAAAAAAATGGTTAAGTGGCAAACGATTTCCGACAATGAAGAGGTGAAGTCTGAGGTTGATGGCTATTTTAAGGAGCTGTACAGTTCTTATCGAAGCTATTCAATAGTTTCAATGGGCTGGGAAAAGTGGCTGGAAAAAATGTATCGAGCTAAAATGAGATTATGTTAAGAAATAAAGAAAATTTTTCACAAATTTATTGTGTTTTCTTTGTTGGGTCGGCTTAGTTTGGGACAACCCTTGTTTGGGACAACCTTGTAAAAGTGGTTTATTCAAAAGAGCCTCATTTTATGATAGAAAAATTACTAAGAACAGATATTTAAAAAAAATTGTATTGGCTCAAAAATCAATAATTTTTTATGATTCTTTTTCAAAGGCCCATATTTTTTAGTCCAAGAAATTTGGTAATTTTTGAGCACAAAAAAACACATTTTCAACATTACTCCCTCTGATTTTAGTTAAACTTGGTGCAAACATTCTTATAGTTAATTTGGAATTTACGTGTTTTTTATTCTTTTAAAATTCGTTATAGTTTGCGTTCGTTATCGCTGCTCAAAGTTATTTGAATTTCGAACTTCTGAACACGTCAACAGAATATTAAAAATTTGGTGTCATTTGAAAGCTCGAATCCTCTTCTTTAAACAGTGTTGCCCAAAAATTAACTATTTTCGCGAAAAGCATAACGATATTCAAAAAATTTTCATAATTCGCGAATATCTCAAAAAACCCACAATTGATTTTTCTGATAATTAGTTTGCATTTAACTCAAAGTATCACTGACAACAAATAAGTTGGGAATCAAAGGCTTTCAAAAATAGAGGAAATTTTTCCGAAAGTAGTTTTGATATTTATTAAAAATTGTTGTATACTTTCATAGCACCCTACGACAAATTTCAAAATTTTTTGCCTCACTTGGGAAAATCCATATACATGTTAAACAGGAGACCACATTTGTTTAGACTGCGTACTCAGACTTTCGTCCTATCACATCCTATGTTCAAATAATATATTCTTTTATTATTATTATTATTATTATTATTATTATTATTATTATTATTTATTAATAGATATAAAATATTTAACATTTTCATTTACATTGGTATATTTAAATATTTTATCTATTTGTGGCTTAACATAAGTGTTGTAAGCCAGATTGACACTTTGCTAGTTTATATGAATTCAAATTTAATACATACATATATATATTTTTTTTTTTTTTTTTTTTTTTTTTTTTAATAGTTACATTTTATCAAATTTAGAAATTCTATTAATATTTATACAAATAAAAGTTTAAAAATCGAACTCATTTACAATTAATTTTCTATATTTTAAACAGATTTCAAGATATTTATATAAAGATTTAAAATTTATGCCATTTAGTATTGTTAGTACTTCATTAATATTTAGTTGCTTTTACCAAAATATTTTAGTCTATATTCGTTATAAATTGGACAAACGCCTATAAAGTGTAGTGTATTTTCTGTAGCATCTAGATTGCAGATTGTGCAGATGCCATCTGAGTTGTTTCTGAAGCTTCTGGCGTTAATATCGAGTAGTCCACCTCTAGCTCTAATTAATAAACTAGTAGCTCGGGATGAAAATTCATTCAATAATGGTGCAGTATTGTATTTTAGTTGGGAATAAAGATCATGAAACTGAGAGTTTTTTGCAGTAGCAATATTGTCCTCTTGTTCTTGATTTTCTAGTAGATTCACTATTGATTTCCAGTGTGAGCACAAAGGACTAGAATCATGAGGATTAAATCGAAGAGTTTGACAGAGTGAAGCCCAGTCTTTTGCCCAGTAAATATTTTGTTCTATAACTTTCCTTGCTAGAATATTTGGGAGTCTGTTTTGATTCATATTTAGAACCTTATTTATATAACAAAATGCAGTTTGAGAGTTGAAATGTATAGTGAGTTTAGGCCAGTTTCCAGGTAAATCATGTAATTAGGAGTTGTATCCGGTAAGTATAGCATCTTTTTTAACGAAAAATCGCATTAACTTCTCTACATCATCATATTTTTGGAAACCCCAAATTTGTGCAGCATAAAACATAATGGATCTAGAGGCAGCATCGAATATTTTGAGCTTGTTAAATTTTGATATTTGTGGATTTTTTATGTACTTTAGCCAAGTTGAATTAATTGCTAATTTAGAGTCAGCCAATTTGTTTTTTAAATGTTTTTTAAAAGATAAGTTATATGTAATTTCTACGCCAAGATATTTATAACTGTTAACGATTTCTATTATTTCTTCTCCAAAATGCCAACTCAGATTTCTAGGAATTCTTGTACCTGCGCGGAATATCAATATTTTGGATTTATTAAGATTGGCATTTAGACCCCAGGTAGAACAATAACTGTAAAGAGCGTCAATCATATTTTGCAATTCAGATGAAGATTCCGCCAAAACAACAATATCGTCTGCATATAGAAGGATTTTCACATTTGTATCTGCAATGTTCACACCACCAGGAAGCTCGTTTACTAGATCATTAACGTACAATGAAAACAGGACTGGACTTAAAATACAACCCCGTTTTACACCGATATCAATAGCGAACGGATCAGAAAAAGAGTTACCATCCCATATTTGACTTTTATTATTTCGTATGCAGATTGCAAAATTCGTACTATTTTTGAAGATAAACCAAGGCAAGAGAGTTTATAAAACAGACAGTTTCTAGGAATTGTATCAAAAGCGCATGAAAAATCCACAAAAAAAGCATACGTATTTTTGCCATTAATTTTGTTAAGGTTCACAATATTTATTAAATTAAAAATATTGCCTACAGTTGAGTAGTTTTTTCTGAATCCCGCTTGATATTCATTTAATATATTATTATTCTCTATCCACTCAGTTATGCGATTTAATAAAATAGAGTTGAAAATTTTGCACAGAGTATCTATTAACGATAAACCTCTATAATTAGACGGCAGGTTCGGGTCCCCCTTCTTAAAAAGTGGAATCAAAATTGATTTTCGAAAACTTGTTGGAATTTTCTCATGTAAAAATATTATGTTAAAGATTGATAATATTTCATTAACAAAACAATCAGGTGCATATTTGTAAAATTCATAACAAATCCCGTCATATCCCGGGGCTTTATTTTGCTTTAGATTTCTCATTACTCTAGAGATTTCACAAAATTCAATCGGTGAATCCAAAATTGCATCCGTAACATATGGCATGGACCAACTTACCGAATGATTGTATTCATTGTTTTGAAGCATGGAACTAAAATGTGAAAGAAAATCGTCAGCGTTCAAAATACCTTTAACCTGATGTGTTTTGGACCTCAACGAATTAGCCAACTTCCACCAATCACTGCTACATTTCACACTATTTAGCTGTTCAATGTTTTTATTATATAATTCAAGCTTTTTTATATTACAAGTTTCTCGGTATTTCGTTCTAGCCGAAAAATAACGCAATTTGTTTATACTTGTATGTTTTTTCCTGTATAACCTGAGCCTTTTCAACATGTGTTTTCTAGAGCGCTCACACTTCCAATCAAACCATTTTTGTTTGGGTTCAAAAAAATTTCTGCCAGCGTTTTTGACATATGCTTGTTTAATTTTAGTGCTAACTGATTCCACTAATTCATCTACTGATACATTAGCTTGGAGACTTACGGTTCTAGCGATTGAGCTGAGTTTTTCCACATATTTAGCCTTAAATTTGTCATTCCAGCGCAACTTCAAAAGAGAGGATTTATCATTTGTATTGAGGTCTAAACAGGCAGTCTTTATCCTTAGGCATACGGGCATATGGTCAGAGTATGGTTTCGAAGCAATCCTAAAACCATCCACATATTGTAAAAAGCTATGTGAGCAAATACCATAATCAATTACAGAATTACCCCTACCGCCATAAAAAGTGAATTCACCTTGAGCATAGTTTTCAGTTCTTCCATTTAGCACAATACCACCAACATTTTCAATCAAATTTATTAGTTTTCTACCTTGGGCATTCAATTCTTTGTCCTTTGAGCATCTGTTTTCTCGAATGTGAGGTAATTCATATAAAAAGTTTTTGTCCAAAATTTGTTCTTCCTGAATTCTAGCATTTAGATCGCCAAGAATGCAGTAGTTTGTAGAGCTTATATCTTTTAAAAATTCTTCAAACTTTTCCATATCGCTATTCCATTTTGTACAGTTTAAATATCTTGGGATAAAATAAAAAACAGTTTTCTCTAGTGTTGATGACAGTACTATATTATCAGACAAATTAACAAATTTAAATTTATAAGTTCTTTGGAGTTCCTTTCTAAAAACCATACAAACAGCCCCCGCTTGCTCGCCCAGCACTATTTGTTTTCTTCGCTGCTATCCAATTTAAAGTGTAGTTTTGAAAATACGATGCATAAAGTTGTTGCTTTTCAGCGATGACGTGGGTTTCAAACAAGAAAAACACATCAAATTTATTTAAAAACGTTAAAAAATTACCAAAATTAATTGATTTAGAAAGATTAGCTACATTATAAGATACTAAATGGCATAATTTAAATTGCTATTCTATATTGTTATTATCTAAATTATCACCACCACTGTACTGTTTATCTCTAACGACGACATCAATTAAATAGTTGCACTCCGCCAAAATGGTTTTTAAATACTCAGCATCTTTAGTATAATTAGCCATAACTTTCCCCTTTGACCACGTATACTTTGTATTGTTTATAAAAATACAAAATTCTCCAAGCCGTACTTTTAGATTTTTCTTAGTTTTTAAAATGTTTTTACTAAGTTGTCTGAGGTTATATCTGACACTTTGTTCCTCTTCCGTGTAATCCTTTTGAATGTACATTTTTTGACCTTTCAGCTCTTTTTTAGCAGCAAGAACGTTATAGGCCTGCATATTTGACTCCAGGCTAAACAAGAAGGATTTCCCTGAATAAATCATACGCGTTGACATTACATTAACATGCACATTTAGCACATTTGAACATAGGTTTAAAAATTCATCTTTGGCGGCATTTACAGTGGTACTGTTGAGACCAGTTACAACAACGTTTGATGACCTTGATTTACGGTCAATAAATTCAAGACGTGATGTTAGTTTCTTGATGTCATTTTTCAGTTTCATATTTTCTTGCTTCAGCTCATCTATGTCGGATTTGATATCAACTAAGTCTGACTTTTTCGCAACATCTTTGAGTTTGTCATCAAGAACACTGCTAAATTTGTCCCAGGAGAAGACGTCTTGATTTGTGGTTGACATAGCGTTGTTTTGGTTTGTATTTTGGCAAGACAAATGTTTTTTACTGGTTCTGTTTTCTGTGTGATCGGGTGATATTGAATTGAGCGAGCGCTTATTATACATCTGTTTTTCTTTCTATTATGTGTAGTTTTTAATGATTTTGCTAACTTCACGCAAATTTTCCATTAAAAACTTGGCAGCACTTTTTGTAAACAGCAGGTGAAGCACACTATCCAGAAAGGCAAATGGTGATACAAAAACAACAAATAATATTAAAAATGAAATAATTTCACTATAAAACTGCAGCAATCACACAGATTTCAACAAAAATAGCCAATTTCTACGTTTTATTGATGAATTTTATCAATTTCACAGCCTTCCACTTAGGTCTTTACAGGCACCAGCAATATTACAGCCTTCTAACAATTGGCCACGGTCACCCGTGTAAAAAATGAGTTTAAAGCCGCTTTCCGAATTGAATTCCAAGAGAATAAAATTTAGTGCAACAATACAAATGATTTTCAAGCAACTTCGATAAAAATGTTAATGCTCAAACTTTTATTTTTATAAAAATTTAAAAAATATATTGCAGCAATAAAAAATTGTACACTTTGACACTTCAACAACAGGGTTGCCAAAAACGACTTTTAAATTTAATTTAAGTACTTGTACTCATTTAATAATGCCAATATGGGTAACAGATAAAAGGTCATATTCTGTGCTATTCCACATAACTATTGGTCGTAATATTTCAGGAGCAAAAATTTTAGAAATGTCCGTTTAAATATTTTACCCTTTAATATCCTTGATTGCTTTAACTTTCGTCGAAAAAAAAAAATTATCTAAAAGTTTTGACTACACTGTAAAAAGTACACCCAAAAAAAAGTTAGTAAAGTCAGCAAAAAGTGTTGCTGAGTTAGGAAAATTTTAGTCAGGAGAATGCTTGCTAATGTCAGAAAAATCTTATGCTAAAAATCAGCGAACTAATTTTTAGCAACAAAATTAGTAGAGTCAGCAAAAGTTTTCACTTAGTTGATTAAAAATTCCTTGCTAAAAGTTAGTAAAGTTTTTGCTGAATATTAGTGGACTGAAAAAAACTCAAAAAGTTTGTAAAAAAATTATATTTTAGTTAATTTATTTGCTGCAAGTCTGAAACGAATTTTTGGGATTCTTTTAAAAATAATTTACAATACGTTATAAAATACAAAAATGTTCACACTGCCACATTGACGACACGAATTTATTTAATATCAGAAAATATATAGAAATAATTACATAGAATATAAAAAAAAATATCTTCCAACTACTAACATCAATGATTGTCTAAATACATAACCCATTTTTGCATCAACATAAATGAAACATAAAAAATTACCTTAGATGTTTTATTTTATTTATTTTTATTTTATTTTTGTGTTCCATATACAAGACTAAAAAAATTATATTGCAGTACAGAACTGAGTATTTGAAAAAAAAAGAATTTAATGTAATTAAATAATAATTTAAAAACTAATTACAACAAATCAATAAGAGATCTTATTTAATTGTTTAACAAAAGTATAAGTAAATGATATGACAAAATTAATCAAGATGGTATGTAATTGTCTTTCGCTATATTATGTCTACCTGAACGTATATTTGATTGCGATTTGACCACACTACATTAATAATCACCTTAAAAAGTTAGTTTACAAATACATATGTAATGTTTATTAAATATATTGTTTTATCTTTAATTTAATTAATGACAACACAAGTTACAACGATAAGTGACAACACAAAATTAAAGTTTTTTTTTAATCCACATTTATATTTATTATCATTGTCTTACAAGAGTTGTACTTTTTAGTATCATTTCCCTTGTCTCTACTACATTATGACATGGCACGACATCTACTTGATTTTGCGTACATACATCTTTCCATCTGGTTGTCGTCCACACTATTAATGTGTTTATCGGCACAGTTTTTTTAGCAATACAAATTAGTAAAACATTATTTCAAAACAGTTAAGTGCTGAACTAAAATTTTAGCTGAAAACATAAGTTTAGCAAAAATGTTGCTGTGAAATATTATATTTGATTAACAAGACGTTTTACTAACTTTTCACCTAAGTTATATTTTTGGAGTGTGCGTATTCAAATTTTAGCCTCTTAGCTTTATAAGATTGGCAATGATGTTATTAATGTGAATACCCTTAATACTTAAAGTTTCTTTTTTTTATACTATTATGATATAATAATTTTCTTGGTATTAAAAGCAACAAATGATACAAAAGGAAATCGAAAACATCCGTAAATTGCTACAAGTCCTCAAGTTATTCTAAGAGACATTTAATAATGTCTAATATACTTTAAAAACTTAAAAAGAAAATAAGGGGATGAATGAAGTAGCTAAGGAATTTATAATTTATAAAAAAATTGGGATTGATGGATAGCATTTTGATAGTAAAATAATCTAAATATATTAAAGGTTGCGTTTACATTTTCTATCGAAATACAGTTTAAACTAGGTTTTGAAATCTAGTTCGTATTTAATTTTAGACACTACCATTTAGTTTACTCTGAATTTCGATGGTAAATGTAAATGCTGCTTAAATCGAGTTTTCTTTTTTTCTTTACCTGCACACAGAAAACAGTTTTGTAGTTGCAACCGAATTTTTTGCCAACCGAATTTTTGTGGTTATACGTACTAACATTTTTATTAAATTTTAATACTATTCGTTCAAGTTTAAATATTAATGTCTAAAAATAGATTTTATGTACACCAGAAATCTTAATATTTTATTAGAGTTACCAAAACTATCAAAAAATTTTATATTATTTTAAAATTGGTAACGAAAACTTATATTTTAGATAGAGTGACTGTTTTTTTTTGCAGGCGAAACTAATATCCGATTTATTCCAGGGATAAAATCTACGAAAAGTGTTTGGTTGTTGGTATTAAATGTAATGTAGAAGATAATATTTTTTTCAATATTGATAAGGAAAACCAATATTTTGAATGATGTGACTGTGTTTTTGTTAATTTTCTGTTTACAATATATTCTGATGATGAATTTTAAATACTTGCAATTAAAATTATTGGAAAAAAATTAAATTTTGTTGGTTACAATGGAATTCCTACCAATTTATTCTCTGTGTGTGCCTTTATTTTGAAACTAAATATGATAAAGAGTTTAAGTATATTTTGATAGTAAATAAAAAATGGACACACTATGGGAAATGAGGCGTTAATTGTCCTAATAACGACCTATTCTCAGACCGGTTAAAGCATAACTTATCAAGGAATTCGTTCATATGGACATTGCTGTGGGTTAAGTGGTGTCAATTATATTTTTAGAAATGGTCATGCGACAAGTGAGAAGGGTATCACTCAACAAGAGCTGACAGCATTATTATGTCTTTACATAATTCTTTTAACCCTTCAGTCTCGTTTAAACTTGCGCCCCACTTGTCATGATTGTTGGATTAAACTCCTTACGAAAACAATTTATATATATATATTATGGCTTAATATATTTATTATTTTAAATTCAATTTTCAATTTTTCAAATTTTTATACAAATTATATACTTTCGAAACAAAATCCTATGTAGGCCAATGCACCTAAGCGATTCGTTCTGTAGTTTGAGAAATAATTAGAAAACAAAATTGACGTTATAGCGATAAACCGCCCTGTATGTTGGTAGCTTTGAGCGCAGTTTTCAACATCACTTTTGGTCCAATCGTTTATCTTTTGTTGATGTTATTATATTAGGCGTGAACCTGGGGGGGAGGGAAAATGGGACATTTCATATCCAAAAATAAATTTTTCCGATACAAAGATATAAGAAATAATAGAAAATTTTGTAAAAAAAATATAACTAATTTAAGACTTGCAAATGAAATTAAGATAAGGAATAACAAATAAAATATAAACGCAAAGTTCGCTACACTCGAACGGTGACAAAACCAAAAAAAAATATATATATAAACAAAAATACAAAAATCTAAATCTAATAGAATATTTGTGCTTGTTAAGGCTCCATTAGTCTTGCCGTTCCGTGACGTTTCTATAACGTGCCGTTCCAGATTTCTGTTTTGTGTGGTTAGTCTGTTCCGAAACAACATAGCAGCTTTGGCTAAACAACTATAGTAATTGTTTAAGTAGTTGCAAATGTAGTTGTAATATTATTATCATAATGTGTCACAAAACCTTTTTTTATGTTATATTGTACAATTTAGCTTATAAAACTAAAAAAAAATGTTTTTTTTTGGTTGCTTGGTTTTTTTTTATGTGAGATGTAATGTGAAACGGTATGACAAAAGTTTTACTTTATAAAAATGTTGTTACCGGCGCTAATAAACGCCACTGGTAATGGTTTTAAAGTTTGGCAGTTTTATATGCCGAACTATATTTTATATTACTGGCAAATATAATGCCAAATAAAAAGCCGAGTTTTAAGGCTGAATAAATAATGATTGTTTATTTGAATTTTCGCTGGCTTATAAATAAAAATAACGGGATCCTTAAACTAAAATTTATTGTTGTAAAAATGATACAATTTCCAATAGATAAATCTAATTTCCAATTATTCCAAAATCCTTAAAACTACATTAGGGTGGCATATATATAATATAAAATATAAATAACTATAAATAAATATAAAATATAAAGAAATATAATATAAAGTAAAAATAAAGTGAAAAATATTAAATACACTACACCCTAACCCTAAAGAAAAACTTTAGAATTGTGGAAAATTACGTAAAATTTTGTTTTTCTTTTATTTTATTTTTTTTATTTTTAAATTTTTTTTTTTTTTTTCATTTAATTTATTAATTTTTTGTTTTTTTTTTCATTTAATTTATTAATTTTTTTTTTTTTGTTTTATTTTTTCTTTGTTCTCTTTTTATTACAATATAAATTACTACAAATTCTAATACTTTTTCAAATTATTATTATGATATTCTTTAACTGTATTTTTGAAATCTAAAACAGAGTTTACTCCTTTTGTCTCAATTATTCTATACGGACCATGATATGGTGGTTGGTTCTTCTTTCTATTAAAATTTCGAACGAGAACTAGATCACCTTTTTTCAAATTCAGGGGATTATCATTTAAACATTTTTCTAGTCTTTTCTTTTTTGAGTTTTCCAAATATTCCTTCGCTTTGTTTAGTGAGAATTGCAATCGCGCTTTTAATTCTTGTGCATAATTATCAATGTTATAAACAGGATTCGAATCAAGAATATTGTCATTAGGAAAGCTTGGCAATTTTCCAAATAACAGTTCGTATGGCGTGTAGGTTGTATCTATATGAGGTGTTGTGTTATACGCAAAACAAAAGTATGGAATCCATTGGTCCCATTCATCGTTTTTGCAAAAATTTAAAAGAAATTCGTTTAAAACTCTATGGTTTCTCTCTATAGAGCCGAGCGTTTCGTGGTGATAGGGTGTGCTAAAAACTTGTTTAATTTTCAATAAATTACATATCTCACCCATTAAAGTGTTCAAAAACTCAGTACCCTTATCTGATTTGAGTATTTTAAAGTGACCGTATACTAAAATTAAATTATTAACTATAGCCTTTGCAACCGTTTTGGCATCCTTTGACTCAATAGGGCAAGCTACAATATACTTGGTAAGGTCATCCTGCATAGTCAGTATGTACCTGAATTCGTTTGAATAACTAAGTGACCCTACTGTGTCTACTGAAACGACCTCAAAACTATTTCCTGGTGTGTCTGTTAAAGTTAAGCTTTCCTTTGTGTGTTTTGTTTGTTTGTTGATTCTACATTCTTCGCATTTTGATACATGTGCCTTAATCATTTTACCCATATTCTTCCAAATATATCTTTGTTTAAGTTTCAGAGTGGTTTTTCTTATGCCCAAGTGGCCTCCTGTAGTTGAATCGTGATACTCAGTAATTAATTTATATTGCAAATTTCTATCAGTTATGCGGGTTGGCGCTTTATATATTAAAATTTTCAAATTTTCACCTTCTTTTCTGTGTATTTTGTTAAACATTTTCTTAAATTCTTCAATATTTATTGTTTTAAAAATGGTGTCATTGGCATTTAAAGCAAGTTCCTGTATATCACGGGATAGCGTTATTGGTAAAAGTTTCTCCAAAGACAACTGTGTGTTCATTGGATTATCGTTGCACCTAATTACTATCTCTATATCAGTAACCATTATATGAGGTTCTTTGAAATTGGTACCTATTTCAAATCTAAGCCTCATCATATCCTTAACATCTGAAATCGATGTGCACTCCCATGAGAAAAGTTCATGACGCTTTTCACCAGAAATGCTGATTTCATCTTTGCCAACTTGTTGTTCTAATTTACTTTTCATGCCACGGGTTATGGCTAATATATTTCGCTTGTCGTGCTCTGTTTCAGTGGGAATCATAGATTTTAACGTGTCGGTATGTATATTTATGGGTATAATTGACTCTGAACGCGCTGGAATACAAATGTTAGGCTTGTAGACGCATTTGGGTGTTATTGGTAATATGAGTTCCTCACCTAATATGTTAAAACTTATTGTATATGTTTCAAAATCAATTTTTGATTTATATTTCTCTAAAATATCTCGACCAATGATTCCATCAGTATGAATTGGTAAATCATTAGGGACTATATGAAACTCATGTTCTATATGTCGATTCTCAAAGTGTAAATTTAAATATGCTGTGCCAAAGCTTTCAACTGTCTCCAAAGTAAAACCACTTAACGTAGAAATGTTTGTTCTATCTATTGTACTAATTTCCCCTTGTTTGCAGATGGAAATATCCGCTCCAGTATCTATTAAAAAACTCAGATTTCCTTTTACACTCCTGCAAGTAATTGTAATTTGGTTATCCTTACTAGTGAAAAATGTGTAAATTTTAGGCTTAGGATAACAATCTTTGTTATCCTGCCCCACTAGTTTCCCTGTATTTTTCTACCTGTAGCCCTATTTGTTCTAAAAGCTGCATTATTTCTGTTGCGGTTAAAATTGTCTCTATCTTCCCTATATCCACTATTTCGTTGGCTGTTACTATTATTGTAGCCATTGCTACTATTATTTCTATTTCCACTGTTAAAACGGTTATTGTATTGGGTATTATTGTAACGAGCATCTCCATTGCTGTGCATACTGTTGTCTCTATGATAATTTTGGTTGTATTGTGGGTTGTAGCCTCGATTATTATTATTATAATTCCGATAGTTGCGATTATTATACCAGTTGTTGTCACGGCTATTGTTTCTTGTGACCGCATTGCCAACTCGAAAAATACTGTTGGTAACTCTGCTTCTTTCAGCAGTTATGCATTTTTCTACCGCTTCATTTAATGTTTTAGGGTTACTTGGTATTAAAAGGTCCTGGAATTCTTGGTTAACTCCTTTCATAAAAACGTTAAGAGACATGCTGTCGCTCATTTTGTATATGGCATCTTTTTCCCTTTGTGTAGGGTTTTCTAGAGACCGTATTTCAAATGTACTTAGCTGGTCTGAAAGTAAAGCTATTTTTTCCCTAAATGAAGTTATGTCAGAATTGCCCTGACGCAAAGTACCAAATTTTGTCAAAACTTGTTGCAAAGTATTTGGATTCGGATAAGCTGTAATCAGCGTGTCTTTTAAATCAGAAAAAGTTACTGGCCTGTTAGCACGCCCTATAATGCTTCTAACCTGTGCCGTTAATTTAAAATTAAACACGTATTTAATAAATATTTCTCTATCCTCAGTTCTTAAAAGATCGTGTAATAATTCCGTTTGGACCAAAAAATCCTCCAAAGCTTCATACGATCCTTTAAAATCTGTAGATTTTTGCCTACTACTGCTATGTCAAAATGTGCCATGTTGCTTTCCACAATAATTTCTGTATCTTCAATTCCTTCCTCAATATTTTCTTCAATTTTTCCCTCAATATCCTTTATATTCAACTTTTGTACCAATAATAAAGCGTTATCATACAATCCTTGAAATTCAACAACTAATGATTTGCACTTTTCACCTAAAGTTTCAGAATATTTTTCAACTTCCTTTTTTAATAATGATAATCTATCCAACTTTTCAACTTTATACCGGGAAGTGTAAACTCTGTTATTATGTTTCTTTACATTTGCATCAAATTTCTGTAATTCGCTGATATATTCTCTTATTTCTTCCATTAAATTAAAAAAAATTTAAATAAATTTAAAAATGGGATTTTACATGCAAAATTTACGGGTAAAATAAAATGATACAATGTGGCAGCTCTATAATATAGTTATCATTAAAACCTGGTAACACCCTTGATAATTACTTTTCTTTGATCAGTTAGTATGGCAATGCCTTAACAATATATAAACTTGGCAGCACTTTTCTTGATAATTTCTTTTATTATTCAATTACTCCTATTACTTTCATTCGTAATATAAAGTGTCAAACTCATTACAAAAAAAATTAAAAATAAAGTGAAAATTTTGTTTTTAAAATAAATTCATGATTTTAATTTAAAATTTGTGTTTATAAAATTAAAATTTCTTAGTGTTTCCTTTTTTTTACGGTATTCATCCATTTGGGCCTCCAACTTATCGATTTCGCCCCAAATTGTTGATGCAGTCTGCCAGGATGGTGGTGGGTCTGCGTTAACAATATTTCTTAAAGAAGCTAAACGACGGCGCAGCTTAAATAACTTCCCGCCTCTCCGATGTCTCTGAAAGTTAACTTTAGGAATCTTGGTAAGTTCGTCCTCCTTTTTCTTCGCTATCCTTTGCCTGTACGCCTCTAACGTTATCGGCTGTGGCCCTTGCTTCACTTGTGCTGTGCTGGGGATGTGGTTAGTGGGAATTTTTCTGTCAAATTCTCCTTGAATTGTGTTTGGCAGGATCGCCATGTAATGTGAAACGGTAGGACAAAAGTTTTACTTTATAAAAATGTTGTTACCGGCGCTAATAAACGCCACTGATAATGGTTTTAAAGTTTGGCAGTTTTATATGCCGAACTATATTTTATATTACTGGCAAATATAATGCCAAATAAAAAGCCGAGTTTTAAGGCTGAATAAATAATGATTGTTTATTTGAATTTTCGCTGGCTTATAAATAAAAATAACGGGATCCTTAAACTAAAATTTATTGTTGTAAAAATGATACAATTTCCAATAGATAAATCTAATTTCCAATTATTCCAAAATCCTTAAAACTACATTAGGGTGGCATATATATAATATAAAATATAAATACCTATAAATAAATATAAAATATAAAGAAATATAATATAAAGTAAAAATAAAGTGAAAAATATTAAATACACTACAAGAGCAATCAGCTATTTTTTGCTGTCACTCAACGTAGTAGAGAACATTTTGTTTTTAACAGGTTCGTCCGGCACTCAACGTTACATTTCAGACAAACTAAACACAAACACTCATTTTTATACATCAAAAACAAATCAGCTGATTCGTCACGGAACGTAACGTACGAACTAATTCAGCCTTTAGCCTTTACAATATCAGAAAAGCTAATAGGAAAGAAAAACTGCAATTTATCTTCAATACATTCGAGGCCATATTTGGGTGTCATGTTTTTGTAGTGATATATTTGTAATGTAAGAAGAAGTGCAGGTTTGATTCGTACAGCCGGCAGATTGTTGATAGACAATTATCATATAAAGATAATCTGACAATTATAAGACAAAAATAATAATATAATTTAAAAAAGTCAGAATCTAGTCTAGTCTGATTTGAAAATTAATAGTGTTTATAATTTTTAGAGAAAAACTTTTATTTTTCTTCTTAAATTCGAACCCTTTTAAAAAAAATATTTTTTAATTTTTATATTGCAAAAAAAGAACTAAAATTACGATTTTAACATTTGTGTAACTTACACAGCAAAATTTCACATTGCTTGTTGTGAAACCAAGCAATCGGTTTTTAACTTCAAGGCTTGGATCTGTCATACTTGAGTTTGATGCACTCCTTGACTAAAACAATAATAAAATACTTCAAAAAAACATAATGTACATATTTTAGCAAGAAAATACTTACCTTAACTTAGGTAATTCCAAATTTTTATAAGACTATTTGCCATGTATCACAAAAAAAAAAAAAAAACAAAAATAAATAAAAAAAAATTTTGTCATTTTATATTAAAGTTTAATTAAATCAGCGATGGCAGGCAATACCGCTAAAGTGCCGTTATCTATTTAAAACCCTTTCAACTGACTATCGGCATACCTAAATTACCCTTACTGAAATAATTGAATTACCGTTATCCGTAAAATACCGACACCGGTATAATTAATATATCAATATCATTAAAATACCGTTTCCGTAATAAATAAACACCGTTAACGAAAAAAATGGTTCTATGAAACAAGACCCCAATGAACTAAGTCCCCAAACCAAAAATTAAATAAGGCCCCAAAAATTTCTAATAAAAAAAATTGGGATCTTATTTCATTTTTTGGGGCTTTATTTAATTTTTTTTGGGACTTTATTTTATAATGAAATAAGGCCCCAATATGAGAAATAAAATAAGTCCCCAAATAATATTTTTGGGGTGTTATTTCATTTTCTTAAAAATCAAAATTTTTAAGGAATGTAAGCAACCAATCTCATTCAAAGCACGCAGAAAAAACTTTATTTCGCGAAGCCGCCTGCCGCGTTCTACGGATGAAAAAAACCCCTAAGAGCGGCCGAAGGCCGCCACCCAGAAAAACTTGTTTTTCAAATCAGATGTCAAATCGGTTGAAATCTTATATTTTTAAGACATCAAGTAACATTTATTTGACCTGTCATAACTTTTTATGCCCCAAAATACCAACCCACACCAAGATTTATTGTTTTTTAATGATTATTTTTTTAAAAGTCTATTTTATTAAAAATTTTACGTATATATTAGTGAATAAACGTTAAATAAACAGAAGATAAAAAACAATCAATTATGCGTTTAAATGACAAAGCTATGACTGGTCAAATTATATTACTTATTGTCTTAAAAATAAGATTTCAACGGATTCGACATTGGATTTGTAAAAACAAGTTTTTCTGTGTGGCGGCCTTCGGCCGCTCTTAGGGTTTTTTTCGCGGCTACGCGAAATAAAGTTTTTTCTGCGTGCGACACAAAAAACAAACTATCAATTCGTTTGCTATATTTTTTTTTGGGTACAAGAATAATCTTCCAGTGAATATTGTTTAAAATTGTTTTTTAGTGAAATATTTTTAATGTTCATATTTACAGGTTTCATTAACTAATTTTTCTTATGTTCTTGCCGTCAAACAGCTGAGGGCTCTTTGCAGGTATATACACAAAAACTATGTATTAATTAGAAATAAAAAAAATATTTTAATGTAATATATAATTTAGCTTTTTTTTAATTGGGGCCTTATTTCATTTTCGAAATGAGGCTTTATTTCATTATGAAATAAAGCCCCAAAAATTGCGGCGTTATTTCATTTTATTTTGGGGTTTTGTTTCATTTTGTCGGGGCTTCTTTTAATTGTTTTTTTGAGCATTGTTTCATAATGAAATAAAGCCCCAAAAATGGGGAGTTATTTCATTTTTGGTTTGGGGACTTATTTCATTCGTGTTTTGTTTCATAGAGCCGAAAAAGATACCGCTATCGAAATAATTGAAATAGCGATATCCTTAAAATACCCTTACCGCAATGATCTGAGAAGATCTGAATAAAAAAATTGCTGTAAATAGATATCTTTTACCAAAGTTTGATCAGAAATTCATTGGAACTCGTCAATAATGTGGCTTAAAATAGAGGTGTGTATTGACATTGCTTGAATAGCTTAAATAACTTAAATTTACCGTTACCGAAATAACTGAAAAATACTTGTCCCTTAAATAACGTTACCGAAATAACTAAAATGCAGTTACGGCTAAAATAACGTTACCGAAATAAGTAAAATACCGTTTACGCTATAAACCTTTACCGAAATACTTGAAATGTCGATACTGAAATAAAAGAAAGTATCGTTACTCTTATCGATACCAGCATGAAATCTGTTACCATGTTATCCATGGTTTAAATCAATAACTTCAAAAGCTAAAATAATAAATTGACGTACATACAATAATGTCAGAAAACATACAAAATTCATTTTGGAAGAAATACACAATGATTTTTTGGTTGAAAAATGTTGAAATTAGTAAAACTGATACAAAAAAAAATGCATTAAAATTAAATATTTGAGTTAAGCGTCTTTAAATTTTTATCTCCAATTTATTAAATGTTAAATGTACCAGGGCGGATCAATACGTCTGTGACTTTTTGAATGAAACACAGTTTTTTTTGCAAAAAAAAAATAATTTTCAACATAATCTCCGTTTAGCTCAATACACTTAGTCCAACGTTTCTCCAATTTTTGTATCCCTTCCAAAAAATAGGATTTTTGGAGGTCTATAAAATATTTATTTCTTGGCCATATGGGGTCGTTTTTTTTAATCCTCGTTAAATCGGTACAATTAGTTGGCATAATATCCGCCGTTTATTATTTTTCCCTTTTGAAGGTAATCGATGTGGATTATCCCGCGTGCATTCCAAAAAACTGTTGCCATCACCTTATTGACCACGATTACGTTTATGGTCAATTGAGAGCAAACGCGACACCCATTTTGCGGATAGCTTTCTTAAACCCAAATGATGGAACTTGCTCAAAATTTTACAGTAGTCTATTAACAGGTGGTACTTGATGAGATCAGTGTTGCATTTCATATAACTACGAGGGAAGTTCGAAAAGTCACGGACTTATTGAGCCGCCCTCGTATAACCGCGATAATTTTACAAATATTGTTTGGATGTAAATTTCCCTTATAAAGCATTGGGTTTGATGCCGGATTTTGCTTTTATAACTCAATTTAAATTAATGTATATTATACATGTTGGTCAATTCATAATTAAACAAGAAAGAAAAAAATGTTTATAAAATTTCAGTAAGTCAGTCAATATATTTAAGTCAATGTATATGGGTGTTTAGTTTATGAACATTTATGAAGTATAAAATAGAAACTGAGATTATTCATGAGCATTACAGGCGAAATCAAAAAAAATTACTTTATTCGCGAATATCTCAAAAAAAATCAATTTTAATTTTATGAATGTTTTGTTTTTGCAATTAACTCAAGATATCAATTACAACATTTAAAAATTTCAAGTTAGGTATCAGAGGTGTTCAAAAATAAACGCAATCTTCCCGAAAGTATCTTTGATATTTAATATAACACTTTGTATATTCACATAGTACGACAAATTTCAATATTTTTTGTCACGCATGGGAAAGTCAACAAAGTCCATAATAAAGTTAAACTGAGTACTCAGGTTTTCGATATCACATCTTATGTCCTTACAAAATTATATTTAAAGTTAAAAGTCTTAAACAAATTATCTAAATATTTGTACTCAGTAATGAAGCCAATATGGATATCAAATTAAAGTTAATATTCTGTGGTATTTCACAAAGTTAATTGTCGTAATATTTCACAACCGAAAATTTTCAAAAATGACCTTTTAAAAATTTGATCTTCCAATATCCTTGACTGTTTTAAATAAGTTCGTCGAAAGAAAAAATTATATTAAAGGTTAAATTAAATAGTCATTAATATCTGTTATTTTAGCTTAATACAACTACAATTCCTTCATACAATATTTTTTTGAATAACAAATTAGACATAATTCGAACGCCAATTAGACATAATTTGAACACGAAAAACGTAAAAAACGTAACGTATTAAGATCTGCCAGTCCGGGGCGGGATGCCTGACTTGCAAGTTTTACTAAAATCAGAAGAGGTAATGTTGAAAATTACGTTATTTGGTGCTCATTATCTTTAAAATTTTCCATAATACTTTTCGCCTTCTGGCTGCTTTGAATTAGACTTTTTATACAATTGGTAGGGAAGCATTTTTTTAAAATTTTTTTTTTGTTTTGTCTTTGTTTGTAACATGAAAATACACGCAGAGAAAAATATTCGATGCAATATGATTGTGGCCACAAAACTAGGTTTCAATAAAATTATTATTGTCTTAATCATATTTTACCAATACAATGGATGCTTTAATCACGTTATAGCAAACAACTCTCTTTATTCGGTTACCATATTATTCTATTGCGTACAATCATGATATAGTATTTTTTATCATATTCCTTTTTCTAACTACAGCCATATTATAGTTGCGCCAACTATAAGATGATCGGTCTGTTTTTTGTAAGCATATTTTAGTGACATTCTTGTTTAAGATTTTGCGAAAAGAAGTTGTGTAGTCAGTCCGAACTAATTAAATAATATTAAACAAAAAGATTTGAAAATAGAAAAACAACGCTGGGGTGATAAATGTAATGGTGATATTTTTAGTGCAATAAAGAATAAGTTGATAGTCTCAAGCCGGTCTACCGTGGGAGCCTAGGCAAAGGGTTATTTGACAAGCACCCCTTAAATTAAGTTATTGTTTATTATAAAGGGTGTTTTTATATAGGCATATAATTTAAGTTAGCAAAAAGTTGAAAATTATAAAATTACAGTCATATTTTCTTTAATTTTTTTTTTGGTTTACAAGTGGTTTGCATGAGTACAACAAATTTTAAAATAATTCACTTTTTTATCACTTTTACTTAATTTATAACACTTTTGTGTAAAGGCAGTTTTTTATAGAGATAATTTTTTTGGCATTATAATTTAAATATGACTTATGGCATATGACCGCCACGGCTGGCTCGGACGTAGTCTAAACTGTTGATTCAATTTTTGATGACTTTTTCCAACACTTGTGCCCGTATATTCACAATAACGCGGCAAATGTTGTCCTCCAAGTGGTCAATCGTTTCTGGCTTATCGCCGTAGAATAGCGACTTCACATATCCCCACAGAAAATATTTCAGCGGCGTTAAATCTCATGATCTTAAATCAATTGTGGCACGAGATGTGTGACATGTTGCGCCGTCTGGTTGAAACCACAGCTCCTGTACATCATGGTTGTTCAATTGATGAACAAAAATGTCAGTAATCATGGCTCTATAGCGGTCACCATTAACTGTAACGTTCTGACCAGCATCGTTGTTAAAGAAGTACGGACTGATTTGGGTCTTGCTCTACACTACGTTCTATAGCAGCAACGACTTCTTCTGTACACACTGTACGACGTCTCTGTGGATGCATATTATCATTTATAGTACACGTGGTGCGAAAACGTTCCATAGTTAATCGATTTATTTGCTCTGATAGACGATTATATTGATCGTGAAATGAACGTAGTGCGCAATGCGTATTTCGAACAGAACCTTGATTTTCAAAATAAATTCGCACAATTTGAAAGCGTTGTTCAGGCGTCAGTCTATTCATGTTGAAATGCCAAACCAAACTAAACATAAATCACTTGGCAGCTGACAAAATGGCCGCCAGCTAAAAAAAAGTTGCCAACTTAAATTTCTATGCCTGCATAAAAAACAACCCTTTAAAGTACGACTTCAAGATGACTTTAGAGATCTAAATACAAGGTGGCGCAAAAATAACCTTCCGATGTTTTTTGGCTGTAATTAAAAAAAAAAATGAAAAACTTTGATTCTTCTTGTGGATTATTTTTATTTGGTATTTTAATTTTTTTTACATCAAGTCGAGAATATGATGTCACGTAAATGGCCGCCGCCACAGTTGATTGTCATTTGAGCCCTTTTTATGGCATTTTCCATCACTTTGGACAAAACTTCCGGCGATAGGTCCTCACATTCTTGACGGATATTGTCTTTAAGAGCTGCAAGAGTCTGAGGCTTGTTGACATAAACCCGCGACTTCAAAAAGCCCCACAAAAAGAAGTCTGGAGCTGTCAAATCAGGCGATCTTGCTGGCCAGTGCAAATCGCCAAAACGGGAGATTAGGCGCCCGGGAAATTCATCCTTCAGCATATCGGTTGTGGCACAGCTGATGCACCGTCTGGACTTTGTACGGAAACATCTTCAAATCTTGTACCAAAATTCGCTGTAAAGACCGTCGACTGATACCCATTTGCGTGGCACGTCGTCTGCTCGATGTCGACGGCGCTTCCATGACATCTTCGGCTACAGCAGCAATATTCTCTGCAGAACGGCTACTCCGGGGTCTGCCACGCCTGGCAGCATCTCGTGTTGTGCCAGTCTCTTCGAGGCGAGCGGCTAAACGTCGCAGTGTTTCACCAGTAGGCGTTGGACGGCCAGGAAATCTGCGACGAAATTCACGTTGTGCCAAAGTCACTGGCCGATTATTGGTCAAATAAATAGTCACCAATATTCCGCGTTCTGGAGCAGTGTAGCGTAACATTGTTTATTAACGTGTATTTCGCATGTGTTTACTACACAAATGTCAAAACCGAACTGACATTAGGGGCCAATCGCAAAATTTATAGCATTTTCTGATAGGAGGATTACTTTTGCGCCACCTTGTATTAGAACTTTTTGCAAATAGAAAAAATAATAAGGCACAGCAGCCCAGGTAGAAAATGTCAACAGTACCAAAAAAAAAATCGTACGGGCAAACCACTGCTATTTTTGTAAAAGTTAAAATTAATATTGTACTAAAAAAACAATATTTTGTTTGCGAATCATGTGTTTTGCCAGTACGACCAGCAAAATTCTTTGCCAATATTGTTTTTACCAATATAACAACCAATTAGAAGCATTTTGTTTTAATATTTTATTATATTTCACACATTTAAATATGGTGATCAAGATTAAGACCGAACTGTATTGCGGCTTTTTATATGCGTTTTATTATACATTTTTCTGAAAATAATTTAACTTAAGCTATTTTGAAAGCATCACTTTTTTATTTACCAACGTTATGCCAACGGTGGCAAGTTAGATCAAACCAATAGTTGGAAACTGTTATCAATCGGGAAACAGGGTAATACTGTCAATGTTGTTAATCCCACGTTCTGCCAACGCATAACTGACAGTCTCCGACGCTTTGCCAACAATGTGCATATTGTATTTTTCTGCCTGGGAGTATATGCCCTATGAACGGCCCAATCCGAGCTGTAGCACAAACATTTGAGTTAAGTACAATTCAAAACTTGCAAAAAAAAAAAAGTAATGGTTTTGCGATTGTTGCGATTTTTATTTTTCGTTCATTATTTAGATACATAAAAATTTCGCTTAATTTGTGGAAATCGGACCTTTAGGTCTTAATTTTTTTTTTATAGTTTCATCCATTTGTTTGAGTATAATAATGGCTGTAACTGCTCAAAGATGTTTTAAAATATATCTTTAAAAATTGCTAAAAATGTGATATGTAAGGCATTGGTCTCGGTGCCGTACATCTTTTATCCAAAATTATCAAAACAAAATATTTTGTATCAGAAATGTATGACTTATATAGTGGTGCCACGTAAAAAAGTTATAGCCCTACTACACATACATAATATGTAAATTAACATGCTATCCGACACATTGTTCTATATTTTATACTATGTTAATATTCAAAACCAAAATACGTTTTCGATTTAAAATTTGTATGGAATTTGAAAGTCATTCAGTGTGAATGTGCACTCAGACAGACAAAAAGTTAGTAGAAAAAATGTTCAAATCGCACTTAACTATTTTTCTACTAATTTTTAGTACAATTTTTTATTTTAGTAACATTTTTAGCTATTCCCATTTTACAAATTACTGATTTTTTAACTAATTGTTGTTGCTGATTTTAGCAAAATATTTAACTAAATTTTGAAAATTTAGCAAACATTTTGCTATTCACAAAAAAAAACAGTATTTTAAATACATAAAATTTTTTATTAAAGAGTTAAAATTGAAATAATGTTCTTATTAGGGTGACCGCAAAAAAATCGATGTCGGAATTTTGTTCGTTCTTAGAATACTCCCAAACTGTCTCCTTCTGGCACCAGATCACGTTTTGAGGCTAAAGGCTGTTGTAACTCTGTTTGACTTAAAATAACAGCAATTATGTATAGAATATAAATTTTAAAGAACAACATTAGCTTCAAGCGTGCTTTTATTATTTTATTATAGTTTAATCGAGCTCAAATTTTGGCTACCTCAATATCGGGAAAGGGAAATCCTTTTGTGGGGTCCAGACGAACAAGATTCCGACATTTCAATCCCCCCCCCCCCCCCCCCCCCCCCCCCCCCCTCTATGAGATCCGGTCACCCTAGTCCATATATTAGGAAACAGGGTAAATGATTAAAAAATAAAGTATTTTTATTTTACTTTTTTTAATTTTTATTCTGAGAAATTCTATTGGATGTACTAAAATTTAGCAAATTTTTTGAGGATTTTTGCAAATTAAATTTAAATTGCAGTTTACTGAAATTTTTCTAAAATTTTATTTTTTATATTAATGTCATTTTACTACCATTCAGCAGACTTGTGTTGCTGAATTTAGCAAAAATATAGCAAGGCTCAAAATAGTTAAATTTCCCGTAATAACGGCAATATTTTCAGTAGTCATTACAGATTTTAGTTTTTTTAGTGCAGTTTTATATTTAAAAATAAATAATTTTTCAAAAATACAAAACAATTTAAGTTTTTTTTATAAAATATAAAGTGAAATAGAACATATTTTGATTTACTCAATTAATTTAGTCGAACAGTTGTTAGATTAATATTCATCGAGTTACGGTTAATCGATTGAATACCCTTATAAATACAGAATACTTATGAAATTAGTACGCAAATAGTGGATTTTTATCTAAATTTGCAAATAATATTTTCTGTAGACACCCTATGGGGAATGAGGAGTCAATTGACCTAAAAGTGACTGGTTAAAGAAGGACTTATCACAGGACTGGTATAATTTAATACTGAAGTGGGTTTAAGCAATGTCAATTTTCCTAAACTTACCAATCCTGTGACTGTTAAAGGGAGGACATACCACTTAACCAGAATGCTTATTAACAAGTAAAAGCCAGTTGACCAGAATTTAACACATTGGAAGCTGTTTAGTTTGCGTTTATTTTATACGACATGGCCCTTTTGCGACACTCTTGTGGTATGCCCATCTTTGGTTAGTCCTGTGGCATGCCACTATGTGGTTTAAAGCAGGACAAATGACCCCCTCCTATGACAAGCCAATGTTAAAGTTGCCAGTTGCTTACATAGGATACTGTTTAGCATAGGAGCGGTCTCTGGCACGAAGAGACCAATCCTGTAGCACACGCAGAACCGGTTCCATTCCCCGTAGGGCAATTATAACTAACAAAAGTATTCAATTATAATTGCCTGTTAAAGGCATTGGCACTGATGAAAGCCAATTAAAATAAAATTATTTGTCATTGTTTTTAAGCAATTGGAATACCAAACAATTGAATTACCATTGACATCAAATACTGCCAATTATATCGGCACTTGCTTCTTTCAACTAATTAGTCCCAAGTATGCTAAAACACAGTAAATATACGCCCAATTCCATCTACTTCATTCTATTTTTTTTGCATTTTTGTCATCTTAAAAAGTTTTTGGATTAACTTTTCTTTTAAGTTCTTAAAAATACTTCAAACCTACCAAATTATATGTACTTATATATTAATTTTTTAACTTAAAAGAAAAAATTTCATGATTCCATTAAAAAAAAAAAAAAAACTATCGATAAATAATGTCAAGACGTACTTATTGCATGGAAACTAAACATCTGAAAAAATATTTATAGAGTCTTTTGATGGTTCACTTAAAAAAGATGAACAAAAAAAAAAAAAACTCAAGCTAGAAAACCTTAAAACAATGATAAACGAAGATGAAAAAGCGTAAATTTCCTTGATAATTTTCTAATGAAAACTAAAAACAAATAATACTAAGAAAAATAACGAAGGAAAAATTTTAAAAATGAACGAACTAAGCATACAAAAGATTTTATTTAAAAATTAAAAGAAAAACCAAACAAAAAATAACAAAATTTTAACTCTTTTTAACATTTTTTTTTTTAATAAAATTAAACAATGGTTAAAAAAAGCTGAAAAGAATAAAATATTTTATTGTTCAAATATAACCACAAATTAAGTGATCATTATTGAATTGATTTGATTGAAGAAAAATCCATTATAGTTATTTAGTAAAGCTTTTTATAACCTTCAGTCTTATGGCAAATAGAAATAACAATGAAAAACAATTTCAAACAATTTGAAATTCTATTTTTGTGGTACAGTAGAGTTCATTTAAAATAATCACCGGCTATAAAGAACTTTTTTTATAACGAACGGTTTTTCTGGTCCCAACGCATTTACTAACATATGTCATACACTCTCATAAAATTCTAAAGATTTATCCAACCAAATTGATTCGGTTGCTTCAACCTCGCAAATTCAGTTTTCTCAACGGTTACAGCAACTGAATTCAGTTGACCCAACCCATTTTTTTTTTTTTTTTAATTTAGGGCATTGTAATGAAGTGGTTAGCGCGTTGGACTGTTACACAGGTGGTCCCGGGTTCGATTCCTGGTGACGACAACATCAATTTAGAAAAATAATATGTATGAGTTTTTCTGTCACCACCTTCGGTGTTCCCATAGCACTTAACCCCACCGAAGTAAAATAATGAATCAGGGCTATGAAACAAAAAGCTTCAATAAATTCGCCAACTCTACATCAGGTGGTGAGCAACAACTGTTCTAAGACTTATCTACTCGCGCAATTACAGTGTTGCCATGTTTGAAGGCCTTCATCTTTCACCACCTTTCATCTCTCCACTATCCCCTTTCCAATGAAAGCAACACATTAATTAATAGATAGAATTTCCTGAGCGTTGCTTCTCTTAAAAAACAAAAAAATTAATAATCATAAAATTACAAGTTATATTCTATTACTCTAATCAAGCGTTAAAAACAGACCAGTGCTCTGTTGGGAATCGAACACACGACCTCCGCACTGATCAGCCTGCCAACCAACTATTCAACCGGGGCGCACGCCAACCGATTTTACGAGGTTGCAGCAACCGAATCATTTCGGTTAGATGAAATCTTGTTGAGACAACAGAGTTTGTTGTATGAGTGTACAAAGTAATGCGGTTATAACGAACACCGTTTAGAGCGAACTGGTTATATAACGAATTAATTTTTTGAACGTCTTTAAGAATTTTCATAAAAAAAAAATTGTTTAAAAAATTGTTTTTATAAAAAATGCGCTGCAGATATTAAAAACATAAGCTTAAAACTTCACTAAAAAGAGTTAAAAACAGTAAGAAACGTTATTTAAGGGAAGAATTATTTCAATATTACAAACAAAAACTTAAAAATTAGAAGAATTTAAGAAAAAATCCGGCAATTATTATTTATACAAGTTAATAATGTCGATTTGTACAACATATGGTATAACTTTCACATATGGTTTGTGTCAATAATAACAAATATATTATTTTGGAGGTGTAAACATCTGTCATTATAATTCAGTATTCGGTGGACGCCAAAGTGTAAACACACATTTTTTTCAACCGCTATGATAATATCAAATTTGGTGCCTAAAAAAGTTCTTTTGCTGGAAAGTCTGATAACCTTCTTTCATTTGAAGAAAACGGCTGCTGAAAATTATCGATTCTTGGTAGAAGCTTACGGTCAACATGCACCAACTCAAAAAACTTCAAAAGTTATGAAGTTGGCTCTCCCGCCTTATAGCCCAGACTTGCCCCTTATGATTAACATTTGTTTCGATCGATGCAGAGAGCGCTTACTGGAATACGCTTCACTTCAGAACAGGTTATCAGAAATTGGCTTGATTCAGTCATTACCTGAAAACGGGAGCAGTTCTTTTGTTGCGGAATCCATATGCTACCAGAAGAATGGGAAAAAGTAGTGGCTAACGATGGACAATACTTTGAATAATGTATCAATTCATTTTGTTATTATAATAAATGCATTTTTCAAGCAAAAAAATCGACTTTATTAACTTGTATACCTAATATATTTTTCTTTTTTGTAATGTTTACCACGCTTATAACGTAATAAATTGTCCGGTCCCTACGAGTTCGTTAAAACCGTGCTCCACTGTATTAACAAAAAAAAAAATGGCCTTAGCATTAGTCTACGCAGATTAAGTTACATATTGACGGTGGTAATATCAGTGGTGTTGGAGTCGACCACTTAATGGTTTGCAACAATAGCAGAAAAATACACAATTTGCTAAACCAACTGACCTTTTTTTGCTGATGTTATGGCTTGAAAATAAAACACAAACTATTTTAAAAGAACTATTTGATTTGTTTCCAATAGATTTTGATTTTTCATTTTTTTTTTGCATTCATTGAATTTTTTATTGTTTAAATAAGTATTTTTTTTCATTTTTGAAATAAAAATTTCTTAAGAAATTAAATAAATCCTTGAAAAAATTTTATACAAATAGAAAAATAGCTTAGCTTGGCGAATTTTTAAGTCGTCCTCCTCTTGGGCAGCCTTTGGTAAATGTTTAACATCAATCGCCACCCCACCACCACCATCTTTAAAGACACTTCTAACAACCACACACAAAACATGGTCTCGTTATAAAGTGATGATATTTACCCTGAATGCAAGAGTGAAAAAAAGAAACAAAAGAAATATTGTAGAATAAGAAAAGAAACTTAAATGTCAGATAGCCACACAAACAATCAGCCACGCCATTATTCTCGGTATAAAAATTTTACACACACTCATACATCCACCCACCTCCATTAAATACAGTGGGGGAAATTCCTTTAGGTTCAATCATATTTTGGAAATTATTTTTGGAAACGCCGGAGAAGATAAAGACAAAAGGGTATTCAATAAAGTTTTAATGAATAAACTTATTTTTCGATTATAATTGATAAATATTTTTGATATTAATTTAAAAAAACAAGTTTGAAATAATTTTTATTAAAAACAAAAACTATGTTTTTTCGTCCTTTAATTGTGCAATGAAAATGAAATAGAAAATTATTCAAGTTCAAGGCCATACTATATATTTCTTTATTAGGATATTGTCCTAACAAATAATCTAAAGAGTTTTTGTTTTCAAATTAATTTATTTACGACTTTCAGTAAAGTGTTCATAGATCTATTTCAGAAATTTTTTAGGTTCCCATCATCAGAACGCGTTTTGAAAGAAGTGACAATCCCATGTAAAACATCAAACATTCATATAACTTAGTTTTCTTACTAAATGAGAACTAATATATGAGCTCGAACTTAAAGATCAAAAACAAATTGAAAACAAATTCTGCAAGCTCTACCTTTGGTAGATATACAAAATGTAGTATTACAATATATTATATTAGATATTATTAGTTTTATTAGTTCTCATTTTGAGGGAAAACTAGGTTATATGAATGTTTGATGTTTTGCGTGGGATTGTCACTTCTTTCAAAACGTGTTCTGATGATGGGAACCTACAAAATTCCCTAAATAGCACTATCAACACATTCCTGAAAGTGGTCAAATTATAAATTTGGAAAACAAAAACTCTATAGAATATTTGTTAGGACAATATTCTAATATAGAAATATAGAGTATGACCTCGAACTTGAATAATTTTCATTTTACAATACCTTCAAAATTAAAGTGAAATTCATTTGGGCGTACCACAATATAATGTAAAAAATTAAAGAATATGCATTAAAGTTTGATATAATTTTTATTAAAAATAAAAAAATTTTTTTTTTACCTTTATTCCTAATAAAGAAATATAGAGTATGTCCTCGAACTTGAATAATTTTCATTTTCATTAATATGCATTATATTTTTAAAATTTCGGTTGCTAATTATAATAATGATCCTTTTTAGTTATTATTGGCTTATTTCGATCTATAGCATATTAAGTGTTTTTTTTCTATTTTGGAGCAAACTGTACAAAATTCCAACGTTTTTTTAATAACGCCTTAAAAACTCTATTTATTAAAAGATCAAAAACCCTATGGAAAACACTATAAAATATTAAAAATCGGAAAACTTTGGTTCCACTTTGAAACCACCAAACAACTTTTCACCAAGCAGTGATATTACTTCTTCTGTGAATGTACTCCTAAAAAAAAATAAAATAAATGAAAAAGTCTTTTAAGTTTCAAGAAATGTAATTCTTTTTTTGACTTTTAAATGGCCACAATTTCTTTAGCTGAAGACATTTCAATAGTCTACATAAACCTGCCCATAGTTTCTCCCAGTTTAAAAAACCATGAGAAATAGAATTAATTAAAAGTCAGTGTCAACAGTTGTCGAAAATTTTTGACATAGCTCATATACATTTTAAATTTCAATAATAATTAATTAATTTATATTTGTTAGTATTCAGAAATTCTTTAAAATCTTTCGTTTTCGTTAATATTACCAGTCCATGGAGGCGTATGATTAATATTTTGTAATACTCAATATTACTCATACGTCAAACAGTCAAATTTTTTCTGCTATCTAAGACATTTTTATGATTTTCTACTATTTATACATAAGGGCGGGTCGATTTAAAAATCGCTCAACGTACAAGAAAAATCGTATTCTCGGAATCAAAAAAAAGGCCCTCTTTCAACTTAAATTTTAACCCCTTAACGGTCACCTAGAAAGAGGATTTATGCATTAATCTGCTAGCTCGTCTCCCGGAGAAGAACTAGCTCCCATAATCTTATAGAGATTCCTCCTACTTTCTGAAATATCAAAGTGGACTTTTTAAAAATTTGACCCTACGGGTCAAAAGTCGGGACCTCAGAATTCGTTTTAGAGGTATAGTTCCTTGGGCAAAGTTTCTTATTTTGATCCCTAGAATACGATTTTCCTTGTACGTTGAGGGATTTTTTTGCTTCCCTACAAATCGACCCGACCTAATATACATATAGAGCAATTCCATATGAAAGCGATCACCTTTTGGACGACCCCTCTCCGATTTTAAAATAAATAGTCTCAATCGATTGCCCAGCAAAAAATAATGTACCTACATATTTTTTTATAGTGACTGGTTTAGTGGTGGTGTGCACCACTGTCATGTGACAAAATTGAAGAATTCTTCATAAGGGACCTCATTGAAAGTTGTTTTAAAAAACTACTACTTAAGCGATCGCAACGAGTGATAGCTCGTTGGAAAGGTATTGAATCAGGCTTTAATTGAAAAATAAAATTTTCCTAATTTTTCTCAGAAATTTACCTTTTTTCCCATGAAAATTAAATTTTCCCATGAAAATTAAATTTTCCGATTTTCCACAGAAGCTCCTAAATTTTCCGGCTAATTTTAAAAAAATGGGCCCGACTCCTTGTTTGGACAGGAGAAGAGCATTTAAGAGACCACCTTGTTCTCATTGTTTTTATATTTTTTATAATTGAATTATTTTTAATTATTTAACAAGAAAAATTAGGAAAATTTTATTTTTCAATTAAAGCCTGATTCAATACCTTTCCAACGAGCTATCACTCGTTGCGATCGCTTTAGTAGTAAAACAATTTTCAATGAGGTCCCTTATGAAGAATTCTTAAATTTTGTCACATGACAGTGGTGCACACCACCACTAAACCAGTCACTAAAAAAAAAAAAAAATATGTAGGTACATTATTTTTTGCTGGGCAATCGATTGAGACTATTTATTTTAAAATCGGAGAGGGGTCGTCCAAAAATTTGCCAATTTTGATCGTGTTCATATGGAATTGCTCTATAGTAAATTTATTAAAATTGCTTTTCTTTCTTCGAAATTATTTCATTTTCCCAAAAGATCTTCTTCTAATTCCACTTCTACTTAAACTTATTATATTGCTTTAATGAAAGATCTATTAAAGTATTTGATTATTAATCAATTAATTTAAAATTAAAAAAATTACAAATTCCAGAATTAAAATAAGAGTTCTAAAATTTGTTTTTAATAAAACCACAGTTTAACCCTCATGTATTATATAGGTAAACTCAGTTTTAAATGAATTTGTATAGGTTTACGTTTGCATTTATATTCATTTTCTTTCCGTAAGTTTTTGTCGCTGATCTTACAATTTGATTATAATGTAATAAACTATATATATTTCAATTGAATAATTGACAGACTTTATGAACATACGTTTAGGCAGAGGGAGCTAATGATTAAGTTTGGCAGCCAAAAAGATGTGAAAATGATACCGGTTAGAAGAGTAGAGGGTGTCCGTCTTCTTTCTTATGGACAGTGAATATGTATGAATGAAATTTCGTATAGCGCTAAATGCTGATTGTCAAAATATGAAGAATTTTTTTTGGTTGCATATATTCAAATTGATAGTTTTCTTCTTATAATTTTTTCTCTGTATTTAGTTTATCAATTTATAAAAGAACTATATTAAAAAAAATGTGAATTTGATTAACTTTGACACCACTTTTTAAATATTAAACTTTATATTGTGCACCTAAAATTTTATATTGCGCTCCTGAGAAAAACTATGTGACTAATATTTTTTTGTTCCTTACAACATATCCAAGTTTCATTCAAATCTGAGGATTCAGAAAATTACAAAAAGTTATCAGTGAAATTACAAAAATATTTCACATTATGCTGTGCGCCCCGGTAGGCTAGTTGGTAGCGTGCTGGCTTATCAGTGCGAGGGTCGTGGGTTCGATTCCCACCAGAGGCACTGGTCTGGCCATGGTAGCTAGTGCTCGGCTAGGGTAAAAGTATATAATTTGTAATTATATGATTATTAATTAATAAAAAAAAAAATATTTAACATTTAATATTTAAGTGCGCCCAATTGAATTTCTCACCAATTGTGAATTTTTTGTTTAAATTTTAACCAAAATATTACTCGATTAAGAAAAATAAAGTTATATTATTGCCAATTAATCGATTAAACATTATTTTCTAATTTTTTGGATTTGTGTTTTTCTTTTATATAAAAAATCCAAAAATATTGCTGAGCCCAAAGGAATATCGTTCACTGTATACCAAAGATATTGGATTTTTGTTTAAAAGTTGTTGTTGTATACACTTTTTTTTTTTTGTAAGTTTATACACATGTATGTTTGTAGTATGTGTAAGTAGTAGTTGTGTTAGTTAGATAATACAACATCAACATCCTTAATGGATTTCTATATATTTCGATTTACGCATTGATTGCTTTGTGGTTTAAGATTTCATTTTCACTTCAGTCTGTAGTAAGTATCTTGTATATTCGTTGTTGCTTCATTTCTCTTGCCAATATTATAAATGCAGCAACAGTTTCATATGTTGTTTGTATAAAATACAACTAAAAAATCGTATATCGAAATAATGTTCTCTATCATATTATCGTTATTTCTTTTATTTTTTTTTTGATAAATATATATATTTTAACGAAAACTACATGTATTTAAGTGGTTTCTTTTATGTTCAATTTTCTTTTAATATTTAGTAATTTAAGCCCATATAGTATTTTTGTGTTGTTATACTAAACGTTTATATTGATTGATATTTGCATTAGGATTCTGCCCCTAACCATAATTGCACCTTAGAGACAACTTTTTTTAATGGAAACTATTTCCTCAATAAATTGTTGTATACAGGGTGACGTATGACTGATATTAATTATTTCATATAACTCATACGCCTAAGTAATAAGCAATTTGGCAATCTGGTCGATCTTAGTTATCATTGATTCGAAAAAAAGTTTAAAAATTTAAAAAGTAAATAAAAATAAAAAGAGGAATGGAAAAATGTTAATCGATTTAGTTGAATGATGAATATCGGATTCATATCTTTTATGATTTTTTAAACGAAAATTCGAGATTAAAATTAAAAAAAAAAACTATTGATTTGAAAACGATAGCTTTTCTTTGAATACCAGACTATTCTGCAAATTAAACGGAAACTACTTTTGTTCCTTGTGCGCCCCGGTAGGCTAGTTGGTAGCGTGCTGGCTTATTAGAGCGGGGGTCGCGGATTCGACTTCCACCAGAGGCACTGGTCTGTTTTCGCTACAACGCGCATAAAGCCATAGAAGCCAGTACTCGGTTAGGGTAATAGGATATAATTTGTAATTATATGATTACACAGTGCAACACAAAAATTCCAAATAAAAAAACACTTATCCCAGCCGAAAGTACTCGATGAGAGGAGAAAAGTAATTTCTGGATTTTGCTAGATTGGTTGCCGTTCGTTTTTTATGAGCCTCTATAGTTTTTTCGCCAAATTCGATTTTGAGCACTTTTTTGCAATTTTCTTCTATTTTTCGCATGGCCATAGCTCGAAAGATGCTGTGAATTTTTTTTTGCAGTCTTCAGCAAAGTTGTAGCTCTTGACTCGGCCAACAAAAATACTGAATATATTAAGTCGGAAAAATTTCATCTTCATGCTCAAAACCCCAAAAATGTCGAAAAAATTACCACTTTTTTCACCGATTTTTTCCGTTTTTCGACTACAGCTCTTGTACTATTGAAAATTTTACCAAACAATCAAGGGAAGAAATGTAGCCTATAAACGACCACTCCTTGACAAACATTTTTGTAATACAAATTAATACCCGTTTGATGCCTTTTTTATACTTTTTTTCATACTCTTTCACATATTTTCATGTTTTTCACTTTAATCAGAAAATTCAATACTAAATTGCAAAAAAAAAATACATGTGCCGTTTTTAAACTTTTGCTCAATAAAAACAATAAAATCAAAAAAAAAAAAATTAAAATTAATCACATTTGTATGGCAAAATCCGTATCAAGCAGTGGTCGTATGAAGTTAGTATGTACTGGAAAGTTGTTCATAATTTTATAGGCTACATTTCTTCCCTGGATTGTTTGGTAAAATTTTCAATAGTTCAAGAGCTGTAGTCGAAAAACGGAAAAAATAGGTGAAAAAAGTGGTAATTTTTTCGACATTTTTGGGGTTTTGAGCATGAAGATGAAAAAAACGAACGGCAATCTAGCAAAATCCAGAAATTACTTTTCTCCTCTCATCGAGTACTTTCGGCTGGGATAAGTGTTTTTTTGTTTGGAGTCAAAAAGTTGAATATTGCGTCACTGTGTTATTAATTAATAAAAGAAATAAAATAATTTTGTTCGATTCAAGATCATAATTACTTTTTGACAAGTAAAAGAAAGTAAAATGAAATCTGTTGGAACCATACTTCTGCACAAAAACAGGTTTGTAAACATTTTTGAAAACTGTAATCGCAAAGTTGAGTATAAATGCACAAATGCACTCTGCATACTTTTTGTGTCCTAAGGATAAAATAAATATTTTTCTATGCGGTAAATGCAGTCCGACGGTCCAAGAAATATGCAATGATAACATTATAACTCATTTGCTTACAAAAAATAACTTAAAGGATATAGAAAGGACAATAGATTTCAAAGAGTTTAACATCAAACTGTAAGAAAGGCCATTAAAATAAGACATTTCTCCAGCAAAATCAAATGTATTCATGTTTAATATAAGTATTTAAGACCTACCAGAGTGTTTTCAACGATTCTTGTACATTTTAACATTAAAGTATTACATTTTACATATTAAAAAGTCATTTTAACATTCCATTATTTTTTTTTTATTTAAAATTATTTAAAATATTCATTTTTTTACATAGATAAGCATAAGTTTGAGTACCAAAAAAGTTTTATGTGCAAAAATCCAAAAACTGATAAGAATCAAGATTGATATAATATTTATTAAAAATAAAAATTGTGTTTTTTGACGCTCAATTGTGCAATGAAAATGAAAATTATTCAAGTTCGAGGCCATATTCTATGTATCTTTATTAGGATATTTTCCTAACAAATAATATATAGAGTTCTTGTTTTCAAATTAATTGTTTGACCCTTTCAGGAATTTATTGACAAATCTATTTCGGGAATTTTCTAGATTCCCATCATCAGAACACGTTTTGCTAGAAGTCACTTTCATCAAATTTGTTGTTAAGTATATACTGAAATTAAGTGCAAAATTAGTGACTAATTTATTAGATGAACTTAAAAATCAAGACGCACGTGTGCGCATTCTTTATGAGAGAGAGAGAGTCTTGGTTCATTTTTTGCACATAATTTGTAAGGGATAACACCGAGAGCCTCAATGATATTAAAAAAAAAAGATTATTTTAGTTAGTCTCTTTACAGGAAGAAGAAGAAGAAAACATTTTTATTGAAAAATTTTACGGACACAAGGGATACACCAGACTGCCGCAGTTTCGTCCCCCTCCTGGGACTCGTCAGTGGTTAATTTATGTGTCAATTGAACAAAGTATTTTATATTGTTAATTTGCTCTATATGAAAAACTTTTTTTTTTTTTTTTGGTGTCGTACTGGTATTTGAACTCACTGCCTTAGCATCAAGCAATGCATCGTAATCTCACCTCTTAACGAGTTGAGCCACTGTCGACACAGCGATGACTGCGGCTAAAGTGGAGTTTTGTCACACTACGTACACACAAGTAGTGTTTTGATCAGAAGAGACAGAATTAACTAATACCAATGCACAATTCATTTCTCAACTTGAATGCTTCTTCTTCTTAATCCTATCTCTTTTTCACAAGTAATTATCACGTTTTTTGATGCGCTTTATTCACATACAATAGCTGGATACCAAGAGTAGGTTAGATATTGAGTCACCGTTAAGCAAATTAATTACGTTTGTCATTATCTGACGGTTGCAAAACACTTTCTAACATGAAATTTAAAGGAATTTGCTTAACGGCGACTCAATCTCCAACCTACACTTGGTATCCATCTATTTGTCATTATCTGACGGTTTCAAAACACTTTCTAACAAAAAAAAAAAAAAAATATTTTTAAATTATTTTTTTTTTCCAAGTTTGATATAATGTTTATTAAAAATAAAAATTATGTTTTTTTCGACCTTTAGAAACAAAAAACGTGTATTATATATCTACCAAAGGTAGACCATGCACATAACAAGCAATTTTTTAATTTATTTTTGATCAATGGTGATATTCTTTAACTTCGAGCTCATATATTAGTTCGCATTTAGTGAGAAAACTAGTTTATATGAATGTTTGATGTTTTGCATGGAGTTGCGACTTCTTTTAAAACGTGTTCTGATCATGGGAACCTAGAAAATTCCCGAAATTGATTAATCCACACATTACTGAAAGAGGTCAATTAATAAATTTGAAAACAGAAACTCTATAGATTATTTGCTAGGATAATATCCTAATAAAGAAATATAGAGTATGGCCTCGAACTTGAATAATTTTCATTTATAGTAATTAAATGTGCTAACGTCCCAAAACTTATTTAACAAATTGTGAAACAATCTGATGTAGGCGTGTCCCTATCCGGATTTCATTCCTGCCCAAGAAAATCTTCAGGGGACTTTGTTATTAGAATTTCTAGAGATATTTGTTATGTTAAATCACAAACTCAATGAGAATTTCTTGTCCTCGTCTAGGAGCGAGATTCAAAATTTAAAATATCAAAGAAAAAACAAAAACAACAAAAAAATATTGTCACAATTGGCTTTGTCATCTTCGAAATACTACTCTGTTTTTTTTGACAGACCTAGCAATGTAGTGACGTTTATTCAAGTAAATCAACAATAGAAAATCATATGTTTTCTATTAGTGTCAGTTACATTTAAATTTGCACAAGCACCTGCATATTTGTTATTTAAATTTATTTTCATCGGGATAAACATTAATTGCATTTATAGTAATTAAATGTGCTAAAGTCCCAAAACTTATTTAACAAATTGTGAAACAATCTGATGTAGGCGTGTCCCTATCCGAATTTTCATTTTCATTAATTTTTTTTGTTTTTAAACAGCAGCATCCCAGCGCTAAAAAGTTGGAAATTATAGTAGGCACCCCTTACTAAAAGCTTTATAGAATTCATATGTAGTTTGAACACGAGAAATTCTCAACAAGTAAAATGTATTGGATTAGGAAGGATTTATGAATTTTTGTGGAAAGAAAGTATAACATTACCAGTTTTAAAACAATTTTTCAATTTATTGTTGAAATTATCAGCTACAATTTTAATTTGAATTGCAATTATTCCACTCATCATGCAAAAGATGTTTATATGGCAATTCGATCATATATTAATACTACAAACAAGGAAAAAAATAGATAATGACTTTGGATGCTTTGGTTATTTCACGCACTGTGTCGAAGATATTTTTGAAAAATTGTATATTTTTGAGCTCCTTTGATTTAAAGTTTGAAATTACTATAAATACTTTAAATGATACTTTGTGTAAATTGCCAAATTAAATTTCAGAAACATAATTATGGGTTTTTTGAGATATTCGCAAATTAAGTATATTTTTTCAATTTTGTTATCCTTTTCGCGAAAAAAATGTATTTTTGTGCAACACTATTTAAAGAAGACGATTTGATATTTAAAATGAAACCATGTTTTTAATTTTCTGTTTAAGCGTTTAAAATTATGTTAATTCAAATATTATAATATATCTTACACATTTGTTGAAAACCCCTAATCTTCAGCAACGACTAAACGCGAACTATAACGAATTTTGAAAAAATAGAAAACACGTAAATCCCATAATAACTAGGGGAATATGAATACCAAGTTTAATGAAATTTGAAAGACCATTAGTAGAAATGTGTTCTGAAAGTTTTTAAAACCTCCCATACTTAAAATTAAAAATTTTAAAAATTTATAAAATCTTTTAGTTAAAAAGTTTTTAGTTTAAATATTTTCTTTCTTTAATTCTTTGCAATTTTATTGGAATTTTGTTAAAAAATCAATATAGATTTAATAATGTTCTGACAGACAGGTCTTTGGAAAAAATGTCAAATGTAATTTTACTGCATTTTGGACAAGCACTCTACCACCGGCAATGCTCGAAAATTACAAAATTTTGCGAGAAAACATGAATTTGAGAGTGTGTTTTAGAAAATTGCTCGCTGATTTCAGAACTTTTTTTGATTTCATATTATGAAACAAAATGTTCTTAATATTTGGTATGAATATCTTGACATATGGCTCACCTATGCCAATTTAATAGATGGCCAATATTAAAACGTGAAAAAGTATTTTTATTTATAACACAGTATAGACTATAAATTATTAATTCACTTTTTGTAGAGAGCCAACGCATCGCGATCTTCTATCTTAAAATCATGCTTTGGACGGCATTCATGATCATTTTGTTTACACAGTTTTTAATTTTTTTTTTTTTCTTCAATTTTAAGCATATACAAATTAAAGATTTTTTTTAACATGCATACAGTGGGGAGCAGTCGTGAGTACATATAAGTTGTTTTTTCACCTAAATATTAGAGACGAAAAATATTTGACACTAGATCTAAGGCATACTTTTCTAAAGGTATAAGGTAATCTAAATCCAAGTCTGGTATAAGAATCAATCTTGGTATCAGGCGTTCGAGTTATATTAATGGGAAAATCCTCGTTTTGATCAAAATACTCAAATTTTTCACTTTCCTGTCAAAATTTTTTATACTACTTTAAACGACACCTGCACACACTACTCTTATTCTTTTTTCAGTTTTTGAGTTTCTTAGATATCTTATTCTATAAATTGTAAATTCGAATTTTTTAAAATTTAGCACTGCGGGAATTTAAAATTGCAGTTACACGCACAATTTCAATTTCGTAAGGAAACAAATTATCTTAAAAATTCAAAAAATGAAATAAAGAGTAAGAGTGAAATTGCCATGCATGGCTTCAACTATCATGAAAAATATATTTTTTAGGAAGTCGCAAAATTGGAACATTTTGATCAAAAAATAGAGTGATTCTGAAACCAGATTTGGATTCAGCGTGCCTTATACCTTTTTTTTTAAAGAGAAGCAACACTCAGGAAATTCTTCCTATTAATTAATGTGTTGCTTTCTTTGGAAAGGGGATAGTGGAGTGATGAAAGGTGGTGAAAGGGGAAGGGCTTCAAACATGCCAACACTGTAATTGCGCGAGTAGATAAGTCTTAGAGCAGATGTTGCTCGCCACCTGATATAGAGTTGTCGAATTTATTGAATCTTTTTGTTTCATAGCCCTGATTCATTATTTTACTTCGGTGAGGTTAAGTGCTGTGGGAACACCGAAGGTGGGCGCAGCGATACATATAAGTGATAGAGAACTCATACACACTATTTTTCTAAATTGATGTTGTCGTCACCGGGAATCGAACCCGGGACCATCTGTGTAACAGTCCAACGCGCGTTGCAAAAAGCACTTAAATGTACTCAGGAGTGCTCCCCATAGTAACTCGCGTTTGCCTAAAATCACCTTTCAGAATAGTATGCATACTTTACATGTTTAGAAAGAAAATATTTACCTAGAGGTTAGAGACTGTTGGCGCTTTTTTTGGGAAGAAATTGCAAACATCTTTTAGTGGAACAAAATATTTATTGCATTAATTTTATTTAATTAAGAATTTATTTGCTTTAATAACATATATATTTTTTTTTTTTTTTTTTTGAATTGGCCTTGATTTCGTCCAGTTGATCGACATATGTAAGCATGAATTTTTTTATCCCTCAACTAACAGATAGCAGTTATGATAATTTTTTGCAAATCGGATAAAAAAACAAAAAATAACTGTCGTAATTTTTAGCTCAAAAAGTGCCCTATTTTTATGGTTCATATTGCAACCAGCGGGGGATCTGTAAGTTTAAACGCCAAAACTTAAGCTCGATATTACCTCACTTATGTCTGTTCTAAAATTTTCATTGTAATCGGATCATTAAGTAAGAAATGATCAAACTCTTTCCAAAATTATTGTGATATATCCTACTGTGCACTGTGAGCCGTGTAATTATGTACATAAATCGAGTAATTTTTTACACTTTTTTTTTAAATCATAAATTACAAAATCTACAAACAATATATGATAGTTTCACGAAATGATTTGGATGATAGTACATATTTATGTTTGAACATAAATGTTAAACAGAATTGTTTTCTACACCATAACAATAACTTTGAACAATTATCTTCAGCAATTTATCTAAGCGCATAATACTACAACAACACAATGGAATTGAACAGATAGACCTCAATATTACCTTGTGAAAATTAAACTACTTGTGGCTATAAAATACATTAATACATTTCAATACTCATACATACATACTCACTAGGAGGTCCCCTAAAATAATGAATGGTCGATTTCCGTTCATTACACCACCCAGTTTTATTGCAAATGGTTTCAAATGGACGTAAGACGGCCGAAAATGCACCATTTTGGAAAAAAAAAATTTATTATTATTAAAAATTCCAAAAATTCAAAATTTCGAAAAAAAAACTTACTTTTTATGTCAATTGTCTGTTTATAATACTCAAGGGTATGCAGATATGAATATCTGACTTCTTCGGATATCATTAACCCATTTTAGCTAGGCATCCAAAATTACCCACGAATTTGATAAAAATGCAGAAACTGCATTTTTTTTAATTAATTTTAAAGAGTTTTTAAAATGCATCAATTGCAGGTGTCAATTGCTGTTTTTATGATAAAATAGCTCAACACTTATCTCATGTCTGATTTGACAGATAATTAGTTTTATCCTTCCGCTGAACCAATATGGTCCGTATGTTCGTTATCTTGTGAAAAAGGTGAAAGAAACTGGCATCCTCATCGATAAACCAAAGCGTGAAAAGCCAAAAACAGTGCGTACACCCGAGAATATTGCTGTTGTGGCAGAAAGTGTGCGTGAAGCGCCATCAACATCAATTCACCGTCGTTCTCAACAATTGAACATTTCGGAGACATCATTGAGACGAATTTTGCATAAAGACGCCACACAAAGTCCAATTGGTTCAGGAGTTCAAAAAAAAAAAAAAGTTATTTAGCGGACCCTTTAGCTTTTTTTGTAAAAAATTCAACAACATTTTAATGTTTTCATCAAAGTTTGCATAATTTTCGGAGAAATGTCACCTACATTTATTAAGACTATAATTCTCTTTACTGTTATTTAAAAAATCTTTAAGCCTTAGAAAATCTTTAAGCCTTAGAAGACCCATGAAACTTAATTGTAATTATAACTACAAGATTGTAAAGCTTTTAAATGATAAAAATAAATTCTCAACTTGATTACGATTAATTTTTACAATTTTGTCCAAAAAATACCCAATAGGAGACTTACTGAATACCACATTTTATAATTTTCGGAAAAATATCACTTATATTTGATAAGACTATAATTATATTTCCTTTTATACAAAAAAGGTTTAACTTTTAATAATCGGTGGACCAAAAAGACCCATTAAACTTAATTTAAATTATGACTTCAAGATTATGAAGCCTTTAAATAGATCAACAAATTTTTTATTCACTTTATAAAAATTATTATTTTGTTTTGGTGGATTTATATAGGGTTAATATTTTTACTTTTCACCAAAAAATACCCACTAGGAAATATACAGCATAACATCGTTTAGAATTTTATTGAATTCGGATATGCGATAGACAGTACACAACTAACGAACAATCGCAATTAGTCCCAATCTTATTTTTAAGCGGTTTTGACCAAACATTTTTAACCCTTAAAAAAATGTTAATCTCTAAATTTCCTAGTGGGTATTTTTTTGGTCAAAAATGTAAAAATTAACTCTACATGGATCAAGTTGCATAAAATAATTATTTTTATCAAGTAGAAACATTTTTTTTTTTGATGTATTAAAAGTTTTTATAATCTTGAAGTCATAATTTAAATTATGTACCATGGGTCCTTTATGTCCCGTGGCCAATAAGGGTAAAAGATTTTTTGAATAACAGTAAATACTCGTATAATTATTGTCTTTTTAAATGCAAGTAATATTTTTCCGAAAATTATGAGCGGTATTATTGTGTAAATTTCCTTGTGGGTCTTTTTTGGCCAAAAGTGTAAAAATTAACCCCGTATGGGTCAAGTTACATAAAATAATTATTGTTATCAAGTTGAAATTTTTTGTTATCAATTCAAAAGCTTTACAATCTTGTAGTCATAATAAAAATTAAGTTGCATGGGTCTTTTTTGGCCATAGGCCACTAAGGGTTAAATATTTTTTAAATAATAGTAAAGATACTTATATTCTGAACAAAGTTAAGTGATATTTTTCCGAAAATTATGGAAACTTTGATGAAAACATTAAAATTTTGTTAAATTTTTGACAAAATAAGCTATTTTCATAAAATGTCCTGGAAAGGAGTCACTACAAATACAAACTAGAATTATAATTTTTCTAATTTATTTTCTTGTTTCTTTAATAACAACTATTATATCACAAAAATAGCTGGCGACATCTGCAAATTAGGCATTTTAAAAAATCTTTAAAATAAATTAAAAAAAAAAAAACGTTGCTACATATTTATAAAATTCGAGGGTCATTTTAGATTCCTGGCTAAAGTGAGTCACTGATATCCAATGATGTCTGAATTCCATATCTGATTAACTTTGAGTATATTAAATAAATAATTGAAATAAAAAGTAAAGTTTTTTGAAATCTAAAATTTTGGGAATTTTTAATAATAATAAACTACCTCCATATATTTAGTTAAAATATTGTTTTAACTCAAGTCCACAAATCTAATATGATATTGTCATATTAGATTTTATTTGATGCTTCTCAAAAAACTATATCAACATGTAAAATTGATGTTTTCAAATAGTGCAGTTTATACAATAATGGAGACAAAAAGATTCTCGTACAGTTTATTTTGTCTGTTGTAAGTATATAATGTCTCGGTTTGAGTGAGGTCAATAATCTTTTTCTAATGCAGACAACTGAAGATTTGGGTGATGCCAATGAACCAATTGTATTTTCTATCATGGAAATTATCACTCTTTTGAAAAGCAACAAATACAATCTAATATGAGAATATCATATTAGATTTTAAGACTTGAGGTAGAACAATATTCTAACTATATGAAAATATAGAAAGTCTGATAAAAACAATTTTTGCATTTTTAATACAAAAATAAAACATTTTTGAATAATACACTATTTTAACAAAATGCGCCATTTTCGGGCGTCTTGCAGTACTGTTTAACGTTTTTCAAAAAAAAAAAATTAAATAAAAATATTTATTCCATTTGGAACCATTTGTAATAAAACTGGGGGTGTAATGACAAATTTATTTTAAAGGGACACCCTAATACTCATACATACATCATGTGTCTAAGAGTACACCATTTAACCGGAAGTTGTGGTATTCAGTTAAACACAAATTGCGAAATAGTACTACCCGGTTAAAATTCAACAAACATTTATGAACAAGTATAAACTCATTCATGCTCATATATGAAGTCAGCCGAGGTCATACATGTCCACAAACCACCAAATCAGATTCATATATGCTCATAGGAGTTCATATGTGATCATACATGTAAATATTACATAAATTGTTGTTAATGTACACATATGAAAATGTATGTCTAAGTATGTATTACCACAATTTTTGTTAATGCTCACACATGAACCTATATGATCGCTCATATCAACATATTTGAATCATTTATGAACACATATGAATCATGTATGGATGCATGTGGAGATGTATGAAGTATGTGTGCTAATGTATGAATGCATATATGTTGGTTTTTTAACAGGGTAGGTCGAATTTTATTTTTGCGTAAAGCAAGCCAAAACAATAGAGTAGTTTTTTTCCGTTTATATTTCTGATTTTTATTTTTTTTGGTCAGTAGATCGAAGTGTTGTTGCAACAATTTATTAGTACTCGGTCGACCTCTATTACGAATAGAATAGAAATGATGCAAATTAATTTTGTTTTTACAATTTGAATAAAGGAACGTTCGTTCAATGTATAGTTCTATATTTATAAACACACACACACACACACTTCCATGCAGGCCTAACTATTTAAATTGGAAATAAAGAGGAAATTTTAACATTTTAAGCTGGTGGTTTTAAACATGAACGCAACACTTCCGTTTTTTTTTTTTTTTTGTTATTGTATACGGTATTTTTATATGGAACGGTAATGGTCTGTATGTCCGTCTATCTGTTTGGCTGTATGTTTGTGTTTGTATGCTTTTTTTGGAAATCCGACAATCGAATCAGTGCAACAAAGTGCATAAATTCAATTTGAAACCACTACAGAAACATTATAACATATGGAAATGTTAAATTGATAACTATCATAGAAAATTGCGTAAGTTCTTGTGTTTTAGCGTTTCAAATTTAAAGCGCTTTGTTTCTTGTTTTTGCTGAATACCAGTGTCTATGTTTAATATGTCAGTTGTAGTGATAAATGTTTTTCTTTTCCGGTTTTTTTAAGTTTTCTTTTTATTTATCTGTGTATGTGTTTTGAACATTTGCGTAAGCGTTTTAATGTTTTAGCAATATTTTGTTATTTAACAAAAGACCCTCCTTGTTAAACACCCAACAATATCTCTTATGTCTTTCAACGTGGGTTAATTGATAATTTTTTAAAGCGTTGAGTTATTTGGAACTTGTTGAAAGTCTTTAATAAGAAAATTAATTATATTAAAATAATGAAAATGAAAATTATTCAAGTTCGAGGCCATATACTCTATATTTCTTCATTAGGATATTGTCCTAACAAATAATCTATAGAGTTTTTGTTTTCAAATTTATTATTTGACCCTTTCAGGAATGTGTTGATAGATCTATTTCGGGAATTTTCTAGGTTCCCATCATCAGAACACGTTTTGAAAGCGGTAACAATCCCATGCCAAACCTCAAGCATTCATATGAACTAGTTTACTCACTACATGAGAACTAATATACATATGAGTTTGAAATTAAAGATTATAACCATTGATCAAAAAATATATTGAAAACTTGTTTGATGTGCAAGATCCACCTCTGGTGGATATTCAATACACGTTTTTTTTGTTTCTCTCTCAAAAAAAACGTGTATTGAATATCCACCAGAGGTGGATCTTGCACATCAAACAAGTTTTCAATTTATTTTTTGATCAATGGTTATAATCTTTAATTTCAAACTCATATGTATATTAGTTCTCATGTAGTGAGTAAACTAGTTCATATGAATGCTTGAGGTTTGGCATGGGATTGTTACCGCTTTCAAAACGTGTTCTGATGATGGGAACCTAGAAAATTCCCGAAATAGATCTATCAACACATTCCTGAAAGGGTCAAATAATAAATTTGAAAACAAAAACTCTATAGATTATTTGTTAGGACAATATCCTAATGAAGAAATATAGAGTATATGGCCTCGAACTTGAATAATTTTCATTTTCATTGCACAATTAAAGGTCGAAAAAACATAATTTTTATTTTTAATAAAAATTATAACAAACTTGTATATTAAAATAATTTATAAGGAGAGATTCTCTCTCTTATAGCTTTTCGAAAAAAAAACCGACTTTTTGAGAAACCCGTTTTTCAGTTAACCGATTGGATTAAAACCGATTAACGGAAACTAAATAAATCAGCAGTTTTTCACCAAAAATAAACCAGTTTTTATAAAAATATGAAAATGGCACTTCACAATTTTGATTAATTAGTTTATTAATAATACAAAACATTTCAATATTTTTTTGCATTGTACTTCATTAGATTCACCAAATAAGACTTCTTTACAATTTAAAACTATTGTCCGAACTGATACACAGCGATTTATATAAAATTCGGATGTTTATTAGAAATTGAAGTTTAACCTCCGATTGCTTTCCTACCATATCGTTGTGAAGAGTTAGGGCTAACAAAAAAGATAATTCTTGAGTTATTTTCATGAAGAAATTATATATTTAATGTAAGGTATTTGAGACGGTGGCATGTCATAACGTCCAATGACATTATGTTCATGGACGTTATGTCGCTCCAAAAGTGTCATAATGTCCATGGACTTTATGACAATTTGGAAAATGTCGTAATGTCCATGGACATTACGACATTATTTTTTTGACATTATGTCACTTTCAAATGTGGCATAGCGTCCAGACTTTTTAAAATAAAAAGATTAATAATAATTAGTATATCAATACAATTTTTTTAAATATTCTTTAGTAGTATATCACAAATAAAACTAAATTTATAAAACGTTAATCGCACGCAGAAAAAACTTTATTTCGCGAAGCCGTCTGCTGCGTTCTACGGAGGAAAAAACCCCTAATAGCGGCCGAAGGCCGCCACACAGAAAAACGTGTTTTTACAAATTACTTGCTGTCTTAAAAATATAAGATTTCATCGGATTCGACATCTGATTTGAAAAACAAGTTCTTCTGGGTGGCGGCCTTCGGCCGCTCTAAGGGGGTTTTTCCTCCGTGGAACGCGGCAGGCGGCTTCGCGAAATAAAGTTTTTTCTGCGTGCGATTACAAAAGAAACTTCAAAATTACTGATCTGTTTCCACACTGGAGTAAAGTGGCATAATGTCCATGGAGTTTATGTCATTCCATTTGTGGACATAATGTCACATTGCAGAGTGTCATAAAGTACATGGACATTATGTCATTGCCACCATTTGAGACTCCTTTACATAAAAGTTATTATAAATCTAAATATATAAAGGGTCGGCCATCTAACGTTTTTTTCAACTAGTGCTTATTTCGTGAATGGTAACACTTAGCTCATGTCTGATTTGACAGATAATTAGTTTTATCCTTCCGCTGAACGAATATGGTCCGTATGTTCGTTATCTTGTGAAAAAAGTGAAAGAAACTGGCATCCTCATCGATAAACCAAAGCGTATGACGCCATACAAAGTCCAATTGGTTCAGGAGTTCAAAATATGTCAACTAAATACTTTTTTGCTTTTAAAGTGCCCTGTATGACATGTTGAAGTTTTGTTAAGATGTGATAATTCACTGCAATGAGCACTTTCTCGTTAGCCCCTATAAGACACCTTATTTTCTCTATTCCCGATTAAAAAAAAAAATTGATCTGGAGATTTATAAAATGTTATCTTATTTCTTACTTCCGAAAAATGGCCCGATTAAATTGTGTTAAATCACATCTTTCTGTATCATATTAGATTAATTTAGATACATTCATAGAAATAAAAATGTAAAAATAGCAGAAAAAGCTGCTAAAAATTAGTTAAAAATGACGTTGCAGAAAAAACTGCTAAAATTTCGATATTTGCTAAATATTAATAAAATAATAATAAACAGCAAAAATTAAACTGTTAACTTTTCAAAATTTTAGTTTTATTTGACTTGAATTTCATAAAAACTATTATTATTATGTAAATTGATCCATATAGGGTTAATGTTTTCACTTTTCACCACAAACGACCCACTACGAAACTAACACCTTTCATATTTTTCTGAAAAACAATACACAGACTTAATTAGACTTTTATTATCTTTGCTTTTATATAACCCTTATTGGCCGGGGGACAAAAGCGACCCGTGAAACTACCCAGCCAGAAATTCATGATGGTTCAAAAAACTAAGTACTATCAAAGCATACAATATACCAAATCCAAAACGTTCTGAGAACGTTTGAAAAAAAACATATTTAAATTACTTTAATAGCACTTTTTAAACAAACTTTACTGATGTTTATTGAAATAAAAATGATATCTGTGGAATTTTGATAAAATAGTGTAGTCAATAAAACATTTAAATGTGGATACACTCAAAAAGTTTTACAGTTACTACATGACAGTTGTTTGTGTAGTAGTCAGTAGTAGTTGTTTTTAACTGTAATTACAGTTATTTTTGTATGAAATAATGCAAAACAACTATTTTGACAGTTGTTTTCAAAAACAACTTACTAAAACTACTAAAATGTTTAACATTTTTTTTGGAATGTTGACTTGAGACTTTAAGTAAGAAGCTGGAAATACTAAATTTAATTTTTTTATTATTTTTATTTGTGAGTACGTAGGACTCACAATCTCAGCTAACTTTTCTAAATTTTACATTGATCGACCATATTTCATAACTTTAAAAAGCCTCAAATAAAAAATAACTCATCAGCAATAAAATATAAATTCCGATCCGCATGAAAATTATTGTTAAAAATAAGAGATATGGCAACACTAAAAAATATGGCATTTTTTAAATGTCAAATGAAAAAAAAAATAACTGTAAATTTGAGTTTACAGCATTTTTTCAAGAAAAATAAAGAGTTATATTAAACATTCAATAAAGATGGGTCGCCGAAAAGTAATAAAATATGATGACACTAACGAAGAAGCCACCAAAAAACAAAAAGGTTTGTTATACTTTCATGTCTATAAATTTGTTAATGTTTTGTATAATTTGTTTGGATGTCCAAGATATTCTTAACTCTGTACTAATGTATGAGCCACCAGCATCATTAGAGCAAGCAGCAAAGATGTCTAAATTGTCAACTTTAAGTAAAGAAACCGACGCACAACTTTCTGCTGCACCAATACCAAAACGTAGAGGTACGTCTAAGGTTGTATAAAAACACCAAAGGAATTCCAAAGATGTTTTTTGATCGTATTTGGGAAGTCCAATGTTTAGTTTCTTTTTCGACATAATTTTAGTACAATTTGTGTCTCTAAAACAGTGGTGGCCAAAGAGTGGAATTTCATATTGTTTATCAACCACGCGTGATAGGAAATTCCTCTCTTTGGCCACAACTGCTCTAAAATTTATAAATAAAACAAATATTTTATTTTCATTATTTATTTTTAGATGCAATCGATGCCAGAGAAGATGAAACAACAACACAAAGCGTTGGAGTCCAAACGGTTGCAGAAGAACTATATGGTAAGTTTAACAAATATTAATTTAGAAAATTAAGAACTTACAGATTCTATTTATTTATCATTCTAAAGGCATTGTTCAGTTGAGAGACGATTTAATGAAGGAAATAAAAGGACTTCGGAGAAGTGTTACCTATAGCATTAACAAAATGCAGAACGACATCTTGTCTGAACTGACCGCACAAAGAAAAACCGACAAGACGGCATCGATAGCAGACATAAAAAGAAATTTTAATTTAGTGTCACCAATAAATGAGCTGGAAGATTTTTTACCAATTTGACAACAAAATACAAAACGATCAGGAGTTAGCTGCATCTTTTGTAATATACTTTTATACACACACTTTTATTTCATTAATAATATTTTATTTTTTAACAGCGAGAACTAATGTCGTTCAAAACCAGAACCAAAGGACTTTATGAAGCCATTGGAGGGGTTTTAACCGCTTTGATGTCACACGAACTCTAGCTTATATTTAGTGGTTGTGGCAAACCAAATAAAGGGGTGGCCAAACAAAATTTTAATGCAACGCAAATGTATAAAGTATTAAATGGCAATTTGTTTTAAAATACTTATTTTTCTAAATTAAAATCGTTTTTATTTTTGCAGACCATCTCCTAAAGCAGTTTCCAAATGAAAACCAGAGTTCCATTTTGTCGAAAACTAGCCGCTGGTTGGCTGCAGCAAAAGGTCGTCAGAGCCCATGAAAATTCAACGTATTTGTCAATTAAGTTTTAATGTAATAACTTTTTTACTTTATTATTTTAAAAAAATTGAATTACTAATAAAATATAAAAAAATAATTAATGTGTTTTTAGCACTGGGAAATTACTTTCTTTTCGGTATTTGGAGTACTGGAAAATTATTCCACATTTTGTATTTAAAATTCTATGAAAGCAGTCAATTTTTGCATTAAATGCACTTTAAAATCATTATACTTTTGGGTTTTCAAATGTTTTGGAAGCGTTTTAAAAACAAAAGACGTAGCGCTTTACAACTACTTTATGTTTGGTTTTTGTAACGTTTTAAGAATACTCTAAAATACCAACATGAGACCGTAAATCTGGGTTATCATTTGAGTGCCCTGAGAACACTATAATCATTAAAAACATGTTGCTTTGGTAACGTTTCAACTACCATACGTAGTGCTTTCAGAATACTTCTATGTTTGTTAATTTCTGGCTGGGTACATCTATAAGCATATAAATTCTTTAAACGGAAAAAAAAAATTTTTTTCAACTTGATAAAATTTATTATTTTGTGTAACTTGATCCTTATAGGGTTATTATTTCCTTTTTCCCCACAGTGGACCCACAGAGGACCCACAGAATGACATATTTCAAATATTTATTTAATTTAATTAATTATTTAAAAGTTAAAATATTTAAATTTAAAATTCTTTAATTAATTTGAATACCTTTTAGTCCAAATCTTAGTTTTAAGGGTTTAAGAGGTAGGATCAAAAGTAACAATTAAAAACAATATTGGGAAAGAATTTCTCTTTTTATGTCAGTTACGAACCTTCTATCACGTAGCCAAGTTTAATAAAAATCTGATATATGTCTTTCAGTAACTTTCCTAGTTGGTCTTTTTGGGTTAAAAGTAAAAACATTAACCCTATAAGAACACAAAGTAATAATTTTTAACAAGTAGCAAATGTTGTGTGTTCCATTTAAAGGGTTTATAATCTTATATTCACTATTTAAATTAAGTGTCATGGGTCTTTTTTGTTCCGCGAGCACTAAAGATTTTTTGAATAAATTTAAAAATAAATATAGTCTAATAATATTCAAATGATATTTTTAGAAAATTATGAAATATGTTTTTCTGTTAATTTCTTAGTGTGTAATTTTTGGCCAAAAGTGTAAAAATAAATCCTATATGAAACAATGTATATTAATTAATTATTTTTTATTAAGTGGAGTTTTTTTTAGCATTTTACAATCTTAACAGTCTAGTCGTCATAATGAAATGAAGTTTAATGGGTCTTTTATGTCCCCAGATCACTTAGGGTTAAATATTTTTTAAATAAAAGCAAGATAATTATAGTTTTATCAAATTTAAGTAATTTTTTCACCAAAATTATGCAAAGTTTGGTGAAAACATTAAAATTTTTTTAAATTTTTGGCAAAATAATCAACATTTATAAAATATTCTGAAAATGAGTTGCTCCAAACAAAAACTTATTTATTTTTATTTTATTTATTTATTTATTTTTATTTATCTCTTAATGTTCAGTGCAAAGAATTAATCTTATATGAAAGCACTGAATTACTGGAATAGTTACAATGAATATAGTTTTGATTAAATACAATTAAAAATTTAAATACTAATACAAAATTAAAATAATTGTAGAAAAACATAAATTGTTCTAACAAGAAGGTTAATAAAAATTAAGTAATAAAAAGCTAATTTTTTAATTATATAATAAATAAAATATGAAATAAAATGTTTTATAAAAGTTTAATATAACGTTTTTTAAATATTTTAGACAAAAAAAAAAAAAAAGTTACAAGAAAGATTATTTGTAATAATCAAATATACATTTTTTAAATTGCGTTGCGCTGCGGACTACCATTAAATGATGGGGAAGATGATTCCAAATACTAATGGTATAAATAAAAAAAATGTTGATCCGAAAAATGAGTCCTGTGCGGTATTTGAATAATACGATAGCCTCTTTCTGATCTAAAGGGTATAATTTGATCATACAAATATTGTGGTTGACATGTATTTATTATTTTATGGAGGTAAATTAGCGATCTACATTTCAGCAGGTTCTCGAATATTACTCCAAAGAGCTGTTTAGAATAATGCGATATTCTACTAAAACGGCTAATACCAAAGACGTATCGTGTAATATTATTAAAAGCTATTTTCAGTTTATTCAAACTAGAAGCATCACAACCAGAATATAGTTCACAGTCATATAATAAAGTAGGTATTAGATATGTTTTGGCCAGAAGCATTCTAACCTCTAGAGGAATAAACCATTGTGTACACCACAAGTTCCTTAGCATTCCATGAATTTTCCAGTTGTAATACTGACGTGGTCACTCCAGAGCAGATATTTATTAAATATTACACCAAGATTTTTAAGAGTATCAAAAATATTAATTTTTGATTGACCCAAAAAGACATCCGGTATATAAGAAGTACTTTTTCGCTTCTTCGAAATAAACATACATTTAGATTTACTAGGATTTAGACATAATCCATTTGATGAAGCACATACTCTTATATTTTCCAGATCAACATTGATTTTGTGTACACAATCGTCAATGTTCGAAACTTCGCAACCGATGTAAAGCTGCACATCATCTGCGTACATCTTAACATGGCAGTAGACTAATTGGGTTGGAAGGTCATTGGCATAAACTGAATATAATAAAGGACCTAAGATTGACCCTTGCGGTACACCTCTGGTTAATTCAGCGCTGCTTGAGACAAAATTTCCGTTAAAAACAGATTGTGATCTTCCTGTTAAGTACGAATACATCAGTTTTGTGGCAGTAGTTGAAAAATTGAAAAATTTACTTAACTTCAGTGCTAAAATATCAGCATTAACTGTATCAAACGCCTTGGAATGGTCCAGAAGAATTAAGAATGCAGCTTTATCATCATCAAGTTGTGATCTCACATATTCCGAGACATCAATCAAAGCTGACACACAACTGTGTTGTGGTCGAAATCCCGATTGCTGTGAAGTGAGCAGGTTGTGTTCTTGAATAAATTCAGTGATTTGATTATGCATTAGACGTTCTAAAACTTTAGACAGATAAGACAAAATTGCTATAGGCCGATAATCCTGTTCCGATTTTGGAATTGGAATAATCTTTGCGTGTTTCCATTTGGTAGGGAAAACTGATTTAGTTATAATCGAGTTAAACAAATTTGTAATGTAAGGCAGTATAAACGGGAAAATTAATTTGATAAATTTTGTATGCACACCATCATAACTAGTAGCATTGGATTTAATGCTAAGGGAGCTTTTATATACCTCAGCTTCAGAAAAACAAGAAAACTGAAATTCAATTTGATGATTAGTTCTTATGGGGTTTCTGTAGTAAGCAACGTTAGCATCAGACTTTGGTAGATCAGTAAATTTTATATTTAATTCATCGACATTTATTTTATCTGCACAACCTTGAGTTTTACCAATTATTCCAATATTTCGGATTTCATTCCATTTTGCTTTGCTATCTATACAGTTCGTACATTTGGATTTATAATAGGCCGATTTTGCTATTTTAATTCTGGTATTAACCCTATTCCTCAGTGATTTGAACGTTGATTTCAATTCGGGTGTTTTAAATCGCTTCCACCTTGCGTAAGCTATATTACGTTCGTCAATTATACACTTAATTTCCGAAGTAAACCATGGGTTAACATTTGTTGTTATTCTTTTCGTTCTTAATGGCACAAATTCTTAAAAAAGTTGTTCAATATTGTGTTGAATAAAACTAAGCTGTTCATCAACATCAGGCATATAATACGTAGTATCCCATTCAATTTGTGAGAGTTTAATGTGAAGGTCATCGAAATTAATACGTTTAAAATCTCTATAGCTGAAACTATCTTGCGATTCCTCTTGTTTAAAGTCGAAATTGGTAAAAATAAGGTCTTGCTTTGAAAAAACAGGTGCAGAAATTTGTTCAAACATTTTAACTTTTTGCAACAAGTTCGTAAAAAACATATCAAGTAGGGAATTTGAGCGACTTGAAAAATGTGTCGGTATAGTTTTATTGACAGCATCCAACCCAATATACTTCAGTTGCAATTAAAATCTCCAGATATTAGAATATTAGAGTACCCAACAGCAATATTAGGCAACTCCAAGAAGAACGCTTCAAAATTTGTATTTCTATCTGGTCTATAAACGTTTCCAAGCAATAACTTTTCATGATTGTTATAAATTTCCAAAAAGAGGTACTCAATTTTTTCCCCTACCCTTGACTTAGTCTTAAATTTACACTGCACATTATTCCTCACATAGATCGCAACTCCACCGCCTTTTTTATAATTTTTCCAATTTATTTTTTCCTTTAATAACAACTACATTTTTAATACTTTTTGAAATAAATTTAATAAAAAAAACACGTTTTTGCATTTAATCGAATTAGTGTGCCATTTTGAGTTCCAGGCTAAAGTGGGTTAGTTATGTGCGATGTGTGTCTGAATAGTCTTGAGTACTCGTATATTAAAGGAAAAAATTAAGCAAACTATAAAACATTTAAAATTTCGAATTTTTGGATTTTTAGTAATAATCTTTTTTTAAAAAATCTATTCATCGATTACATCGATTTATTCTATTTGAAAACATTTGCAATAAAACTGGAGGTATTCCAGGCTACACCTAAATGATAATGTTATTAAGTCTTTCGATTTTTATAAAATATTGATCAAAATATAGAAGAAAATAGGAGAGCTTAACCCTTTGCGATCTGCTACCAAAGTTTCCGATTTTTGAAATTTTGTTAGCAATTCCCATTAAAAAAAAATATATTGTATAGGATTTTCCGGATAATGTTGCTGGAGTTTTATTAATTTTTTTTTTTGCCGTTATTTTAGAAATTTTATAAAAATATCTCCGACTTTCGATTTTCTTCAGATATTAGGCAGGTTATATTACCACTAAGATTTAAGGTTTTGTGGTGAACATTTTTGGCAAAATCGTTATCAAATATAAATGATTTTGGTCGCAGTTCCCAACGGGTAAGGGCGGAAATCTTCTCTACAAAACCATTAAAACTAGTAGCGCAAGAAGCCGCATAATATCTAATTAAAAACAAACATCGGAATTATTTTTAAAAAAATTTTACGAAGTCTAAAATGTTTTTTGAGTCAATAAATCCCGCTTTTTGCACCAAAATCCCGATTTCTCGCCCACCCTTATTACTGTGCACCGATTTTTTTGTGTGTATCAAATACAAGCATTTGAGGTAAAGTTTTTTTATAAAATTCATAAGTATTCGTACCAAAGGACTCTTTTGTCGGTTGGCTTGATTGCTATTGTTATCGTTGTCATCATCATTTTTTAAATCATCTAATGTTATATATTTTTTTTGAACTAGTTGGTTTTCCATTATTAATACTCTTATTAATTTTCATTAAATTATTTCCCTAATTGTATTTTTTTAAAAAATTTCACTTTAAACTATTTATATTTATTAATGTAATTTGAATATGAAATGCATGAATTTATCAGTAACATGTTCTTAGAAGTATAATAGACACCGTTTCTTTTAATAAAAAGACAATATATTTAAAAAAAATGTAATTTTTTTATATGAGCATGTAGGAAAAGTAATAATATGTGAACATATATAAACATTCATATATGGCCATATATGACCATATACATCCAAATATCTCCATATACTCTCAAATTTCGGATCCGAATATATATGGATGCATATACGAACTGATATATGTGGCCATATATGACAATATATGAACATTTTCACCTGGGCACCCAAAAAATTGCATGATTCAAATTTTTAATTAATAATTTTTAAATTTTAATTTAATACCCAATATAAAAAAAATCGAACTTTCAAAAAAAAAAAAAAACTTTTACGTTTATGCTGGCGGTAATATATGTTTTTTATATTATCATTCTAGTTACTGATCAATTAAGCTTTCAAATTATCTATATAATACGTATAATTTTTTGCTCCTATTCCAATTTTTTTGTAATCTGATTTGTTTTGCAAAATAGCTATGCTTGCCCTTAACTGACATAAACCGTCTCACAAACACAAACACACAACTATTCATATAAATACCACATAGATATTTTACTTTCTGACATTCACGTTTACTTATCTGAGCAACTCTATCTAGTAGTTCTTGTGTTATATTTTTTTCATGCGTTTTTAAATTGTTGGATTAAAAGTAATTTCGCGGTAAAGCCCATTTTTTGCACGCACATTTTTCGCACCTTATCGTTTTGATACACACAAGCACACATACATAAATATGTATGTGTGCTACTAGTGGTGGCTATTAGAGGTATTCTTGGTTGTATAGATATTTTTAAAACTGGATTGGTAACATAATGCATTTTTAAAATATTTTCAACTAATTGCAGTGGCGATTGCAGCCATCAATTTTTTTGGGGGGTTTAATTTTAAAAAATTTTTGTAAATTTTTAAGAAAGTTTTAGTTTTGAAACATAAAAATTTTTATTTTTTCTTGTCATATTTTCGCAAAACCGTATAATTCACCACTCAAGAGTTTCAGGCTGCTGAAAAAATTATCCGTGGATCAAATTATTACAAATTATTTACTTTTGATGATTTTAAATGTAAAAATTCGGAATTTTCCAAATTAAAACTTCTATAACTGCAGTAAAAGTATGGGAGTAAAATTTGGATTTTTTTATTTTATGGTCATCAAAGTGACCAAACAATTTTATATCAAAAAATATCTGAAAAAAAAATTATCTCGTGTAAATTTTTGTTAAAATTTTCTGGCTTTAAAAGATATTTACCCTTATTCTAGTTGTCGACGTCGATGCCGTCTTCGTTTTTGAGTCAACATCACTTTCTTTTGACGTCGACATCAATTTGACAACAATGTGGTATTCTCTAAGAGTTTTGTAACGACGTGGACTGTATATCAGTAATTTAAAAGAAAAAAAAACAAAAGCACATCTCTAATATTTTACTTGTTATTTTTGTGTGAAAATGTTTTTTATTTCTGATTCTGATTCGAGTGAAGAAGAAAATACTCGTAAGCAAAATCTAATATTGCAAAGAAGACTACTCCGACAGAAGTCCGACATCTTCAACTTACCAGATAAAACGAGAGTAGCAAGATCAAACACTGTTGCCTATAAAAATATTTTGTCATTTCTTCAAAAGGTTTGAATGTTACTTTCGACTTAGAATTGACAGTTTGCCCCCTATGGATAAAATGTGAGATGACAGAAACTGAAAAAAATGAAGCAAAATTACAGTTTTTTGAAAAAACAGATTTTCCTGGTATTATGGGGTGTGTGGATGGAACCCATATCAAAATTTAGCACCAATTAAAGAAGACCAGCATCTATACTTCAACCGTAAAGGGGTTTTTAGTTTAAACGCTATGATCGTAAGTATGTTAAATATTTAATTTCATTTTATAATCATATATGTAGATTTGTGATCATAAAATGCGGATACAGTTTTTGGATGCCCGATATGCAGGTTCTGCTCATGATTTGTTAATCTGGAACGTTAGCCAAGCAAAACGAGTTTTACAAGAACGATGTACTGGTGGTGAACGGAAATCATGGCTTTTAGGTAACATTTTTATTGTTATTTAAACCATTTCCTGCCACTGATCGATTCTGTGCGAATTTTTTTCTTTAAAAATGTTTTACGTAGATTTTCATATAGTAAACACATACAATTTTAGTTTTGAAAAAATTTTAATACATTCTGGGTGTTTTAAAAGTCAAAGCTTGAACTAAACAAGGATGTGTTTTCGCTAGGGAGCACTGTATAAGTGAAAAAAAATTCCTACCGGATCCATCAGTGCCAGGAAATGGGTTAAGCGCACGGAACAAATATAAAGTGCAAAGTACTTCGGTAAAATACAACTTCAAAAATTTTTGGGTTAGTTACACAATATCCAAGTTAAATTGGGTCTTATAACATGAATGACCTCAGATCAAAAGTCTTTGAAATCAGTTCACATTTACAAAAGTTACACGCCCAAAAGATTTTTCAGATACGAAGTACTAAACTTTGAAACTCTGTGCAAACACCCTGCACTATACCGATGGGATTAGAAGTTTAAAACTTATTACCATTATTTTTTTCAAATACCTCACTGTGTAACGTATTTTTTTAGTAGGTGATGCAGGCTATCCCCTTGAGCCATATCTAATGACGCCATATCGGTCTACTGTGCAGAGGCTATTTTTAATACACAGCATGCTAAAGCAAGAAATATAGTGGAAAGAACAATTGGCGTGTTAAAACCCCCGATTTCGCTGTCTGCTTGGAGCCCGTCAACTTCATTACACCCCTCCAAAATCAATTAAAATTGTCAATGCTTGCGCTGCACTTCACAATATATGCATTGAATATGGCTTAGATATTACATATGAGGATACATGTAGTGCAGAAAATAGCCAACCTGATGTTGAAGCACTTGACGCAGAAATTACGCAAAGTATTGAGGCACCTGAAATAAGAGAACAAATAAAACAAAGTTTTCTCTAAATTCAATTCAGTCTTTTTATATATCTTTTTTATAAAAAAGTAAATTAAAATCTAAAATAAATAATAATTCTAAGGAACAAAAAGTAAAAATTCTGTTTTAAAACATCCATCAACAGTGTGTAGTGTTACTTTTTGTTAAGGAGTTCAAGCTCCTTTTCCTTGATCAATATTTTAATCCTTTTTAGTTTTAACTCATTTTCATGGTTTTCTTTCTCTCTTTGACTTCTTTCTGCGTCTCTTTTATTTTTATCTTCCAATAACTTTAACTTTTTCTTCACGATATCCAGCAATTGTTTTTGTAACTGTTTCCGTCTCTAAGGATACGTTTTATTGATGTCAATGTATTAGAAATGTCTGTCAATAGTCTTGCCTGTTCATCGCTATGATTTTGGAGCAGTTTCTGACGGCCATTGCAATTACATTTGTTTTTCTTAGTACAACTTTGCTTGCTTTTAAATGGGGTAGAGCTTTCTTTCCGCAGAGAAATGCTTACAGGCTTTGAGTACTGAATGGTGCGTCTGGATGAACTTTCTAGTAATTCTTGGTCAATTGGCAAATCCATTGCGCAAAGTTCAACAGTATCAGATATTTCTTTCATATTCATTGCCCTGGTTGTAGCATTGTACTCCCTGAGTGGCGCCCTGAGGGTTCAGTTTTTTCTGAAACTGAAGCAGATTCGCCACATCTTCCTCCAGCGGGCTAAGTGTAAACTGCTTAAATCTTTCGCCACCAGTAGCATTACACTCAACTTTGTTGGCTACCATTTTCTTTTTCACTTTAAATTTAAAGTCTCGCCAAACCTGTAAATAAATTTGAAGTTATATATATATTTTTATAATGCCTATTTACGTTTATGATTTCCTTACCTTCTGCCACCCATCCTCCAAGTCTTCTTGGTGGGCCAACAGAATTGAGGACTTTTGTTACTTCATCCTATTGTTGTTTAAAATTACTCGGAACAGTGCACCTGCAAAATCCTCGAGCAAGTGATGGATTTTTCTGCAACTCTTCCACAAGTTTTTCAAACCGTTTCGCGTTTGTTATTTAAATTTTTTCCATTTTTTTCTATTTCTTATTTTTTTTTTGCACTTCACTTCAAAATGTCGTTAGCAAAAATGACGACGACAGAATCAGAGTCGTCTCAACACAATAACGTCGTTAAGTTTTCTTAGAGAATACCAAATATTAGTCAACAGTAATCGATACAAGTCGATAACGACAACTGGAATTCCTATTTTAAAAAGACGACACAAGACAACGTCGTTTTGTGTCGACGTCGACAACTAGAATAAGGGTGATTGACTATGTTGTTTTTTAAGTGTTTTTCCAATCTTTTACATTTTTGGTTTCGTCCTGTCTTTTTAATTATAAATTTTATTGCAGCATTTTTTTTCTTTTAGCGCAACCAGAAATATGTAGTTTCATAATGTTTTCTGTGCGTCGTATTGTGAATTAATAAGATATTTATCATTTTTTGAATAATTGACAAATTCTAGCATTGATTTGCATATTTTTGCGTATTTTGATAAAAAAAAATCTTATTTTCGATAAAAAAAAAATGGTATTTTTGATAAAAAATAAAAAATCTAATTTTTCAGCATATTTAGTACTGTTTAGAACAAAAACATATATTTATAGTATTATTTAGCAATTTTTTGTTTTTAGTTATCGAACAATTTTATGTTGCAATAAAAAACACGTTTTAGATGTTCAACACTGATTTCGGAAGTTTAAGCAATTTTTAAAAATATACATTTCTTGTTTTAAGACTGTACCGATTTAATATATTCCTTCCCTTTTTGTTAGCAACTAAAAAAAAATTCTCAAAGTTATGCCAATTATACTGAAAAATAAGTTTTAAAATATGAATTTCAAAAGAAAATGTGCGAGTTAAGAGCAAATTTTCAGTTTTTAGTGCATTTTGTTTGAGCTAAAAATTGATATTTTACTGCATATTGCCGGTTACTTTGGTTATTCTACAGTTTAAGAAAGAATTTCGACAATTTTGATGATACAAATTTAAAAAAAAAAAATATACTTTTTATGTTTTGAAAATGTTAAAAAAAAAATATTTAAGACTTTTTAAACTTTTTCTTTACCACTTCGAAAGAAGATTTACAACATTTATGTAAAATTTTACCATTTTCAAATTAAAACACATATATAAATATTTAAACATCTGAATTTTAGCAGAATTTTTCTAATCAAATTACGATATTTGAAAATATTTAAGAAAATGTTTTGGTTTAGGCAACCAAATAAAATTTGAATGCGTAAACCTTGTTATTTTAACCATGATTTAAAGTCACAAACACTGAAAAACTAAGAAACTGACCTTTTTGAAAATGTCCCAGCTCACGATATCTCAATGCTAGACACGAAATATTTTGGAAATCATCTTAAAACATATCAAGATACATTTTAAGGGATGGAATAAAAATCAAATTTTTTTCTCCATACAAGATGGAGTGGCTCTAATGACTATACTTGTATGGAGGATATGAGCATACATTCATAACATGGTTCGAGGTTTTTTTTTGTTGTTGTAGCCATTTGTGTTTGTATTTAGATTTAGAACTTTAATTTGACTTAAGCATATACAGTTATAAGTAAATAATTTTGCAATGTCGGTTTAGTTTTTTTTTTTTTTTTGTTGAGTTGCTTTTTGTTGCTGTTGCTGGTATTGTTGTCTAATTACAAGGTGCGTAATATTTTTGTATTTACAAGGTTTTTTCTATTAGTAATAATAAGGGCAACCAAAAATAAGCTAGACCTTGTTTTTATTTGAAAGCATAAAACTGTGTAGACTAAAGGGAAGTTTTGATAATGAAATTGTGTTTGTTAGAGCTTTTATAGCTTATTTTCAGATATATGATTATTTAAGCTTATTTTGCTACTTTTTAACATTTTTTCTTTTAAAATAGAACTTGTTTTGCTGTTTTTAGCAATCGGTATTTTAGGGTATTTTTTTTTAATTGAAAGTTGAAAATTTAATGTTGCATGTTGTGTTAGTTGATCAGAAATTGTTTGAGGAACCAATTTGAACTATGAAGCTTCATAAAAACAATTTCTCTATTTCGTTTTTGTTTGATAGACGAAATTCCTGGTAACAAATTTGATACAATTTTCGTTTGTATTAGCGATTTTAATAAAAATCGTTACTACATTTAGTGGGTTATTTTTATATTCAAACTGTTTATTTGCTTTGTTACGAGCTTATCTAAAACGCTTAAAATATTGTTTTTGAGCTCTTTTTTTGGTTGCCCTGATGCATAGAAAAATAATAGTTTTAATTTAATGGTTACACAGTGATTTATCGTATGTTAAAGCTTACTAATTGATATGGGCTGTTACAAGGAGTTTTAACTTATATTTAATTTTATTTACGCAATAAAAGTTAAACTATATTTGTTTGACCATAATTAACGTGGTTTGGATTTTTTTTTAATAAATTCAACTATTTTGGTATGAGAAAGTTATTTAAAACATATTTTATGTCGCGTCCATAGAATACATAGATCTCACACTATTATTCTTCTGTTAACAACAAACATATACATTTAATTATTTTTGTAGTTATTCGACATATGTCCAACACATTCTCATGAGTTACGTGCACTGACAGCTAATGTCAACGAGTTGGTGATCTTCGTAACATGTTGTCGCTTCTATAACATCCTGTTCAAATAATTTCTTGTTAAACAAAGTTCTATTTTGAAGTTGTTTTTGAGCAAACAAACAATTTTTAGGATTCGGAACTGTACTAAGTTATTGTTTATTTTTTTTTTTTTTTTTTTTGTGGCTTAGTGTGTAAACGTGCTAAGTCCATTTTGTGAAACTTTTTTCGGAGGGACAAAAAAGTTCCTAACTTTTTTCGTCGTGAATATTTTTTTAATCTGTAAACGCAGTTTTATTCTTTTGTTCGTCATATTTTAGTAAAAGCAATTGTACTATTTCTGTGAAAAACTTTGGCAGACTAATAGGCTATATTGTAATATAGAACAATTGATCTTTATGACTTCGTCCATTTAATGAGGACTTAGCACATTTTCTTTCAAAATGCTTTTAATGCATTTTTTTATTACTGCGCTGTTAACAAAAACATCTAATAATGTTTAAACATGTTTGTAATTGATTAAAAACGAATCAACCATGAGTTTTATGGAAGCCTTTGGGCAAAGTTGATTTTAAAAATTGCAAGTTATCGTATTTTCTAGCAGTTATTTTGAGAACGGTACAACTTGTCAGGCGTTCCTCAAAAAATAAAATGTGACTCCTTAGGAATTAAAAAAGAACATTTTCTATCTTGGGGCCCCCAGGACCAAAAAACTGGTATGCGTAGTACAATTTTAGTGTGGGTATGAAAGGAAATCATTATGATCCATGATTGGAGGCGTCTTCTACATCCATTTTAAGTATATTTTAGGTACAAAAAGGGGGAAGAGTCGAAAAATTGTAGCGAATTGAGCGATTTATGTACTGATAGTGTTTTTTGTGAGTTTTTTGAAAAAATTAGTCAGTGAAAGAGTAAAATCCAAACAAAAGGTTCCAGGTTGCACTGTGTTATAATAATAGGTGCTAATAAATTTTTTACTACAGATTATTTTTGTATGGAGTTTGTCCTATTAACAACAGGTTCTATAACCACAAAAAATAACAGGTTGCTTCAGAACCGGTTGTAGAACCAGTTTCTGGGACAATAGAGCCTTACATTTATACACCCAAGAACCTGTTCTAAAAAACCGGTTGTAAAAGAAGCTGTTCTGGAATAGATTCTGAGCTTACCAGTTAAAAAAATTTTGTTGTGTACTGTAAAATTCATGATATATTATAATAAGCGGCACGAAAATCTGGTAAAGATATGACTTTTCTGGAATTACATAGTGATTATTACTTAGGGGTGACAGTAGATAATTATACCCCTTTAAATGGCTTTTTTTATCGTGAGTTTATTTTCTTTAGTAGAGTGAAATTTCAAATTTCACAAACAATTTTTTTGAAAAAAGTTATAGTCAAATTAGGTTTTTCTGAAATTTTAATTATAATGTTTTCAAACCCTAAACCCACTTTTTGTGGAGTAAGTAATTATAGACCACAAGAGATTTTTTAAATATTCACAATGTTTATGTTCACACATTTCCTTGGCGAGCCTTTGTTGGATGTATAGTATACAAAAAACTGGGGAAAACCAACCGCGGTTGCAATTTTTTGTAAGTCTTGCAATGCTTAAATTTATTTGTATCTTTTATTTTTTCTCAATTTCATTTACATCTCGTCTTTTATTTATTCTCCATGATATAAATGTGTTTATCAGCACAATTTTGGTAGCTACAAAAATTAGTTAAACCTTAGTTCAAACTAAGTTTTTTAGTAAAAGCGTTTTACTAAAGTTTTAGCTGAGAACTCAACTTCAGCAGAAAATTTGCTATATGTTTGTTTAATTAATATCTTAAATAGACATTGAACAAAATTTTCAACAGACTTTATTTTTGAGTGTACCTTTTGTGCCAAAAGCTAAATTAACTAAATATTTATTTAGTTAAATTTTATTTAGACATTTTCCAGTTTACAGTTTTGGACTTTTTCTTGCCACTACATAACAACAACAAAAGTGGACTTGGTACGTTTGCACACTAAGTCAGTGGTCTTCATCCATATCACCCAGGGGACGAAGTTTTTCGGGTATTTTTTTTATTCTCTTCGTGAATATTACAACCAGGGTTGCTCAAAGTAAAAAAAATCCTACAAAACAGCTTCTTGAAATGTACCAAAACTACCTGTATCGCTAATCTTTATTACAATATCTTTATATTTTAATATCGTACTGTATTTACCAATGTTGCTTTTATAACTATCAGAAAGCTTTTTTTGGTTTAATTTCCTATCAAAAACTTAAGTAATTGTAATAAATTAACAACGCTACAAAATCTTTCATAAAAAAAATCCGTACTCTTTGTTTAAATCGTACTGAACGGCAACCATAATTACAACAATAAATATGTGTGTGAGATAAATGTTTCATTCAGTAGCTAGTTAGCTTTCAACAGAGTAGGAGTATAGCGGATCTTTTTATGTTTTATTTTTGTTTGATACACTGAGAAGTTTTGATAACAAGCTACATAAATTTATGCATGTTTGTTTATATTTCGTATAAATATATATTTCTTTACAGCATTTGAAATTAAAATATTTAATGAATATATGGGATGTTTAATGGGAAAACCTTTTTTTATTTTCTATGAACAATTAGTTTTTAATTTAAAATTAATTTATATTCAAACTTAACCCTTAATTTACATTCTGCAAACAAATAAATTGATACAAATAGTTACGAAATTTTTTTTGCTCTTTTTCTTGCAAAAATACGAAAATTAAAAATAATATTTTATCAGAATAAATTGCACTGAAATCGTATGATTTTTACAGTAATCAACCAGCATTCCACAATAATATCTGTAATATTAGTTTTAAAATTAAAAAAATAGATAAAAAAAAAGAAAAAAAACGTTTTAAAACGTTTTATTGTTCAAAAAACATATTTTCCAAAATATTTTTTTTATTTTAATATTTATACACTAAGACATTTTTCTATTTTCAACTTGAGGTATATTTTTAATTGAAAGTATATTTGAATTTTTTCATTTCTATTGATTTATAAAAACATTTTAAATTTTATTGATATTTATTTTTAATAAAAACAAAAAATTAAACGTTTTCCGGGTGATATGGATGAAGACCTCTGATGTACATTATTGTTATTATCAATACAATATTGTTTTTCATCAGTACAATATTGTCCCTGTAATTTTTTGCAACAAAAAAGTCATAACCCTAATGTACATACATATTTTTAAAATTTATATTTTTTTAACGCAACATTTTCAATAATTTCATAATTGTTATAACAATGAAAACAAATCTTGTAAGAAACCACAAAAGAAAAACTCATCACTTCTTTCAGTGTAATGCTCTCATTTTAAGTGTGTTTCTCTTTGTGAAGACCACTGCACTAAGTACACGATATGAAATATGTTTGCTTCATAAATAGTACAAATGGTTACGTATGAGTGATGATCATTATATACTACTTATTACTCATACGTATGGTGGCCAACTGTATTATTAAACACTCTTAATTGTCTTTACAGCAACATCTACTTTTAAGGACCGATAATTGGATAGGAGAGAGATATAATAACGCAGTAAAAAGCACGTAAAATAGTGTGATCTTATACATGTAAATAATAAAAAAAATTAAAAATTATTGTTCCAGAGTTGCCATATTATTAACTTAAAAAAATACTATTTTTTACATTTTTTTAAAGAATATATTGAAAAATTAATATTTTATATAAATAAGACCGGTGTTATAAAGATGATACTCTGATTTGGTTAGGAAAACGTGTTAAAGTTTTTCAATCACAAATATTTGTTTTGCAGTGCTGTGTATGAAATTTTACAAATCCATAAAAAATAGTATTAAGAAGCATTTGTTACTTTTTTACTATTTTCGAAAAAGTTCCAGCATAAAACTTTTTGAAGTTGGGAATCGTTTTTGTTAAAGTGAACTAAAAAACTATATTTGTTCAAATTTGCAAAGCAATTAGGCTTTAACGATCTTAAAGGATACAAAAGCTTTTAAATTTGGTAGTTTTCCGGTATTTTGATACAAATAGATTACAGCGTTATTTCGCGAATGTGCATCAAAAATCGCTGAAGAACGTGTACATTACGTAAAAAGCATTTTAAAAAATGTTGTGCAGGCAATGTTGGTCTATTAATGCAACTCTAATAGTACAAACGTGAGAAAATGCATCGTTTTAGAAATTGCAAAATTATCCGAAAGGCGATTTTAATTGTTAATATAGTACACAAGCGCTTGTTCATTATGTGTAATCTCTACCTTATTTTTAATAAAAATTATATCAAACTTGTAAAAAAGACAAAGTACGGTCTTGTTTACTTCCCCTTTACATCTTGTTTTTAAACAAAACAAGTGTAAAAATAAAAAGGAAAATAAAAACAAAAAGCTTATATAATGATCAGGGACCGAAAGTTCATGCAAATGCATATTATTACCCATAGGAATATGGTAAACAAAATATCTATTCGAATCACATTTATATTTTGCTGCAAATGCAATTTTTTCATATTTTTGTTACATATTTTGCTTTAAATTCATATTTTTACAGCATATTTCTCAATTTTGTATTAAATAATACACATTATTTTTCTTAAAAGCTGAAAACTAACTTTGTAGAAAATTAACAAAAAACATGAAAATAGAGGCACTTTAAATTTCACATTTTTTCAGCTTTTTAATCAAATTAATTGTTTGAATTGTTTAATGTATCCTCTGCATAAGGTTTGCACAATTAACACAAAAAAATTTAATTATTTGTATTGAAAAATACGCACTAAAAACTGTTTCTCCTAATCCGTGTTTGCGTATAAAATGTAAGAACACATTTAACAGGACGTAATCAGCTTCGATCCTCTCTAGTTATTAAAACTTTATTATACTTTTTAAGCTTTTGGTATAAATTAAAAAAAAATTAAGTGTGTATTTTTTATATTTTTAGTGCATATTTTAAGAATTTGAATGCATATTATGGGCGCTAGAACACACCTTTTTAGTGTGTGAAGTTCCTGCCCCTGGGTATAATTTTTAAACAAACTTTAAACTTTTTTTGGTGTTTTAAAGTGTTATTGCACAATAATTGAAAAAGTGTCATTTCTTCGTAAAAACCCAAAAAAAAAAAAAAAATTGCCCGACTGATAACATATTAGTTTTACCATTGAACATAACAGTGAACACATTTTTAAATAAATATACAAATTTTGATAATGTAATAAAACTTTTTAGGTTTGTTAAAATATCGCCAATTTACTTCAAGACTGTTCTAAGTCAAAAAATGCGATTTTTGAGTTAATGATGCCGATTTATGCTTTATATTGTGTAAAAATTTCAAATTAATATCATGTATACTTTTCGAGATAGAGGATAATATATTTTATTTTTCCTTTAACGTGGGTGCAAAGAGTATATACTTCATAGAGACACTGTGCTACGCACGGTCTCTAGATAATTAGCGAGTTCGCATCCAACTCTCAATAAGAGAAAAATGCATTAAAAACGCTTTTATAAAAAACGTGACCTAATTAATAGATAAAGGGTCGAGCGAGGCAGATATGGATTGAAAACTTTAAACTAGTCTTCTCCAAAATCGTGTTTTTTGAGTTATGTTAGTCTTGCAGTAAATGAGCGATATGTTCATTAGGATATTGGTCATCGAAAAAAATTTATAATATGGATTAACTATTCATAAGGGTTTGGTGTATCTCGTAAACGTCGAAATTAGGTGTGTATATTCATCTAATGAACAGAACAGAACAAAATCAAATAAATCAAGTATGGCTATTCGAATGTTTTAGTGGTAAAAATGGGTTGAGAAGTTTCAAAAATCTCTTTGTGAGGCCCATTTTTGGAGGGTAGATGGGGGAGGGGGCCTACATGTAAACCTTTTTATTTTTTTTATTTTAGGACCCCTAACAAGAATCTGAAATCGAAACAGAAACATTTACACAAACTAGAAGTCGGCAGTGAAATATTAGATTCGTCCAAAATAAACCTGATTTCATAGATTCCTCCAAAATCCTAAACCTGAAGATTATAAGGCATTTTTCATAAAAACATTGCTTTAAGCGCTTTTTCGAAAATTTCCTTAGCCGGTTAACCGCCTAGGTAGCATAATTGGAAACACAAGACTCAAATAAATCTGTGATAGTGGGAGGGCCTAAAATAACTACAATTTTTGTTTTCTCTATGTAAACAAAATTTTTTAGCATCAAAAACAATAATTAATATTTATTTAAAAAAATGTGATTATTATGCATTTGTTTAAATCCACATAACATAAAATCCGTTTTAATTGAAATTTTGTTTATTTGTCAAAATAAACATGCGTGAAGATTTTTCAGTTTAACACAAAAGGGATAAATAATATTTAAAGGCATAAAACGACTTAACAATACCTTACTCAGCATAACCACACATTACCAAATAATGGTTAAAGTAATGTATCGCCATAGGGATCCACGAATTACATTACACCCTAATTCACTGATGAATTTTACGGGTGAAGTGCATAAAAGTAATGGGTGGACTTATTAACTTGTAGGTGGTAAACTAACTGGTTACTTATATGGTTACATGGTGGTAAAAAGTATAAAAAAAAAATTATTACAAATATTTTTTTTTGATGTGAGCAAGATTATTCAAGTTTTTAATTAAATAAATAACGTGGTCACGCAGTGATTGGAACCTGTGGTATCTGCTTGTTAACAATTAGTTATGCGAGAGCTCTGCCAACTGATCTATCGATACATATAATGTTTGTTTGCTTAAAATGTAAACAAATTGTTGTGCTTCGTGTTTTCGTTTGTTATATCAAAAATATACACCTTACCTTCATGATTGCAAAAAATCACAAAATTGTGTGTCTATAAATAGATTTTCAAAAAGTTATTTTAATAGTTACTTTACATTTATAACACATGCACATTGTAAGTGAAACTATGAAAGTCATAATTTTATGTTTTGAAGTAGTGTAAAAGGTAATAAGGTTGTAGTACAAGGTAATCCATGAGTGTTCAATTATCGAAAGCTCATTACTTTATGTTTTGAAATAATGTTGAAAGTAAAGAGTATACAAATATTGGTAACTGATTACTTCATATTTCGAAATAATTCTGTAACTAAGACGTATTCATTACAATGTACTGCATTGTGTAACCTATTATAGGTAATGAATTACTTTTCGTTGAACTATAATGATACAGGTGACACATTAAACTGTAATGCATTTTTTTATCGCACACATAACAAAAGTTTTCCTTGGTATCCATAAGTGCGACTATTATTAACGATTACTGGACATTATTTTTGCAGAAAAACTTATAATAAACGGTTATCCATTTCGTGGTTTCAAAAGTATAGGGCTGGAATTCGACATCTGTCAAACTAAGTTGTTAAACCAATTTTTTTTCTTTTCAGCTGGAAGTCTGACATAGACAAAAATGGATCGCTTAACTATCACACAACTCGTAAAAATTATTAAAACCTACTACAAAAATGGTGATTCTGGCACAGCCACATATCGTGTTTTAAGAGGAGATTATGGTTTACATAATCGTCCAACTACGCAAGCAATTGGCAAAATTGTGAAGAAATTTGAAGAGACTGGAGCGGTTACAGATATTGTAAGGCCAGTGCATCATCGTTTCGCTTGTTCCACTGAAAATATCGCCTGTGTAAGTGAAAGTGTTGCCGAAGATCCGAATGTGTCGATTCCTCGTCGTTCTCAGGAATTAGAGCTGTCTTACGGCACATTATGGCGTATTTTGCATTTGGATCTACACCTACATCCATATAAAGTCCAGCTCACACAACAACTGAAGCTCACACAACAACTGAGCAAATATGGCTTTATTGCAAGATACATTTCCTGGCCGTGTAATTTCTCGTCGCGGCGACATCAACTGGCCACCAAGATCATGCGATTTGACACCATTAGACTTTTTTTGCGGGGCTACGCGAAAGACCGTGTTTATGCAAATAACCCTTTAACTCTTGAGTACTTAAGAACCAACATTCGTCAAGATATGGCTGAGATACTACCCAATATGTGTCAAAAAGTGCTCCAAAATTACCTCAAAAGAATTAATGCTTGCAACACTTCGCGTGGTGGTCATTTAAATGATATAGTGTTTCACACATAATGTCAACGTTCAAACTTTATAATAAAAAAGAAATATTATGAAAAAAAAATATTTTATATGTGTTTTATTTACGTTTACTTTTGAAACCGCAAAATGGATAACCCTTTATATAAGAAAATCCTGACAAATTTCCGATAGTTCATTTTATATTATTTAAAATCTTTGTTATTGTTGTTTGTATTTGTCTGGCTTGAGGCCTTATATTAAAAATTAAAAACAAAAACATAGTTATATATAGTTATAGTTATATTTCGAGCCAACGCCATTGGTCATCTTTGGGGGGAAATCTGTTTGAAAATACACAATTTTATTTAATATTTTTATATAAAAACACAGTATAGACAAAAATTTTTTAATAAAAAAACGTAAAACAAAAATTACAATATTTACATTAATATGAATAGAAAGCGAACTGCACTGTTTGATTAGTTAATAGTGTTTATTATTATCTATTTTTATTTTGATTTCAGTTTGTACTTGTTGATTGTGTGTATAAGAGCAATTCCATATGAAAACGATCAAAATTGGCAAATTTTTGGACGACCCCTCTCCGATTTTAAAATAAATAGTCTCAATCGATTGCCCAGCAAAAAATAATGTACCTACATATTTTTTTTTTTTTTATAGTGACTGGTTTAGTGGTGGTGTGCACCACTGTCATGTGACAAAATTGAAGAATTCTTCATAAGGGACCTCATTGAAAGTTGTTTCAAAAAAAACTACTAAAACGATCGCAACGAGTGGTAGCTCGTTGGAAAGGTAATGAATCAGGCTTTAGTAGTTTTTTTTTAAAACAACTTTCAATGAGGTCCCTTATGAAGAATTCTTCAATTTTGTCACATGACAGTGGTGCACACCACCACTAAACCAGTCACTATAAAAAAAAATATGTAGGTACATTATTTTTTGCTGGGCAATCGATTGAGACTATTTATTTTAAAATCGGAGAGGGGTCGTCCAAAAGGTGATCGCTTTCATATGGAATTGCTCTATATATTTGAGCATATTTATCTGTGCCGCTCTTATAGTTAAGTCTACGATCAGCAATTTCGTCAATTATGTGGAGCATTTCAAGTATGTATCTTCTATTATAATTACTCTCTTGTACTAATACACATACATTTTTAAAGTTTGGCTTGTGATTCGTTAAGGCACAGTGGGCTGCAAGTACTGTTTTTTGATCCAATGGTTTGTCAACTGCTTTAAAATCTGATCTGTGTGATGCTAGTCTAGTTTAAAATTTTGATTTCGTAGTGCCAACATATGTCTTCTGACGTATGTTGTACTTGTCACCATTACAACTAATTTTGTACACTAAATTTTAAATTTTCCGATTTATATACTTTAGATTTCGTTGAACTGAATAATTCCCAGCAAAATTTGTTAGAACAGATTACATTTTCTAGAACAGTTTCTTTTACAACAGGTTACATGGAACCGGTTCTAGAACAGCTTCTTGGTAGACAAAATGTAAGGTTTCTAAAACTATTTCTAGAGCAGGTTCTAAAGCAACCTGTACTTCCAGTTTGAAGAAAAATAACCTATTGCAAATAGGACATACTCCATATAAAAAGAATTGGTTGTAGAATAATTTGTTCTGCAACCTGTTATTTGGTTTTTTTTATTTTACTGGGTTTATCCAATGAGTTTTGAGTCTTAGTGGCTAATTCGTATTTATTTTTGTCGCAAATGTCTGATTGCTTAAATCTTTCTGAACTACCAGGAATGTAAGTTAGTGACTTATATATCTTCGGTGGATTTTCATTATCTGGTTTCTTCCTTTTGCCTCTAGTCTTCGTGTGTTTTATTAAGCTGTTTATGGTCATTTTTAGAAAATCATTCATATTTAAAATATTTTTTATCTTGTCTATATTTGACTTATAAAACTCCACATCTCTTATCCTTAGAACTCTATCAATACAAATTGTTACTGTATTAATAATAATACTCCGAGGGTGTTTGGTGTAAAAACTAACCAGCCTCCCCGACGCCATTGATTGTTGGTACCAATTTAGCTTTAATACGTTGTCTTGTCTGTGAGCAACTGAGTCCAAATATGGAAGTTTATTATCTTCCTCAATCTCATACATAAATTGAATTTGCCTGGTAAATTCATTTAGAGCTTTCAAAGTACAGTCAATATGGTCTTTCTTAATAAAACCAAATATATCATCAACATATTTAGTCAATATCTTCGGTTTTGTGCTCATCTTTTCAATCACCACGTCAAGTAATTCTTCCATAACAACATAAGCTATCACTAGAGATGCCGGAAAACACACTTTAGTCTGTCCGTAGAATTTATCTCCATATTTAAAATATCTGGAATTCTTCCTTAATGCAAAAAATCAACAGTTCCTTGAAAATATCCTTTGAAATAAGTGTATATTTCTCCAATATATTCCACTTACTGTCGATGATTTTCATAGCTAAATTACCAGGTACAGATAGATACAGTGAGACTACGTCGAACGATGTTAGCGTTTCATCTTGTTCAATTTTAATGTCACTAGTCCTAGATTTGAATTCCATTGCATCTTTAACATTGTATAAGGAACCTTTGGTCAAGTTTTTTAAAAAAGACAATAAGGCATTTACAGAGATTGTATGAGGGAGAATTTATAGATCGTATTCATGTTTATGAATTCTAGGTAATCGGTATAATCTTGGTGTGGTGGCAACCCTTGTTTTCAATTTGTACATCTCTGCGTTGTTAATAAGATTGATATTAAAAAGTTTGTCAATTTAAGTATTACTTTTAGTTTGTAAAATCGACGTTGGGTCTTTCTTTAATCTTCTATACATTTTAAAATTTTTAATTATTATTATTTTAAAAATTTTTAATTGAAAACAAAATGTTGGCTACAAGTTTTAAACAAAAAATTTGTTTTTTATTTAATAACTTTTCGGTAATTTTAAAATGTTAATGTTCACTTACATATATTATGATTTATACACATATTTCGTATAGGGTGTGGAAGTTGTTATGAAGCCAAAATTTACATTATTATTTGTTGTTGGTAATGTTTACTTAACTAAATAATATAATGTCTTGTAACAATTTTTCAAATTTCAAAATAAACCGGGGAGAAAAATTTGAAACTCGTAGTTGAAATTAATAACACAAGTAATAACAATCTTTTCTTGTTATCGTTGTGTGTGTGTGTGTGGCAACTTTAGGATAAGAAAACAAATACCAAATGGGAATTATCATAAGCAACATTGACAAGTAGAACTACATACACACTTATATATACATACACACTCGCGCCTTTAAACAAATACATTTACATACTCGCTATATAGTGTTACCAATATGGAGATTTTCCAGCTAGATTTGGAGGTTTTTTTCTTCTTTAGCTGTTGTAAAATTGTTTGAGCTTTTAGCTGGAAATCTAGCGATTTTTTTTTAGCAAATCTTGTTCCAGTTTTTTTATAAAAAAAAAATGATAATAAATAACATCGTTTTGAAAATTTGCAAAAAAATTTAAATAAATAGAATGAACACTTTCAAAGCAAAAAAAAAATTTTTTTAATGTTTCGCGTGTGTTTTTTTTTATTCTTTGTTTACCCGGTGCCTTTAAATGCCATAAACGATAGTATGCCAAATGTCAAATCGATTGTAAATAAACTTCAAAATTATTTGAACTCTACTTTAGGGGAGAACACTTGCTAAATTAATTGTTAAGAAATGTCATAATTTTTTTTCAAAAACAATAAAATTTAACACAAATTTGATGTAGTTTTTGATTGCTAAATTAAAATAAAAAATAAAAATGATGCATACATCATTGCGAGAGCCGATGTTTTGATATCGCAACAACATTGACATTAGAGTCTTGACGTGAAATTTTTTAGCCGAAATCATTTTGACTATAACTTGCCATCATTTTATTGCTTGTAAAGACGCGCTGTGATACTACAACTTTTTTAAAATAACTGTGTGCTAAAAATAATATCATAACAGCACAAAAATAACGGTTTTAAATTTATATAAATAGAGATTTTTCTAACAAACCTTTGATCAGTAATATAAATGTAAATTCTGAAAAGTTCTGCGAAATCCGTAAGCTTCAGGTAGCACGTCAGCTTACTATTGGTTTGACCCACTGACCATTTCTTAAAAAAATTAGTTAGAAATGCATAATATATATATATAGCAATTATCTTCTTTCTAATTCCGAAACCAGCCTCTTGATATCTTGTATTATATCTGAGATATTCAGTACCGACTTTGCAGTATATCCGCAACTTTGGTTTGATGCATAACCACTATTTCGCATATGCATTAGATTTTGTATACAAAAATTAAAAAAAATATTTCATAATTGTTTTGCTGAAATTGACATACTGCATACAAACGTCTAAAACTTGACTTCATTATTATTTGGCTGGACTACCAGAAAAACGGACGTAAAATCAAAACAAAAATACAATGGCTTTTAGACGTTTAGTGGAGCAGCATAGTAAGTCATGTTAAAAAAAATTGATATACAGTACGAAACAAGAATATTTTTTCCCCAAAAATGTTTCTTTTGATTTAATTAATATAAAAGTAAAAAAATATACATTTTTATTTCGAATATAGGCCGCAATTATTGAAAAAACAAAAGCAAATATTTATTATCTATATTTTTAGTAACATTAGACTAAACCTTGTTTATTCTTTTCCTCGATAACGACTTTTTGGTATATAGGTCAAACCAATTCAAGTTTCGAGTGCAGGTACAAAATGTATAAAATATGATTAAAATTTGAAAATTATTTTTTTTTTTTTATATTTTCAAAACAGAAATAAAAAATTTAACTTTTAAAATCATCTTGCTACAAATTAACTAAAAATTTATTTTAATATGCTCTTTTTGCATTTTGAAACCAAATATCTGTAAAGTTTTTTAGTACTTAGCTTTATTAAGTAATACTAACTAATTTTAACCCAAAAAACTAACAAAACCCAGCAAAACCACACATTACCAATACAATAATGGGTAAAGTAATGTGTCGCCACAGAGCTCCACGCATTACAATACACTTTACTTCAGAGATTAATTATACACATGATGAGCCAAAAAGTAATGGGTGGACTCATTACCTAGTATCCCCTACTACTAACTGCCCAGGAAAAAATTACATATTCCAAAAAGAAAGTGATGCCCACACTTGCTTACATATCTCATTGCCAAATTTAGTAACTGCAATACCAAACTCATTCCAACGATAGAGTCAAAAAAGCAAGTAGTATTGTAATCAATTCTTTAAATTTAAACCAGAAAGCATGAACTCAATAACAAAGTAATTATTTACTTAAAAGAACTTTTCTAAACTTTTCTAAAACTTCGGGTTCTGATGAGATCTTTAGCCAGATCGAAATACTAGTATCAACCTAGCTAATATGTTTGATTTGCTTTATTTTGTAAATATACGGAGGTTGAAAGCTCGTTATAAATTGAAAAGAAAATAACAATGTTATTAACTTATATGTATAAGTTTTTGATCTTAAGAAGTAATCATATACTTTTTCTTAATAAAAGAACGTTATTGGAAGTAGCTCCTCATTTTGAAAAAAGAAGTTATACAATTTTAAAGAATTTATCTTATATATTTTTTCAAACGAATTTTTATTTGCAGGAAAATAATACTAAAAACAGAAATTGCATGTTGCCTAAATTTTGTTAAGCTGCGGTTAGGTATAAATTAGGAAAGCGCACGTGAGCAGAAAATTGTGAGTGGAAGTTGAAATTACTGACGTTATCGTGAGTGAGTGTAAAAAAAATTTTCGAGGGTGATTGTGCGTGAGATATATTTTTGTTTTTCAATTTTGAATGGTTCTTTTTTTTGAAAAATTTATATTTTCGTGGTTTATGCTCCAAAATTATGACAAACCCATGTTATAATAACACTTCGATGTTTCACTTTTTAGGATTTTATTTCCCTGTGAGTTTTGATCGTAATATTTGAGTGACTTAGGAGAATCACGTGTGAGTAAAAGTTGAATTTACTTATGGAACTACTTCTTTTTTTTTAAATGTAAGTACTTCTTATTTTTTCTAGGGAACTATTTATTTATTTATTTTTTGTGTAAGTACTTCGTAGTTTTACAATGGAACTATTTCTTTATTAAAAAATGTATGTAGTTCTTAAAAATATAAAGTAAATGGTTCTTCAGTAAAAAAAATAATCAATTCTAAAGAATCAATTATTTTAGTCTCACGCCCTGTTAAAAGAATCGAGTAGGTAAGGAATGCGTTCTGCCCAAAATGCTTGATTACAAACCCGCTTGCCTTTTTGAAAATTTTTTGCTGGGTGGTTACTTATATATTCACCGGGTTGGGAAAAGTAATGTGTCTATAAATAGATTTTCATAAAAAAGTATGACAAATATTTTTTTTAATTCAATAAATAACGTGCTGAGATTCGAACATGTGGTATCACGTTATTAGGCTACAACTCTTCCAACTGAGCTATCGTCATATATAATAATGGGTTGCTTAAAATGTAAATGAATTTTTGTGCTTCGAGTTTTCGTTTGTGATGTTAAAAATATATATTTTACCCTAGGCTTACAAAAAATCACAAAGTAATATGTCAAAATAAAAAAATAATATTACTTTACGTTTATATTTCATGCAGTATGTAATTGAGCAATATCTGAATTTAGTGTGAGTAATAAAAAAATGCTCGTGAGTGACTGTGCGTGATTGAAATTTTTCTCTTGTGAGCATGCGCGAATGTGAGTCAAAATTTACTTATACGCCCATCTCTAGTAATAATCTGATTCATTTTTATGATGTCACACCGTATTATATTACTTCGGTGAGGTTAAATGCTATGCGAACACGGAATGAGTGCGCTGAGATACATATGATGGATAGAAATCTCATACGTATTTTGTTTAAATTAATAATTTCGTTGCTGGGGATCGAACCCGCGTTTCTGTGTAACAGTCCAACGATTACCATTTCAACACAACTCCCACAGATGTATGTCATTATTTTATATTTTTAAATAATGTAAAAGGTAATTATTATAATTATAATGTAAAAAATAATGCTGATGGTAAGGAGTATTTATTGCAAAGTAATACATTTTGTAACCCACTATCTTAGCTTTTGTCACTTTTCTAGCTAAAAACTTTTTTTGTTGCTATAGTGATTTTTGAGTCAGATTTAGCTGCTTTTATTGAAAAAAACAAAGTTGGCAACAGTGTCGCTATATAAATTGTAATATTATCTTAAAAAAAAGAGGTGAAATAAGTTTATCTTAAGCTACAAAATAATTACAACAAAATTACACTTACTTGTACGTATAACAAACGCATATAAACCTTAGGGGGTCCCTTAAAAATTAATTTAGCATAACACAATTCAGTTTTGTTGCAAATGGTCTCAAATTAAAGGAATATATATGAGACGCGGATCCAGGAAAAGTTTTTGGGGGGGGGGGGGGGGAGGGGGGATATTGGAGTATTTTTAATTTAATCTTTTCACATTTTTGTATTGAAAATTGTCATTTTGAACTAGAAATTTTGCTACCAAACGAAAATCTACAAATGTGAAAATTTATGTGGTTTTACACACCTTCTAAAACTCTTTAGAATTAAGATGATCTATAATGCTTTCTAAGATGATAATCATGCGATTAGCTCACAAAAGCTAATTATGTTTCTTTAGCTTCACCGCAAATAAATGTGGTAAATCTAAAAAAAATATAACAATCCGATAAAAGTTGTATTTTCTTTTTCGGACTCAGCTCGTAAATTTAACCCTAAAACTACTTATTATTATCGCCAACAATTTATAAAAAATGGTCCAAATAATGAAAGTTTTACACAAAATTTATGAAAATATATTTTATTCATATTTTATCACATAACTTCTGAATGCGTGGACCACTTTGATAATTTTTGGTAGTAGGCAGTATTTATAAGCAGTTTATTTAAATACCAGGCCACTTGTAAAACATTTAGCTGCATGTTTAACACATTTTAAATTTCCATACTAACTTGGGCAATCCCTATATTTATAGAATACAAATTTTGCTGTCAGACAAACACCCAGGTGGAAATTGCCAACCGTACCAAAAAAAAATGGTACTGGACAACCTCTGCTATTTTTGTAAAACCCAGCGTGTTAAAAATTACCAGAGGTAGAAAAAATATTGTACTAGGAAAACACTATATTGTTTGCAAAGCATGTGTTTTGCCAGTACCACCAGCAAAATTCATTGTTTTGACCAATATTACAACCAATTAAGAGCCTGCGGACAAAAAGCAGCCATGAAACCTTATTTTAATGAAACCTTTTCAATTGATAAAATAAATTATTTGTGTAATTTAATACATATAGTGTTTATGTTTCCTTTTCTTCAAGAAAAAACTCCCAGCAATTATATAGAAGAATTTCTTTCAATTCCTAACCAAGCCAAATTTTATGGTTAAAAAGGTGAGTTGAAAAATGTGCCCAGCTTCCATTTTTTCGATATAATTTCACATTTATTCCACAGAATTAAAGTTCATGGCTCTTTTTTGTCCCCATGCCATAAAGGGTTAAAGATTCTTCAAATAAAACTAAAGATAATTGCAGCATATTCAAATTAATTTGATATTTTTCCGAAAATTAAGCAAACTTTGTTGAAAACATTAAAATTTTGTTCAAATTTTGACAAAATAATACATTTTTATAATAAAGGGTCCGCCATCTAACTTTTTTTTTTCAACTAGTGCTTATTTCGTGAATGGTAACACTTAGCTCATGTCTGATTAGACACATAATTAGTTTTATCTTTCCGCTCAACGAATATGGTTGTGTATACGCTTGAACAACGCTGGGAAATATTGCGACATTACTTTGAAAGTCATGGTAATGTTGCAGAATGTGTGCGAAATTCACCGTCGTTCTCAACAATTGAACATTTCGGAGACATCATTGAGACGAATTTTGCATAAAGACCTTGGTATGACGCCATACAAAGTCCAATTGGTTCAGGAGTTGAAGCCAACTGACCATCCAAAGCGTTTTCGCTCCGCTAAGTGGGCCTGCGATCGACTTACAGAAGATGCCGATTTTGCCAAAAAAAAATCAAAAAAAAACAAAATATCAAAACATTAAAAAATTGGACCGATCGTGTAGGCTACTGCATGGCCAGCCGAGGCAGCCATTTGAATGAAATTATTTTCCATTATTAACCGAAAGGATTGTACTTTCAAATATAAAAAGAAATTTGAGAAAATATTAGGTAGTCTTTTTTTTTTATAGCATTTTCAAAAATAAAAGTTATTTGGCTGACCCTTTATATGATGAATTATTATTATTATTATCCCAGTGTAGAAACGGCAATGACATATCATTGTTTTTCGGACTACCAGTATCATCATCTTTACATTACGTTATTACAAATAATAATGACTAACTAGTAACTAGTTAGTTTTTTAATTATTTCAATACAAAAAACAGTGCGCTACCCATAACTACATTTTAATATAAACTAATGATAAAAAGATTTGTGTGAAATCTATTTTTGGGCTAATTATTTTTTCAACTCTAGTAAGTGCACATGTAACTACATATTTTTTTTTGTAAGCTGTGCAGTAATGACATGTTTTACAAGCAAGTCATTTATGTTTTTATCTAGCTAGTAAAACATGTCGAGATAGCTCAGATGGTAGAGCGTTAGACCGCTGACATGCGAGTCCCGTGCGGGCAAATTTTAGTAAAACAAATTTAATAAAACAAATAACCACTTGCTTGATTACTAAGAAGACAAGAATGGAGCAAAATTGATTATTAATAGGTTTTTGTTAAAGTTCTGCCTATTATGGAGGCTCTAACTTTTCAAAAACTTCGGGTTCTGATGAGATCTTTAGCCAGATCGATATACTAGTATCAACCTAGCTAATATGTTTGATTTGCTTTATTTTTGTAAATATACGGAGCTTAAAAAATCCTTATAAATTGAAAATAACATAAAAATAATCTCGATGTATATAAAAACAAAAAACTAATATAACTGCAAAAAATATTTAGTTTATTAAATTTTTTTTTTTTATATATTTTTAAGCCCATTATTTTTGTCTCTATTAGTAAGCATGTAGGTAACTACATATTTGTCCACATTTCTTATGGTGTTTAGTAATGATATGTCAAAGTAATTGCCATTACCGAATATGTACTTATATAACTACCTATATGGTAATGAATTTCTACACTGGGAAATTGTTTGACTCATTACTTTTATCCATACTAGAAAGTATATAGGTAACCACATATATGCCATATTCCGTAATGTTTTTAGTACTGTAAAAAACGGTGCTTACATGCAAGCAGGTTTGTAAAAGAGTAAGCCTAAAAGAATCCCTTACAAACCTGCTTATATATGCTATGATTTTTATATGGCGAATTCCCACTTGGAAGCATTACTTTTGGACAAAATAAGCGCTGATTTTTGCGCTTATAAAAAGCTGTGATTTCATGGCTTGCATTAAAATCATATTTCATGTCTATATTATTACGATTAAAAGTAATAATATGCATATACATTATTTGTTTTACATAAAATTCTACAGATATTAGTTTGTTTTGTTAAAATTGTTGACATATAATATAATCATTTCACTGTTTTTACCGCTCCACGTGCTAGATCAGAAACAGTTAAATGACTAATTAGTTTTTATTACATACTCCAAAACAGCAAACACAATCGAAAATCACTCGGGAAAATTGGTGCAGATCGTTTATAATACACGATATGAAACTTTCTGCATTACAACCTGCATCCCTGTAAGGGATTAGGATAAATTGCTTACAACCTGCATTCTTGTTAGGGCAAACAGTAAGCTCAGAATTTTTGTTTGTTTATTTTTATACGAAAATTATTCGTTTCTTTTGCTGCTTCTCAATATTATATAATAGTAAGCACTTACATCAGCGCATTTGTTTTATCCTGCTTCTAAAACAAGAAAATTTTTTACTGGGTTATATCATAATGCTTTTCTACACTGGTGTATTATAAAAATAGCAATTGATAGAAATTAGGCATTTTAAAAAATCTTAAAAATTAAAGTTAAAAAAAACACGATCTTGCATTGTTTTTAATTGAATTTGTGCGTCTTTTTAGATTCCAGGCTAAAGTGGACTAATGATATCCGAGGAAGTCAGAATTCCTGATCTGAATAATTTTGAGTATTTTAAAGGAATAAATGAAATAAAAACTTCAATATTTCAAAAATAAGGATTCTGGGAATATTTAATAAAAATACACTTCTCACAAAAATGAGTAATTTTTGGGCGAAATTTGTCACGGGTTAACGTTTGCCAAAAAAAAAAGAGTTCTTCTTTTTGGAACCAAATACAATAAAACTGGGGATGTAGTGAACGAAAATCAACAAATATTTTTTTAAGGGCCATTCTAACAAATATGGTTTCGTATGAGTGTTATAATGTGTGCTTTAAGTAAAGGATATCTGTGTATGTGTATGTAATATTAAAAACAATTCAAAATAAATTTACACACACATGCATACGCTATGGGTTGCTTTTTATAAAAAAAAATTAAAACAAAAACTTTGCAATTGACGTTTATTTTTATATTTTGTTTTTTGTTTTAACTAAAGATGAGTTCAAATCAAAATGATGTGTTTGTACATGTGTATGTGTTTTTAAATTTGTATTGTGCTGTTTAATAATGACGATGTTTGTTGCTGTAATGTAACATGTATGATAGGCGTCCCATTTATAAATATATATTTTTAGTCCTAAAGCTATTAAAACAGCCCGTTGTTTTAATACAAAAATCTTAGCATTATAATGAACAACAACATTTAACAACAAATGGTTGTTCGGTATTTTCAATCTTACATACTCTAAGCACATTCGCTCTCACGCAATCTCTGGCAGAAAACCCCGATGCTTGACAATGATAATGAGTGACATGACATTACATTACTTTATAAATTGTAACACATATAGGAACGTTGTTAATACAGCAAAAGGGGTGATGGTGAAGAAGAAGAAGGGATATTGTTTAGGAGACCTTATTTTATGTTATGGAATATGAGTAGAGGTTTTCGTTCTAGCTATTTTTTTTTTTTTTTTTTTTTTAGTTCAATTGGGGGTTTAAAGGCTGTATATCACCATCAAAAGCAACAGCAAGAGACAGTGGTTCGAAATGTGTTTTTCGTTTCATATAAGACTAATAATTAACTGATTTAGACCAGTGAGGTAAGGGAATGTTCGCTAATGTGGCCCTCCATCTGGTTTTTGGACTTTAGGCCTTTAGACCAAAAAGAAACCTAAGCGAAACATTTAAAATCCACATACATCGGCTTAAAACACAACTCTTAGGGCAGTTTGTGGCTATAGATAATTTTCTTACGGCAAATTATATAAAAATGTTATAAAACATCTTTATAAGCATGATTTAAAGATTACAAAAATGTGTATCTACGATAAATTAAAATTTAAAATCGATTTGTATAATAAATCGTTTTACATACACTGTAAAAAATTGCTGTAAATTCTTGAGTAATATCATCCAAAATTCCTGAACTTAGACATCAAATGTGTAAAATTTTTAATCACACATTTACGTTTGCAAATATACGTCACAAAATGTATTATAAAGCATTTTTTAATTATGTATATTTACAGACTTTGTGTCAACAGAATATCAATCTCTACCATCAATCCTGGAAGCAAATATTTTACTTGAAAGGTAAAGATAAATTTTAAGAATTGACTTATTAATTTACATTTTTGACAATATTAACCCTTTTTCAGACTGAGGGGAAACTGCATTTTTAGCATATTTATTACTGGTGCTGATGGTGGCAGAAATACTTAACTGGGCCCGATATATTGTGGTTAAGCGACATGGATGTCTCAATAAATTCTTGCTTTAAACATGTGATGCTCTATTCATTAAAATTCTGCTTGTTTTTATATGTGCTCTTGGTTGCTTCGCAAAAATTTTTAATCAAAGTGGCGTGAATTGGCAACAGCAACAAAAATAAATAAACTGTTTTTGGTGGGTACTATTAGTCTCTAATTAACGTCCGAAGCTGTTTTCTCGCATTACGCTTCAAATTAAATTAAAACATCCAATTGGTATAGCTTTGGAGAAATACAGAGAGTTTTTTAATGTGTTATTATATACGAGGGCTAATCAATAAGTCCGTTACATCTCGAACTTCCCTCATAGTTATATGAAATGCAACACTGCTCCCATCAAGTACCACCTGTTAATATACTACTTTCAAATTTTGAGCAATTTCCGTCATTTACTTTGCGTTTAACAGCTGTTCCAAACATACAACTACGTGGATTTTCTTAAAAATGGAAAAAAGTTAATTTCGAGTGCTCATTAAACATTTTTTTCGTTGTGGTCGCACAAGTACAAATGACTCTGAACGTTCTGGTGGTCAATACACCCGAAAATGTCGAAAAAAACCACGATATGGTGTTGGCCGATCGAAGAGTAAAAGTGCGTGAGATTGCTGATGTCATAGGCATTTCATATTTATTTATTTGTTTATTAAGCCCTTGGATACAAGTCATATGGTAGTGTGGTTTCGATTTTGCCAGTACCACCCGTAACATTGTTTACCAATATTGTTTTTAAGAACATTACAATTAATAAGAAGCATTTTTATTTAATTATATTTCACACATTTGAATATGATGTAAAGGGTGTTTTTATAGGTATAGAACTTTAAGTTGGCCACACTTTTTTAACGGCCATTTTATCAGTTGTCAAGTGATTTATGTTTAGTTTGGTTTGGCATTTGAACACAAACTGGCTGGCTCCTGAACAACGCTTCCGAATTGTGCAAATTTATTTTGAAAAGCATGGATCTGTTCGAAATACGTATCGCGCACTACGTCCATTTTACTTGGTCGTAAGATAATGGTCCATCAGAGCAATTAATTCGATTAACTATGGAACGTTTTCGCACCGCGTTTACTTTAATATGATATTTAATGATAATATGCATCCACAGAGTCGTCGTCCAGTGCGTAAAGAAGAAATCATTACTGCTGTAGAGAGTAGCGTAGAGGAAGATCCCAATCAGTCTATCCGCCATCGTGCACAGGAATCAGTCAATGGTGACCGATATAGAGCCATGTTCACTGACTTTTTCGTTCATCAATTGAACAACCATGATGTGCAGGAGCTGTGGTTTCCAGAAGACTGCGCAACATGTCCCACAGCTCGTGCCACAACTGATTTATTGAAGGAAACGTTTGGTAACCGCATAGTTTCACGTTTCGGACCCTTTATTTGGCCTCCAAGACCGTCGGATGAAACGCCGCTGTACTATTTTCTGTGTGGATATGTGAGGTCACTTGTCTACGCCGACGATTGACCCATTTGAGGACAACATTCGCGGCGATATTGCCAATATACGTCCACAAATGTTGTAAAAAGTCATCGAAAATTGGACCTCCAGATTAGACAACTTCCGAACCAGCCGAGATGTCATATTTAAATTATAATGCTAGAAGATTATCTTTTGTATAAAGTAAATTTCATGACAATTTAATATCCTTATTTGTATTATTCCATTTCAAAGTTATATACCTCTATAAAAAATACCCTTTATAAGACTGAGACCGAACTGTATTGCTGATTTTTAAATGATGTGTAATTAAAAAAATATATTTAATTTAATATAATTTAAAAGCACCAAATTTTTTACGAACGTTATGCCAACGGTGGCAAGTTCGTTTAAACCAACAGTTGGCCATAGTTATCAATCGGTTAACAGCTCAATGCTGTCAATATTGTTAATCCTACGTTCTGCCAGCACATAACCGACCGTCGCCGACTCTTTGAAAAAATTGGGCCGATTGTATTTTTCTGCCTGGGTAGATATGTAAAAATAGACAATAACAAATCAATGCAATATCGTGGCAAATACTTTGGCTCAGAAAAGAATTTGATGAAAATCGATTTTGGGCTACAGACTACAAACATGCGTTTGCATAAAATTCGTTAGGCTGTCATATCTTTTGCATCTCTTGACAGATTTTCTCAAATAATTTCTTACTTTTCTGTGTTAACTTGCAATTTGGTTGCAAGAAATGGATTTTAAGTCCGATATAACTGCAATTCGGTGCGCCCCGGAAGGCTAGTTGGTAGCGTGCTGGCTTATCAGTGCGGCGGTCGTGGGTTCGATTCCCCCCAGAGGCACTGGTCTGCTTTCGCTACAATGCGCCGAAGGTCATAGTAGCTAGTGCTCGGTTTGGGTAATAGTATATAATTTGTATTTATATGATTATTAACTAATAAAAAAAAAAACTGCAATTAAAAACCAAAAATATAAAAAATGGATTTAAAATATGATTTTCGAGCTTAGCACTGACAAACATTGAATCACTTATGTAACTGTGTTCACCCACAACCACTGTTCACATAAAAAAAATATTAACATACATTGAGTAGTATTATAAAGTATTGCTGACGCACTACATACTACAAAAAAAAATAACAGAAAACGATGGAGTTGATTACGCTCCAACGCTTAAGGGTAATTAATTATTTTCAAATTAATGGCAAATTGTAAGCTCAGCGCGTCCTGGCACACTAAGAGTATGAGTAGTTGAAAGGGGGGAAGCTTTACCTTTTTAGACTGACTGGGAGAGTGACAGACTGACTGCCGGGCTGGTAGACGTGCCTGTAATGTTTTGTGTTTTTAGTATTTTGTTTCGCTTGTATCGCTTAATGGGACGATTTAACTTGTGTAATTAAAAGTGTCAAGGGTTGCAAGTTATTACAAAATATACCAACATTATTACAATAAACACAACACTTGTTTTTGTATGTGTTATTAGTCAATGTAAATGTGTGTTGTGTGTGTATGTTTTTCTTACTTTCAGTTGTGATTAAATACCAAAAATTACTGACAATATCAACCAACACGTTACAGACTTTTAACTCATTTTGTAAAAACAAAAAGTGTTGCTTCTTTTTTTTTTTTCTTTTTTTGTGTAAGTTAAAAATGGGTTTGGTAAATGATGGAGCAACATCTTTTCTTACTTTCGTTTATAGTATAAGTTATATGAAATCATTTATAATTGTTACGATTTATGTTTAGCTTAAGACATTTTTCCCTTCAATGTTTGTTTAAATCACTTCATCAAACTCTTTAACCAGAAAGAGGTATTTCTTTATTTTTCGTCTTTTCACTTAACCCTCCCTTTTATTGATGATGTCTATGTAGTGATCAACATCACTATCACAGCCTCATCAGCAACAGCAACAGCAGCAACAAAATCATCATCAACAACATTATTATTTGTATTAAAGGTTGTCACTGATTATTTACATCTCATTGAATTCAATTATTTGTACTTGAGTGTTTTAGTTAAGACATTCAATAAATTTTATTCACTGCATTATATACAAAAAAAAAAACTCTTTATAGTTATAGAAACTAACTAACTGTATGTGTGAGATTGTATGTGTGTCTGTATGTCAGTTTGTTTGCATGTGTGTATGATTTTGTTATGCCTCTATCATAACGATTAATTCAAGTTGGCTTATCTTTAAGACATAAATTCGCTTTTAATTCTCTCCTTGAAATCCTACTTGATGTTAAAATATTTATGCACGAACTGTCAGTTACATGTTGTTACGAAAACAATTTGTTGGATACTTAATAGCAGAATTATTTACTTACATACATGTTGTTATTACTGCTAACAATTGTAATTTTATATAATTAAAAAGGATTTATAAAATCAGTAATTGAAACGATAGTGATTTGAATGAATACTTATGAAAATCATCTAAAGTTTTTTATTGCAAACACATAGATAGATCATTTCATTAGGAGTCTGGTTAAAAAATTGAATTATATCCAGCAATATATCTAGATTAACAACTCTTATAGAAACAAGTTAGTAGAAAAATTAGTAAAGCTATTAGTAAAGGTAGTTTTTTATGGAGGTATAGAATTTTGAAATGGAATAAAACAAAGATGAATTTTTTTAATTTACTTTATTACTTTATTCGAAAGATATTCTTCTGACATTATAATTTAAATATGACTTCTGGCATATGACCGCCACGGCTGGCTCACACGTAGTCTAATCTGGAGGTCTAATTTTCGATGAATTTTTCCAACATTTGTGGCCGCAGGCGGCGAATGAACCATGATTTTCAAAATAAATTTGCACAATTTGGAAGCGTTGTTCAGGTGTCAGTCTATTCATGTTGAAATGCCAAACCAAACTAAACATAAATCACTTGGCGGCAGACAAATTGGCCACCAGTTAAAAAAGTGTTGCCAACTTAAACTTCTATATCTGTATAACAAACACCCTTTAAAACAACTTTGTAAGTTTGAAACTTATTTTTAGTTCAAATTTAGTTTTTAGTTAAAAACTTTGCTATTTTGACTTGACCAGAGTACACACTAAAAATTTTTTATATAAATAGAACATTTTTGGTCTTCAAAGTTTAGTAACGTCATGATGCTTGTTAGGAAAAGACCTAACGACGTGGTTGATTACTAAGAAGACAAGAATGGAGCAAAATTGATTATTAATAGGTTTTTTGTTAAAGTTCTGCCTATTATATAGGCTCTAGCTTTTCTAAAACTTCGGGTTCTGATGAGATCTTTAGCCAGATCGAAATACTAGTATCAACCTAGCTAAAATGTTTGATTTGCTTTATTTTTGTAAATATACGGAGGTTGAAAGCTCGTTATAAATTGAAAATAACATAAAAATAATCTCGATGTATATAAAAACAAAAAACTAATATAACTGTATAACATTTTTAATTTTTTAAATCATATGCATTTGACAAGTTTTAACTAAGAAATGTTGAGGTTAAAAAGAAGAATAAACGTTTTTCTCTAAAAGTTATGAATACTATTAATTTTTAAATCAGACTAGACTGTGCGCCCCGGTAGGCTAGTTGGTAGCGTGCTGGCTTATCAGTGCGGGAGTCGTGGGTTCTATTCCCACCAGAGACATAGTCTGTTTTAGCTACAACGCGCCGAAGGCCATAGTAGCTAGTGCTCGGTTAGGGTAATAGTATATAATTTGATCATATAATTGATTATTAAATAATAAAAAAAAAAAAAATCAGACTAGACTAGTTTCTGCCTCTTTTTATGGATAGGCGTTTTAACTTAACCCTTGGACAAACACATGGTTCTGGCCAGGCATATTTCATTTTTGAGCGTTAATTAAACATACTTCTAGTTTAGGTATATACCCCTATTTCCGGTAGCCGCCCAAAATATTGTTTGCTCTCTATCTGTAAAAAAAATTCAAAAATATCGTTCCAACACGACGAAAACTGCAAAAGAAAAAAGGCCCCCATCGAACAAACACATATGCCTGGCCAGACGCCTATACAATTTGTATGAAATAAATTATTATTATTACGTTCCAAAGAAGAACAAATCAGTAAATCTACTATCCACTGTGCACTGTGCACTACTCCAAGAAAGTTGAAGGCGTTGCAAAAAAACCAGAAGCTATATTATTTTACAATTCAACAAAGGCCGGCGTTGATACAATGGACCAAATGGTAATGCATTACTCCACAAAACGGTCAACCAGACTTTGGCCATTAGCATTGTGTTGCAATATGATAGACGTCATGGGATAAGCCGCTTACATCATATGCAATGAAAATATAGAAGGAACCAGAAAAGAGGAGCGACGATTGTTCTTGAACACGCTGAGTAAACACTTGGTGCTTGCTAATACTGAAAATCTCATGAACAACAACCATATTTTGGGACAACATTCAACCCGTTTGGCCATTGAATCTTTCTTTGGAATATTCCCAGCAACATGCTGCCTAACCAAAGCGGTCCTAGTACACTGAATTCGAGAAAAGATTGTAGAATTTGTCTGACGCAAGACGAAAAGCTGCGTAGGAAGGCACGCTTTTACTGCACCAAATGCACTAATCCTGTGTGCCAACAACATTTTAAAATTGATTATACTTGTTTTTCATGCATTCCACAAAATAAATAAAATTTTTTTTACATTTTTACCAAAATAATATACGAGCATACTTCATTTAATTCAAAGTTACGGTACCGTTTTTGCCATACAAATGCATGAAAACGTATAGGGGTCTGGCCGGGCACATGTGTTTATTCGAAGGTTTTAGAATATGTATTTGACGGGGGGTTAAGTTGTTAGCGAGATTATTCAAGTTCAAGATCATTTGCTTTTTTATTAAACAAAAAAACCCTTCAATGTTTATTTATCCGCTAAATATAATGCAGACTTTATCTACTGACAGGTCCTTACATGTATTATTTTGCGTCAATGAAAATCTTCAGAGTGCCAATGTAGAATTAGTACAAGATTTACCTAAATTAAGATTTTTAAAGGAAAAAAATTAATGCTTTAACCGCATTGATTTATTTACTTGATGAGAAGTAAAAAACAAAATTGAAAGAATTGAACTACAGTCTAGCAAATGGCTGTAAATTTACTACTATAAAGTATGTAAAACTATATGTAATATTAAGCAAAATGTCTAAATTTAGTCATCAAAAGTGCATAATTCTTGCATACACATATTTGTTAGCGAAAATACGCATAGAATGTATTAACACAAACTTTTTTGTTTATTATTACTTATTTTGTGTCGAATTGTAGTCAAAAGTGCTTAATAAAATATATTAAGAATAATACGTGTAAATTTGCTAATGTTATAGAGTAATATTGATATTAAATATTTCAAAAAAAATATTTTAAAACAACAAAAATGATTTCAAATAATAGGAAAAAAAATGTAAAGAAAATATATAAGAACGTAACAAGACGTTATTAAAATTAGACGGAAGACGTATCAGGAGGTCAAAAAATTACCCTTTTTGGACGTTCTTTCATGGATTGGACGATATGAATAAATTCCACAATAATGTCGTTTGCGTTGGACAAAATATATAAATTGTTCATTCAATTAACATTAAATAGTGGACTACAAGTCGTATGAGTGATACATATGGTATAGTATCAAATTAATATCACTCATACGACATGTATTACACAATTTAGTATTAACCATTTGAAGACCAATGCAGAGTGGAGTGTTTATGCAAATATTTTGGAAATAGTTCAGCCATTTATTACTGGCTTTTCTGATTGTCATAAAACTTCGCACATCCACAACAAACGCACTTTCAAGCTTAAGTATCAAAGAGAGGTCCACTAGATTTATCAGGAACTTATTAATTATACTCCAAACTAATACACATCTGGTATTCAAATATGTTTAGAAGTTGCCAATTTTATATTTATCAACTGATTTTCAAAAATGAAACATAACATGATAATTTTTGCCATTTAATCGGACTTGATTTGAAAAGTGTTAATGATATTAACAACAAGCTACTTAATCAAACAAAATAACTTAAATGCGATATCTTGTTCTGGCTTAAAATCTTCAACAAGACGGTCAAAAAAAATATTTTAAAACAACAAAAATGATTTCAAATAAAAGGAAAAAAAATGTAAAGAAAATATATAAGAACGTAACAAGACGTTATTAAAATTAGACGGAAGACGTATCAGGAGGTCAAAAAATTACCCTTTTTGGATGTTCTCTCATGGAGTGGACGATATGAATAAATTCCACAATAATGACCTTTGCGTTAGACAAAATATATAAATTGTTCATTCAATTAACATTAAATAGTGGACTACAAGTCGTATGAGTGATACATATGGTATAGTATCAAATTAATATCACTCATACGACATGTATTACACAATTTAGTATTAACCATTTGAAGACCAATGCAGAGTGGAGTGTTTATGCAAATATTTTGGAAATAGTTCAGCCATTTATTACTGGCTTTTCTGATTGTCATAAAACTTCGCACATCCACAACAAACGCACTTTCAAGCTTAAGTATCAAAGAGAGGTCCACTAGATTTATCAGGAACTTATTAATTATACTCCAAACTAATACACATCTGGTATTCAAATATGTTTAGAAGTTGCCAATTTTATATTTATCAACTGATTTTTAAAAATGAAACATAACATGATAATTTTTGCCATTTAATCGGACTTGATTTGAAAAGTGTTAATGATATTAACAACAAGCTACTTAATCAAACAAAATAACTTAAATGCGATATCTTGTTCTGGCTTAAAATCTTTAACAAGACGGTGCAACATATCACAGAGCTCGTGCCACAATTGATGTATTGAAGGAAACGTTTGGTAACCGGATATTTTCATGTTTCGGACCCTTGAATTTGCCTCAAGATCGTGTGATTTAACTCCGCTGGACTATTTTCTGTGGGGATATGTGATGCTGCTAGTCTACGCCGATAAGCCCGAAACAATTGGCCACTTGGAGGACAACATTCGCCTCGTTTTTGCCAATATACGGCCACAAATGTTGGAAAAAGTCAATAAAAATTAGACCTCCAGATTAGACTATGTCCGAGCCAGCCGTGGCGGCCATATGCCAGAAGTCATATTTCAATTATAATGCCAGAAGATTATCTTTCGAATAAAGTAAATTTCATGTCAACTTAAAAAATTTATCTTTGTTTTTTTCCATTTCAAAAATATATACTTCTATAAAAAACACCCTTTCTATGGTGTTAAAAAAATATTTCACTTTGAATTTCAAAATCTTCATTTTTCGCCTTGACTTTTTTAATAGTTTTGCCAATAGATTATTCATTTTTCAAAGAAAATGCTCAAAATTCAAGTCATTCTAATGACCTTTCTTAAACTCCTAAGGAAAACTTTTTTGAATTATCTTAAGCCGTTTCGCAGTGATACTATTTTAAACTCAAAAATTAAAAGTGTGTTCTGAAAAATGGGGTTTTTTGGTCAGATAAGGGGTAACTTCACACACCTTTATATATATTTTGCTGATATTTTTTGGATTAGTTTTTTACATAGTTTGATAGAGTAGACTTCAAAAATGCTTAATGGTATAGTTTAAAGCATTTTTGGATATGCACCCTACGTCCAGCATTGGTCGAAAATGATGAATTTTTGAACGGAATTCTATGTTTATGACCGTGATAAAAAAAAGTCACGCCACTTAGACACGATTTGAAATTTTTATACTGTAAAGAGATTTATTCTAATGAGTTTGCCACTTCATTTGCCGCCGCCCGCTCAAAAACGTAGCCTGGAGAGCAAATTTTGTGGAAAAAGTCATTTTTTCAAAAGCCTTTTTTTGATTTATAAAAAAAGCGTACTTATATTATCAATTTCAGCAAGATTTTATTTTATTTTTAATAAAACGTAAATAATTGTCCTACATTCCAAAAATCTTTTCGATATTGCTTATGGTTATTTTTACATAAAACATCAAAGTTCAATGTAGTATATCTAACTATAATTAATTGTACATTTATTGGCTTTTGCTTTCGGTAATGTTAAAAAATTTAAATAATTTCAGAAATTTTTTTACATATTATTAAATTAGACTTAGTTATCAATTCAACGATGCATAAATCGTTTATCTAGTGTAATAAATGAATTCAAACTATTGCGCTTAAATCAGGCATTTCAGGTCAAATTGCAGTATTTAACAAATTTATATATTCAGGTATACAGAGCGTGTTGCATTATATTTCTCTAAAAGGGTTACGGGTTTTTTTATTTTTTTTAATACTATTTCAAAAACCTAATAAGATATAAATGCAGGTAGAAAATGCGTTTTATGATGTAACATTTGCATAATATATTGTTCTAATTTTCCATATAAAACAGGTAAATAACTACCATATATTCATTTATTTGAAAGACAAAATAATGTTTTTTTTTTGTTCTAAAGATAAGGTTTTATTAAATTTAACTGGTACAGTAGTAATTGTGCTAAAAATATGAATATATTCCTAAGGACTACACATTTTCTACAAAGTAGTCTGAAGTATCAAAAGTTAAAAGGTCGTTTATATGCATAGATTCAGAATCTTCCTTTTCAATGTCTATGCTTATTTTTGGTAACCATTTTGTTCTTATGGAGTAAAGTACTGGATCCGATGATATTAATAAAAATTCCATCAAATCGGAATTTTGAGCTATTCTGGAGCACTTACGTGTGTTAAAAAGCCTAAAATGTTTGACGTCTCTATTTCTGGCCTCCTGGGCTTCTTCAGTCAGTTCGCCTAAAGGCAACATACTGTTTTCTATTATTTCTTTGGCATGAGCTAATACTTTATGTACTGTTGGTGTCATTGGCCTCCAAGAGTACATGGTGAGTATAATGTCTTTTGTTTCATTGGCAAAGAGTTTAAATTTAGCCACATTAATAGGTTTTTTACTGTTAATGACTGCTAATATAACTTTAAAACGTTTTAGTAGGTTTTTATCGAGACCCGTAATTGAGGAGGTAGTTTCTGGATCTTCGAAAAAACGCCTTGCTGTATTTCCGTCATTGGAACTTCCAAACCCCTGAAGGGGCGTATCAATGATTAATCCAAGTCTTAATTTAAATTCATCTTGAATTCTTTTCTTCTCTTCTTTTCTCATGTTGTGTAGATCAGTGTTTTTGTTTACGGAAAGGCTTAGGTTTCCTGGAATAAGGCGGTATTTGAGATCGTATGCGAGGTGTAAACAATATTCCATAAATCTTATTCTGGCATGAAGTGGCGATATCCCAAACCTCAGAGCGTTTTCGTTCATAGAAATTGTATCACTATCTTCATGAAACTGTGAACTTAATTTTCCACATATATTACATTTCCAAGTAGATGTTGTGTCTGTAATTGCATTTGCAACTTTTCCATCAATCATTGTAAGTTGTGGTTGAAATGAAACTTTAATAACTTGTCCAGATATTTCCACGTAAAGTGGAGACAAGCTCGAAATTTCCCTTTCTATTGAATCTACTAAACTTTGTGTTGAAATCATGTCTTCTTTTACATATTCAAATCGTATTGGACGACATAAAAATTTAGATCCAGGGGTTAAATTCGTCCATATATCATTTGCAGACGAGGTTGAAGGTAATTTATTATACAACCGCATTCTTAACGGCACAAAAGAAGCCATAAAAATTGATGAAAAACTTTTTTCTTTGCTGCTTCCAGATGGTTGTTTGTATTCGGAAAACCCAGATGTGCCATCACAGCCCCATTTGAACATTAACACGACATCAGATTGATTGCATCTTTCAATATCTTTGCTGCTAAATGTGGACATAATTCTAGAAACAGTATTGTCAATTAACTGTGATAGTTCAACTTTTGCGCCTTCAATAGAGGCATGCACTGGGGATGTTATTGGTTTTAAAATATTTTCTTTTGTTTCTTTTATTGCTTTACTGCTAGGAAAAATATCATATCCTTTTTCAATGAGAGCTTTTCTTAAAATACCATATTTATTTCTCGTTAACCCCAAATTTAGAAAAAGAGCTAATGCATCTTCACTGGTAAAGGAAGTTGATGATTTTGGTGTTGGAATACTTTGTATCATGCGCTTCAAACGCTTAGGAGACGCAGTTGGTAGGACGTCGACAATTTTCCCTGTTTCTTTAGGCTGTATACGTGTCAAAGCTGCTTTAAAAGAATCCTTTATTTCATTAGCGGAGTGTGTGTTAATCATTTCTTCCTGTTTTACCTTCTTAGTCCTAATCTGGACCTCTTCATAATCTTTTTTAGGGCGGCCCCTTTTTTTCTGTTCAATAACTACTGACATCTCCTTATTAAGCCAATCTTGACTCTTCTTCATAAATTTTTGTATAGAATAATCGGAATCTTTAATCCTTTTTTCATAAATTTTGTAAAAATTTTCAATTTCATCTGGCTTTATATTTAAGCCATACGAGTAGACAATGGTATCAATCAGTTTTCCTATTTTTTCCGATCGTATATCAGTATTGGCAAGAGTATCCCAAATTACTTTACAAAGGGAGCTATATTTTATTGTAACCTCCATGACTGCTTAACTCAAATAACCTCCTTTTAAAATTACTACGCTTATATATTACAAATATTTGTTTTTTTATAAACAAAAAATCGAGCAGGTACTGGATTTGTAAAAACAAAAAACTGAAATAGGTAAAATAAAAAAAAAACGCATTATATTAGCCCATTAAAACAATATGTTATGCAAATGTTACATCATAAAACGCATTTTCTACCTGCATTTATATCTTATTAGGTTTTTGAAATAGTATTAAAAAAATAAAAAAACCCGTAACCCTTTTAGAGAAATATAATGCAACACGCTCTGTATACCTGAATATATAAATTTGTTAAATACTGCAATTTGACCTGAAATGCCTGATTTAAGCGCAATAGTTTGAATTCATTTATTACACTAGATAAACGATTTATGCATCGTTGAATTGATAACTAAGTCTAATTTAATAATATGTAAAAAAATTTCTGAAATTATTTAAATTTTTTAACATTACCGAAAGCAAAAGCCAATAAATGTACAATTAATTATAGTTAGATATACTACATTGAACTTTGATGTTTTATGTAAAAATAACCATAAGCAATATCGAAAAGATTTTTGGAATGTAGGACAATTATTTACGTTTTATTAAAAATAAAATAAAATCTTGCTGAAATTGATAATATAAGTACGCTTTTTTTATAAATCAAAAAAAGGCTTTTGAAAAAATGACTTTTTCCACAAAATTTGCTCTCCAGGCTACGTTTTTGAGCGGGCGGCGGCAAATGAAGTGGCAAACTCATTAGAATAAATCTCTTTACAGTATAAAAATTTCAAATCGTGTCTAAGTGGCGTGACTTTTTTTTATCACGGTCATAAACATAGAATTCCGTTCAAAAATTCATCATTTTCGACCAATGCTGGACGTAGGGTGCATATCCAAAAATGCTTTAAACTATACCATTAAGCATTTTTGAAGTCTACTCTATCAAACTATGTAAAAAACTAATCCAAAAAATATCAGCAAAATATATATAAAGGTGTGTGAAGTTACCCCTTATCTGACCAAAAAACCCCATTTTTCAGAACACACTTTTAATTTTTGAGTTTAAAATAGTATCACTGCGAAACGGCTTAAGATAATTCAAAAAAGTTTTCTTTAGGAGTTTAAGAAAGGTCATTAGAATGACTTGAAAAAATTTTGAGCATTTTCTTTGAAAAATGAATAATCTATTGGCAAAACTATTAAAAAAGTCAAGGCGAAAAATGAAGATTTTGAAATTCAAAGTGAAATATTTTTTTAACTGTAAGAGTTACTATGGTACATGAAGCATGTTTTTGCTTTGTCTCGTAACCTAGATTTAAAAAAGTCCAAAAAACACTAAAATCGATGCATGGTTATAGAAGTTATACCCCTTTAAAGCTCTTTCATACTCGAGATGGTCAACTTTGACACCCTGTAGCACACCCTGTGTTAAAACAGGGTGACCACAGAAACATTTTCCTTAAAGGTTAGCTCCCGCTTTTCAATTTTTGGGAACACCATTTCCCGATTGGAGCAGTAGTTTAAAAGATCTATATTTATTACCATGTTTTTTGTGTTTGGAACCACTGTGCAGCGGCAGTTTTTTGCACTTTGTGGAAACTAAAGCGCTATATAAATTCCGCTAAAACGTATCTCAAATAAATTATTTTAATGAGCATAACCTATGCCAATTTATTAAATGGACAATTTTGAAACGATTGTAATTAAAAAACTAATAATTTTTTTTTGAAAAATAATTTGTGTTTTTAACACAGTATAGACTAAGAATTAGTTATTAATTCACTTTTTGTAGAAAGCCAGCTGGTAGCAATCTTTTATTTGGTATATTTTATGCTTGATACTTCCAATCATGCTTTGGACGACATTTATGTCAATTTATTTTTTACACTACTTTAAATTTGTTTCTTCCGTACTTCAGTGCATTTGGCTTGCCAAACATTTTCATACACCTTTGGGCACAAACGACCCCAAAAGTCTCCAATTGGACGTGCTTTTGGGATGTTTGGAGAATTTGCGTATTTCGGTACAAACGGTATGTTTTTTGCATTAAGCCACTCTAACGTCTTTTTGGCAATTTAGAGATTGCGTAAGCTGCCCAAAATATTATGTCGTCTTTAGAGTGTCTATCTCTGAAAATTTTTCAAGTTTTACTACTACTTATTAATATAAACATTAGATGGGCGTTGTGTTGTAATGGTTAGCGCGTTGGACTTTTACACAGAAGATCCCGGGTTCGATCCCCGGTGCCGGCAACATCAAAATAATATGTATGAGTTTTTTCTATCCCTCATACGTATCGCAATGTCCACCTTCGGTGTTCCCATAGCAATTAACCCCACCGAAGTAAAATAATGAATCAGGGCTATGAACCAAAAAGCTTCAATAAGTTCGCCAACTCTCCATCAGGTGGCGAGCAAGAACTGTTCTAAGACTTATCATCTCGCGCAATTACAGTGTTGCCATGTCTGAAGCCCTTCATCTTTCCCCACCTTTCATCTCTATACTATCCCTTTCCAAAGAAAGCAACACACTAAATATAGGAAGTATTTCCTAAGTGCTGCCTCTCTTTAAAAAAAAAAAAAAAAAAAAAAAAAAACCCTGGATGTAAAGTTGTGATATACCTTTTACCGAAATTTTTACCTACACTAGAAGTTTTGGTTCAAACTTCGCTTTTGCCGAGTCATCAGAATAAAATCCAGAATTAATAAATCCGTTGTTCCAAGCAAAAGAAAAGTATTTTTAATCATAAAAAACAATTTGAAAAGTTTTTATCATGAAGTTTTTTCTCAGCTTTGTACTATATTTGGGTAATGTCTTCCTCTTGTAGTGTTTCATATTCATTTGGAGTAAGTTATTGCAAATTGTTTCCTTGGAAACGCGAAATTTTCTAGCCAACTTACGAGTCGATGTTCCAATAGATTAACCGCCGAATTTTCCAATTTAACAAGCTCAACTGCGGTCAATTTTTTGGACGTCCGTTCTTTTTTTCCTGGTTGGTGCCACTTCATTTTCAAACCGTTTGCATATGGAATATATTGTGCTGCATGGTCATTGTTCTTTAAGGAAATGATGCAACATTTTTTCATGATGTACATTTTTTCTTAAACTGTTTTGTTAAGCCACTTTTATTTTGAATTTTTTCACTTCTGATTCTTTAGAATAATGCTTGTACACACAGAGAAATAAAGTGTCAACCGAATTGAAAAGTGTATTTTAATGGTAACAACTTATAAATTCAGTTAGTACAACGATATTTGCCTTAGATGTCCGAATATTTTTGGTTTTGCAACTAAAATTCGGTTCAATTAACCGAACTTTGTTGTGAAAAGTTGTGCTAACCGACTGAAATTCGTAATAACCGAATTTGAGCCGTAGTAACCTAATTTCAGTTGGCAAATAGCTAAATTTTTCTCTGTGTGTTATACAAGATTTTTTTGACATGAATTTTGAAGAAAAAAAATCTGTAATATGGAGATAATTTCCCGCCAAAACATTCTATTACCCAGTAATACGTGTGGAAATAAGACATTAAGGTAGATAAGTGGTTATTTTTCTATTTCAAAGCTTGTTATTTTAACAAGGGCACACTTATATAATTTTCCTTCATACTATTAATAAATGTCCCTCATTAAGTTGCATTCATTGGTTTAATAAATAATTTTCATTAAATAAATGAAAAATTTATTAATTAAGTGTTATTTTTATTTTTGCCTTAGCCTCAAAATGTGCAATAATTTTTTTAAAAATTCTTTTTGTGCACCAAGCATTTAGTTCCATCAGATTGAAGCGCCACAGGAAGCGCTTCAACTATTGGAAACAATTATTTTAATACCAAAGTCTTAATAAGCACATCATTAGGTTTTTGTTATTTAGTTCAATCAGTAACGAGATACTGTTTACATGTTGGTGATTGCGGGTTCAAGTCCTGTTCAGGGAGATGTAATAAAACATGTATAAAACATAAAATATTAAAAAATTAAATTAAAAAAAAAAAAAAAAAAATGTGAAACAGGAAAAAAATATTTTTTTTTTTTCAATTATAAATCATTTAATTAAAAATATTTCTTTACTTCAATGAAAACTCTTTTGGGGACTTTTTAATGAAAAAAATTATTGTGTTAAATTTTTTGTGTAAAAATTTCCCTCATAAATTGGCGTTCTTTTTGAGTCAAAAAAATTAATATAAATTTCATTCGTATATTAGAGCCACTTTTGAGTCCGATAACAATAATTTTTGGGTGTTGTTTGAGTGCTTTGGATAAAATGTATTAAAATCTCGAGTTAATGGTGTACATGTCCGTCTTGTTTTATAATTTACAAATACTATTGGTTTTAATGTACGCCCCGGTAGGCTAGTTGGTAGCGTGCTGGCTTATCAGTGGGGGGGTCGCGGGTTCAATTCCCAGCAGAGGCACTGGTATATTTTCGCTAGAACGCGCCGAAGGCCATAGTAGCTAGTGCTGGGTTAGGGTAATAGGATATAATTTGTAATTATATGATTATTAATTAATAAAATAAAAAATAAAAAATTGGTTTAAATACAATATTACAATTCACAATATATATTAAAAAAACAAAAATTAAAACAATCACAACACTTCCTTCTTTCGATTTTGTTGGTCCAATTCTTGACACACTCACTCACTAATCGTTAATGTTCTGTCAACTTCATTAGATTTTAAAGCGTTATTATGGCAAATCCGCTCACAAAGAAATTTTATTTTTTTTTGCTTAATTTTCAAGCAAATTGACATAAAAAAATGCAAACATTTTCTTTATTCCAAAATATATAAGAAAAACTCCGAAATTTGATGCCTGCCGAGGTATTGAATTAAAGTTTAGAAATGTTGGGAGGAAAACAACCTTTTTGTAAAAAGGAGGTAACGTGTCACTTTTGTATTACAAACCGTATTATTTTAAAAAGGGCATGTCTATCGAGGTAACGACTTTCTACAGTAACATGTTAGTCCTCACTTATAGGTAATGAGTTGTCAAATTTGTGTTATTTAAATCTTTAATTTTTAGATCGAATATTGTTTTAAAATTGTCACATTAGTAGTAAAAGTTTAATTGTATTAAATTTTGTGTCGAACCGAACTCGTTATACCATAAAAACATTTAAACATGAGAATTTGGTGTTACTAATGGGCAGTCAGCAACACCAACAGTTGCAAAGTAATACAAGGGTAAGGAGTTTAACTTATTATTAGGTAACATGTTCCGTAATACCAAGCTAGGTTTTGATGGGTAAGTTAAAATTTTTGCTTAGGGATGTAAGGATTCGGTGTGGATACGATTTAAGTATCACTTGTTTAAAGGTAAAAATGTAGTAAGCACTAGCGTTGCTAAGCTAAAAATAGATGAAAATATGGCAGGACACTAAGACTAAGTCAATTATAGAGAAAATTAAAAAAAAACAAATATCATTGCGATATTAATGTTTCCAACAATTTAGTTTTAGAAGGTACCTTATTCTATTAAATACACTCAAAAAAAATAAGTTAGTAGAAAAGTAAGTAAAGAGTCTTGTAAATTGGGTATACTATTTTGGAGCAAATTTTTTGCTAAAATTTTGTTTTCTGTTATTGTTAATTCAGATATCTTACCAACACTGAATGACAAACAATTGATTTGTTGCTGAATCCTGATTGGTCTAAATACAAAAAGGGGAGCAGTTATCTAAATAATATTTGTTATATTGTCATTCTCATTTTTCATATTGCCTGCATTAACTTTGTCAATCTACAAGCGTATTTAATTAAATTGGTTGCTCAGAAGCTGCAGTATTCGAGTTGGTTGAGGAGTAAGAATTTTTACATATTTTATTAATTATTACTAATAAGAAACACTTATTGTTACAGAAATTTAAGCGTAAAAAAACATTGAATTATTAATTGCTGACGTTGTTTTTCTTTTTACTGCTGTTGAATTTCTCAACAGTTATACTTAATTAACTGTTTTAAACTAATTTTTTACTAATTCATTTTGCTAAAAATATTATGCTGATTATCACCAAATTAAAAAAATATACGAAGAACGAATTAGATGTCGCGGCATGTCGAGATGTAGTAGTGGCAAGGAAAATTATACTAAAAAGTACAACTCTTGTAAAACATCAAAACAAATCAACCATGAAAAATTTTTTTGTATCTGTTTTTCATGCATAAAACAAAATTGTGTATTGAAACAACTTAAATTTTGTTTTGTCACCGATTTGTGAAAATAATTGTCTATTAATTAAATAAAAGACAAAATAAAATATTTAAATTTAATAAAGATTAAATGTGTATTTGGAAACTAAATGCTCATAGAGATTAATAATCTAGTATGGTGAAATAGCAAACAAATATACAGCAGGTAGACAGACTAAAGCGAAAAACAAAGTCGCACACATTATGTAGATTTTTTTGTCTCCTTTTTTTTACTGCAAAAAAAAAATCATTTTGTTATATTTTGTTTCGTTTTTATAATTATCTGCGGCATTTACGTTCCTTTAAAAGATAGCATCATTTAGACAACCATAGATGTATGCAGTTGAAAGATAGTTTGGTTTATGTTATATATAATTATTTCTATACATATATTTACAGATATTACATTAATTCATGTCGTCAATACGGGAGTATGAACATTTTAATATTTTGCAACTTATTGTAAGAAACACAAAAAATGTTTATGATTTTTAGCTAATAAATTAACTAAAGTATGATTTTTCTACAAATTGTTTGAGTTTTTTCGGTCTACTAATATTCTGCAAAAATCTTATTAATTTTTAGCAAGGGTTTTTTAATTTCTAAATTTCTAATCCACAAAGTGTTAGGAAAACTTTTGCTGAATCTACCAATTTGGTTGCTAAAAATCAGCTCGCAAAATTTTTTGCTGACCCTACAATCTTTTTTTTTTAGTGTCGATAGAAAAGTAGCCATTTACAATAAAGGAAGCCTCTTTATAATTTGATAAGAGATGACATGTTTAAATTTTAAAGTGGGATTATACAGTGAAAATATACTTTAAAAATTACCTAGTGTAGGTTGTAAACCTGGTTGAGAAATTACTTTTCAATTTTTAGAATTACATTACATGAATACACCGTCAAAATCTTTCTAACGCTGATTTTTAGCAACAAAATTAGTAGATTCAGCAAAAGTTTTGCTAACACTTAGTAGATTAGAAATTAAAAAACCCTTGCTAAAAATTAATAAAATTTTTGTTGAATATTAGTAGACTGAAGAAATAATTATACTTTAGTTAATTTATTTGCTGAAAATCATGAAACATATTTTTGTGATTCTTTTTAAAATAATTTACAATACGTTACAAAACATAAAAATGTACCCCCAAATTGACAATATGAAATAATGTAATATCTAAAAACAATAGAAATAATTATATATAACATAAACGAAATTATCTTTGCACTACTTACATCAATTATTGTCTAAATGATGCTATCTTTTAAAGGAACGCAAATGCCGCAGAGAATTATAGAAACGAAACGATAAAATAACAAGCTATAGCATATACAACCCCTTTTTGCAATAAAAAAAAGGAAACAGAAAAATCTACCTAAGATGTATGAATTTGTCTTTCGCTTTAGTCTGTTCACCTATTGCATATTTGTTTGCAATTTGACCACACAGGATTATTAATATATATAAACATTTAGTTTACAAATACACATTTAATCTTTATTAAATTTAAATATTTTATTTTGTCTTTTATTTAATTAATAGACAATTACTTTCACAAGCCGGTGACAACGCAAAATTAAAGATGCTTTAATTCACAATTTTGTTTTATGTATGAAAAACAGATACAAAAATCTTCCATGGTTGATGTTTTTTATATTATGTCTTACTAGAGTTGTAATATTTAGTATAATTTTCCTCGTCACTACTACATCGTGACATGCCGCGACATCTAATTCATTTTGAGTATATCTTTCAGTCTGGTTGCCGTTCACACTATTGATGTTCTAATCAACACAATTTGTTTAGCAAAATAAATTAGTAAAACATTAGTAAAATATTAGTAAAACATTAGATCAAAACAGTTAAGTGCTGAATAAGTATAACTAAAATTTTAGTTTAAAACATAAATTTAGCAAAAAATTTGCTGAAAAATATTATACCTGATTTACAAGATGTTTTACTAACTTTTCTTCTCACTTATTTTTTTGAGTGTACGTATTTGGAAAGCTTATCTATTCATCTATGCAAAACAGTTTAAAAGTTTAAAATTAGTGCAAAACTTAATTAGTTAAAAAAAATTTAGTCCGCAGAGTCTTGAAAAACGCTTTTTTTATCGATAACTTCAGATTTTGGGGGTGCATTCAAAATTCGGAAAATTGATTTACTGTAACTACACTAGGAAATTTTAGAAGTATATTAAATTTTTGTTATTGGTGTTTTTAACAAAAATAACACAAAGTGTGAAATTCTTAAATAAAAAATGAAGATATTTACAGGGATGGTAGACTATAAATCTACTCCAAAATTCATAACCCCCTTTTATATAAAACCAATAAACAACTTGTAGAAATAAAAAACTATGTTTTTGTATTTTAATGTTTTATCTCTATTACTGTTGCATTTATTTATAGGTTTTTTTATATGTGTAATTTTTTTATATATTTTTTTTCTCCAAAAAAGAAAAAGTTGAAATGAAAATCCACAAAAAAAAAAACATATTATAACTTAAAAATGACATACACTTAAATCTGTGCTGCCAATAAAAAATAAATTGTTGCCATTTTTATCGTTAAGTGCCACAGCAGACAAACAACAACATACACATAAGTACATTTAAACATATAAATAAAGATTCTTACCAATTTGGAAATAAGTTACACTTATTTTGAACATATAAACAACAACGTTGTTGCAGTTAAAAACATCATTCGAATCAACAGAAAAAAAAGGAATAAGATCATCATCAGGGACGGGAAGTTCATTCAAATGGATGTTTTTTTTTTTTTCTTTAAGCCTAAGAATAGTGTAAACAAAATATGTTTACGAATCAAATAATTTGCGTTAATATGGCAGCAATTTATTAGTGCATATTTTTGCATATTTTGCGATAAATGCATATTTTTGCATATTTGATTTTAAAATCATACCTTTGTTGCAAATTTTTACTTATTTTGTTAAAAATGTTTATTTTAATTGCATATTTTGATTTATGTTGCTTGAAATGCATGTTTTTATTGGATTTAGTTTTTCGTAAAAAATACATTTTCAAATTTATTTTATATTTGAACTGCGGCATATAGACCAAAGAGGATAGAAGATGCTCAAGCCTTCTTTTAAGGGTTCCCCTAAATTTTATACGCAAACTAGATTTAAGAGAAACAGTTTTTAGTGGTTTTTTCAATAAAAATAATTACAATTTTGTGTTAATTGTGCAAAACGAATGCAAAGAATATAGTAAGCAATAAAATCTAACTTTAATTTTTTTTTTAAATTACTTCAAAGTTCAATTTTTTTGCATTTTTCTTCGAAACTCTCAAAATCCTAAACTCAAATAAATAATTTAGTAGAAAAGTTAGTAAAACATCTTGTAAATCAGCTATACTATTTTTCAGCAAATTTTTTGCTAAAATAATGTTTTAAACTAAAATTTTAGTTATACTTAGTCAGCATTAACTAATGTTTTACTAATATTTTACTTCTGTTTTACTAATATTTTACTAATGTTTTAATAATTTATTTTGCTAAAAAAATTGTGGCGATTAACACATCAAGAGTGTGAACGACAACCAGATTAAAAGTTATATGCAGAATAAATTAGATGTCAAGATGTTGTAGTGACGAGGAAAATAATGCTAAAAAGTACAACTCTAGTAAGACACATAAAAAAAATCAACCATGGAAGATTCTGTATCTGTTTTTCATACATAAAACAAAATTGTGGATTGAAACAACTTAAATTTTGTGTTTTAACCGGCTTGTGAAAGTAATTGTCTATTAATTAAATAAAAAACAAAATAAAATATTTAAATTTAAAAAACATTAAATGTGTATTTGTAGACAAATAAAAGGGTCAAGTTGCAAACAAGTATACAACAGGTATACAGAAAGATTTTTATGTTTCCTTTTTCTTATTGCAAAAAAAAGGGTTGAATAAGATACATTTTGTAATTTTTTCTTTTCGTTTCTATAATTCTCTGTGGCATTAGCGTTCCTTTAAAAGATAGCATCGTTTAGACAATAATTGATGTAAGTAGTTCAAAGATAATTTCGTTTTTGTTATATATAATTATTTCTATTGTTTTTAGATATACATTAATTCATGTCGTCAATGTAAGAGTATGAAAATTTTTATATTTTGTAACGTATGGTAAATTATTTAAAAAAGAATCACAAAAATATGATTTTCAGCAAAATAAATTAACTAAATGAAAATGTTCTATAAATTATTTGAGTTTTTTTCATTCTACTAATATTCAGCAAAAATTTTATTAGTGTTTAGCAAGGGTTTTTTAATTTCTAATCCACTAAGTTTCAGCAAAACTTTTGCTGAATCTACAAATTTTTGCTGCTAAAAATCAACTCGCTGGCATTAGCAATTTTTTTGCAAGCATCCTCCTGACTAAAATTTTGCTGACTCAGCAAAATTTTTTGCTTACTTTACTAACTTTTTTAGTTGAGTGTAGTTTAGGTTTTTAGAAGAGAGACGTGGATATGGCTCGGTTTACTCCAACACATTGTGATACGAACTCAGAAAATCAATACACAACAAAAGAATTAATATCGTTTAAACATGCGGCAATTACAACCGTCGACGTTGGGCGGTCATTTTATAAATTCCAACAATTTTTGAGAACAAATAGATTAAATTTTATATTTGAAAATTTAAAGAAAATAAACTTAATCTAGTTATATAAAAAGATATTATAGTTTATTCAATCTTTATACACCAGGTATTTTGAGAAAACAATGAGAATTAGTTAAAAATAAATGGAAATTTAAGAAAAATTTGATATGCATACTTATTATTTTTAAGTGTATATCTTAAGATTTTTCATGCATATAACACACATAGAACACACTTTTTAAGTGCATGAAGTTCCTGTCCCTGATCAACATTTACCATTCAAACAACAAGCAAACTCTATGATATTTACTATTAAAATCACCCCCATCGCCACCCACTCCCCTTTATTGAGAACAAGTATTATTTACACACACATATATTGAGTTAAATATTACCTACTCCTCTACCCCTTGAAGAATTTATATATGGCTTATTTTTTTTTTTTAATGTGTGCATATTAAGATTGTCCAATAAAAAAATGTTGGAATTCACGAGCTCTACAACCCTTAAAATATGCCATTATGAAAATATATATGGTCTGTCCAAAAAATCTCTAAAAAAAAGTTTAGTTAGGTTGTCGCAGTTTGAAATTGAGTTCTTTGAATTCAAAAATAAGAAGTAACGAGAAATAAATAAAAATAGTTATTTTGATCAAAAATTTTTCATATCTACCGATTTGATAACAAGTTTTTTGCATGAATAAAGTTTTTTAGAATGTCCTTAGGATTTTTGTTAACAAATAAATTTTAATAAGCTAAATATTAGCGAAGAACTAAAACAAACCAAAATTTAAGTTCAACTGCACTCCTATATGTTATTCTTTTTAAAAATAAATCATAAGTAATGAAAGTTCTTGTTGAGCAGGATTTCAAAATTATAAGAAATTCGAGTATTCAAGGACATACTTTGGAAAATACCACATCAAAAAGGATTTTTTTTAAATTTCGATTACAGATTCGTAATTTTCATTAAGAGAAATTTGATATTTGAGAAATTTGTTCATATACCTCGTAAAAAATATGGATTTTAACATACATCTTTTCAGAAAATTTTATATTAAACATTTTTGAATCTTGATTTAATATTATTTTTCTGCCCATAAATGGTTAGCGCGTTGGACTGTTACACAGATGTTCCCGGGTTCGATTCCCGGTGACGACAACATCAATTTAGAAAAATAATGTGTATGAGTTTTCTATCACTTATATGTAACGTTGCGCCCACCTTCGGTGTTCCCATACCACTTAACCCCACCGAAGTAAAATAATGAATCAGGGCTATGAAACAAAAATCTTCAATAAAGTCGCCAACTCTACATCAGGTGGCGAGCAGCAACTGTTCTAAGACTTATCTGCTCGCGCAATAACAGTGTTGCCATGTTTGCAGCCCTTCATCTTTCACTACCTGTCATCTCTCCACTATCCCCTTTATAAAGAAAGCAACACATTAATTAATAGGAAGAATCTCCTGAGTATTGCTTCTCTTTCAAAAAAAAAAAAAAAGATTGCAAAATCGTGTTCGCGTACATCACGTAAATTCAAAAATAATTCAATTTAAAGTCAATCCCACATTTGTGTGAATTTCTTCCACAGACAAATTACTAATTCTTAAGAGTGTACTATTTCTGTGAGCTCTTAATGTAAACGACACTTCCTGGGCACAAAAAGACAAACGGAACACCGCTGTCAAGGCACTGTAGCAAGTAGCACAAGTGCTGACAACAAGTGCTTTCCCCAGCCCAAAATTATAACATCACTAAACAAAAGGTCTGTCTGTTCAAAAAGTACAGCCCAAGAAATGCACAAATACAATTCTGTGGACGAGTTTTAATGAATTTTTTCACTAAACTGATAAAGTTTTCTTCACAATGTGAAAGAAAATTTTCTTAAAATTTATGAAAAAGCTTCATAGTTTGAATGAAACTGTTTTTTAATGAAACTTTATTATTAGTCACTCGTTGCGATCGCAACGAGTGATAGCTCGTTTAAAACAACTTTCAATGAGGTCCCTTATGAAGAATTCTTCAATTTTGTCACATGACAGTGGTGCACACCACCACTAAACCAGTCACTATAAAAAAAAAAAAAATATGTAGGTACATTATTTTTTGCTGGGCAATCGATTGAGACTATTTATTTTAAAGTCGGAGAGGGGTCGTCCAAAAGGTGATCGCTTTCTTATGGAATTGCTCTATAATAAATATTGTTAATCTTTTTATTTTAAAAAGGCTGAAAAAAAAATCGCGCAATTTTTTTTTCAGCCTTTTTACTATGTATTAATTAAAAATAAAGAAATATTTCAAAGTAATATATAATTTTGTTTTTTTTTTTTATTGGGGCCTTATTTCATTTTCAAAATGGGGCTTTACTGCATTACGAAATAAAGCCCTAAAAATTGGGGCGTTACTTCATTTTGTTTTGGGGTGTCGTTTCATTTGGTTTTGGGTTTATTTCATTTTTTTTTTTGGGGTATTGTTTCATAATGAAATAAAGCCCCAAAAAATGGGGCGTTATTTAATTTTTGGTTTGGGGCCTTATTTCATTGGGGTGTTGTTTCATACCGCCAAAATTTATATTGGTTTTTTAACAAAGTCAGAAGACAATTCTAAAGAAGTATTGAACTTTAAAGATTTTGCACAACTAAAGTGTTAAAGCTAATTTACAAAGGTTCGCTACTGCTTTCATTATGGAATATTCTTAACACGGAGAATTTTTTTTGTTTGTTTTTAAATCGATTAAATAATAACGTTTTTTTGCTAGATAAGCCAGAAAACGTCATGGCAAAAAAAAAATTTTTTATTTTCAAATTTAAATTTAAATAACTTTTAAAATAGAGGAGATAACCTATATTATTAATAACATTACTGCATGTCCAATCGGTCCATATTACAAAATATTTGATATACACGAGGTAGTCAACTTTGACAACATTTAAGTACACCCTGTAACGAAACAGGGTGACCCAATCACAATATTACAAGTGATTGACAACTCTGTTACAATTACAAATTTGATTTGTGCCGATCACATCAGTAATTTAGAAGTTCGATATTTATTTCGATTATTTTTTCATATACCCCACTGCGCAGTGCTTAATTTTTTGTAACACTGGCAGTTTCTGACTGGGTTGGCACATAGAGTTTTTAGACATGAAGAAATATAGGCAATTTTGTGGATATCGCAAAATCAAACGTTCATCTTTTTTTGGACCACTTTATGATTTGGTGGTGGTGCTGCTGTAAATGTTGATGATGATGCCTCACATGGGCTTCAATATTATGGCTGACTAAGGATTTAAAAGATGATTTTGATATTTTTTTTTATTATTTGGTTGTTTCTTTACAGTATCTACTATCGTGCTCATCGTTGTTGCTGTTATTGTTGATTGTTGTTTTGTTTCAACATAAATGATAAAAATAGTTGTGAAATGTATTTCTGCTGCTGTAAAATATATTAAGGTAACATTTAGTTTTAAGGAGGAAATATTAAGAAGTTAAATATTGGAAAGCAAGAGTAACTGCCCGATGAAAAAAGTTGCAATATAGGTATATATAATCATGTAGTGTCATATATATAATCATATATTGTCATATACATTATTATCACAATATTAATATCATAGCTGATCCGAACAATGAATCATCATGATCTCATGAGATTGCTGACACAGCAAAATTTTTTGCTGATTTTACAAACTTTTTTTTTGAGTGTATGCGATACATATTGTTGGCGTCTTTTGGTTTTATTATATATGAAAAACAGATACAAAAATCTTCCATGTTTGATTTTTGTAAATGTTTAGATAGAGTTATACTTTTTAGTATCATTTTGTTGTCTCGACTACATCTTGACATGCCACGACATCTACTTCATTCTGCGTATATCTTTCAATCTGGTTGTCGTCCACACTTTTAATGTGCGTATCAGCATATTTTTAGCAAAATAAATTAGTAAAACATTAGTACTATATTAGTAAAACAAAACAGTTACCTGTATAAGTAAAATTTTAGCTGAAAACATAATTTCAGTAAAACATTTAGCTGAAAAATAGTATATTTGATTTACATACAAGATGTTTTAATAAGTTGTTTTTTTGAGTGTACCGTATGGGACGTTATATTTAAACAACATTTTGAATGTATTTTAAAATTATAACTTACTTATATTTTCGACTACTTATTACATGATATCTTAACACTGTGAAACAAGTTTTGTCCTCCTTAACTCTAAATTCAACCCTAATATGCCCCTACTATTACCACAGCTACTGTTGCTACTTTTCCTTTTTTGCCTCACTCGTTTTATTCGACATTTTTAGCTGTTGGCCATGTTTACTATCAAACTAATATTTTTTTTTTTTTTTTGTTTTTTGGAGGGAGATTACAATTTTTTTTGTTTAATACTTTTATTTCCTTTAGTGATGGGTGATATTTGTTTGTTGGTACGGTTCGCTCGTTGCGTTGATTATCTTAATGGTCTGAGTAGGTCTGCTGTTAACACACAATAAAAAAACGGTATATAAAAATTGTAACAACAGCAATTTCAAAATGTTATATCAACAAATAAAGACATAAATTTAATTTGACAAACCATTCTATAAAAACACTAAAAATACAAAAAAAAAAAAAAAAATCTACTGTCTCTTTTTTCGGTTGGTGCTTATTTATATAGATGAAATGACTTTTATCTGTAGATTTTAGTCACTGACATGTCTAAAAGAAATTTATTTTATTTAGCTTTTTGAAATCATACAAACATATGAATGAACACAATTCATGTTGCCATGTGTATATATATACGTTATATTTAGAGTTGATTAAATGTTAGTTAATTACCTAGTGAAAGAAAAGAAATTACGCTTTAGATGTGATAAGTGAGACTAGATCAACATGTCAGTTTAAATACAGTCTTAAAAAGAAAAAGTTGCTAAAGGACTTTGTTTGACGTATTTTTTTAAGGTTTTAGTCAACTACACACATATAATAGATTCGTTGTGTTAACCGACTTTGCCGCCAATCGAATTTGGGAAGTTACATGTACTATCACATTATTCGGTTACTGCTACCCCTCTAACAGGTAAAACTGCCTCAGCGTAGTCTTCATAAAATTTACCACAAATGCGTCAAATGAGGGTTTTATACTTAGAAATTAATGTATTCCGATAGAAAACTAAATTCGCTAATTATTTTGTGAAGAAATTTTTCGTGTGCCGTCCAGGGGTTGGAAGCGAGAAAGCTTCACAATCAAAATTTCGAAAAATTTAAAAAAATATAGTTTTAAAAACTGTAAAAAAACCAATTTAAGTTGACTAAAAACTCTTTATAATAAAATATAAGTAAGATTGAAGCTTTATCTTTAATAAAAAGTCCTTACTTTAGTCCAAGGACTCACAGGATTTTATCAGGATTCCTCCAAGGGAAATCGTCTTAACTTATAAACTAATATGAAATTTTTTTATGAAATTTTGCAGAAAAAAGACATTAAGTATTAGTAGCAAAGCATTTTTCGCCCAATTTCGCTTTTTCCAAAAAGCAAAAATCGCGATATCTTCTTAAATAGGAGCAGAGAAAAAATTGGGTTTCGAGCATTTCTATATATTTTTAAGAGAAATAGTTTTTGTCCAAAACTTCTCTTTTTATGCTTTAGTTTTCAAAAAAATTAGGCAACGATAAATAATTTTATTTTCAATTTATAACGAGCCTTCAACCTCCGTATATTTTCAAAAATAAAGGAAATCAAACATATTAGCTAGGTTGATACTAGTATTTCGATCTGCCTAAAGATCTCATCAGAATTTTGTTGAAGAACTTATTATTTATTTTTCGAGTGGAGCACATGGTATGAATTTCGTTGCAAAACATCGTTTGCCAGTTAGAGGGTTTACACACTCATAGAAAAAAGTTAGTAGCAAAATTAGTAAAGCTGTTTGTAACCCAACTTTGAAAGTTTTAAACTAATTTTCAGTTCAAATTTAGATTTTAGTTAAAAATTTTGTTTTTTTGACCTGATGAAATACTAAATTTTTAATAATTTTTTTTTTTTTGCTGAATTTTTTAAAGTCTAAAAATATTATTTTGATATTCAAAACCAGCAGAGGTCGTTTTAGAACGATGTTAGCGTTACAGTATTTGTGTTTTTTTTTTTTATATATTGTGTCAGTACTAATAGACAAGTGGTGTGAATACGTCGTTTTAGAAAAATATTTAGAAACATCGCATAACTGTGTTCATGGTTTTATAGTTTTATTATAAACTAATAATAAATAAATCTATAAAAAATATTCAAGAGTTTTTTTAAAAAAGTAAAAAGCGACAGATTTTTTTCTGAATTAAGGGACTATAATAAGTAGTTTTTGTGTTTATCACAAAAAAAAACGAGTTTTTCAATCAAACTTTAATAATTGTGCCCTGAAGAAGATACCCAATGTGGAGACGAAATATTGGAAATAATAATTATAATTAATAACTATATGATCTTAAGCTCGTTTAAAATAAGAAGAATTAAATAAAAGAAGATCAAAGAAAACTTAACATAATTTATAATGTTAAGATAATAATGTTCTTATCGTATCACAATAGTTTAAAAAATATATTTTTTTTTTAAATTTTGTATGTATTGATGATCTCTTAAAATAGCATTTAATTTTGAATTGTCAGGTCTCAGATCCTAATTAAATGTTACTATTACAAATAGAAAATACTAATTGTTACTAAATGTAAGAGAAGATGAAAAACATCTTGTGGGGATCAGCGAGAGAGTTAGTGCCGCCCTTTCGACCTACGCGACTAGGTCATCTTCAGCCTCATTCTGTCATTTATAGTCTTTTATATTACTCTTAAGTCTTTGACATATTCCAGCAAAAAATACTGATTCCGTGGAAGCAGATTCGTAGATTGATTTATAGCTGAAGCGCCTCAAATAGCAGTGAAAAATGTCACGATTTTTGTTCGAGATGTCTCGCCTGGCAGCATTGATTTCGAGCACCTAAATGTCATGAATTCCTCACCTTTACTTAGTGCTTCTCCTTGTCATCAAAAGTGTTAACAAATCATGCCATCAGAAAAGTATTTTATAGCGCATTATAAATATGTGAATGCATGTATTTTTTCTTTTCTGACTGGGTAACTTTAAAAACAATTACCGAGCGCTGCCTGAAGGCATTCCAGCAGACATAATTTTTGTTCGCGGTGTCCAACTGGTAGGTATTTTTTAAGCAGGTGAAAAGCGCTTCATTCATGTGATCCAAGAAGCGGGAAGCAAGCACTTCCGGAAGGTATTCCAGAAGACATGATTTTTGTTCGCGATGTCCCACTTGGTAGGTCTATTTTAAGCATGTGAAAAGTGATTGTTTCATGTGAGCTAAGAAGCAATTAATTCAAGCCTTCGTAGGATATGGAAAGGAATGAATTAATTTTTAACTACATTTGCAGTAGACTTTACCTACATAGTATTCTAAGTGCAGTAAACTACTTTATGGAGCACCAGTATGGGGAAAATCGTTAAAAGGGAAGTCGCGCAGGAACATTTTATCTATATCCCGTCAAAGCTGTCTAAGGGTATGTAGTGGCTATAGGACAATATCAGCAGAATCAGTTTGTGTAATTGCTGGAATCATGCCATTTGATCTTGCTATAAACGAGATATCGAATATGTATGAGACCATTGTATCATCTCAAGTACGAAGAAGTGAGAGAAGACACTTATAAAGACAAAAAGCTATGAATCAATGGCAACGAATGTGGGAAAACATGCTGAATGGAAGATGGACATTTAAACTGATTCCAAATATAAGAAAATGGGTCGAGCGCAAACATGGCGAGGTAAATTATAACCTAACTCAATTCCTTAGTGGACATGGCGGTTATAGAAGCTACCTACACAGACATAAACTTGATGACTCACCAATGTGTCTAAGATGTTCAAGCATAGCGGAAGATGCGGAGCATTTAGCTTTCCACTGCCCCAGGTATAGGGAATATAGAATTGAGGTGGAAAACTTGTTAGGCATAAATTTGACTCCGGAAAATTTCATAGACACTATGATAACTGGGATTTGATTTGCAATTTTATAACAAGGATAAATGTAGATCTGCGTAAAGAAGAGAAGAGTGGAAAGCTAAGAATAATAGGTGATACCGCGGGTAAAGACAACGATGTGGCTTAATAAAGTTATCCGTCCCCGCGAAGTTATAAAGTTATCCGTAATCGCAGTGCCGCGGGGAAGTTAGATGAAGAGGAAGGTGGTTTGAATCGGTATTAAACCGACATTCCCCGAGTTCGGAAATCTTATGCAAGATTTCCACCTTCATACGCAGTACAAAAAACAAAAAAAAAAAAGTGTAGCAAACTGAATGAAAATTTTTAAAAAACTCGACACAATCTCCTATTTATAAATAACTAACAAAAATTAACTCTTTACTGCAAAATTACGGTTTTGGTAGTTGTTTATTAAAATACTGAAATAACTAAACAAAACAACTGTTATTGAATTGCTGTATCTTTGGTTAGTTATTTTTTGAAGTGACTGTCTAAAATAGTCGTTTTCCATTTGCTCATAGAAAAATTTCTACAATAGCAGCTAAAACTGTTTACTAGCAGAATGAACTGCATGTAGTTACTGTAAGACAATTCTGAGTATAATAATGCTACTTTGGTGGAAAATATTTCTTAATAAAGCATTGTCCTATAAATATTTGCATATTTTGGTTGAAAACTGCCCACCTGATCTATTTTAAATACTTCTAGAATTGACATAAACATTTTAATATTTATGTTCAAAAATCTTCGATATGCTGAATACTGAAGAGAAAACATCATGTATACTCGCTGCGTTTAGATCTAAGTTTTTACCAAGTTTGTCCCGAAAATTCGCAGCCATTAAAATTTGAGCACAAAAGAGTTAAATATCAAAACAATATAAAACCGTCATTACAATAATGGTTAAGTAAATGTATACATCTACACTTTCAGAAACTTTTTCATCTACACTTTCAATAATGAGAAAATGTTAACTTTAAAACTTGAAACCATTTTCCATTACGATTTTAATTTGTTTTATTAAATATTTACAAATGTTTTTTATTCTAAGAAAACACCATAAAAAAAGATACTTTAAGTCTCAATATACAATCTTTAAAAAGGAGGAAAAACAAAAGACTATTATGCCAGTACGTATTTTTATCAAAAGCTTAACAAAACCAAAATAACCACTTGCTGCTTATTTTATTTCCTAATTTTTAGTCCTAAGCAAACCTCTTTAAAAATGTCAAAAATTACGACAAGTAAACGTCAACATTACCGAAAATAACAAACAACAACAACTAAAGCAAACTCATCATAAAGTAACTTAACAAACACTCAGACAGTCATTCAGTAAGTAGTGACTTACATACATTCAAATATATTAACAAACTTATACATTAGTATGTGTGTAGGTGTATTATATTAACCACCTACTATTACAACTACCAAGCAGAGTATTGAAATAATTTGTTCTTAAAAGAGATTTTTAGTTTTGAGTTCTTTAGACTTTAATGGACATAGTTTTCGAAATAGTAAGATAGACAGTAAATAGTAAAATAGAGAAGATCTGTCCAAATAATGGGTAAAATAATGTCTAGCCATAGGGCTTCACACATTACAATATACCTTACTTCATTGATGAATTTTACATGCGATGAGCGGAAAAGTAATGGGTGGACTCATTACCTAGTAAAGTGTAAAGTAATTGATTACTTATATGGTTACCGGGTCCGGAAAAGTAATGTGTCTATAAACAGATTTTCACAAAAAAAAAAAATTATTACTATTACTTACCGCCATGCTTACAAAAAATCATAAAGTAATGTGTATATAAATAGATTTTCAAAACGATATTTTAATTACTACTTTACTTTTATATCTTATGCATTATGTAATTGATGATTGGTAAGTCATTATTTTATGTTTTAATATAATATAAAAGGTAATGATGTATCATAACAAGGTAGCACATGAGTTTCAAATTATTGGTAAATCATTACTTTATGTTTCAAATAATGCTTAAGATAAGGTGTATGCAATACAATGTAATGCATTATGTATGTTTCGAAATAATGCTGAATGTAAGGAGTATTCATTACAAAGTAATGCATTATCTGTAACTCGTTGCCTTTTATTGGAAAATAGTGATACAGGTAAGGAGTATACATTACAAGATTATGTATATGATCGCTACGGTTGTCAACAAAAAAAAAAAAAAAAAAATGGAACTCACGAGCCACACAACCTCTAACATATTGAATAGAAAAAACTAAAAATAATTATTACAATCGCGACACTGAAATTTTAAACTTTTTTGCTAAAACTACTAAAAATTTGTTAAAAATTACGTTGCCGAAAAATTGGTAAAATTAGCAGATTTTTTTTTTGCTAAATATTTATAAGATAAGAGTAGCAAAAATTAATCTGTTAAGTCTACAAATATTTAGTTATATTTAAGTTAAATTTTAGTTATTTCAATATAGCAACTTAATCTGGTAAAATTAGCAAAAAATCTGCCAAATGGTAGTAGACAAAAAAAAATTGTTAAAAAATTTAAAATTTTTTAAGTTTTTTATTATTAATGCTAATAAAAATATGCCCTTCTAAAATCAGTCAAACTTTATTTTTTAAAAATTTGCAGCAAACAAGAATTTTGCAATGATTTTTAGTATTTAATTTACAATAATTTAACTGAATTTGGCAAATGATAAAAATTTTATTGCATCAATAGATTTTTTATGGAAAATTAAAATCAATTTAATTAAAAATAAAAAAAAAACAGCAATTCGGTACTGAATTTTGTTTTCAATTTAAAAAAAATCACATAACCGTCCAAAATTTTTTTATTTCTGTTTTATTTATAAAAAAATATTAAATGTTTTTTATCGATACAGAAAGTCTAACTTAGAAAAGTTTTGGAGAAAATATTAACATTTTCCATTTTGCACTCCAAAAAAAAGTATAAACCAAAATTAAACCTTACTAATATTTAGTTTCGAAAATTTCCCTTAAAATAAATAAAATTACTTAGATTTTAATTTAGAAAAGTTGAGGTTAAGGAGAAGCATAAACGTGTTTCTCTAAAAATTATAAACACTTTTAATTTTTAAATCAGACTAGACTAGTTTCTGCCTTATTATGGACAGGTGTCATCAGTGATTTTCCATTCAAATTGTATTATTATTTGTGTCTTATAATTGTCTCTATATATAATTGTCTCTATATGGTAAATTTTAGAACAACCTGCGGCTGCAAGAATCAAACCTGCGCTCATCTTACATTACAAACGTAACAATACCAAGTCATGACCGTTTAGCGATCACACCCAAGTATGGCCTTGAATGCAATGCAGCTAAATTGCAGTCTTCTTTCCACTTATTTTTACAACGAATCAGCGCTAAACACTACTATTTTATGAATATATAACTGTATGTCACATTCTTATTGCTCTGAAAATGTATAAATTTTAATCTATTTTATGCCAATTTAGTACAAAAATCACGTTTGATAAAAAATATTAACGCTTTTGTAAGGTTATTATAACAAAAACAAATATAAAATTATTTAAAACTTTATGAAAAAGTTGTATTTTTGTAATAAAAATATAAAATTTTGCAAAAATGTTACTAAAGTTTAACATTTCACTAAAAAGGTGCTAGCGCCTTTTTAATAAAAAGCGCTAACAGAAAATAATGTGAGTTTTGAGTAGTACAAAAGCGGTAAATCCAGCGCGAAAAGCGCTAAATTGGCACCAATGGTTAATATTCATAAAAAATGTTAGAAAATGTATATATTTTTACATTCAGGGAACTTGTGCTGTAAACATTTGTAGTTGTTTGAGTTGTAATACAGTATCTTTATTTCCAAGTGAATCATCAGTTATTTGTTGAAGAAATTTCAGTTTTAACTACAATTGTTGTTCATTAAAAAAAAACTAAACCACATCAAATTACTGTATTATGATTTTACATTCAGTTTGTAAAGGGTCCGCCAAATAACTTTTTTTTTTTGAAAATGCTATAAAAAAAAACTACAGAATATTATCTCAAATTTCTTTTTTTATTTGAAAGTACAATCCTTCCGGTTAATAATGGAAAATAATTTCATTCAAATGGCTGCCTCGGCTGGCCATGCAGTTGCCTACAAGATCGGTCCAATTTTTAAGCACATTATCGATTGTGTGCAACTGTATTTCACCCATGGCTTCACGAATATTGTCCTTTAAAGCGTCAATTGTCTCGGGCTTGTTGGTGTAACACTTATCTTTGACGGCACCCCACAATTAATAGTCCAACGGTGTCAAATCGCAGCTCCGAGGTGGCCAAACGACATCAGCTCTGCGGCTGATAATGCGATCTTCAAAAACATGGCGCAAAACATCGAGTGTAGCTTCGGCTGTGTGGCACGTAGCGCCGTCCTGTTGAAACCAAATGTTGCCAATATCCTCCTCTTCAATTTTTGTGAGCAAAAATTCGTTCAACATGTTCCGATAACGATCGCCATTGACTGTAACGGCCACTCCTTGCTCATTGCCATGATTTTCTAAGTAATGTCGCAATATTTCCCAGCGTTGTTCAAGCGTATACACAATCATATTCGTTCAGCGGAAGGATAAATCTAATTATCTGTCAAATCAGACATGAGCTAAGTGTTACCATTCACGAAATAAGCACTAGTTGAAAAAAACGTTAGATGGCGGACCCTTTACAAAAGTTTTTTTTATTTAAAAAATAAAACAAATAAATGTTTGTTTATTTTTTACTGCATATGTTGTTAATTTTTACTGCAATTATGGTTAATTTTTTGATTAGTAAAAAACAAATGACAATGTCAGTTGAATTTACTGAAATGTAAGTTGTCCTTTATTCAAGTGCAATTTCATTTGTTTTTACTTCTACAGTATTCTAAGTGTAGTAAAAAATCTTAAATTTTAATAATTTATTAAACTAAAAGTTAAGAAATTTAAAAATGTACGAAAAACTAAAATCTAAAATAAACTAAAAACTAAAACTAAATAAGCGCTTACTTAAATTTAGTTCAACAATATTAACTTCTTAAAATTAAGTTTATAACTTCTTAAATATTTTCTTTAAAAAGATTAAAATATTTAAACTTTTGAAATATTAAAATTCCAAATTTGTTCGGATTTTATATCAAAAATTTTAGTTTTTGTTTAATTTTCGATAAAAAAATCCATAGACAAAACTATTAGTTTGACATTGGCACGACATATGGTTTTTTTTTTAGCTGGACTTGGGAAACCATTTTTTTAAGAATCTTATCCTTAAATCTCTGTTTGCTATCAAAGTAAGACAGCAACAGCCATCAACCTTGCCATACTCTTAACTACAGTACAAAAAAAAACAAGAACTAAATAAAAAAATTAAACAACAAAAAGTTGTGTAGCGTGTTGCGGCAACACAAATCAAATACAAGCATAACAACAAAAGAAGAAAACAACTTTGTAAAAAGAAAAGGTTAGAGAAACTGAAAAACGAAAGGATTAAAAATGACAAAAATAAAACAACTACAAAGTTGTCTTTTTTTGTTTGTTTGTATGTGTCGTTTTTTATAAACTTTTTTTTAGTTCTAACAGGTTGCTTGACATAAATGAGTTTTGAAAACAACACAGCAAAGGCGAAAAATATCCAAAAAATCTCTAGCTGCTCATAAAACAGCCAAAGGAGGAGTGATGAGGAAAGTCATGAGGTGAGTCAAGCAAAAAAAAAAAACAAAAAACAAAGTCAAAGGATTCGTTAACTTAAAACACATGATGATGAAGTGAAGGTATTAACCCATTAATACCTGATCCCCGATTCCATTGTCCAATGTGATTAAACTTTACACATTCAATATTTAAGTCTATAGAAGTTTAATGGTATACTTTGTTTGGATTTTCCATACTAGGGACATATAAATTAACCACTGAAATAAATTAATTCCGCCATGTTTTTTGAATAAAATATTTTTTTAAGATCTTTTATGTTAAATTCTTTATTCTTAATTGAAAATAATCGATATTACAAGCAAGAATATTTTATAAAACTGTAAAATGCTTGTTTTAGTGATTATGTCACGAAATCATACCTGTAGCTCAGCTGAGGGGACTTAATAGGTAAATCTTTTTTGTACGATACAGAACATTTAAGAATGTTAGGCAGCAAGAAAGTTTTCTGATTTTTAAACTCCCCAATTTTTCAGAAACCTTTTCGTGTAATTTTGTCGACTATGTAACTTTTGCTGACTTTTGAACCGGTATTACCCCATGGAAGAGTGTGAAATGTTACCCCAATATTTTCTTAAAGTAGATTTCTTCTTTCTCAACCTACCTTTGCCAACCAACACGTAAAATGTGCATTCACATCTTACGTTTTTCTAGCTATATATTTTTTTAAGATGGCTCCTTTTTGGGTATTTAAATACACAATATTTAGGAGTGGGTTAAATTCCGACAAAAAAACAAAGATGAAGGAATATTATGTTTATATAAACTTGCACACAGACGCAAATACTGTTGCAAATAACGTTTTGAATAGGGAAGTAATGCTAGGAATAAATAGTTAATTCACTTTGGGTGTAACAATGATTAAACCATCTGAAGATCTTTCATCAGTTTGATTTTGAAAATGAGCAAAATCTTTGGAGGAGTTTAAAAATTGTGAGTGAAAATCACGGTTGCCAACTCTACGACTCAAAAAATAGCTAGATTTCAAAATTAAAATCGCCAGAAATCGCTAAAGAGCAAACGATTTTTTCACCCCTGTTACGGCTTTTAAATCAGAGCGAAAGTGAAAATTTTAGCGTTTTTCGGTGTTTTTGCGATTAAATCAGAACGTTGTTCCCTATTTCTTATTCGTTTTCATTCGTGTAAACAAGCCTGGTCGAAAGTAAAACGAATGCCTTTTTTTTAATAAATTACAATTTAGAGTCAAAAATGGTGCTTAATATTAAAAATTTAGAACTTTTTTTTACTTATTTCTGATTTTATTATATTTTTGGTTGAATTGTTTATACTCTAAAAAACTGTTTTAAAAAAAATTTTTTTGTTTTGATATTCTAGAAAATACTCAAACAAATTGACAACAATGTTAGAAGCATTTCTTAAAAGCATTTTACTTTCCATATGTTTTTTATTTTCCATAATTCCATATTTCGAAAGCTTTTAGGATTTGAGAACACCAAATTTCGTGTGATTTCACAAATTCGTTCTAATTGCAAAACGTTCTAAAGTAGGGACATGGGCGATTATTTGTTTAAAAGTCCAAAAGTGTTAGGTAGTTTACTCCCTTTAAACCACCCTGTTTCCGTTTATTTTAAAAAGCTTTTAGTTTTTTCCGCTAAAACCAAAACGTTTTACTCATTAATGGCACGTCATAGATCCGCTGGACACTGGAAGATATATAAAACCGTGCTTCATTAACAAATTTTTGTATTTTTGTATTTTTTTTTTGCCTTAAAGTGCCCTCTGTTGGCTATATTAGCATATAAAATCCTAGTCGGATTAAGATGTTTTAAAAATTTAAGTTGTGAATAATTTTGTGAACAAATTTTATTGAAAAATATACATATTAAAAATTAATTGATTTAAATTAACCGATTTTTAAAAATTTTTGAATAAAGATTGTGTTTTTGGACAATTTTTTTTAAAATTGTCGTATGGCCAGGCGCGGTTTCAAGGGGTGAAAAATGAAAAATTTTTATTTCGAAATTTTTTATGTGAAAATACCACCTAAATCGTATTATTTTCTTACGAAAACATTATTATTTTTTTTTATTTTTTTTAATTTATTTATTAATAATCACATAATTACAAATTATATACTATTACCCTAACCGAGCACTAGCTACTATGGCTTTCGGCGCGTTGTAGCGAAAACAGACCAGTGCCTCTGGTGGGAATCGAACCCACGACCCCCGCACTGATAAGCCAGCACGCTACCAACTAGCCTACCGGGGCGCACGAAAAACATTATTAATATCTAATGATTTCATACAAAATACTGACAGCATCTAAGCGCTTTTTATAGGAAGTTTTTATTTCAAAATCTCTGGGCTTTTAAACATTCAGATTTTTTTTATGCAAAAATTCATCTGTGGCTGAGGGTTTTTTATAAAATATCTCAGAAATTTATATAAGCCTGAAGGTTTTTCTTAAATAATATCATATAATTTTTATTAAAAATAAAAATTATGGCTTTTCGACCTTTAATTGTGCAATATTGTTTTTAAACAAAACAAGTGTGAAAATAAAAAGGAGAAAAAAAAAAACAAAAAGCGTGTATTATATATCTACCAAAGAGGGTTTACATAACAAACAAGTTTTCAATTTATTTTTGATTAATGGTGATAATCTTTAACTTCGAGCTCATATATTAGTTCTCATTTAGTGAGAAAACTAGTTTATATGAATGTTTGATGTTTTGCATGGGATTGTCACTTCACTCAAAACGTGTTCTGATAATGGGAACCTAAAAAAATTTCCGAAATAGATCTATCAACACATTCCTGAAAGTGGTCAATTAATAAATTTGAAAACAAAAACTCTTTAGATTATTTGTGAGGACAATATTCTAATAAAGAAATATAAAGTATGACTTCGAACTTGAATAATTTTCACTTTCCTTGCACAATTTGTTAAGATAATATCCTAATAAAGTCATATAGATTATGGCCTCGAACTTGAATAATTTTCATTTTCATTGGAGAATATTTATATGTAAATTGTCTTCAGTAATAGATCATCAAAGTCTAAGAATTTCTCTATATAAAAATTCTTGGAACTTGCACGATTTTTCAAACGAAAATTACCTGAGAGTCTAAGGGTATTTATATCGTAAACTTAATACGGTTTAAATGCACTTCTACAATACAGAATACAAGTGGTTTTCTTTGAAATTAGTAAATACTTTCTCAGGATCTTAAGATTTGTTTGTTGCTAAATATTAGTACACAAAAAAATTTGAAATGTTTTAAGTTTTTTATAAATTTTTTTTTATTGCGAATAAAAATCTACCGTTTTGATATCTGCAATGTACAATATTTTTGCAAAATTTCTATTGATTTTAGCAAAATATACTGGTATTTTCACTATTTTATATCGCAGTTTTTTTGATATAACATTTTTTTTTGTTTTTAATCAACAAATCTGCTTTTAATCTACAAATCTTTAGAAAATTTGCTATTTTCAATTAACTAAAATTCAACTCAAATATAACTACAATTTTGTAAAGTTAACAGCTTTATTGTTGTTGTTCTTATTTTGTTAATATTTAGCAAAACAAAATCTGCTAATTTGTTCAGTTTTTTCTGCAACGTCATTTTAAACAAATATTTAGTAGCTTTTTCTGCTGGTTTTACAGGTTTATTTCTATCAGTGTCATTGTATATATAAGTTGAGTTAAGAAATTATTATATTTTATAGTTTTTTCGATTTGAACGAGATGTTGTTTCGTAATTTTCCGATATTCATATTAGTTGAAGTTTTATTGGCATATCTGAAAGCGCAACTTACTATAGACTTCCAAAAGGAGGCAATTCTGTACTCACAACATAGACAATGTTGCTTTTTAGGAGCTCCCTTGTAAGACGATGTTGATTCAAGTGGTTGGTACACAGAGAAAGTTTCCCAGGATTAGTTTGATTTTTTATTAGCTTAATAAAGATTTCTTCACAAAGCGAATGAACAATTTCCTCAATTTCATGAACAAGAATTTCGTAAATATTATGAAACTATATTCAATGAAACTTTTTCATTGATTTAATACAAAAATTCATTAAGATTTTGCTGATAATTCTCTAAGTGTATGATCTGAAAGTAATCGATACAAAGCAGCAAAAAAAAATTAAAAAAGTTAAAAGAACTGAATTTAAGGACATGTAAGAATTGAACATTCATTTTACAGCTTTTCCAAGATGACTTACACTCATACAAATAAGTCTGTAAAAATAGCAAAAAAATTTACTAAAAAATTAATTAAAAGTCAGGTAGCAGGAAAAAGCTATAAAATTAGCAGATTCTTTTTTCTAAATATTGGTAAAATAAAAACAGCAAAAAAATGAATAATATACAAGTTAAATTTTAGTTTGCATGAAAACTAAGCGCCATCTCTTCGTGAAAATTTTCGTTTTAAATAATAAGACAACTAAAGGGTGTTTTTAGTTTAAGTTGGCAACACTTATAAGATAAATAAAATATTTCTCTGTCAGTTGTCTTTTTAGTTCATTTGTTCCATTTATATGTACATCGGAATGCTATATGTCAAAGACTAAACCGCAATCTAAAAAAATCTAAATAATAGAAAAATAAGTAAAAATTTAATTAAACAAGAATTGATTTTTCCTAAGCTTTCAATAAGCAATTCATTGTTAAAAGAAAAATATTTTTATAAATAATTTTTTTTAACACAAAACAGAAAAAAAACTTTCTTTTTATAATAAACTTGAATATTACTTGAATAAAACCATTTACATAAATGTTGCTAAATATTTTTCTAATACGACTTATTCACTTTACGTGTCTATTTATACTCACACGATACAAAAAAATACGCTAACACTGAACCTGTAACATCGCTTTGTAACGACCTCTGCCGGTTTTAATTATCAAAATAATATTTTAAGACTTTAGTAAATTCAGTAAAAAATAGTAAATTTAGAAAATTCATCAAGTCGAAATAGCAACTTTTTTTAACTAACATCTTAACTTGAACTAAAAATTTGTTTACAGCTTGCAAAGTTGGATTACCAACGACTTTACTAGTTTTTCTACTAACTATTTTCTATGGGTGTACAGTCTTTAAATCGCTAAACATTTACTAATTGTAAATGTAGGATACCTTCTTCTTACCTCAATACCTTAACTTGAGTGCTAAATATAAATAGATGACAAGCAAACATTAGTATCCCAGCAAAAATTGATATGAGAATAGCAAAAGTAGAATCGCTTCTTGGTTTTTTATCTCTATTTTCAGTTAAAAGGGAAAAGGGAAAAGCATGAAAAGTGATAGCAAAATCTGCAGTAAAAAGGCGTCCTGATGACGTGATTCTGTCTCCTGTTAGCGCATTTTTTGAAAGGCAGAACAAATTATTTCTAAAATAGCACTTCTAGTTCTACACACAAGTAAAAAAATTGATATGGGACATCATAAAATTATATTAAATTATATATGAATTTGATATCTGACGAGATCAAATTTGATCCGAAAAATGATAACATATCTGAAATACATCAAATTGTATTGAATTAGATCTATAAATTAAATATATAATAAAGATATACTTAAATAAAATTTTGTACAATTGGATATATATTAGATACAATTTTATACGAATTTTCTCCCCATAATTGTATAGAATTAGATATAATTTTATATTTTTAGATAAAAGCTGATACAAGCAGTTACTAGTTTTTCTTAACAATTATATCTAATTTCATAAAATTTTAAAAAGGATTTTACATATTTTTAAACTAATGTATTTAATTATAATATTTAATTATTAGTTTTTTGTTTTTATATACTTCAAAATTATTTTAAGTTGTTTTTAATCCATAACGAGCTTCCAACCACCATATAGATATTTGCGAAAATAAAGCAAATCAAACATATTAGTATTTCAATCTGGCTAAATATCTCATCAGAACCCGAAGTTCTAGAAAAGATAGAGCCTCAAGAATATGCAGACCTTTAACAAAAAACCTGTTAATCATCAGTTTTGCTCCATTCTTGTCTTCTTAGTAATCAAAGCCTTAGTAATCAAATGTCTTTTCCTAACAAGCATCAAATATGTTCTATTTATATAAAAAAAATTTGGTTTTACTCTGGTTCAAGTAATGTTTTTTACAGTTTTATTAGTTTTTGGTTTTTATATACATCGAGATTATTTTAATGGTATTTTTAATTTATAACGAGCTTTCAAACTCCGTATAGTTACAAAAAAAATAAAATAAAATCAAACATATTAGCTAGGTTGATACGAGGGTGGATCAATAAGTCCGTGACTTTTCGAACTTCCATCGTAGTTATATGAAATGCAACACTGCTCCCATCAAGTACCTCCTGTTAGTAACTACTGTCAAATTTTGAGCAAGTTCCGTCATTTACTTTGCGTTTAACAGCTGTTCATAACATACAACCTCGTGGATTTTTTTAAAAATGGAAAAAGTGAATTTCGAGTGCTCATTAAACATTATTTTTTGGAAAAAAAAAACCGTCAATCAAACTTGATAAATACTAAGGGGACTCTGCACCATCGATTTCAATGGTAAAAATTGGATTACTGACTTTCGTTGTGGTCGCACAAGTGCAAATGACGCTGAACGTGCTATACGGCCAATTGAGGTCAATACACCCGAAAATGTCGAAAAAATCCACGGTATGGTGTTGACCGATCGAAGAGTAAAAGTGCGTGATATTGTTGATGCCATAGGCATTTCATATGGAAGTGTGGTTTCGATTTTAAATGATCAGTTGGGTTTAAGAAAGCTGTCTGCAAGATGGGTTACGCGTTTGCTCTCATTTGACCATAAACGTAATCGTGTGACAACTTCAAAGTATTGTTTGGAGTTGTTTAACCGCAATGCGAATGAGTTTTTGCGGGGTTTTATAACTGTGGATGAAACATGTATCCACTACAACACTCCGGAGACCAAGCAGCAGTCCAAACAATAGGTTTCTCCGGGTGAACCGACTCCGAAGAAGTTTTTCGGCCAGTAAGGTGATGACAACAGTTTTTTATGATGCACGCGGGATAATCCACATCGATTACCTTTAAAGGGAAAATCAATAAACGGCGATATTATGCCAACTCATTGGACCGGTTTAACGAGGATTTAAAAAAAAATGACCCCATATTTCCAAAAATAAAGAAATGGTTCGGTGGAGGAAGTTTTACGCGTTTGCTCTCATTTGACCATAAACGTAATCGTGTGACAACTTCAAAGTATTGTTTGGAGTTGTTTAACCGCAATGCGAATGAGTTTTTGCGGGGTTTTATAACTGTGGATGAAACATGTATCCACTACAACACTCCGGAGACCAAGCAGCAGTCCAAACAATAGGTTTCTCCGGGTGAACCGACTCCGAAGAAGTTTTTCGGCCAGTAAGGTGATGACAACAGTTTTTTATGATGCACGCGGGATAATCCACATCGATTACCTTTAAAGGGAAAATCAATAAACGGCGATATTATGCCAACTCATTGGACCGGTTTAACGAGGATTTAAAAAAAATGACCCCATATTTCCAAAAATAAAGAAATGGTTCGGTGGAGGAAGTTTTAGCTCCAACGATAAAATTATTGATCAAACAAATGCATATTTTATGGAATTCGAAAAATAGTATTTTTTGGAAGGGATACAAAAATTGGAGAAACGTTGAACTAAGTGTATTAAGATAAAAGGAGATTATGTTGAAAAATATTTTTTTTTTTTTTTTTTCAAAAAAAACTGTGTTTCATTCAAAAATTCACAGACTTATTGATCCGCCCTCGTACTAGTGATATGATTTGTTTGTTATTAGGGTATTTTGACAAATATTATTTTTACAGTTTTTTTCGAATGTGAAACTCTGAAGCCAAAAAAATATCAAGGCTCTATTTTTACAATTTAACTCCGGACAGAGCGTTTTTTGTAGACAATTTTGATTTTCTCGATTGTTTTCACTAATAAAATGCATACATCTTTTTTTGGTCTGTATGCACTCTTAGAATTTTTATTAAACTTCATATTTTAAATTACTTAGTAGTCAGTTTGTAAAATAACTAACGATCAAAAAAAAGGTTATGTTGCGAAAAGGTCTTGACTTTTTTTGTTAATTGCCGCAAAGCACATATGTATATGCAACATTTTGCGGAAGTGTGCTGCCGCAGGAGCAAGAGTCGTTTTTGTAAACAAAAACTAAAATTTTAAAAGTTAAAAAACTCATAAATCACAACTATTCACAATTATGTAATTATATCTTAAATCACTCTGAAAATATTGTTCATATGACACCATATATACTTAATTAAATGTGGCTTTGTACTCGACCCTTTATAATCATATCTCAATTCAATTCAAAAATATCTAAAGCATTCGACTTCATATATTTCTATATAATTTTGTATGGAACAATATGGCTTTATAAAAAATTAAAAAAAAATATTTCTGATGCTGGTTCAGATGAATTTATGTGTAATTATATATACATTTATGTTGAATTATATACGAACGCTTATATAACTATATATAGTAATATATAATTAGGTATAACTGCATATAAGACAATATAAAATAATATATCCATAAAGCTATATACAATTACATACAAATATTTTTGATTTAACATATATGTTCATATGACTATATAAATTTATATATTGAAATATTTATGCCCAGTTTTTTCTTCATAGGAAAATTTTATTTTTCAATTAAAGCCTGATTCAATACCTTTCCAATGAGCTATCACTCGTTGCGATCGCTTTCAATGAGGTCCCTTATGAAGAATTCTTCAATTTTGTCACTTGACAGTGGTGCACACCACCACTAAACCAGTCACTATAAAAAAAAAAAAATATGTAGGTACATTATTTTTTGCTGGGCAATCGATTGAGACTATTTATTTTAAAATCGGAGAGGGGTCGTCCAAAACGTGATCGCTTTCATATGGAATTGCTCCATATGTTATATTTGTACAATTTAAATAGACTTTAAATGCCCAAGATTCGTCACTTAAATGTGTCTTAAATTTTAAGTTAAAAACTGACATTTGTATTTAAATAGAACTTAAAGTCCAAATGGCATTTAAATACGAAGTGAAAAACTATGCATTAATTGCATAAACTTATATATGAATATATATAAACTTTTTTACTTGGGCAGTGCTGCTTGAGCTACTTCAATATATTGATGGGATGTGTATATAGAAATGTACCTTTCAAAAAGTATAGTAAAGAAATTATGAGTTCTGAAATTGAAGCTCTTTTTGTTGTTTTCATTGTCGTTTGATGCTTTTGCTGTTGCTTCTGCTTATGATGATGCCGATGATGAGCTAAGTAAACTTTTGCTTAAACCTAAATGAAGGAACAGGCAGCAGCAACATCTAAACATTATCAACAATATATATGAGAAATTTCAGAAAAATTTGACACTATGATGTGAAAAAATATTTTAAACAAACATTTTTATGACATCAACAACTGTTTGTGTATGTGTTAGCTGATGTTTAAGCATGCTTAACGTGTCCAACTATTTTTGATAAAAAATTTGGGCTTGGCAGAAGAAAGAGCGTAATTTTGGTGCAAAAAGCGGGATATTTAGAGTTATTTGTTGTATTTGCTACACTTCTTAACCGACTTTTCCAAGTGTGATGTCTATCGCGGAAAGATAGATGTAGATTTCTGATTATACCAACTATTTGGGGAGAGCCTACCCAGAGTTAAAAAAAAGGATATATTTTTCATTATTTTGGTACAAGTTTTAACTAATTTTAGCAGAGTAAATTGCTATTTTCATTTAACTAAAATTCAACTCGAATGTAACTAAAATTTAATAAAGTTAACAGTTTTATTTCTACTGTTCTTGTTTCGCTGTTCCAATTTCTTAAAATTAAACATAAACCTCATACTTTTTATGAAATTATTTTCGTTGTTAAACTTTTTCATATGTGAATGATAATTTTAATCAAGAAAATGATATTTTTCATAAAATTTTATGAAAACTTGCATTAGTATAATGAAAATCTTTAATTGACGAGATCAAGTGCATCTTCATTGCTTATACGTAAAAATTCCGTAATATTCATTTATGACGTGTTACATTGGACGAAAATCAATAAAGTTTTTATAAATATGATGAAGCCGTTTCCTTGAGTATAGTTACCTTAATGGTCAAGCCCTTGTTAAAATAATGGAAAAGTAACATGATACCTTCTTATAACAAAAAATTTATATTTCCACCCACAAAATGTAAAAAATCCAATAATAAAATGTTTATCAATACATTCCTGAAAGTGGTCAAATAACACAGGCCTACAATGATGTTGGTGCCGCTAAAAATAAAACAGATTTCAAGTACGTTCGGTACCCTGATAATAAATTGATACTTACTTTTTTAATGCTAAGTGTAGTTTTCGAGATTTCGCAAGGATATTAAAGTAATCAACGTATGTCTTCTTCACTGCATCTGTTATAGGTTTTCTAAACTTTTTTACTACATATTCACCACAAATATAACAAAATGTATTTGGATTATTTACACAATACCTTCTCGACGACGGCATATCGATATTATCATTTAATCAAAGAAATTAATTGACTATAATGACATTAAGTATAATAAAATACATTTTTTAGGTTATGACCGATCGATACAAACCTGAACGTAGCTTCGCGATTTCGACAGCTAACCATGACGTCTTGCGGACTAATTAACCAAATTGTAACATAGAATTAGCGGCACCAAACAAAAAATTTTTTTTTGTAGGCCTGTGTAATAAATCTGAAAAAAAAACTTTATAGATTATTTGTTAGGACAATACCTAATAAAGAAATATAGAGTATGGCCTCGAACTTGAGTGAGTAATTTTCATTTTAATTCCAAAATTAAAGGTCGAAAAAAACACAATTTTTATTTTTAATTAAAATTATATCAAACTTGTAAAAAAAGACAAAGTATGGTCTTGTTTACTCCTCCTTTACATCTTGTTTTTAAATAAAAAAAAACTGGAGTAAAAATAAAGATGAGAATAAAAACAAAAAACATGTATTCTATATCTACCAAAGGTATAGCTTGCACATAACGAACAAGTTTTCGATTTGTTTTTGATCAATGGTGATAATAGTTAACTTCGAGCTCAGATACTTATTAGTTCACATTTAGTGCGAAACTAGGTTATATGAATGTTTGATATTTGCATGGGACTCCTACTTCTTTCAAAACGTGTTCTGATGATAGGAACCTAGAAAATTCCCGAAATAGATCTACCAACACATTCCTGAAAGTGGTCAATTAATAAATTTGAAAACATAAACTCTATATATTATTTGTTAGGACAATATTCAAATAAAGAAATATAAAGGATGGCCTCGAACTTGAATAATTTTCATTTTCCTTGCACAATTAAAGGTCGAAAAAATATAATTTTTATTTTTAACAACAATTACGTCCAAATTGTACAAAAAAAGACAAAGTACTGTCTTGTTTACATCCCATTTACATCTAGTTTTTAAAAAGAAAAAAAAAATCAAGAGTAAAAATAAAGAGAAGAATAAAAACAAAAAACGTGTATTGTATATCTACCAAAGGTAGAGCTTGCACATAACGAACAAGTTTTCAATTTATTTTTGATCAATGGTGATAATCTTTAACTTCGAGCTCATATATTAGTTCTCATTTAGTGGGATAACTAGGTTATGTGAATGTTTGATGTTTGCATGGGATTGTCACTTATTTCAAAACTTGTTCTGATAACAGGAACCTAGAAAATTCCCGAAAAAGATCTATCAACACATTCCTGAATGTGGTCAATTAATAAATTTGATAACAAAAACTCTATAGATTATTTGTGAGGACAATATGCTTATAAAGAAATATAGAGTATGGCCTCGAACTTGAATAATTTTCATTTTCAGTTTCATTAATAAAATGTTTCATTAATAAAATGTTTAGTTAATATGTGTTTTGAAAGATGTTATCAGAATGAACATGTCCTTGTTAAAATAATAGGGTTTGTAAAAGAAACGTAGCCAGTTACTGACTTTAAATTCTTATTTCCAAACTTATTACCGGATAATAAAAAGTTTTGCTGGGAAGTGCATGTCCAACGAGCTAATTGCATAAAGCCTGAGATCGAAATAAGTATGACAAGGTTTTTTAATTGTAAGTTTTCTCTTATGTTAAAATTAAAAATTTTTGTAATCAGGCTAGCTTAGAAAAACGTGTCAAAAATTAGCCTTATCGGAAGTTTTTGTTGCCTTTAATTGGCTCCTAACAAAAAAAAAAGCATTAAATCATTTGCAATGTCTGAAGCCCTTCATCTTTCCCCACCTTTCATCTCTATACTATCCCTTTCCAAAGAAAGCAACACACTAAATATAGGAAGTATTTCCTGAGTGTTGCCTCTCTTTTAAAAAAAAAAAAAAAAAAAAAAAAAAAAAAAAAAAAAAGTGCTAAAAGGCCATAACTGTCTAAAAATATGATATTGTCTTTTATATATAAGGCCATAATTGTATAGAAGTGTTTCAAAAATCGAGGTGAGATACTTTCACTCAAAAAAAATATTTAGTTGCTCTGGTAAAAAATTCGAAAAAATTGATTTATTGGTGGTATTTGGAAAAAAACAAAAAAAGAATAGCAAATATATCATTTTCAAATCGTTAGCGCACAAAAATGGCATTAAAATGGTCTCAAACGTACAAACGTGGATCAAACTGCTTTTTGGAAAATTCATTAAAAAGTTTTGTTGGAACTACACAATATTGGATAAAGGTGCTCTAATGTTATAGCAAATATTAATGAAATTTAACACATAAAAATTTACATTTCCGATTTGGCGGACCATGAACTTGATCCGATTTGGCGGACCATTAGCAGAAGTGAAAGAAAATCATTAATTATCTTATGATATATACAATTACTATTAAAATTTAGGACAAAGAGAGTTAGAGGAGGAAACTGCTATAATTTCATGATACATCATAATTAATTATATGATCTTGAATAGTGCCATTTTAACAAACCTCAGGATTCCTGGGCACAGAAAAAAAATATCCGCTTTTAGCCAAATAATCGACTATGAATAACTTCATAGTACGTCGACCAGTAAAGATATATTTGGCTCTTTCACGCAGAGAAAAAATATGGTTGAACATTATTGCGGACACGAAATTATAACATTATGATGCTAATTATCATATATATGATTCAGCCTGAACATATTATGGTTACCGAGGACTATTTCATCGCTATTTAGAATCATAATATTATTGCAGCGATCATATTATGATTATCACCCATTCCAATCATAACATCATGCTCTTCAACTATCATATTATGATGCTTTTTTCTATCCTTGTTGTTAAACAGTTATGACATAAGTATTGCCAATAATGACTAAAATTTGTAACAAAAGTCGTCTGCACCAAACCAAGCATCTATGAAAACATATAGTAAAATTCCTAAAATAGTATTTTTTAAAATGATGCCCATTAATTGTATGAAAATTTTAAATTTCATAAATTCTATTAATTTAATATAAACTAGCATAAAATTATTTTCATTAATTTGTCAGCTTTGTTAAAATTGATTAATGCGTTAGAAAATTATTAAGACTTTTTCGTGTAACACGTATTTCAATTTCAGTCTTTACCTCGGTAACATGTTATTTCTTACTACAAGGAGTTGTGAGCAACTTTTTATTTAACCCTCTAAACACCTCCACCTCCAGGCGACGTATTTTCAATTGGACATAAATGCGCCAAATGAGTATTTTATAATAAGAAATTAAGCCATTTTGGTTGAAAACCAATTTTACAAAATACTTTGTTAAGAAATTTGTTGCGTGCAGTGCACGATTTGGAAGCGACATAGAGTTCAAGTTAAAATTTTACAAATTTTCAAAAAATGAATATTGTGAAATGAACACAATTTTCATAAATCTTAAAAATATATTTATGTTGGCTAGAAACTGTTGATAGTAAACACAAAGTAACATTAAAGCTTAAGCTTTTAAAAAAATCTTTCATTTTGGTCAAATTACATACAGGATCCTAATAGGAAGCCTGTAAAGACATCGTCTTGAAAATATTTGGAAATTTGAAGAAATTTGAAAGAAAGTTTGATAAATATATATTGAAGCAAAGATTGGTTTTCGCGTTTTTCGAAAAACGAATATCGCCATATCTTCTTAAGTAAAGGCACAAAAAGTTTAATATTTGAACTGTATTTATATCTTTGGAAAAGGAATAATTTACGACTTAACTTATAAATTTTAATTTATTAGTTTCTGAGATTCGATCTTAACCTAAATTGCCCCATATCACCTAAAATAGGAAACGAAAAAAAATTGGTAAAAGAATATATTGTTTATTTTTCGTGCCGAACACATAGTATAATATACGAGAGCAGATCAATAAGTCCGTGATTTTTGGAATGAGAAAGAGTTTTTTTTTGCAAAAAAAAAAAATATTTTTCAACATAATCTCCTTCTAGCTCAATTCACTTAGTCCAACGTTTCTAAAATTGTTGTATCCCTTCCAAAAAATAGGATTTTTCGAGGTCCATAAAATAGGCATTTCTTGGCCATATGGGTCTTTGTTTTTTAAATCCTCGTTAAATCGGTCCAATAAGTTGGCATAATATTCGCCGTTTATTGTTTTTCCCTTTTGAAGGTAATCGATGTGGATTGTGTGGATGGATTATTCCGCGTGCATCCCAAAAAACTGTTGCCATCACCTTATTGGCCACGATTACGTTTGTGGTCAATTGAGGGCAAACGCGGCACCCATCTTGCAGACAGCTTTCGTAAACCCAACTGATCATTTAAAATCGAAACCAAACTGCCATATGAAATGCCTATGGCATCAGCAATCTTACGCCCTTTTACTCTTCGATCGGCCAACACCATATCGTGGATTTTTTCGACATTTTCGCCAATTGGCTGTCCAGAACGTTCAGCGTCATTTGTACTTGTGCGACCACAACGAAAGTCAGTAAGCCACTTTGTTACCATTGAAATCGATGGTGCAGAGTCCCCATAGTATTTATCAAGCTTTTCCTTGGCTTAATTGACGGTTTCTTTCGCATAAAATAATGTTTAATGAGCACCCGAAATTCACTTTTTTCCATTTAAAGAAAAATCCACGTGGTTGTATGTTTTGAACAGCTGTTAAACGCAAAGTAAATGACGGAACTTGTTCAGAACTTGACAGTAGTCTATTAACAGGTGGTACTTGATGGGATCAGTGTTGCATTTCATATAACTACAAGTTAAGTTCGAAAAGTCACGGACTTATCCGGACTTATCCGCCCTCGTAAATATCATTGCAAAAAAGCCTAGGCCCGTTTGAGGGTTAAATCTTTGAATTTTATATCGAATATTTTTTTAAAATGGTAGAATTTGTAGTAAAAATGTAATTATATTAAATTTTTAATAGAAACGAACTAATTACACAATAAAAACATTTAAACATGTGAATTTGGTTTTGCTGGAACCAGCGCTGCCAACGAATTGCCGCCATTTGTGACGATTTTTGAAGTGAAATATAATAAGTTGACGATTAACAATTTCAGAAAATTTCCTGTATGAAAAATTACAATTTTTTAAAAATTTTATTTCAAAAGTAACGAAAACTGAATGGATTTTTTAATATATTTTAGGAAGAAAAATCCAAAACTGTTTTTTTATAATTTAAATCATTTGGCTTCAAAATCACTAATGAAATAGCGATTTACTACATTTTTGATTCTTGAAAATCCATATTCTTCTTTAATTCCCTTTTTTCTGAAACTAAATATCGGAAAAAATTTAAAATCAACATTTTGCCAATGAAATTTGCAGACTTTAAAATAAGTCGGAAGTTAAAAATTTCTTTTCCGCAAAATGAGTGTTTGTAGTTGTGTTTTTAAGGCTCTGTTTTTAAGGCTCTTGTGGTGCGTTGTGGTGTAATGATTAGCTTTGGACTGTTACACAGATGGTCCCGGGTTCGATTCCCGGTGACGACAACATCAATTTAGAAAAAATAATATGTATGAGTTTTCTATCACTTATGTGTATCGCTGCGCCCACCTTCGGTGTTCCCATAGCACTTAACCCCACCGAAGTAAAATAATGAATCAGGGCTATGAAACAAAAAGCGTCAATAAATTCGCCAACTCTGCATCAGGTGGCGAGCAACAACAGTTCTAAGACTTATCATCTCGCACAATTACAGTGTTGCCATGTAAACCCAATTCCATTACACGACGCAAAAATCCTATGGAAAAAACTGCGAAAGTTTAAAAATCGAAAAATTTAGGTTTCACTTGTAAACCACCATACAACCTTTCACCAAGTTGCGATATGATCTAAAAGTTAAAAGTTAATAAATTGTTGTAAGTTTGAATTATTTTTTTTTTCATATTTTGACTTTTATGTGACCATCAATGCATTAGTTTGAGACTTTTCAACGTGGAACTTTGCATGTCATAGTTTTTAAATATATTCTACTTAACGCTTTCCATCGTTTCGCTCAACTCAAAAAATTTTGAGATATAAGATACATCTAAAAATAGGTTAAAAAGTTGTCGAAAATTTTTGATATCCCTCATAAACTCGCGTACATATAAAAAGCAACATAATGTCAACCAAAAAGAACCAACATACCGTTATTAGTTAAAAGATGCCAAAGACAAAGGCAATCTTTTGTTGATATTTGAGTTTTTACTTGTTTATTTAAAGGATGTTTGAAGGAGGAGAAGGACTAGGATGAGGTTGTTTTGTGGGTGTTAGGAAGGTAGGAATATAAACAACAACAAAACTAAGTATGAAAAAGTTGTCTAAAGATAGCAGAAAGTAAGTGTAGTAGTATGCGCTGTGTGTGTGTTTATGTGTGTTTAAGTCTATTTACTAACATGTTGCATAGTTTGGCTTTGAATACACCTCCATCCTAAATACTCTTTCTTCCTCCTTATTTTATATTGTCTATCTTTAATATGTCAGTTGTGCTGTCTAAGCCGACATTGATGACTTTAAAACAACTACCAAAAGAATATACTTTTAAAAGAAAAAAGATGATGATGTTGATGACGATTATGAAAAAAATGGGGCAATGAACATAAGCAAATGGGTAAATATTGTCCTTTGCTCTATTGTTGCTGCTGCTGCTACTACTACTCCAAACAAACACTGTTATAAAGATAAACAAAGTTTACATACTTTTTAGAGCGAAGGAACCACACATTTATTCATAAATTCTCATCAAAGTGGCAAAACATTCAAGGTAATTTAAACATAAACTTTTATATATATATATTTTTTTTTTCATTTAAGTACTTTCATTTTTTGATAATTATTCTAGATAGTTGTTTGATGTTGACTTTTAAGAGTGTATATGTGTGTGTGGATGAGTGTGTATGTGTGAATGTGTGTGTATGTGTGTGTGTGTGGATTGCAAGTGGAACACCAGCACCAGCAACAGGAGACTATAAGGAAGTTTTACATCATTTGAGAAAAAGTGTTATTTTTATTACAAACATTTAAAATTCTTTGAGGTAAATTAAAGTTATTGTAAGTGTTAGTTTAAGTTTTAGTTAAAGAAAAGGATAGGAGAAATGGTAATCTGGAATAAATTTTAAATTAATGATTGGGATCGAACAATTGACTTTTTTGTTTTATCCTGCAAATTTGTGTTATCTTGCGAGGAATTTCTCCTACCGCTTAACACTCGATTTGATAAATTCCGATATGGTTGACAACCAAAATTTAATGCGGCTTAAACAAGAAAAAAATTCCATTTTTGTTTTTCATCATGTCAAAAACAGCGGCACATCATTAATGTACCCGTCAGAAGAGAAAATTTGGGTATAAATCTGCAAATGTTTTTGGACAGGCTTACATAGGTTTTGGAAAATAAAGTAACAAAAAAAATGTCCCGGTAACAGTTCGGTAAAATCCGAAAAAACACGAATATTAAAGAAAAACATGTTATATGAAATTTAATGAGGAATATTACAAGTGGTTTTGACTGTTTGAAGTAAGGGAATGTTGCGTAAAGTGAGCCACTATTAGTTTGTTGGGCTAAAACAAAGTGGAATATTCCAAATCCAAATACAACAGCAGCTTATTGGACAACTCTTCGGGCATATTTTTAATGTGAAACTAACACTGAAAGTATATTTTGACGTACATTTAGCTCTTAGTGAAATTTGGATATGTTGCATATGGGAGTGATCTAACATATATGAGGAATTTAAAAAATTTCGTAACACTTTGAGGCAAAATATTTTGAAAATTTTTTTTGCATGACATGTATAACCTTTTGTATAGGGAAGGTGGGGTAACTGAGACGTTGGGTAACTTTGGGGACTTTGCGTTTTATTTTTTTCTACTAATACATTTTCAGAATTTCTAACTATTGTGTCTTGTTCGTAAATAAATTATTATCACTTTTAGCAATCCATATTTTAGGAGGCGTATTTTATATTATGTGTATGTATAAAATAAAAAAATCATTAAAAAAAAAATTCTATTGGTGTTCTTGTATTTTGTTAAAAAAATATTTTCCTTTACATATTAATCAAGTAAAATGCTTGCGTAAACAAATTTTAAAAGTTTTTTTTGTCATTTGGAGGGTCTGTTTACCAAGTAACTCTGTTCACGCAATTGAGTTTGTCAGAAACAAAAAGCATACATCTTCATAATATTTACCCCAGTTCCCTATAAATGAGTGATGTTCGTGTCCCATTATTGGTGCGCTGACATTAACTTGGTATTCCTCAAACTGTATATAATAACACTATTTTCTTAATACTTTTCTCAAAACTTAATGCCATTTAACGGCTCAAAACCCCTATGAAAATTTAAAAATCGAAAAATTTTAATTTCACTTGTAAACTTTTCAGCATACAACTTTTCACCAAGAAGCGATATGTAATGATTTTAGTGGATGTAAATATCATGGTGAATAATATATCGTATAATAAAAATCATAATACGCCATGTAGTTTTAAAATACAAATGTTAGAATATTTAAGATAGACAATATTTAACGAATACTTTCATCCAAACAAAACACAGTTACACGGTGAAACTTTCTGGATCGTTAAAAAAATACCTTTGCCTTTTCGATAAATGTAGTTTTCTATATAAAAGAAAAGAGCATTAACACCTTTTAAATTTAACAAAATGCCATTAAACAGTTTCCTTCCAAAACAAAGTCGACCTCTTTCCATTATAAATAATATCTTTAAAAACCCTTTTAATGTCAAAACAGCGATTTAAGTCATATCATAAACATTGAACAAATTATGTACCAGTATGCAAGGATACCTACACTTTACAGTTACTCTCTTTCCCTCTCCCACTCACCTTTATTTAATGTAAGACAAACAACATAGCAAAGACAAAAGGACAAACAAAAAAAAAAGGAACATGAATATAAAGCGCGTTAATTATGCCGCCATCACTTTTAATCATCTTTACAATTTGTAGCTTTAAGTCAGGACATTCATTCAGTCTGTCATTCATTCACTCATTGAAGCAAATGCTGTTATCATTTCTATTGTCAATGTTGTTGTTAATAATAATGTTGCTCTTATTGTTAGCTATTGTGTTGTTTAGTCATCGTCATTGGTTGTTATTGTTGCTGTTGATGCTGTTGGTCGTTTGTTATGATTGCTGTTTTAAAACGTCATTTTAAGCTTGCGGCTGACAACAACAATACCTGAAAACAACAACAAAAATAGCAACTACAACAACATAATAAAAACAAGATAACCATCACTTAAATGTGAGCATTTTAACAATTTCACAGTATAACAATCACAATCATAAATATCATCAGTATCATTTTTATAAACTTCGCGGAACATGTGATTTTATTATAGTTTGACATTTCGTTTGTAACTCAGTTCGGGAGCATATAAATTCTTGATTCTTATAACACTCTAAGCCGATATATGTGCACCAGATTGTCGCTTAGAGTCCCAGTAAAACTTTGGTAGTGGTTGCGGTAAAGTCATACATTACCTTGTAATGTGTACTACTTACCTGTATTATTATTTTCCAACGAAAAGTAATGATTTACCGATAATGGGTTACATGATGCATTACTTTGTAATGAAAACTTCTTACCTTCAGCATTATTTCGAAACATAAACTAATGAGTTAATAATAGTTCGTTACATAATGCATTACATTGTTATGTATACTAGGTTGTCCCAAAAAAAATAAAAATTTGGATTTTCTCGGAAGATCTTTCCTAATTTGGATACTCATAAGGTAAAGTATTTTTGAGAATTTTATCAGATTTTTCGGAAGTGGTTTAGAGGTCGCGCAAACCGATTTTGTACCAAAAATTGAGCTTTTTGGGCTTTTATTGAATTATTCTTGAAAATTGCTAAAAAATCGGTAATTTTTCGGCTTCTAAATAAATATTCTTAAAGAAAATTTTCCGATCTTTAATTTTATGTGCATAAGTAATAAGTTTCGTCAGGGATTTTGCACATTTTGATACATTATATAACAGTTTTTGTAAATTTTCAACAAATATGAAAAAGAATGCTTTATAAATTTTAAAATTTGTATGAAGACAAAAAAAACTAATGATGCAGTTTAAAAGATTATGAAGTTTTAAATAAATTAGCAGAAAAAACAATATAATTTTCTCTTACCGTTCTCGAGTTATACCCTTTTAAAGCTTTGCACCCATTGTATGAAATTTTTAGTACTATAAGATTTGGGCATCCAATTTGTTGTAAACTTTAGATTATGAGATTTGAAAATTAATTTATTGTATGTCAAAGCTTAGTTTTAAGTGTTGTCAAGTTGTGGACAGCAAAAAAAATAGCCCAAAAGCCGTTATCACTAGGTGGCACTGATATGGCTCGAACTAAAATTCATGATTTATTGGATTTGGGGGAACTACAACCCTATTTTTGGCAGATAGGTTTAGAGATAACAAATCACAATACAATTAAAATTGTTGTAAACTGATAAGTGGAAGACTCTTGCTTGAGATTTAGATAAATACCAATACTTTGCGTTTAATGCTTAGAAACCTACATGAACCAAGTAATAACAACGAATTAGTGAAAGGAAATTTAACAGAAGACATGATTGAAAACAAACAAATTCAGTGTTTTATTACAAAAGCCAGCCTAACTTTTTTTGAATCCTGCAACATTTCTACTGATTTTTTACAAACGGATCCAGAAAAATGGGGAAAACAACAAATCAATTCAGGAAGCAAAACACAAAGTTCAACAATTGCAAGTTGTAAATGATGTCGCAGAACGTGGTGTGGCCTTGGCTAATAGTTATATCAATATCACAACTTCTGAAACGGACTTCAGAGTTTACTGCAGGGGGTAGTGCAGCATCGCAAGAACTCTAATAAATGATTTATAACAAATCTATTTTTCTTTGTTTTTAATATAATTGTTATGTATGAGTGGTAAGTAACTATTATTTTATTTGTAAAAACATTTTCTAAATCCAATTATTTAAAGTTTAAACCAATGCAAACCTACTTCACACCTTATATGTAGTATTATACATTTCATACAATGTGTACAAAGCTTTAAAAGGGTATAACTCGAGAACGGTAAGAGAAAATTATATTGCTTTTTCTGCTATTAATTTAAAACTTAATAATCTATTAAACTGCATCATTAGTTTTTTTAGTCTTTATACAAATTTTAAAAGTTATAAAGCATTCTTTTCCATATTTGTTGAAAATTTACAAAAAACCGTTATTAAATTGTCAAAATGTGCAAAATCATTACCGAAACTTATTATTTATGCACATAAAATTAAAGATCGGAAAATTTTCTTTAAGAATATTGATTCAGAAGCTGAAGAAATATCGATTTTTTAACAATTTTCAAGCAAAATTCAAAAAAAGTCCAAAAAGCTCGATTTTTGGTAAAAAATCGATTTGCGCGACCTCTAAACCACCTCCGAAAAATCTGAAAAAATTCTCAAAAATTCTTAGCCTTATGAGTATTCAAATTAAGAATGATCCCCAAATTTTTTTTTTGAATGGGACACCCTAATGTATACTCGTTGCATTACGTTGTAATGATACCTCATTGCCTTCTACATAACTTCAAAACATAAAATAATGTGTTACCGATCATCAACTACATAGTGCATGAATTATAAACGTAAAGTAATAATCAAAATGTATTTTGGAAAAACTAATTATAGACACTAGGCCGGGTCGATTTGTATGGAGGCAAAAAAAATCGCTCAACGTTCAAGGAAAATCGTATTCTAGGGATCAAAATAAGAAACTTTGCCGAAGGAACCATACCTCTAAAACGAATTCCGATGTCCCGACCCGTAGGGTCAAATTTTGAAAAAGCCCACTTTGATATTTCAGTAAGTAGGAGGAATCTCTCCAAGTTTATGGGAGATACTACCTCTCCGGAAGACGCGCTAGCAGATTAATGCATAAATCATCATTCTAGGGGTTAAAATTTAAGTTAAAAGAGGGCCTTTTTAGCCGTGTTTTTTTAGCAAAATGTACAAATCTCGGGATAGAGATATTTCAGAAAGTAGAAGGAGTCTTTGCAAGATTAGGGTCTCTATTTCTTCTCCGGAAGAAATAGAGTATAAATATATATTTGATTGGGTTGCATTCGATTGGGGCACTCTAAATGGGTCAAAGTGGGATTTTTCAAAATTTCACCCTACGGGTCAAAAGTCGGGACATCAGAATTCGTTTTAGAGGTATGGTTCCTTCGGCAACGTTTCTTATTCTGATCCCTAGAATACGATTTTCCTTGAACGTTGAGCGATTTTTAAATCGACCCGCCCTAATAGACACATTACTTTGTGATTTTTTACTTTGTGATTTTTTGACATCCCGAACGAAAACACGAAGCACAACAATTCATTTACATTTTAAGTAAGCCATTATTATATGTGACGATAGCTCAGTTAGTAGAGTGCGCACCTAAACAATTTTATCAACCAGAGAACCATGTTCGGGTCCCAGCGTGAATTGTAATAATATTTTTTTATCAATTTTATTTTTATGAAAATCTATTTATAGACACATTACCTTTTTCCATAATGTAACCATATAAGTAACCAGTTACTTTAGCCCCTACTAGGTAATCATCGCGTGTAAAATTCATCAGTGAAGTAATGTGTAATGTAATGTGATGTGCCCTATAGCGATACATTACTTTATCCATTATTTGGTATTGTGTGAATTTGTTAGATATAGAATAAATTTTTTTTGATTACGGAATAAGTTTTTTTTTTATGTCCTGTTAACATTGTCGAATTTTAACAACGTTAAGCAGTGCAGCATTGTGATCAAAGGAGATACTGCGGGAATTTATATATTTTTGAACAGTAAATATTTAATTTCTTTTTTTTTTGTAATGCTGGCTAAAGGCATTCTCTAAATCTATAAAAAAATATTATGAACTAAATTAACCCTAAGTTGCTCTTGGTGTTATAATAACCCTTAGTTGAAAAAACTTTACAAATATATTTTAAGCAGCAGACAATTTTTTTCCCCGAAAGAAAATTTTACTATATTTGTTATAAAAAGCAGACAAACATTTCTAGCTGTATTTACTTAGCAAAAAATAGTGCTTACTCAGAAGCGCTTCCGGAAGGCTTCTAAATCAAATCTAGAAGGCATGATTTTTATTCGTGATATCCCACTTGGTATGTCTCTTTTGGGCATGTGCTCTTAGAAGCAATAAATTCATGCGCTTTTTTGTATCTTGACAACATTAATGCTTCATTGTATGCATTCTTTATTGCTTCATTGTAAGCATTGTACACTACTTCAAAGAAGGCATTCATGAAACCACTACAAAATGCCTTTCCTAATTGCTTTATAGTATGCAAGGCGGTGAAGCAAACAAATTTAGTTACGGCTTACAAAATTCGGGTTATTTGTTGCTGGGTGGAAAGTACTTAATCTGTCGTGAATGAAATGGCGGTGTAAAATTTTTTAAAGATTTTAAAACTGTTCTTACGAATACTGAAGAAAAAAAATTAGTTTTTGCTTCAAATTGCGGAATCATATAAAAAATAATTTCAGACATACCCAAAGTCTAGGCGAATTTAATAATATCTTAACTGAAATTAATAGAAATTTTGTTTTTATTTTCAATTAATTACTTAAGCGTTGTTTCTTTTTGAAATTTCGCACTAAATATAATTTACCAATTTTGTTTAAAACTTGTGATGTTTGAAATTCAATATGTCTATGATATTTTAATATCATTATGCATAACACAAAATATTTTTAAAGTTTTTTTCAACTAAGGGTCATTTTGACACCAAGAGCATGTAAGAGTTAATTTCGTTTAGATTTTAGTTTTTCTTTGATCTTCTTTAATTTAGTTCTTCTTATTTTAAACGAGCTTAAGATCACTTATTTATTAAGTATAATTATTTATTTACAATATTTCGTCTCCACATTGGGTGACTTTTTCAGGGAACAATTATTATAATTTGATTGAAAAACTTGTTTTAATAATTAAAAGACTTATATACATTAGAGCGACTCAAGTTGTATGGAATCGAAATTCGTGCAAGGTGTACCACCCCCACCCTCCCCCTCAAAATGAACATTGAAAAAAAAAAAAAAAAAAAAAAAAAAAAAAAAAAGGTTTTAATTTTTTGAATTAGTTGGATGCTTCCGTGCTTTGTTTTTTAAACTTCTCATGAAGTTTAAAAAACACTACGGGTAAAGTGTTCATTTTTTGTCATCAGAAAATTATAGCTTTGGGTAAATCTTCTACCCCGTCCACATTGGTTCTCTGATGATTGTAGGTGACGCTACATGAAACATGTAAGGACCTGTCAGTGGATTAAAATCTGCATTAAGTTGCGGATGAAGAAATTTTTTGATTAATAAATATCGTTGCACGGTTTTTTGTTTAACAAAAAACAAATGATCTTGAACTTGAATAATCTTGCTCACATCATAATTTATGATAAAAGATCGAAAAATAAACTTTTTGGTTTTAATTTATTAAAACTTAAAAGTAAAATATTGGTATTTTTTATGATGACATCTTAAGTAATTCGGCTCTAGATTTGACCTCTTGTGAGCTGAACCATTTTGAAAAAGGGTCCATTTTTGCATGTTTTGTTAATTTAAGAATCTGTTTCCTAACCAACATAAACAATATGGGTATAAAAGAAAGGTTTTTTTAAATAAAATTTGTCCAAGCACATGTCCTTTTTTTAAAGATATTCTGTAAAAAAAAAGGTTTTTGAATTTTTTGTTCGGGGTTGTTTGTAATAAAAATGCCAAATTAACATATTTTAATATTTAGCCGATTTAATTAAATACGGGTCTCAGCTTTTTTGAAATTCGTGCTAGTTCGCGTTTTGACAAAAATGCAATGGGGTGGTAACTCTTCGTTTTAAATAGGGCAATATGGGTATCAAATTTTTTCTTTTGGCAAGTACATTATCTTTGTATGTAAATAATTTAGATTTTTGCAAATTAGATGCATTTTACACGGTGCTCTGGAATATATATAAATGCAATTTTGTGGTAACTCTAATATGATAGCGGATTTAGTTTCTAGATCATGTATGGATTAAAATAGGACTAAAGAAAGAACAAAAAAATTATCCACGATATGCCGCCAAAAAGTCGTGCATCATTTTTTTGTTCTTTCTTTAGTCCTATTTTCATCCATACATGATCTAGAAACTAAATCCGCTATCATATTAGAGTTACCACAAAATTGCATTTATATATATTCCAGAGCACCGTGTAAAATGCATCTACTTTGCAAAAATCTAAATTATTTATATACAAAGATGATGTACTTGGCAAAAGAAAAAATTTGATACCCATATTGCCATATTTAAAACGAAGAGTTACCACCCCATTGCATTTTTGTCAAAACGCGAACTAGCACGAATTTCAAAAAAAGCTGAGACCCGTATTTAATTAAATCGACTAAAGATTAAAATACGTTAATTTGGCATTTTTATTACAAACAACCCCGAACAAAAAATTAAAAAACCGTTTTTTTTAAAGAATATCATTAAAAAAAGGACATGGATGATCGTCCTTGGACAAACTGTATACACAGTTGGACGCGCCTTAAAAAAACCTTTCTTATGATACCCATATTTTAAATGTTGGTAAGGAAACAGATTCTTAAATTAACAAAACATGCAAAAATGGACCCTTTTTCAAAATGGTCCAGCTCACGAGAGGTCAAAGCTAGAGCCGAAATATTTTAGATGTCATCATAAAAAATACCAATGTTCATTTTGAGAGGGTACACTTTGCACGAATTTCGCTTCCATACATCTTGAGTCGCTCTAATGTACATATGTATATATTTAGTGTGAACATTTTCGGAAAATTTGCAACATCGAAGCGTAACAGTTTTCACATACATATTTGATATTTCTTTTGTTGCGCGATTGCTACAAATTTCGTTTAAATTCCGATATAAAATCAAGGATATAAAAGTTTAAAAAAACGTATAAGGTCCTTGCAAGTAACTTGTAAAGTAACTTTAACAGAATGAATAAGCTACAATGAGTATATTTGCACTTATTACTTTCTTCGTAAGCATATAGTCGTACCTCATGAGTCGTATCCTGTTGCAGCTGCTGCAATAGTTAGAAAAAGCAGGTGTCATAAAGGCTTAAGAAACATAACGGCCAATAGCTTATTCAATGTAAAAATGGATTTCAAAGTTGCGCGAAGATTTTTTCTATTAAAATTTTTTAATATTTTTAGAACTCCAATGGAAACGTTAATATTAATTTGTAAAACTTTAATATCTTAATTAATACAAACATTTTTGTATATATTTCGAAGCGCGTTATAACATTTTTGCGCACTGTCTCTTGACGAATAATATTTTATAATATTACTATACTGGTGTAAAACGTTAGGGATTTTGTTAAGCAATTACGTATATTTGATATTTTTAATTTAGCTTGCTAGCTTTCTATTTGCGTAAACTGCAACAAATTAATTTGTGTTTTTTTTTGTTATAGTTTTACCAATAAAAGTAAGATGCCATACAACGTCTGCATTTGAGATAGAAAAAGTTATTGTTCAGGGTAAAATTTTTATTGATTGTCCATTTTGTAAAAAAAAAAGCAAAATGGCGTTGACAAAATTTTTGGAAAACTTACAATTGTGATGTAAATATCAAACATAGGCCTTTTGAGCAGTAGGGATTTGCCCAACATACCAATTATGTTAAGGCTTTTTATTTGTAACCATACTTCAAATTCACGCAAACTAATCCAAAATCCTAGAAAACGTTAATTTTCCTTTTAAAATTTTGCGTAACTGCTTTTTTGAAAAGTGTTATTAATTATTAATTAAAAACAAAGCCGAAAATACAAAAATTAAATATAAAAAAATTTAAAAAATCTACAAAAAAAATTTTAAAATACGCTTAACATACACCAATGTCAAATTCATGTCCGCTGATAGGTCACATTAGGAAAGTCGATCCCTGTTTCTCTCATATCGCTCCTCAATACTGCTCATATCGCTCCTCAATACCGTAAGAATTTCTGACGAAGTTTTTAAAAATTGTGGTATTTTTAAGAAATTTTTCAATAAGAAATTTTGTAATAAGGCAACACTGGCTGCTCAATTTTTGAAATAATTTTAAGTATTACTCTAAAAAGAAAACGAAGTAATTTTCAGCACACAAGTTCGGAAACTTCTTGATTCGATCTATTAATTTTACAAAAAAAGTTTGTTTGAACGGCCAGTTTTTCTCACTCAAAAATGTTCCCTTTATGTCGTTAACCAACACATCACTTTTCATGCAATGATCTTCTTTAAAAAAAAAAAAAAAAAAAATAAATAAAAAAATGCTTCACAAAAATAAAATTAAAAAATCATAATATTGCAACCCTACAACAATAATTTTCAAAATATTTTAATTATTGATATAGCCAAGACTTCAATTAAGAGCAGGCCTCATTTCATATTATGGGCCCTGAACCCTTTTGTGGCGTAACCAATGGGTATGTCAGAGAGAGGCTCAGAAGATGCAGGGAGTCGGAGTTTGGGGCCTATTGGGCCAGATCGCCTGGGCAGCGACAGGCGAGGCTGTTTATATCTCCCTCTGGGGAGAGGTCGCGGAAACTCTTGTCTATGACGAGGGGCGAACTAAGGACCGTGACGGGTTACCTCACGGGACACTGTGGCCTTAGGTATCAATTGTGCAAGATGGGACGATCCTCTACGGATACGTGCAGGTTTTGTGAATTGGAACCCGAGACCTCAGAGCATGTTCTCTGCGTATGCCCGAGGATCACAGACAGGAGGGTGCGTTATTTTGGTGGTCGAATAGTGATGCCATCGCACGTTTGGAACTGTTTACGTGGTAGGATAGTTGGCTTCGTAGGGAGTCTGAACCTATAGGGTTCGCTGGCACACACAAAATACCAACTTCTGGTCGCGGTGCATAGTGCCACTCTAATCTAATCTAGTCTAATATTATGGGCTCTGTAATCGGTATTGTTGTAATGGCTCTCAAAGTCGATCTTGACCATCCATAATTTCGTACTTAATATATATATATATATATTTTTTTTTTTGTTTGTGACAAAAACCTCAAACAGCAACATTATATGGATAATATTTATATTTTTGTTGTTGGCTAGCTGTGCTCTATTGTGATTTGGCTGAAAGCGTTTCGCATTGCGTTAACAATACCAAAAGCCATTGTTTTTGTTACTGATAATTAGCTTTTACAATTGTTAGCCACTTTATGGACACAGACCCAAAGTCTCAAAGTTTAACTCATTACCAACCAAACTTCGCAGATATATAGAACAATTGCACATTAAGCAATATGTGTTACTTTTCTGCCTTACAACGGCCTAGAGTGCAAATATTAACAACCAAAGTTGAAATTTTGACTGGATATAAAATCTAGATGCCCAGCAAAACCAGACATTACCAAATAATGGGTGAAGTAATGTATCGCCATTGGGCGTCACTCACTACAATACACCTTACTTCACTGATGAATTTTACAGGCAATGAGTCTAAAAGAAAGGTTTGGACTCATTTTGTAATAGGGGGTTAAGTAACTGTTAATGAGTCTATATATAGATTTTCATTAGGAAAAAATTTTTGCAAACATTTTTTATTTAATTAAATAAATTACGTGGTCTCGCTGGGATACGAACTTGGGGTCTTTTGGCAGTTAGGCGAGAATTCTATCCACTGATCTATCGTCACATATAATAATAAGATGATTAAAATGCAAATAAATTGTTGTGCTTCGAATTTCCGTTTGTTATGTTAAAAATATATACCTTACCTCATGCTTACAAGAAATCACAAAGTGATGTATCTAAATATAGATTTTCAAAAAAATATTTTTTAAGTTTATAGTTCATGCATTATGTAATTGATGATCCGTAAGTCATTATTTTACGTTTCGAAATAATGTAAAAGGTAACGATGTATCATCACAAGGTATTACATAAGTACACAATTATTAGTAACTCATTACTTTATGTTTCGAAATAATGCTGAAGTGAAAGAGTAAAGAGTAAAGTAATACATTATGTAATCCATTATCGGTAACTCATTACATTTTGTTGGATAATAATGATACAGGTAAGGAGTATGCATTACAAGATAATTCATTACTTTATCGCTCCCATTACCAAAGCTTCGCTGGTCGGTTCAAGATATTTTAAAATGTTCTATATTTTATAATTGCGTGAAAAAATCTTTATTAAAAAAATAATATTTTTAGTTTAGCCGATTTAAAATATTTTTTTTTTTGGAAAAATATTGTGATTTCTGACCATTTCTAAAAATTGTCATATGGCAACCATAACATTATAATTTTTTAATGTGAAGTTGTATTTAAATAAAAAACAGCCATTAGTTACGTTTTGAGTGAAAACGGAATTAATTTTGAAATATTTTAGACTTTGCGTAAATGACAATTTCCTGATCAGATCGGTCAGATTTTCAAAAATTACATACATTCGATGAATTAATTTTTAGCAACGAAATACATGTCTAAATTTTCTCATTAACATAGCAATCATAAATATAAAATATTATCCTTTTTCATATTTTTCAATAATTTTTAAAAAGGTGCCATAAAACAGATATAAATTAATATTTTTAAAAAAAACTACAAAGTTTTTGGCAGTTGTTGTTTTAAACAACGTACAAAAGCAACTGCATTTTAGTTACACTTACTTTACGCGATGTTTCGAATTATTATTAAACATTTACAAACACAATAATTTTCAAGTGTGCCTATACAGCCCCGTTATGGAACTTATACCAAAATGTAGTTGGTAAATTAAAACTTAATCCTACAATAAACTGTAAAAATAAAAATTTATGTTAAACATGACAAATTTTTAATATTTTTACTCCTTTTTATGCCTTTAGTCTTCTAATTGTCAGTTGAACAAATATTTCTCACACAAAAATATTATGTTTTTTTTTAGAAATTTCCAATAAAAGAATATTTAGTAGGGTATTCAATTTACTCGGGTTTGCTTTTGTTCGAGACATCGAGTAACTCGATTTTGAGGTTTTTAATTTACTCGAGTAGGCGAGTAAGATTTTAAAATTGCTCGAATAACTCTAGTAACTCGAACAATTTTAATACTTTAATTTTATTTCCAAAAACTCACATTTTTGTAAGTTTTTATATTTTATTAGTACACACAGAGAAATAAAGTGCCAACCGAATTAAAAAGTGTGTTTTAATGGTAACAACTTGTAAATTAAGTCAGTACAACTATATTTACTGTGTTGCAGCTAACATTTAGTTGAATTAACAGAACTTTGTTGTGAAAACTAATGTTAAGTTGTGCCAACCGTCTGAAATTCGTATTAACTTAGTTGAGTCGTAGTACCCGAATTTCAGTTGGCAAATAGCTAAATTTTTCTCTGTGTGTACTAATATAACATATATATAAAAATTAACAAATTAATTAAGAATTTTAGTAAAAAGTATATCTAAAAGAGAAAAACATTTGCTAAGATCATTTATTATTGCGACAGTTTTGTCTCAGTACACTCAAAGCAAAAGCGTTATTATATCAATGAAATTCTTTATAAATATGTTGAAATCTTCATTGATTTCCTTTCAATATAACTGGTTCATAAATATGTATTAAACTGTTTTATAAAAATATTTGTAAGGTGATCTGTTTTGTAATTTCACTCAGACTTGACACAGTTTTGTTATATTAGTGTGTTAGTACTAAACGAAAAAATAGTCCATTTTGTCCTATCATTTTGGGATTTTGAGATATGTAATTTTTCTAAAAAAATTATAAAGAAGTTTTGAAATAACTTTCATGAATATTTAAGAATATTTTCATCATATTAATGAAAACTTCATTACTTCTATATGTAAATTGTAATATGTGGAAATTTTGCGTAGGACCGCTATGAATTTCCATATAGGGCTTCTAAAATTGGCTTGTTACAACGACATAAAAGGGACCAACAAAAAGTTTTTAGTAAATGACATTTAAAAATTCCTTTGTGAAAATATAGTATTTATATGTAGTTTCTTTAGATCAAATGGCAACTAAATTAAAAAAAAAAATAATGTTTGATCCCACTTTTAACCCTGAAATCCGCACCAATAATCTTAAACACCCCAGTCTTAGAACTTGTTTCTTTAAAATATATCCAAGTTTCTTCGATATCGTAGTTTTTCGCATTAAGTTCTTCGTTTTTCGTAATATAATTTCTTTAATAGTGCTCACTTAATATAAAAATACACTTAACATTTAAATATTCACTATAACAGTCACATTATTTTATACAGAATATTAAAAAAATATAAAATGTTCATATTTTTAAATTACTCGAGTTACTCGATTAATCGACCAAAATTGTTCTAGTTATTCTTTACTCGAAATTGGCCACTTCGAATTACACGAAAAATTGTTCGACATCATTTCATCGATTAATCGAGTAACGCTTAACCGATTGAATACCCTAATATTTAGTAAAAAAAGTGAAAAATTTGTTGATATATTTTTTTTTAAATAACTATAAAAGCCTTCTGAAGGCAAGAAGATTTTTTGTAAATTCTTTGTTTTGGAATGCAAAATTCAAATTCAAACTCAAACAAAAATCAAACTTTGCTCTCTGGCAATTCTTCCCTAACTATGTAAGCGCCATCTACCGAATATCATAGATGTGGCATCACTTACAACATATGGGAAAACAGTGGACATTAGAGTGAGGTAATTCTCTAAAAATAGAATTGTTGTGTTGTTGGAGTTGTACTTCTGAGATTATGTAGTGCGAGTGCATGTGGCATTAGAAATCAGTTTATCTATACCACGGTCAGTGATTGCACAGAAAATTTCATATAGACGCAATCGAACAAATAAAAACATAACAAATATTACATTATTCAAAAAAAAAACCAGGGTCACTGACGAAGGTTCAATACCAGAAACTGCGCAGTCTGATTCAGAAAATTGAAAATTTACAATGTAGTTATGCTTATTAGAAAATACACTCATTCTTCTCTACCACGCCTTTCACAATTAAAAAAATTAAATAAAATTGCATATTAATTATAGTATTAATTGCAATTGTCTGAAAAAGACGTTAAAATTCAAACTCAAGCAATAAAAATATATTGTTTGGTATATCACCTAACTCAGCACAAGGTGTCTAAAATGTGCCAATTGATCCCCTCCTATAATAAAGCCATATTAAAGATCCCAGTCCGTTTAATTTATGCAGTCTACCCTAAACCCAGTTCATGTTACCTTGTGCACTACCCTAGGTGTTACTTTAGACCGGTCCCTATCCCCTTTGTTCCTGCACCCGAAAGTCGAGATTGAGAGCTTTTTGTGTGAATTTTAGCTTTTAATTTTAATTGTGTACTTTTCGTGTCTATATAGCCCCGTTTTGGAACTTATACCAGAAATGAATTGGTAAATTATAATTTAATCCTACAATAAACTGTAAAAATAAAAATTTATACTAAATATGACAAATTTTTAATATTTTTACTTCTTTTTATGACTTTAGTCTTCTTAATGTCAATTTTCTAAACTTAATATGACATCATATGTCTTTATCATTTTCATTTTATCAACATCATTATGGGATGACGATTCAACAAATAGCCATTAGTTTGAATCAACAACAAACATAACAATGCCCAGCCCAAAGATCAAGACCATCCACTGTATGAGTATGAAAATATAAAATATAAATGAAAAACATTCTAAAAATCAAGTCATTTATTTAGTTAATTCATCTACAATCGCTATTAACTACCCGACGAAAAAAGTTCCGATATACCGTTAGGAGTAAAAGTGTAACAGGGATAACTATGTTCAGATATATTCCCATTCAGAAACTGGCAGTGGTACAAAAAATCAATTACTGACATACCACTGGCCAACCGAGGAATTGTAAATATATTACTGGCAGAACACTGGTTTACTACTCTTTATCAGAATTTCCAAAAAAAGTGGGAAAACATTGCCAAAAATTGTTTTCCCAGTGCTTTTCAGTCAGAAATTGGCAACGGCTCAAAGGTCTTACAACTGCACACAGAGAAAAATGTAGGTGTTTGCAAACTAAAATTCGGTTACTTCGACTTATGTGGGTTGGTACAACTCAACATTAGTTTTCACAACAAAGCTCAGTTAATTCAACTGAATTTTTATTGCAACGCCGAAAATATTCAGAAATCTAATGTAAATATCGTTGTACTAACTGAATTTATAAGTTGTTACCATTAAAATACACTTTTCAATTCGGTTGGAACTTTATTTCTCTGTGTGTGGTAAAGCAATAATTTTAAAAAAATGATGATGCTTTGTTTAAAAAATGTTTTAGTCGGATGGTTCCGAATTTGATACCAATTCCAATCATGATTGATTTTTTTTTTGTATACTTTTTCATATAATTTTTTTTTTTTTTTTTGTATCTGAAAAAGCTCTTTTAAGATCAACTTTTTTTTGTTTTCCCAATGTTGATTCGAACAAACCTTATGCCAGTGATAACATATTTAAGCAGAAAACTGTTACCCAGCAGTTACCAATTAATTACGTTTTAAGCTATCAATTATTGTATGTCTCGTTAGCTCAGTGGGTAGATCTGGCGGCCAGGGTTCGAGTCCCGGCGGAACTAAAAATATTATAAATGTAATATTTTTAATTTTATTTCGGAAAAGCTATTTTCATACCACGTATTTCATGATTTTACCAAAATTTTGCCAATATTGGAATTTTTATTTCTCAGCGCTTGTCTAAAATGATATCTAATGATATTATCATTTTGGAGTTGGGGGAGCATTTGTTGTACCACCTGTTAAAGTGCCTTGCCGTCCGTTGTCCATTAGTTTTCTTCTGATTGGATTGCTAAATTTATATCTATGAAAGGAAATCCTCAAATTCTTTTTAGCTGTTTTTGTATATTAGTGTGTCCTTTTTCAAAAACAAATTTTAAACTATTTGATATAACGAAGAAAGTAATGGTATTTTTGTATTTTAAGACAAATGTTACGTTTTTGTACCCGGTTAATTTTTCTTAAGAAGAATTCATAATCAAATTAGATGGACCCATTTTTCGGATCAAATTATATCAGATGAAACATTTTAATATTAACTTAATATTGACTAAAGAATCCGTAATCAAATTAGATGGACCCATTTTTCGGTAAACTTTTTGCTGTTTTTGTATGTAAATCGGAAAATTTTTGTAAATTATGGCATTTATATCGTCAAAAATTTGATTTCAAATAGAATTTTCCCCATTGTTCAGGTCGTAAGCCATTTTTGGAGGTTAGTCATATTAATCATAAGCAAATATTAATTAAATCCAAAAGTTATTAATTGGATATCATATAACATAACACGAGGGCTTTAACATTAGAAATTGTTTCGATTGGATTTCTATTTCTATTAAAAAACGGGTTTTGTATGATTATAATCTGATTATATGATTATATGATTAATGATTATAATTATAATATTATAATTATAATAATAATATTATAATAATTTGTATGATTATAATAATGATTATAATGATTATAATTATTGAATTTGAGGCTTTGGCCAAATGCTTCATTTTTGGCAACAAATGTTTTATTCTTCTATGCTAACAGGCACATTTTGCTCTTAAATTTTAAGACATTCATTTTTATTTAATATACCAACAATTTCAGACATCTAACGAAACCCATTTGTATTAGGTCGCCACAAATCGCACTGGAAACATTATTCAATTTCGTGGTTTGGGACCCTCTTTTTGTGGCTGGGTTCTTGTCACTACTAAACTAGTGCCATGATCAAGTTTTTCATTTAAAATAATTCATTGCGGTGTTTTTAGATAATATAAATAAAAACTATATACTTTTAATCCGATTATCGAACTTTCAACATTTGCCGAAAAAAAGGTTGCCATTAGCAGTGAAACTTATTGTATTCGAGGCTAGCTATAAATAAGTGGTTTTGTTGGATGTCTGAAATTGATGATATATTAAATAAAAATAATGTCTTAAAATTTAAGAGGAACAAAATTTACCTGTTAGGAGAGAAAAAAAGCATTTGTTTCCAAAAATTTGCCATTTATGTCTAATCCGCAAATTCAATAGTCAAATAGAAAAAGTTATTGAAACCGAATCAAAACATTTTATATGGATTGATCGTCCAATTAATTACTTTTGGATTTACTTAATATTTCCGCATGATTAATATGACTCCAATCTCCAAAATTGGCTTACGATCTGAAGAATGGTGAACATTTTTTTTGGAATCCAATTTTGGAGTAGATAAATGCTACAATTTACAACAGTTTGCGGAATTACATAAAAAAAAAAACAAAATGTTTACGGTTTTTATAAGTTAATATATATATATATAATTTGATAAAGTTACATATACTTTGATCAAATTTGATATAACTTCATAAAATTCTTTGCATACCCGCACAACAATTTGTTTTAAATATACACCAATGGACTGGATAATTATACGTGATTTCAATTTGACCAATATATGATCACTTTAGCAACAAATTTCATGCAACTACAAAAGGAAAATTGGTGTTTAAAATATACAGTAAAGAATCCAAAAAAAAAAAAAAAATGCGCTTACAATATGCATTTAAATTGAAATATGCACAACAAACAAATAATATTCACTAAAAATAAAAAAAAATATGTACTAAAAATCAGAAAAAATATGCACGTACAATTTTTTGCATTTCTAAAAATCGATTTATTACTCAAGCTTGTTTGTTTTCAAAATAAAACCCAAATGTCTAACAAATGAAAACTACATGCTTTGTTCAGGGTTATAGTTGGTATTCCCAAATAAAACATGAATTTAAATTTTTACAGAATATGCAAAAATATGCAATTAATTTGAATATAAGCAAAATATTCAGAAAAAAATGTCAAAATATGAGCTTAAAATATCCATTTATAGCAAAATATGCAAAAATATGCAAAAACAAATCGATGCCATTTTGAAAAAAAATTCTTTGATTCGAAAAAGCATTTTGTCAAAATCGATTTTGGGCCACTGACTACAAATATGCATTTGCATGAAATGCCTTGCCCTAGTGATCGCATATACGTTAGATTAGATCAGAAGGCACTATGCACCGCGACCAATGTAGGTCTTTTGTGCTGCCTAAAGTTACCTACAGATTCAAGCTACCTATAAAGCCAATTATCCTATTAGGCAAAATGTTCGCGATGTCGGAAGGCGAAATGAAGCGATCACCTAGAAACCTAAGTCTCCTATCACAAAGCCTGGGACATTCGCAGAGAACATGCTCCGAGGTCTCAGACACCATCTCACACAACCTACACATATCCGTGTCCGATTGACAATTCTTGTGTAGATGAAATCTGAGATTACAGTGTCCAGTTAAGTACGACGCCAGGGTCCTCAAACCCCCCCCCCAACCCCTTTCAAGCGACAAGAGTCGCCTCGACCCCCTACTGGAAAAAGAGATCAATCTTTTAGCCTGGCGCTGACGAGGAGAGTTTTCCCAGTAACCAGAGAATTCAGACTCTCTCCATGCCCTGAGCCTTTCCCTAACATACCACGCAGGTATTCCACAGAATGGTTCAGGACCAATAACGAGCCTTCGGGCCCCGCGGTTGGCAAGACTATCTGCCCTCTCATTGCCCTCATGACCAGGAATCCACCTCAAGGTTAGAGAGTTGCCCCTACCGAGCCTATTGAGAGTCTGAATGCATTCCATAACCAACCCAGACGACACGTTATAATCCACTAAGGCCCTCAGTGCAGCCTGACTGTCAGAAAGAATGTAGATGCGAGGTCTGCGAGTTCCCCTTCGCAGGCATTCCAGTGCACAGACACAGATGGCCCAAATCTCCGCCTGAAAAATGGACGGATATTTTACCATAGGTAAAGCACGCTGGAAGCCTGGTCCAAAGACGCCCGCACCCGTATACATGCAATTGAAGAGCTTATACATGCAATTGAAGAGCTTATTGTAGAAACTTGATAAGCCACATTTTATTGCAAGTTTGTTTTCGCTTTTTGAAGATTGAAAAAAATACAAAAAATATGACTTCTGCCGGATGTTTATACTCTAGGTATTTGTAAGAAGTATTTAAGAAAGACTTCTAACAAATATAAATTAATTGATCTCTAGAAAATAACGAAAATCCATAAAACAATTCACGTGGGTTATCAAGATTTTACAATAAGCTCTTCAATTATATAAAAAAATTAAATTTTTTCTTTCTTGTTTCTATCATATATGTTTATATATAATTATCAACGAAGGCATCTTCCGATTTTAGGCATTAAAAAAGCATTTTCTTAAGATTTTGGACTTTTAATTGCTTTTGGAAGATTTTCTGATTTAAAGTTCTTTTTATACTCTTTAAATATTATTTATTCTATTAACTTTAAACTTTTGTTTTTAAAGTGTAGCTTTTCTAATTTTTTTACTTTAACTTTTTTTTCATATTTTTTTTTTTTTTTTTGCTTTAAATTCATTGAATTTTTGCTTTTTTTTTTGTCTTTTCTGATAAATATATATAAAAGTGATAGATTTTTTTTTTTGTAATTTGTTTATATATATCTATATATAAAAGTGATAGAATTTGTTTGGTTTTATTATAAGATATCTACTTATATATATATTTATACATGTAAGTATACATAGTATCATTTTTTGCTATATTATGATGAGATAAAACAAGATCAACTTATATGCATATATCATGACATGTATTAAAAATGTTCGTAAAACGAAATATAAAATGTAAGTGTATATCTTTACATATGACCACATATGTAATTATATATAATTATATCAAGCTATACATTACTATATATAAACTTTTTTCGTCGGGTATATATGTCTATATGTTAGTTAATATGTAGGTATGTATATGAACGGATATGTTCGTGTGAGTGCTAGTGTGGTGATGGTAGTATAAGTAACTACAACAATATTCCCATACCATCACACCTACTAAAATGTTATCTTTGATTTCCGCACTAATTCCTTAATGTTTTACTTGGCAAATAAATGTTTTCATTAAATAAAGTTTTCGTGTGCTTGTTTTTCTTTGGCTTTTCGCTAAGAACCCCTACTAGTTTTAATACTAATCAAAGCAAAATATATTTATAAACATTTCATATTTTTATTACGGGGGCACTTATATTATTAGAATCTTCAACTTAAAGGTTTTATGACATATCAAATTAAAGATTAAAGACCGCGTAAACAGTGGCGGATCCAGGATTCAATCAACGGGTAGACTAATTTTTTTTTTCTTGTACGTTTGCTCTATTTATAGATATTTTTAAACTAAAAATATGTAGAAAGTCTAACAAATCTGCAAAAATTATTGAGGAATCTATGGCCCCTCACAAATGAGCGAAACAATTTATTTATTGTGTTCCAAAAAATCATATATATTCAAAAAATTCATAGATCAAGATTTTAATGAACTTTTACTGAATCCGTTTGTGCTACTTCATTAATGAAACAATTTCAGAAATATTTTCTCTAGATTCAATGAAAACTTTGTATTAGTTTAAGAAAATTTTCATAAAATTTCATAATTTCATAAAAAAAAATTCATTGGATTTCATAAACTATATCTTCATAAATTTTATGAAAATTTTGTTTAGAGCTATGAAATTATTTCAAAGACTTAGGTTTCTTTTATTTTTCTTGTAAAACTTAATAATATTATTAATTTAAATACATTTCAAACTTTAGTTTTCAAATTTAGTTCTAAAGTGGTCAACATATTTTATAAATTATTTCAACGTAGCCCCTTATTAATTTTGGACTTCAATGAAATTGTTTAAAAAATCACATGAAGCGGTTCATTGGCGTTTTTCCTATGCATTATTAAGACATTTATGAAGAGTTTTGTTAGTTCAAGAAAACTTCTTAATATTAAAATTTTTTATGAAACTGTTTCATAAATTCTATAAACGCCTCATTGTCGGAATGATTATTTTAATGAAAAGTTTCGTTAATACTATATTAGATTAGATTATAATGGCACTATGCACCGCGACCAGAAATTGGTATTTTGTGCTGCCAGCGAATACACCCTATAGATTCAGGCTCCCTACGAAGCCAATTATCCTACCAGGTGAACAGTTCCAAACGTCCGATGGCGTCACTATTCGATCACCAAAATAACGCACCCTCCTGTCGGAGAGCCTCGGACATTTGCAGAGAACATGCTCAGAGGTCTCGGGTTCCAATTCACAAAACCTGCACGTATCCGTAGAGGATCGTCCCATCTTGTACAATTGATACCTAAGGCCACAGTGTCCTGTGAGGTAACCCGTTACGGTCCTTAGTTCGCCCCTCGTCATAGACAAGAGTTTCCGCGATCTGGCCCAATAGGCCCCAAACTCCGACTCCCTCCATCTTCTGAGCTTCTCTCTGACATACCCATTGGGTACGCCACAGAAGGGTTCCGGGCCAATGAATTGTCGACGAGCTCCGCAGTTGGCTAAACAGTCAGCCCGTTCGTTGCCCTCATGGCCTGGAACCCAGCCCAGTGTCAAGGAGTTGTTAAGTCCTAGACGATTTAGAGAGTCGATACATTCCTTAACCAGACCAGACGACACATCTTGAGCCCACAAGGCACCAAGTGCCGCTTGGCTGTCAGATAGAATGTAGATCGTGGCCCCCCCGTGTCCTCCTCCGCAGACACTCTTCCACACAGATACAGATAGCGAAGACCTCAGCCTGAAAAACGGAGGGATATTTGCCCATGGGCAGAGCACGCTGAAATCCGGGTCCGACGACACCCGCCCCCGTATCCATGTTCGACTGTTTCGAGCCATCCGTGAACCAGACCTGTGCACCAACCTCCGGTACCCAAGATCCATTCAACCACATGCTCCTGTCGAAAATCACAACAACGAAGTGCCTAACAAATACTTGCACAGGCAGTATCTTGTATCCTAATAACCGGGTCATCAGCGAACATTTTCGCAATCTCAAGATGCCCCTTCAGATCCCCACTCCTCATGCTGTCAATCTCCCGCAGCCTTAGGGTTCGTTAATACTATAAACATTTCATAAACATTGACTTTAATGAAACATTTTTCATAAATTATATGAAAGCTTTCAATGGACGAGTTCCAGTGACAATTTCCATTAAAGCTATGAAAAATGCATTACTGAAGTGAAGATAATTTTCTCACTGTGGGTTGCTTATGTCAGACTGCATTCAGTAAAATTATTCGTTAAATATATGTAACACCATGCATTAAAGGGTTAAAAATAAAGTTACTAACAATAGAGAAAATACTTTTAGAAATGTTCCAAGAAGCAATGGATAGAGCTAATTCATGTTCATGGGTACCAAACCAATCATCAGGCATCTTATTTTCCGAAATACTGTAGATAACATAGATGTATCAATCAGCAGTTTGCCCTAAGAGGTAAGCATTTAAATGCATTTGTGTTAGCCTTAGGTCAAGGAAGTTAATAGTATATTTATATGGAAGAATTCTGTTTTTTTTAGAGGAGAATGTTTTTTTTTTTGAGGAAGAGGGTTTTTTGAGGAATGTATTTTTTTAGATCAGAATTTCTTTTAAGAGAAGGAAGTTTTTTTTTTTAGAGGATAAGAGTTTTGTGTTAAAATCTCTCCTCTATTTCTTGTAAAATTAATTACCATATTTCTATTTGAAAACCATAATAAGATTTTGAAATAATTTCTACCTTAATATTATACAAAGTTATATGTATAAAGCCGCTCCTATTGTTTTCTTTTATAGCAGCTATTGCTGTTATTTTTTTAACTTTAACTCAAATTGAAATCTATCAAAATTCATTTCGACACAATTTAAACGTTATAAACGATTGATGTTCAAACTTAAAATAGTTCGTCCTTTTTTACATACCAGTATTTCCTATACACAATCCCAGCAAAATATCAGTAATGTGCTCTCATTACCAGTATCTAAATAATTAGCAGTAGAATTCGGTCCAACTACATATAATTCGGCGTCAAAACCCTGTATTTTTGTTGGACTAGCTCGTTTTTGTAAGCAGTTTTACATATTTGCTCCATGAAAAAACGCATGTCGCTTAAACCGCTGCATTAGAAAAAAAATATAAAAATTAATTGGCTACCAAAATAATTAGTTATTCGTATGCTTATAAGCAACTTAAGAAATATGTGGTTGCAAGTTTACAAATAAAAAATCTTACTCTTATAATTATCAGTAATTAAAAAATAAGTAGTTGACAAAAAGTAACAGCCTTGCTAATATATATACTTTGCTTTAGTTTTGTAAATACACGGAGGTTGAAAGCTCATTATAAGTAAATAAAAATAACAAAAAAAAAATGGCACTGAAACAGTGCTCTTCGACGTTATGGAGTCCATTGGAAATCCTCTTTAGCACGTCATACCGTACGGATATATTTCCATCGTGTTGGATGGTTGCTAACATCAAGCAAATCCCGAAAAAGGGTGCGGCTAACAAGCCTGACAATTACCGCCCAATTGCAATCTGCTCTGCGCTGTCGAAGGTTATGGAGAGCATGGTTAATTACCATCTAGGTTAATAATCTAGAGTTCAACTATCTTCTTAATGATCGGAAGTATGGCTTTCGTAGATGTCGTTCTACTGGAGACCTGGTGGCATTTCTATCGGAGCATTGGAGTCGGTCCATCCACAGATTTGGCGAGAGCAAAGTGGTTGCTCTAGATATTTCCAGGGCATTTGATTGTGTGTGGCATAAAGCCCTCCTGTCAAAACTCATTTCTTTTGGTGTCGGTGATTACCTCTCTCGGTTCATATCGAGTTTTCTCTGAGATCGCACTATAAGAGTTGTTACAGATGGGGTTTCATCCCATGAGTTTCAGTTAAATACAGGGGTACCGCAAGGTTCCCTTCTTTCTCCTTCTCCTTCTCTATTTCTTATCTTCCTAAATGACTTTCTTAGTCTAACTTCAAATCCTATCTACTCTTTTGCAGATGACAGCAGCATTTTCCATTCATTTTCTTTCGACCACAGGCCAAGCATTGTGGAGGTTGGGGTCAAAAGGCTGATTATGAATGACACACAGTATGAATGACATGACAGTAGCGTATCCAGCTCTACTGAGTCGTTAAAGCATTCGGAATGGGATTTCTGTATCATTGTTCCATCGATACTACCATGGAAAGTGTTCTACCTAGATAAGTGAACTTATTCCAAGAGCCCGTGTTTTTCATCGCAACACACGTTTATATAGTAGATCTCATACGTTTGTGGTCGATAGTCCTATGAATCGCACAACGCATTACCGAGAAAATTCGTTCATTATTCGAACGACCCGTATATGAAATAAATTCCCTGCAAACGTCTTTCCTGACACTTACAACTACACTATTCCTTCCTCATCATAACCTATATTCCTGATAGCAACACAATGCACTGCATTAGCATCCCCTGAGTGTTGATTTATAATAAAAAAAAACATAAATTAACCACTGACGAGTACTTGGAGGAGACGTAACTGCGGCAATCTTGCATATTCTTAGGCGCAGTACGGCTTAGTCCTGTAAAATCTAAATAAAAAAAAATTCTCTTGTAATTGAGTTTGAATTTTAACGTCTTCTTCAGACAATTGCAATTAATACTATAATTAATATGCAATTTTATTTAATTTTAATTGTGAAAGGCGTGGTAGAGAAGAATGAGTGAATTTTCTAAAAATCATAACTGCATTGTAAATTTTCAATTTTCTGAATCAGACTGCGCAGTTTCTGGTATTGAACCTTCGTCAGTGACCCTGTTTTTTTGAATAATGTAATATTTGTTATGTTTTTATTTGTTCGATTGCGTCTTTATGAAATTTTCTGTGCAATCACTGACCGTGGTATAAACTGATTTCTTATGCCACATGCAATCGCACTACACGTTAGGCAGAGTGCTTTGGCGCACTGATCTATCATCAGGTCGAGTTTTGTTGTGATTAAAACTAGTTTTATTCAATACACGGTGTTTTTGTTCTTGCATACATAATCTCAGAAGTACAACTCCAACAACACAACAGTTCTATTTTTAGAAACTTACTTGTAGTAAAATGAATTACGATTGTCATTATATGACAGTTACAAACCCTTTACCCCAGAAACAATTCAAAAATTTTGCTCAGCGGCAACTCTATCCCTAACATACACTTGGTATACAACTAATGCATGTGAATAAAGCGCATCATAATGTGATAATTACTTGTGAAAAAGAGATAGCAATAGGATTGAAAAGAGGAAGCAGTCTAGTGGAAAATTAAATTTTTCATAGGTATTAGTTAACTCTGTCTCTTCTGATTAAAACAATACATTTCTAATGCTGTGATATGAAAAATCGTTTGCCTAAGAATAAATTTCGTCTTTCTTTAATTAAAACAAACAGTCAAATCATTCTTATAATCAATGGTTTTGTAATACAACCAAATAAATACAATGATACTACAATAATTGACAAAACCAACTAATACTGATTTAAAATACTAATTGTGACAATGATCGGCAGTGCCGCCCGTAACAAAAAAAACTATAATTAGTAACAAAAAAACTATAATTAGTTCCAAAGTGTCAGCAAACAGGAAACATTCAGTTTTTATGGAAAACCAAAGCTAAAATATTTGCTCAAATCATGACAAATATGTCGAAAACTATCGGCAGCAAGATTAAAAAGCGTGAATTTAGCAATTTAAAGTGGCGAAAAAATATTAATTTTCTATTTGCTTCCGCCAGCATTGTTGCCAGTTTTGAAGATTTATTGTCATTTTGACAATTTTTAGTACCTAAAATAACTAAATGACGATTGGACGATTTTTTGACAAACGTTTAGTATGTCAGCAAAACATGTTTATTTGCTATTCTTAAAAAATCACCGGATCTATTTTTGGATTTTTATTATTTCGTTAAAATTAAAAACTATTTTTATTGAAGTCTAACATATATTTGCTAAAATGGTGTGAAATAAAGTTTAGGAAGAAAAATATTTTACGGAATTATGTTAGGTTTATTTTAATTTATTTTCTGCACTTAGAATACTATGAAGGTAAAGACCACTGCAAATTTAGCTAAAAAGAAATGAAGTTCACTTGAAAAGAGAACGACTTACATTTCACTAAATTCAACTAACATTGTCATTTGTATTTATAGTAATTAAATGTGCTAAAGTCCCAAAACTTATTTAACAAATTGTGAAAAGCAATCTGATGTAGGCGTGTCCCAATCCGGATTTCATTCCTGCCCAAGGAAATCTTCAGGGGACTTTGTTATTAGAATTTCTAGAGATATTTGTTATGTTAAAACACAAACTCAATGAGAATTTCTTGTCCTCGTCTAGGAGCGAGATTCAAAATTTAAAATATCAAAGAAAAAACAACAACAAAAAATTGTCACAATTGGCTTTGTCATCTTCCAAATACTACTCTGTTTTTTTGACAGACCTAGCAATGTAGTGACGTTTATTCAAGTAAATCAACAATAGAAAATCATATGTTTTCTATATGTGTCAGTTACATTTAAATTTGCACAAGCACCTGCATATTTGTTATTTAAATTTATTTTCATCGGGATAAACATTAATTGCATTTATAGTAATTAAATGTGCTAAAGTCCCAAAACTTATTTAACAAATTGTGAAAAGCAATCTGATGTAGGTGTGTCCCTATCCGGATTTCATTCCTCAGGGGACTTTGTTATTAGAATTTCTAGAGATATTTGTTATGTTAAATCACAAACTCAATGAGAATTTCTTGTCCTCGTCTAGGAGCGAGATTCAAAATTTAAAATATCAAAGAAAAAACAAAAACAACAACAAAAAATTGTCACAATTGGCTTTGTCATCTTCCAAATACTACTCTGTCATTTGTTTTTTACTATTAAAAAAATTAATTTAATAATTTAATTTATTTCAAAAAACCAACCGAGCCCTTCGGGCCATATATAGTTGGTAGACCAACATTAACAATCAACTTCATTATGTCACTTAAAACTATAAAACCTTAAATATTCTCTATTATTTTCTATTTTCTAACAATATAAAACAGTTTGTATATAGCAAGTTTAACTTACAAAAATATAAGAAAAAAGGTTAAAAGAATTATTAAAGAATATGGCTTAAACTCACATGACAAAATGTATTGCAGTTTAGAGAATTTTTGAAAATTTTTGAAAATTTTGCACATCAAATATCATTTACAGAAGCATATTCTACAAGTTTACACTTGAATGTTTTTAAAGATAGATCAAAAGATCTAAGTGGTCTTTTCCTAACAAGCATCATGACGTTACTAAAAGGAAAAGACCTAACCACATGCTTGATTACTAAGAAGACAAGAATGGAGCAAAATTGATTATTAATAGGTTTTTTGTTAAAGTTCTGCCTATTATGGAGGCTCTAACTTTTCTAAAACTTCGGGTTCTGATGAGATCTTTAGCCAGATCGAAATACTAGTATCAACCTAGCTAATATGTTTGATTTGTTTTATTTTTGTAAATATACGGAGGTTGGAAGCTCGTTATAAATTAAAAATATTTATTTTAATTTTTTAAATAAAAAAAAAAACTACAGTATACAATGAATGTAAAATAATAATACTGTGATTTGATGTGGTTTGTTTTTTTAAATGAACTACAATTATAGTCAAAAATTAAATTTCTTCTACAAATGACTGTTTTTCACTTAAAAATAATAATACTGTATTGCAACTCAAATAACTACAAATATTTACAGCAGAAGTTCCCTGAGTATGTGCTATTTTTAATTACAAAAGTAGTTATGCACAAAATTCGGTTGGATGTACTGAATATGCTGTTTTAGTGTAGTAGACATGACTACAAATGTCGACAGGTGTAACCGAATAATGTCATAGTACGTTTAACTACACACGACAAATTTGGTTATTACAACGAATCTGTTCTCTGTGTGTATAAAAACAAAAAATAGCAAAAAAAAAGACGGTAGAAAATATTACTTGAGTCAGAGAAAAACTAATTTTTTTTTTATATAAATAGAACATTCTTCGTCTTCCAAGTTTAGTATTGTCATGATGCTTGTTAGGAAATTACCCTAGCCATGTGTTTGCTTGCTAATAATACATGAATGGAGCAAATTGGTAATTAATACGTTTTTTGTTAAAGCTCTGCCTATTTTGGAGGCTCAAGCTTTTCTAAAACTGCAGGTTCTGATTAGATCTTTAGCCAAATCGAAACACACGTATCAACCTAGCTAATATATCAAATTTTCTTTATTTTTGTAAACATACGCAGGTTAAAAGCTTGATATCAGTTAATAAAAATAATATCGATGTATATAAAAACAAAAATAAAAATACCGTAACAAATTTTACTTGAGCCACAGTAAAACTAATTATTTTGTTATAAAAATAGAACATTTTTGGTCTTCAAAGGTTAGTAACTCCATGATGCTTGTTAGGAAAATAGCCTAGCAATGTGTTTGATTGCTTGGAAGATATGTATGGAGCATAATTGATAATTCATAGTTTTTTTTGTTAAAGCTCTGCCTATTTTGGTGGCTCTAGCTATTCTAAAACTTCAGATTCTATTGCACACAGAAAATAAATTAGTTGAAAATTGGTTAAAAATTAAAAAAAAAATTACTTGCTTAACAAGCAATTTTATACCGCATACAAAATTTTCTTAATAAAAATAGTTCAAATTTTCTTGCAATCAATGATTTTGTAATAGAACCAAATTTATGCTCTAATACTTCAATATGTAATTGGTAGAATTAACCAATACTGAATTAAAAAGATAATTGTGGTAATGATCAGTAGACATAACAATAACAAAATATAAAAAGTAGTACATATAACTAATAGTGTTCAGTTCCAACAGATTTTCAATACTGACTTTATAGTAAAATGTTAATAAAAGTATATTTTTTTTTTATATAAAAAAAAAAAAACTAAAATAAATTCAAACATCTTAATCAACAAAGAAAAGAACTTTAATATTTATTTCCACTTGGAAAAATTTTATTGGACGTAGGCAAGTATCGATTAAGGCAAAATCGAAATTGTTTTTGGTAGTTTGTAGAGCCATACAATCTTACGGAGCTCAGGTATGGGGTAACTCGCAGTTCGAGGAGATCGATAAATTTCAGCGGTTTTTCACAAAGCGAATGTTAAGGCTGCCAGATAATACCCCCAACTACGTTTTATCGCTAGAAACAGGTCAAGAAGAAGGCCATTTTTATACCTATAGTCTACATCTGAACTATATTGCCAAAACGCTGTTTGAGTATGATGAGAGAAGGTTGCCACGCAAGCTATCTGCTCAAATTATTGAAAAAAACCTATATTGGTATAATGACCTTAAATCAAAATTGTTAGAGTACAACATAAACTGCAATGAAATAGATCGTGATAACAAAAAGTGGAAAGATACGTGCATAGAACTTATAGAAAATATGAAAGTTACCCAATATCAAAATCATTTAACAAATGCCCAGAAGAGTCGACAAAGAATATATAAACTACTTGATCATTCTAAAGGCTTAGATTACTGTAACGAAAGATTTAATCAAGAGCAGATAACGTTTATAATGAAGGCAAGAGGAGATCTTCTTTGGTTAAATGGAAACCAATTTAGAGTTGGCGATGCCACCATTTGTTCATTGTGTAATCTGAGAGAAGCGGAAACCACAACACATTTTATTGGTAGATGCCCCGTGCTTAACGAAATACGACTTAAATATTTTCAATGTATTAGGCTAACAGATGATGATGTTGTTCATGTACTGAATGGCGGTGAAGATGCTTATTGGCTAAGACTGTATAATTTTGTGAAAGAGTCTTCAAAATATAGAAGCATGCTAGTCTCAGAATTTAATTTTTAATCTTAAAAATAAAATTATTTACAACCAATTTTCCGGCTGACGGTTAATATATAACCAAGCTGTAAATTCTTTAATGTTCTTGTTTAATTATTTATAGAATTAAGTATAATTTTGTAAAACAATTATTGAAAAAAATAAAGAATATCTAATCTAATCTAAAATATTTAAGATCTTGTAAGAAAATTATTAATAAAGTTAGAACAGTTATAGAAATGAATATAATTTCAGTTTTCAACAAAACATTTGGTCTTCTTTACACAGGAAAAACTAAAAACGGAGTTAAATTAAAAAAATTATTGAATCAATAAATATTTTGCACCTATCACGGCGATGATAATATCAATTAAAACTTTTATTGAAAATCAAAAAGAAAAAAAAGTTATAAATAACTTCTACAAAAAATAAAAAAAAATATGATACTCACAAAAAAAATGTGTGAACGATACGTTGGTACTTTTGTTAGTGCTGCGTCTGTTTGTGTGTGTGCTTGTTTTGTTTGTAAACTTTAAATGCATATGGTATTTTATGCTGAAAATTTTCAATTTAAGCTACAGTGTATGAAAAAATAATTTGAGAATTACGTCTAAAATAAAATATGTTATTATATATTTACAAGTCAATTCAAATATTAATTGATTTAATTAAATATTTGTTTAGAAACGAATTTAATTTTTTTTTTTTTTGTTTTTTTTTGTTTGTTTATTTATTATTTAAATTATTAAAAGTACAATACAACATTTATTTGTCTCGCTCCAGTAATGGCTTTTGAGACTAGTTGGCAAAAATTAATTATTCAATTGGAATATTATTTTTAAAAAAGTATATAAGCATTTTAATAAGTATAATATATGTAATTTATGTAATTTAAAAAATATAAAGTGTTATTCAAGAAGCATTTCAATATTTTCTAATAGAAAGTCATTTATACGTTTTTATAAATTGATAACCGACTACAACTTTTTATTTTATTGGGAATACCGTTAAAAAGTAAACTTCCTGCATATTTTATTCTCTGCTTGTTAGTCTCCAATCTGCACCTTGTAGTTCTGAGATTTGCTGCATTTCTTGTATTAAATCGAGTTTGATGATTTTCTAATTTAACAGTTCTGTAACCTATGTTATTAACTGATTTGTAAACATAATACAAAAGTTGTTTTTGATATAAACCATTAATTGGCAAAATAGTTTTGCAATATTGTTTATACAAGTATTATGTCTAAGATTAAGATTAAATATACATTTAAGAGCTTTATGTTGCATTATTTGTAGCGATTTCAATTCGTTGCTCTTTTTCCATGCATAAATTATCGCAAGGTACTCTAAGCGGCTGTGTATAGTAGCTTGATATATCAACATTTTCGTCTTTGTGCTTAATTTCCTTTTTAACTTAAACAGAATTCCAGATGCTGAGGCAATTTTAGATTTCAAATATTTAATATGTGCATCCCATGACAAGCTGCTCTTTAGCATTATACCCAAGTATATACCCAAGTGATTGACCATTTACGAAAATGCTGAAATCATTATTTACAAAGTTTGAGTGCGGTCGAAAACGTACCAATTTGGTTTTATTTGCATTCAAAACCAAGCGATTTAACCTCGAAAATTCAAAAATTAGGCAAGAATCTCTCTCCATGTTAGTTTTAAGAACAAGATCATATTTATAAGGATAAAATATAGAAATATCATCGGCAAACATAACGATTTTACAAAAGAGGCCAAGATTATTTATATCATTCAGATATATCATAAAAAGGAGAGGCCCCTAAAACACTGCCCTGTGGAACTCCACAATTTACATCAGCTACCACACTTTTATCACCTCCAATTTCGACATATTGCTTCCTATTTGTTAAAAAACTTTTAATCAATTTCAACTCATTACCTGAAACACCGTAATATTTTAGCTTTTCAATCAATATCGTATGATCAACAAGGTCAAAAGCTTTGCTAAAATCATAGAAAATACCAGTAACGCCATAAAAACCGTCATCCAGACCTTCGCAGATTGTATTTACAACATCAACAACCGCTTCATCCGTTCCAGTGCCTTTCATATAGCCAAACTGATTTTTGTACAGTAAAGATTCATCTTGAAGATATTCTAGAAGCTGGGAATGAATTCTCTTTTCAAATACTTTATCTATTGTAGATAACAATGATATTGGCCTATGTGTTTCAACTGTATTTGAATGACATCTTTAATTAAATATTTTAGATTGATAATTTTTTCTGTGTATTTAGTATATGAAAACCGTCTACAAGTCTCAAACATATTTGAAGTAATCCATACCCTAGGGGTAGATGGACATGTTCGGGATCAAGCTTTTTATATGAAAGAGACATATCTCTTTGCGTTGTTATTGGAGGTGATGGTTTTCCACATTTCGGGCACCATCAGATTAAAAGCTTTTTTAAATGAATAAAAAAAATAATGAATTTATAAAAATCTTTTATGAATTGCCGCCTGCGGGGCTCTGATCCCAAAACATCCTGCTTACAAAGCAAGCGCGCTACTGCCTCAGGCAATTCTGCTTGTGCGTTAATCGTCTTATTACAAACGAAACGCAAAAATAGAACAATGTCCATCCTATCCCTAAAAAGGGTGCGGCTAACAACAATAAAAATTACCGCCCAATCGCAATTTGCTCTGCGCTCTCCAAAGTGATGGAGACCATGGTTAACCACCATCTTGTGAAATATTTAGAGACCAATTCACTTTTAAATGATCAACAGTATGGCTTACGTAGTGGTCGATCTACGGGAGACCTGTTGGCGTTTCTATCGGAACGTTGGAGCCGGTCAATCCACCGCTTTAGTGAGAGTAAAGTGGTTGCTCTAAATATTTCTAAGGCGTTCGATCGTGTGTGGCACGGGGCACTCGTGACTAAGCTAGTTGCTTTTGGTGTCGGTAATGTTTTCTCTCGATTTATAACGAGTTTTCTCAGAGACCGCACTATACGTGTTGTTTTAGATGGGGTCTCATCAAACGAGTTTCAGCTAAATTCAGGGGTACCGCAAGGTTCTGTTCTTTCTCCTACCCTTTTTCTTATTTTTATTAATGACCTTCTTGGTCAGACCATCAACCCTATCTACTCTTTTGCAGATGACAGCAACATTTGTCATTCATTTTCATTCGATCACAGGCCAAACTCTTTGGAGATAGACGGCATGCGGCAGAACATGAATGACACACTCAATCAAGACCTTTCTACAATCTCCGAGTGGGGTCGCGCAAATAAGGTCGATTTTATTGCACGCAAGACCCAATGTTGTATGTTAACCCACAGACGGGCTGTGGAATTGACATTGTCATCTGTAACTATGGATGGTATAGGTATTGAGGAATCGGATACTCTTGATGTTCTGGGCATGAGAATACAGTGTGATGTCCGTTGGAATAAGCACGTATTTCAAGTGTCGAAAGAGGCATTCAGCTGTCTCGGTTTTCTAAAACGGTGCAAGACTTACTTCACTCCATCCGATCTCCTTACTATTTATACCAGCTATATCCGGGCAAAAATGGAATACAACTCTCATTATGGGCAGGGGCTCCATTGTCTATTCTGAAGCTTCTGGATCGTGTTCAGGGGAGGGCGGTGAAGCTTATCAATGACAGTAGTGTATCCAACTCTATTGATTCATTGAAGCATCGTCGGAATGTGGGTTGTGTGACACTTTTCTATCGATATTACCATGGGAGATGCTCATCTGAGATAAGTGAACTTATTCCACGAGCCCGAGTTTTTATTCGTAATACTCGCTTATCTAGTAGAGCACATCCGTTTGTAGTTGATTGTCATGTGTTTCGCACAACGCATTACAGAGAAAATTCGTTTTTTAGTCGAACGATTCGTATGTGGAACAAACTTCCCGTAGAAGTCTTCCCTGTTACTTACAATTTAGAAAAATTTAAATCAAATATCCACAAACACTACTCCCTCTTTCCTCCTTCCCATACCTTATTTTCCTGATCAATACAATGCACTGCATGAGTAGGGGGCATCCCCTGAGTATTGGTTAAATTATAAAAAAAAAAAAAAAATATAGTTGCAGAGCAGTGCTGCCCATAAATACAAAACTTAAAAAAAGAAGCATGTGCAAAAACAGTTTTACAATAGGTCCCATGATATGTCCTGTAATGTCATATCCCGGAATATACCACGGCTAATTATAACTCACGTACTATAACTAGTCGTCTTTGAAATCGTTTGGTTTTTTATTAAAAAAGTAAATACAAATACTTTTCAAAAAATACTAATTTTAGCTGTAGTATAAATGTGGTATAAAAAATAGATTAAACCGTTTTCAAAAACATTGCGAATATAAAATAAGGCTGACAGTGCTTGTTTAACCCACATCAATGGCAAATTATAGTAGTTCTATAATATGCCCTAATTTAACCAGTCATGGGGTATGTCCTTTAAGGTCAAATGACTCCTCATTGCTCGTAGGGTAAAGACTTCATGCACTATCAGTAGGAAGTCTATTTCAGACGAAAGTATGAGAAACTAGCATTCTTCGGACAAAAAAAAAAACAATTTCAAGAATACTTTTCGTGGTAATTATGTTTTGGATATCTTATTTTGTTATTTTTTAATTTAATTATCATATCATGTACTAATTGTTTATTTTTATATAATAATATTCATAAAACGGAACAACAGTGGAAGCAGTGTTTTATTTAACGCGGTCGAGTGTACTGAATACTCGCTTCTAATATTGTAGACATAACTGCAAATTAGGAAATAATGTGATAGTACGTGTAACTACCTTAATTCGGTTGCCAACAAATTCGGTTTCCACAACGAATTTGTTGTTCTCTGTGTGTAAGATCTTTAACCAGATCGAACTACATGTATCAGCCTAGCTAATATATATATGAACTTTGCTTTACTTACGCAGGTTGAAAGCTAGTTGTAAATAAATCAAAAATAAATTATATTTGTAACTAAATAAGTTGTCGCGTCAAACAAAACTAACTAGTGCTGACGCCAAATTATAATGTGTTGAGATATTTATGTTCATTATATAACAACTTACATGGTATTGCAAATTTTTTGCTGGGATTGTATACATAATGATGGTTGCTCGTTGTCGTTGTCAAATGGTACTTTGTCATCCTACCATCAAAATCGACAAAAACCCAACAGGAGGTGCGTATAGTATGCGTGAATTTCATTATATATTTTTGGTATTGTTTTTTTTTTTTTTTGTTTTTTCTGACTGGAACAGGAAACGCTAGTGCGTGTCTGAATGTCATAATTTTTAACATGTGTGTGTGTGTGTTTTTGTTTTATATTATTCGATGAAGACTCTATTTCCATTATATTCTGTTGACTGTTGTTTGTTGGCATTGAATAGTTATTGAACATGGGCTTGGTTTACGTTGTAGTCCATATATTATGTTAGATAAACAGATACCGAACAAAATGGAACATAATCAATTGCATTCATTTCTTTGTTATTATTTTTGTTATGGCATATTATAGTGCGTGATGTTGGCTATAAAAACTAGTTAAATTTTGTGTTTTAATACAACAACTTGTGGATTAAAACGATAAGAACAGAATAGCATTTATAAAATTTGTATTTTGATACGTATTTAGGACGTTTTATAAATTAACTTTTAGAAAGGTTATTGTTAAAATGATTTTAAACATATGTGTAAGGATATTTTTTTTTAGTTAACTTTATTTAAATTTTTACCCAATATAATATATAACACGAAATAAATCGAAATAGCACAATAAGAATAAAAAATTATACATTTTTTTAAGAATATCTAAAAATACTTTTAGTAAAAACAAACGAAAATATCCCTAAATTAAGTAATAATTTTTTCACATCATTAACACATGTTGATATAAATCCAAAAATGATACAAAAATAAATTTAAGCCAACATTGTGTTGGCCCTAGCGATGAAAAAATTAGCATGCTCAAAAACTAATCGTTGTCAAGTAATTAGAAGCATTTCAACTAATAAAGTTAATTCGCAAAAATGATGTGAAAACTAGTAGCATTTTACCAAATTTTTTCTTCTTTTTACTGAACGTTTGTTTTGCATTATCAAAATACTATCATAAAATTATAAAAAATTCTATCCAATTATGTCTATTTGACGAATAATTTTGTCTTATTGCATTAAAAAACGCCATGCATACTTTCCTTTAAAGAGAACTAATTAGTGTCTAACCGAACACTTCGGTAAGAAAATGTATATTAAAATTAAATTTCTACAGTTTTATTAGTTTTTTGTTTTTATGTACATTTAGATTATTTTTATGTTATTTTTAATCATAACGAGCTTTCAACCTCCTTTTAAGTATTTGCAAATATAAAGCAAATCAAACATATTAGCTAGGTTGATATTAGTATTTCGATCTGGATAAAGATCCCACCAGAACCCGAAGTTTTAGAAAAGATAGCGTCTATTAATCATTAATTTTGCCCCATTTTTGTCTTCTTAGTAATCAAACACGTGGCTAGGGTCTTTTCCTAACAAGCATCATGACGTTACTAAACCATAAATGTTCTATGTATGTAAAAAAAAATTTGTTGTTTCCATTAGCAAAATTCACTTTTTGGTTGCCTAACTTTCGGTTAAATCGAAAAAGTTTCGCTTTCAGTTGGTTTCACAGCTTTCCTTTTTTTCGTAAATATGACATTCATAAATCGGTTCAACAATTGTCTTTCCACACAAAAAGAATTTTGTTGTGTAAAAAAAAAGAAATTTTTCCGCAAATCAATTAAAATTTGATTTACAAAATTAACGAAAATTTTCTTAAAATTACTGAAAATTTCATAGCCGACAAAAAAAGTTTATAAAGGGTCCGCCATCTAACGTTTTTTTTTCAACTAGTGCTTATTTCGTGAATGTTAACTAAGTGTTACTCATGTCTGATTTGACAGATAATTAGTTTTATCCTTCTGCTGAACGAATATGGTTGTGTATACGCTTGAACAACGCTGGGAAATATTGCGACATTACTTTGAAAATCATTTTAATGGTGCAGAATGTGTGCCGATACACCCCAAACCAGTCACTGTTTGGTGCGGATTTTGGTCCAGAGGCATAATTGGGCCATTTCGAAAATGAGCAAATAGTGGCCGTTACAGTCAATGGCGATCGTTATCGGGCCATGTTGAACGAATTTTTGTTCACAAAAATTGAAGAGGAGGAAATACAGCTGCACACAATCGATAATGTGCTTAAAAATTGGACCGATCGTGTAGGCTAATGCAGGGCCAGCCGGAAGGATTGTACTTTCAAATAAAAAAGGAAATTTGAGAAAATATTCAATAGTTTTTTTTTTTATAGCATTTTCAAAAAAAATTATTTGTGGACCCTTTATAATTGGGCTCACGTTTGGTTATGTTGAGTATATTTTTGGAAATACAATATTTTCATAGAGTAATTTTGGTCCAATACATCTTTCAATTTAAAACAAGGTATAAATAAAATTACTTGTTTGTTTGCTTGAAATTGTATAAATGTTTTTCCCTTAATATGCTCAGCATTGTCAAACTTTTAAACTCGTTTTTGTCCAAAAATTTTAAAAACACCCCTGTAAAAAACGCTGCTTGCATGTGAATTAGTAAGCCAAAAAGAATCCCTTACAAACATGCTTACATATGCTATGATTTTTATATGGCGAATTTCCACTTGGAAGCATTACTTTTTGACAAAATAAGCGCTGATTTTAGCGCTTATAAAAAGCTGTGATTTCATGGCCTGAAGTAAAATCATATTTCATATCTATATTATTACGATTAGAAGTAAAAATATTAATATTCTCGTAGCATACATAATTTATTTTTCATAAAATTCGACAGACATTAATTTTTTGTTGTTAAAATTTTTGACATATAATATAATTATTTTAATTTTTTACCGCTCCCACGTGCTAGCTAATCAGAAACAGTTAAATGACTAATTATTTTTTATTACGTACTCGAAAATAGCAAACGCAATCGGAAATCAATCGGGAAAATCGGTTATCATACACGATATGAAACTTTCTACATTATAACCTGCTAAGCTGTTTACAACCTGCATCCTTGCTAGGGAAAACAGTAAGCTCAAAATTTTTGTTTGATTATATGAAAATTATTCGCTTCTTTTGCTGCTTCTTAGTATTATGTAATAGTTAGCACTTACATCAGCGCATTTGTTTTATCCTGCTTCTAAAAACACGAATATTTTTTACTGGGACACTACTTGACCGCGGGTAGCAACTATAAGTATGTACATTAAAACAAACACTTTGAGTACTTGAAGAAGTTCGCAAATTTTTTAAATTCGGGACAGGCTAATACACATAAATTAGCCTTTAAATACGGCAATATACAGTTTTATCGAAAAGAAGATATACATTTTTTTGGAACGATATATAACTATCAATAGGTCAAGATGTCGTTTTATCAACAATTAAATACATTTTTTGAATTTTACACTACATGTTATTATATATAATTTTGATTTGAGTTATATCTAATTATACATGTATTAGTACATAATTCGATTAAACATATATAATTATAGATGTCATATGCGATTATATATTGGCCGATAAGTAAAAAGATGTTATTATATATGGCATCGTATTAAAAATTTAGAGGAACATTTTTTTATATATAAACATACAAACATATATATATTCACGTATAATAGCATGCAATAACATATATATTTATATAAAATAATTCATTATTATATGTAAACTTTTTTACTCGGAATATGCAAAAAAAAAAAATATTATTTTGAAGTATGAAAATTTTGATCAAAAACTTATTATGACTTTTATTGTTTCGTTGTCGTTAAAAAAATCCGATGGTGCATGTCGTATGTTCTGACCGATAACTTTTTGACCTCCTAAATTTGAACATTCCATGCTTTTGTTCTCACACCTTTTACGGAAGGTGAGTTTTTCTATGTTGTGCTGGATGTTAAAAGCTGCATAGCAAGTACTTTGTGTTTATATTTTCATTTCACTAGATTTTGGAAAATAGTCTGAACTTTTTATATTAAGTAGGAGATTTTATTTTATATTAATTTTATTTTAATTTAGATTTTATTTTAATTTTAGTTGTGTTTATCAAAATTGTTTTATTTCACGATTTTTGCAAATTTGTTAATAACGCAGCACTGGACACATTATATTTAGGGTAGACTGGGGAGCATTCTCCACCTTTTGGTTTAAAGGGTTGTCGTTCCCAAACCAATAAACTTTTGGGAAAAATTATATTTAATATCAAGATTAACACATCTTAGCTTTGATATAAATGCTTCAAATTCCCATTACTCCTTTGCCAAATATTGTATTTTTTATGTTTAATCAAATAACCTAAAACCGCTAAACACCATGGGTAACAGCCGACAATAGATGAGTTAAAATTATATTAAAAATGTCTCGCTTTTAAGGAATATTTGGACTTAATTACCTCATAATAAAACGTCTACATTATTTTCAAAAAAACACAGGGAATGAGAGGCCATTTTACTACAAATTATTGCTTTGATGATTACATTGCATAAAAATAGTTTATTTAGGAGAGACATTTGGAGTGTTCCATATTGGTATGTTTCACTGTAATTATTGCATATGTCGAACGACTACCAATTTTGAGAAATATTCCCGGAGAGTCTAATATGGCTGCAAGATGGCAAGTGTGTCCCAGGTATAACCACTCAAACAAACTACAGCTTTTTTGCTCTTTCACAAAATTTTTTGCAAAGCCCCCTTTGTAATATTTTTAATTCAAAAATCAACGGCACATCATATTAAAATATGTATTTTTAAAAATGGAAAAGTTGTGACAGAATACACTTACTTATATATATTTTTTGAACCCACAAGAAACACACACAAAAATGTATCTGTCCGCAAATATTTCATCAATAAATCCTTTAAACTTGGAAGTATGAACAGTAGAGTGTCCCAAAAAAATAAAAGTTCTTTTTTTTCAACGCATACCCTTTAATTTTGTTCGAATGATGACAAAACATTTGTAAATAAAGTTTCATGTACTTAGAGCTACGGCAACCCATGTCGACTTGCATCTGAACTTAGTCAGAAACTGCCAGTGGTACAAAATATCAAGCACTGGCATACTATTGGCTAACCGGGGAATTGTTAATATATAACTGGCAGAACCCTTGTTTAAGACTCTTTACCAGCGTTTCTCCAGTATTTGTTTACAATAAGTTCAGGGGTTCACAAAAAAAATTAGCTGAGACCACTGGGATAACAATGGCAAAACGTGTTTTCACAGTGCTATTCAGTCAGAAATAACCGACGACTCAAAAGTCTAACAACTGGTAAAGCATTTATATTATAAAAGTTATGTAGTACGTTTGTAGTCGGAAGGTTCCAAGTTTGGCATACATTTTTTGTGATTTTTTTATACTTTTTATTATAAAATCGATTTTTTTCGTTTCTAGAAAGGTTCCTTTAGGACCAATTTTTGTTTTGTTTTCCCAACGTTTCCCAGCAAACCTTATGCCAGTGCTGACTTATTTGATCAGCCAACTGTTAACCAGCAGTTATCATTAACTAACGTTTTAAACTTTCAAGTATTATATGTCTCGCTAGCTCAGTGGTTAGAGCTGTCGGCTGCCAATCTGTTTGCCAGGGTTCAAATCCCGGTGGGACCAAAAAACTATAAATGAACTTTTTTTATTTAATTTTCGAAAATCTATTTTTAGACCACCTATTTCATTGTTGGTCAACATTTTGCCAACGTTGGAAATTTAGTTTTCTCAGTGCTTGTCCGACACTTTTTGAACAGACGGACCTTTTGTCTTTTCTGAGTGGCTACTTGCATAATAAGGCTCTCGGGAGCTAATTAGAATTAGAAACATTGAACAATAAAAAACGGCGTGTTAAATATTTGTCATCCTTAACTCCTTCGAAAACATCTTATGAACCATTGCAGGGAAATTCGTCTTCTGATTCTGAAATAATAGATTTACAGAAAATTTGACTTTCCCAACTGAGACCACAGAGTCCAATACTAATAAAACTTCAATGAAGAAAAGCTTCATCACTCTAAAATTAGTGTCAGCACTAGATAGGTGTCAGTTAAGTATGAGAAATTCTATACTCATTATTGAAGCAACTATTGAGGCACTTGGACATAACACTGACGAATTTCACATAAGCAAGTCCTCCATTCAAAGAATTCGTACGAAAAAAACGAAAAGAGCACGCAGAAGATATAAAAGTCACTTTTCAAAACGAGGTACCGGATACTGTAACTGTGCATTTTGATGGCAAACTATTGCCGGCTTTAGATGCAAGCAAGTCTAAAGAAGAACGTCTCCCCAGAGTTATCTCATATGGTAATAAAGAACAACGGGGAATAACATATAGATGTGCCAAAATTGGACAACTCTCTGGATCTTGAAGACAAAGTGCAAATTCTTTGTTGCGATACTACTGCTTCAAATACAGGACGTTTTACTGGAAATGCTTATTTTTCCTTGCCGTCTTCACGTGTTCGAATTATACAATTAACTACAAGCTCTGACACTCCATTGTTTAAAAAGTTTCAAGAAAATTGGAAAAATATGGACCCAAAGAAAATACAGAGCTATACAGAAAAGCTATCATGCCTGAATGTTTCAGAAACTGACAAATTCTAGATTTTTACCGAACTGAATTGACTAAAAATATTGTTAGAGGTGACTATCGAGAATTAATAGAGCTTTCAATAATATTTCTTGGTGGAGATACGGAGCAGAAATTGAAGATTCGGGCTCCAGGCGCCATGCACTAAGCACGATGGATGGCGAAAGCAATTTATTCATTAAAGATATCATTACTTAGCTCTCAGTTCAGTATATCAAGCACTTTAGCGGTAAAAGTTACCAGGATTTGTGCTTTTTAAAGACCATGAAGACTTACGAAAAAATTGACAACATCATCTCGAAAGTAGCTTTACAAAAGTTCTGTCAGCATTTATGGTATTTGACAGATGATGTGTCTGTCTTGTCTCTAAGTTGACGTTGACCAAGAAACAAAAGTAAAAATGGTTACTAACTTAGCCAAAGAAAACATATCAGCCCACAGTAAACGCTACATCACATCGCAAGAAGAACTTTGTGCTCTCTTTACGGTAAGTCTAACAAGTGAAAATTAAGTTAACCTTTGTTTTATTTTATTATTTTGATATATATTGATGTATGATAAATGTTATTTTTTTTTCTAATTTCAGTGAAAAACATCGATGACTTTGTTTCAATCAAAAGCAAATTCTTGTTCAATCGACTCAAAATTGACGACAGTTCCTCAAAGAGTGTCCTACTTTATGATCTAATAATGCTTCATTCCAACTCGCTAAAACGAAGCTGCTCACATTAAGAGCAGTGACACAGCCGAAAGAGCGGTTAAGTTAATACAAGACTTTCATGGCTTAATAACTGTTGAAGAGGAACAAAAGCAATTTTTATTTCGTTGCGTACAAGAACACAGACAGGTATATCCTAACTGTAAAAAGCAAACTTTAAAAAGAAATTTATTTAATAACGTTCTTTTAATGATAAATATTTAATAAATTAAAGATACAAGTAAAACAGTATTTTATTTAATACAAAAAAATTTAACTTTAAAATCCATCTATGGCTTCTATACAAACTTTATGTTAAACGTTTGACATCAAATCGGCACGGGTTCTCATTACCCGATAGCAATAATATTTTTTATTTCAGTTATTAGGGTCAAATGGAAAAAAATAGGGGGTATGCGTATCTCAATTCAAAAATAAAAAAAATCTCCCTTACAATCTGGGACAGTCTAATGAACAGTAATCATAAGCTGAAGAAATTGGGGTTTAAACTTATTTATTAGCTCTCTTAGCGACAATAGGGGAAGGCGTTTGTACCCTACTGACGAAAGCTCCACTTTTACCTTACTGTAGTAGTGCTATTTGACAGAAAACATAATAAAGTTTATACCGAATAACCAAATTTCTATAAACTCTGTAATGTTTTCATGATCTGTTTTCATGAAATGAAAGTTCTTGAATTTCTTATTCCACCAGTCGAAAATTACAAACATTTTCTGCTTTTTGCTAATGTTCTTGACAGTATCTTTTTTTATTTTATTGATACCAGGCACGGATGCAGGAAAAGATTTTGGCAAGGGAACCTTTTTGTATTGAAAAATGTTATTTTGAAGGAGGACAACAGTTAGTATATTTTTTAGTATAACTTTGCTAATTTCGAAAAAATTTTCAAAGGCTAACAAGGATTCTCTAAAAAATAGTCACATTTTATTATTTCCTATTTATAACTGCTTAACACCTTCATAGTTCCCAATATATTTCACCACCATTTGAAATTTCCCCCCATATTGGTTTTTTTTTTCGTATTTCATAAGTTAAACAATTGATTGAAGCAATAACTAAACACATAATATAAAGATATAACGAAGGTTATAAAAAAACCTTTCAATCACATATTTTACACCAAATAAAATAAAGGGAAAAATACTAAAAACAAGTTGAAATCTTAAAATCATTTGCCATTTTCTACCATAAAATTTGTTTGTTATTATACAACGAGATCTACTAACTAAACTACTAAGCTCCACCATACTTAATCTACACTGCGAAAAATTATCCTTCATGATATTAATGAAACAATTTCATAGAATTTTTTTCGTAGATTTAATGAAGAATTTTGTTATATCAAAGAAATCGTATTAATATTAAGAAATTTTTCAGAAACTTTTTTTCATAAAATTTCATAGTTTCATAAAAAAAAAAATCTTTCGGAATGTTTAATTACTTTTATGAAAAATTTCATTAATTCAACAAAAATTTCATAAACATTAACTTTCATGAACACTATTTCAATGTACGCGTTCCAGGGACAATTTTCATTAAATCTATAAAGAACTTCATTGCTGAAATGCAAATAATTCTCTCAGTGTACAGTTACGACGACTATATTCAATAACAGCATATTCTAAACACACACAAACACTGCAAATACAAACACCTACACACATATGCACAGAGACACATTACGCACCTGTCAATGTGTGACATGCAACGAGGGTAAGTGTTTTGTATTTTGTAATTTTAAAATTCCCTTAACTGCCACAAAATTCAAACCAGAACTTTTCATTTTACGACACTCCAACGGTGAAAAGATGAAAATTTCAATCGAGTTGTCAACGCCATGACAAATACACAATTTTCACTCACCTACACACTGAAACGAACACACTCACACAACTAAATGTTATATTTTTGCAAATAGTATGTTGCGAGATATAATGGTACCATAAGTAACGTTACCAACAATTCCAGCAGACGACAACGAAGACTAACAACAATTCAATTGTCAACAGTTACCGTTATTAATACATACACACACACACCCTCACTACATTGAAATATTTTATCCATTTGTATGTTCGATATGACAAACCCCTCAAAGTTGACACATTTACATGAAGGAATATAATCGAGGATATGCAATCATACACAAAAAATACTCGTTGCCGTCGTTGTCGATGTACCTTTTTGACAACAAGATGAAAAAAGGATGTCTTTACTTAAAAAATTAGTATGTGGAATTTAGATGTGAGGATTTTTTTATTTATTTTTTTTTTTTTTGCAATTTTTACTCGGTTTCTATCCCAATACTTTTGTATACAGTTAAATTGTGTCTGTCAGTTTGCATGTGTCAATTCAAAATGTTGTTGACGATTTACTTGTATTTTCATAGAATTTATTTAACTTTAATATTTTATCATCGATAGTTTATTCTTTAACTTATTGAATAAAAATAATTTAAACATTTTTTTTTTGGCACTGTGTGTTGCATCCTATGTTAATTCTCTACGACTTTTAGAACATGTTTTTGGAGCTCATGATTCTTTCAAATGGTGTCCTTTAAATTTTAATAAGGTCGAACTGATAGTTCGTTATTAATTTTTGTGTGCTATAGTGATATACTTTTTCCACTGTGCTACGCTTGTTAACAAGTTAAGGAAAGAATCTTTTTTTTTTTTTTTTATTATTAATTCTTTATTTACAATCTATCCGGAGATAATAAGCAAATTTGTTAAACTTATGGTACATCACAGGGCTATGTAACTCCAATGAGATACATAACATAATATAATAATATATATTTTAATTATGTTTAATATACAAAGTTAATTGACAAAGATTTATAAAAATAAAAGTATGGTCTAAAATAAAAGTATGTCTAATAACGATATTGCCACTGGATTAATATGATTGCTAAGCCTTTCCAGATACCTCGTGCTGGAAATTCTCATTTCCTCTTGAATTGTTGGCATTGATAGATCTCTTCTAATGGCCTTGTTTGTTACAAACCATGGTGCATTAGTAATCAGCCTGAGTGTTTTGGATTGATATCTTTCAAGTATATCAATATTTGATCTACTAGCAGTACCCCACAGTTGTATACCATAAGTCCACACTGGTTTAAGTATGATTTTGTAAATTCTTAACTTGTTGTTTAAATCTAGTTGAGAATTTGGGCCTATAAGCCAATAAAGTCTTTTTGTCTTAATTTTTAGTTGATCAAATTTACTCTTAATGTGATGTTTCCAAGTAAGACGCCTATCAAGAACAATACCTAGATATTTCACCTTTTCACTTTTTGGAATTGTATGACCATTTATGGAAACTGGAGGACAATCTTTTTTTCTAAGTGTAAAAGTAGTGTGTTGTGATTTATCACAATTGACTTTAATATTCCATTTATTTAACCATTGATCAAGTTCGTTAAGTTCGTTTTGTACGAATGAAGAAGCTTCATCTGGAGAATCACTTGTCGCAATAATTGCTGTGTCATCAGCGTATGTGGCTACCATAACATTTTCAAGTGTTGGCATATCTGCCGTGTAAATAGTATATAAAATAGGACCTAACACACTGCCCTGTGGTATGCCAGCATTTATTCCATAGAGTTGGGAACATTCCTCGTTTATTTTTACATAAAAATGTCTGTCAGATAAATAACTTTTAAAAAATAGATAATAAGGTGCAGGTAGAAATTTTTTGATTTTGTAGAGAAGCCCCTCATGCCAAACTCTGTCAAAAGCTTGTTGTATATCGAGAAATACTGCAGAACAGTATCTTTTTTTCTCCAAAGCATCAGTTATAACATTGACGATTCTGTGAATCTGTTCAGGGGTGCCGTGTCTGTGCCTGAAACCAAATTGATGTTCAGGAATTATATTCATATTTTCCAATACTGGGGATAGTCTTCTCAAAAAAATTTTCTCAAATATTTTAGAGAAAACGACAAGCAAGCTTATTGGTCTAAATGACGTTAGATGATTTTCTGGTTTGTTAGGTTTCTGTATCATAATGATCTCAGCGCATTTCCACTGTGATGGAAAATGGTTAAGCCGCAAAATCGAATTAAAGATTAGGGTTAAAAATACCACGCATTTATGCGTTAACTTACTAGCAACATTTGCATTAATGAGGTCATATCCTGGAGATTTCTTTTTGTTGAGCATTTTTATCTCGTTTTTGACTTCATTCGGTGTGAAAAGTTTTATAGGTAGATCCATTTGTAAAGGACAATTTAAAAAATCCGAAATTTCCTCTTGTTGGGTTATTGAAGTAAAAGAAAATGGTACGAATGTGTTTTTTAAATGAGTCGCAAACGCCTCTGCGGTATCTTTATCAGTTCTACACCATGAACCATCTGTTTTTTTCAAAAGAATATTTCTTTTGGTTGATCTTTTGAGAAACTTTGTAGCTTTCCACAGAAGGTGCTCATCATATCTTGAATTATTTATTTCCTCGATGAATTGAGATGTTTTAGCGTTTTTATGTTCAATTAGCAAATTTTTTAGATCTTTGGAAGCTTTATTAAATAAACGTTTATCATATACATTTCTGCTTATCTGCCACCTTTTTCGTAATCTTCTTTTCTCCCTTATCAGTTGTCGAATTTCGAAAGATATGTCAAAGTTTGAAAAGTTATGTTGTGTTGTTTCGTCAAGTACTGGCGTTGAAACATAGGCTGCGTTATGTATTTCATTTGTAAAGTTTTCAACTGCTTCATCTAGTTCGATATCGGTTTTAAGACTAATATTCAAGTTTATATTACTGTCTAAGTATTGCTGAAACATTTGAATATTTGTGTTTGCCGACAAAACGTGATACTTAGGAGCTTTCAAGTGCACTGAAATGTTGAAATTTACCAGGACTGGGGTGTGATCTGAACTTAGTTCATTACTACTTCTTACTTCCAGCTTTTGTCTAGGAATGCCATTGTAAACAATGAAGTCCAATAAATCTGGAATTTTACGTGGGTCACTGGGCCAGTGCGTTGGCGATCCAGTGGATAAGACTGAATAGTTTTTCTTCGTCAAACATTTAAAAAGTTCGGTTCCTTTGGGATTTACAAGCCTGGAACCCCACCACGGATGTTTGGCGTTATAGTCACCACCAACAAGGAAGCGTACGCCGAGTGTGCTGAAAAAATCTTCGTAATCTTGACACTTAACGGTGTGTCGGGGAGGAAAATAAATCGAGGACAAAATTAAGTCACCATCATTACATTTAAGTTTTATACATGTCGCTTGAAGACAATTTTGTTGAAATCCATTTAGAGTATCATATTTTATTGTTGATTTTATTAAAATGCCTGAACCTGCGTGGGCTTTATTATCTGGATGGTTAGTATGTATGAAGTCAAAACCATCTATTTTGAAGAAACTACGGCTGGTGAAGTGAGTCTCTGAGATTAAAAGTATATCAATATAATTTGTTTTAAGGAATAATTCAATTTCTCTGGTATGATTGGTAATGCCGTTTGCATTCCATAGTGCTAAACGTAAATTTAAACGCATAGTTTTGTAATTATTAGTTGCATCATACTTAAAAGTTTATTCGTTAATTCATTCTGTTTTTCCATAAATGTTTCTAAGGTTTTAAGTATGTTTTGCTCCTGATGGTTATTGTTATTTCTAACTGTTTGGGCATATGAAAACTGATTATTTTCAAAACGATTGTTTGAGGAATTATTAGAATTATTATTATTAAAAGACGGAAAGTTTTCCGCATTGAACTCATAGTTTGTTCCGGAAATATTCGAATTTTGTCTATGAAAATTATACTTTCTTTTCCAGAGATCTCTATAAATACGACATCCTTTATAGTTTGCGGTGTGATGTTGGAGACAATTAGCACATTTTGGTGGTGTGTTTCGGGTTTAGGGCAATTGTCAGTAGGGTGATTTAAACCACATTTTACACAGTTAAAAGATTTTCTACAATAAGTTTTCGAGTGTCCAAACTCTTGACATCTAAAACACTGAATAATTTCCTTTGTCTTCAAAGGGGGTTCAATTTTAACAATTGCATTGCAAAGATGTTTTATTTCATAAATTCTTTTGTTGTTTTGATTTGGCTCCAAATCAATGAAAAACATAGCCATGGGCACTTTAGTTACTCTGCTTTTTATATTCATTATATTTCGAACTTGATGTCCGAGGCTTTGAATTTCATCCTTAATTGCAGATATAGGCGTTGAAAAATGTAGGTTTTTGACAACCACTCTATATGCCCTTTCTTGTTTAAGTTGGTATGTGTGAAATTTTATTTTTTTGTCATCCATATATTTAACTAATACCCTGTATGAATTAGTATCTTTAATCATCAGTCTTACCTGACCATCCCGCATAGATTTATAAGAAAAATTATCAGTATTAACTATTTTCGAGAAGTTATTTATCATTTTCCTAATATCAGAGACATTTGGAATTATAATTGGTGGTGGTTTAATCTCATTAGCATTTACGTTATTATTTTCATTATCATCTCTATCATAATGATCATTCTCATTATCATCATTATCTTGATCGAGGACTGCAAAAGAGTTGTTGCTAGTATTAGGCAAATAATTGTTATTGCTAGAACTTGATATATCATTGTTGTTGCTAGTACTTAGAAGATCAATATGCTTTGAACTTTTGTTTTTATGTTTGAATATTTCTGGTGACTTTGTTAGTCGTCGTTTTGGTGGGTTTTTTGCTGATACTGTCTGCCAGGTCGCGGCATCATCATCAGTCACTTCGCTGCCACTATCCATTCTGCTAAAAGCAGAGGATTAGTAAGCAAATCTTAATCCCTTTGTTTTTACTTTTTAAAACAAGTAAAAAAATTTGTTGTTAGTTTTAACACAAATATTGTATTGTATTTTTTTATACAATAACAAAAGTTATTGATTTTAATTTGCGCAAAATTAGAGAAATGGAACACAATATACGTCTGCACTTTGTCACTGCTTGAGCAAAACTCAAGGAAAGAATCTAAAATCGTTATTATATGTTCATCAAACATAGTGGACTAGACTTTAGACTGTCATGGCTTCTAAGAATACTCTTTTTAGGATCATCTTCAGATCTTGCCTTAATTGTCACAGCTACCATAGGGAGATATACGGTTCCGAAACTGGCCAAACACCAGGACTAAATTTGAAAAGCGTCTTACAACAACTCAAGTCCTTATTTTGGAAATTAAATATATTATCCGACAAAGCACATCTACTGGAGAAAAGATTTGACTAACCGAATAACTGTTCAATCTCGGAAATTATGTTCATAAACTTCAGTGAGGAACAAAGTCGTTACCTCGTTTTGTACTACACAATTACATAAATTTATATTTAATATTATTAATTTTGACCCATCAAAAAATAAACTCGATTTGGTAAGCAGTAACTATTTTTGTATGCTTCCCAAAAAGCGCTTACTGTCTTTTATACAATGAAGCAATTGGGAAGGCCTTTTGCTTTGCTTCCCAGAATGCATTCCGTGTATGCTTATCAACTACAGTAGGGGTATCAAACTCTACACACAGAAAATAAATGTGTTGGAATTGCATTGAAACAAAGCAGATTATTCAATAATTTTAATTGTAAGTACTTAAAATTCATCATCCGAATAATTAAACTATATTGTGAACAGAAAATATATGAAATTACCCAAAATGTTTTTTATAAATACTGATCAAATATATTTATTTTTAGTTTTTTTTTACTAATTAATAATCATATAATTACAAATTTTATAATATTACCCAAACCGAACACTAGCTATTATGACTTTCGGTGCATTGTAGCGAAAACAGACCAGTGCCTCTGGTGGGAATCGAACCCACGACCCCCGCACCTTAGCGCACAAAAAAAAAATATTATCTCCTACATTAATACTTTTATTATCAACAACTTATCGGAGATTTTGTCATATGATTAAAATATTAGCAGCTGAAATCGAATAGTAGTTTTGCCTTAAAGAGAACAATCACTCTATCTAAAATATTCGTTTTCCTAATAAATTTTAAAATAATATAAATTGTTTTTATAGTTTTGACAACGAACTCTATTAAAAAATTGAGATTAGCAACCGAATATTTGTTGTACCTACACTACAAATCTATTTTTGGACACATATATTTAATTTTGAAACTAAAAAATATTCAAGGTTGAAATCTGAAAAAAAAACATATTTAAATTGTGTTTAGACTACAGGCAAAGTAATTGCCTCACAAAAGGGAGGACGCCGGTTCGAACACAGTTCGGTATAAGACGAAATAATTTCAAACGAAATAAACGAAAAATATTCAATTGTTACAATAAAAATACAAAATTTTTTAATAAATGTCGGTTGTTACAATAGTATTAAAACTTAATAATTGCTAGTACGTAGAGCTATAAAAATTCGATTGGGAAAATTTCGGTTTGCAACAAAAAAACGTTTTTCTGTGTGTATTGACTCGTTGAAGCATCGCCCGAATGTGGGTTGTGTAACTATGTTCTATATGAAGTTTTCTTCTGAGATGAGCTAACTTATCCCAAAGATACCAGCTTGTCAAGTATATCTCATTCGTTAATTGCCTATAGTCCAGCACATCGCCCAGCTAATTACAGAGAGAATTCGTTTTTCAGTCGCAGTAGTCGTTTGTGACATCGTCTTTTTGCGAAGGTTTTTCGTGTAGTATACAGTGTAAAAAAAATTTAGACAAATGTCCACAAACACTACTCCACTTGTCATCGTCCCCATAACCTATTTTCATGAAAACAACACACAGAGAACAATTTTGCCAACTAAAATTCGGTTACTACGACTGAAATAGGTTGGTACAACTGAGCATTGATTTTCATTTAATACATCGGAATTTTAGTTGCAGGACCTAAACTATTCAGATATCACATTTAACTATGATTGCACTAACCGAATTTATTTAAAGCCCGGTGTTTCCCGGGTCAACTGTGATTTTTTAATGCATAAAAAATGTTAAGCTGGGAAATAGACGACTTAATTCAGTTGTGTTTTGCAGAATCTGTTAGGATTTCAACGTTAAACTTGAAATTAAAAATTCTATTTGAAATTTATGAAATAAGGTTACAAAACTAAAAATGATTTTCTCTTTAAAGATGTTGAATACAAAATGATGCTTTCAGTAGCAATTCACGACTATAAATCAATGTGCTTTATCAATAAAGATGTCTCATATTGATTCTAGTGCATGGTTTCGAAAAAGCTTATCCTTAAAGATTTTTTTTTTTTTTTTAATGGACTTGTTATTGCCAAAAACGGTAATTAAAAATAAAATTAAAAAAAAAAAATTGAATCATAAAGATATTGCGAAAAAATCAGTAGGTATATTTACGGGGGAAAAAATTTCTTAAAAGCGAAATGGTTTTTCCAAAAATGTTTTGATTGGATTTAATGTTTTCGAATTAAAAAAATAAGCTTTATTAAAAATAGTGAAATTTTTTGATTTTGACGTTTCTGTTCAAAAGTCGGGCTATGATAATGAAACTTTTACCGAGGCTCCGTTAAGACTTTCTTAGAATTTTGTATTTGAAAAAACGAAAAAAGTTTAAAAGGCTGAAAAATGCTAATTTTACATTTTGAGGTCCGAGGATTATTCAAGCCAAATTTGAGAAAAATCCGTTGAGAATTGCAAATTTGTATAAAAAAACAAACAAACAGAAAATGAGTTTTATATATAGAAGATCCAATTTTCAATTTGGTTAGGAATTTATTTTTCTGTATGAACTGTAGTGCATTAATAGGGGGCAGCCCCTGAGTGTTGGTTCAGAGTAAAAAAAAAAAATTATCAAATCCTTATTCTTGCTTTCTTTCAAAAGGCAAATCCATTAGTATCATAAAAACGCTAATATATCTAGGAGTCATTCTTAATAGAAAATTATGCTGGAAACAACACATCAAGAACAGGATCACTAAGACCCACTTAAGAAAGTGTAGTATTGAGCCATTTGAGACAATACAGAGATTCCCTATGGGAATGAGGAGTCAATTGACCTTAAAGTGACTGGTTAAAGAAGGACTTATCACAGGCTGGTATAATTTAATACTGAAGTGGGTTAATCAGTGTCAATTGTCCTAAAATTACCAATCCTGTGACTGGTAAAGGGAGGACATACCACATAACCAGAATGCTTATTAACAAGAAAAAGCCAGTTGGCCAGAATTTTACCTATTGGAAGCTGTTTAGTTTTCGCTTATTTTATACGACATGGTCCTTTTGCGACAGTCTTGTGGTATGCCCATCTTTGGTTAGTCCTGTGGCATACCACTATGTGGTTTAAAGCAGGACAAATGACCCCCTCCTATGACAAGCCAATGTTATAGTTGCCGGTTGTTTACATAGTGTAGGGTTTAGCAGAGGACCGGCCTCTGGCACCGGGGACCGATCCCATTCACCATAGGGTATAGTCTAGATTGATTGCATTTGAGAATTGGTATTGTTGTAGTATTAAAATTTATGATAAAACTCTTCACATTTTGAGATTATAGGGTGAAATACTTTAAATATTTTTAAAAAGTATTTTTATTTGTTCGAATAATTTTTGATCGTTCGATCAAAAATTCTTTTGATTGTTCAAAAATTATTTGATCGTTTAGGCGAAAAAAATAAAAACCCCAATAAATGTCAACTGTATTCATTACACAAGTCCCGAGCATAGAATACTGACTGAAAATGAACAATCCAGTCATTCACTTCTATATGGAAATTCGAAAATCAATGGAAGGACTGGTTTGGCTTCAATATATTAGAAATCGCTTTAACTTACCGGTCCATAATACAGCCTTTCAGGTAAATAATGAAGTATCAGAATATTTAGAGACTTTGAAGTAAGATCCGCTACTATCCTCTAGCCCAAGGGGAGAGTTAATAACTTCTCAACCAGGGGTAGTATTATGGTGGGTTCCAAGGCATTGTTACATCACAGTAAACGGGTTGGCTGACCAAATAGCCAGAGAAGATTCTTTTCCGAACCCAGTCAACTTGGAGAACATGAAATTATTTTTTTTTAAGATCTGAACTACTTAAATGGACTGCTATTGCTCAACTTTACTTCCGATAACCCTTTTTTTATTTAACCTAACATACAAAATAATTAATCCCCGCCCCTTAATGCCCTCCACAAAAAGTAAAAACACAATACATTTTGATCTTAGGTCTATTTTCGATTGCATTCCAAACTACATCAAAATCATGAAGTATAACTTTTAGACCCACTTGATTTCTAATTTTCTACTATCAAATCACGTCTATACATGCACATTTGTCTTTAATTATTGTCGTTTACTTATTTTCAAAAGCAAATAGACTTGTATACGAAAACCACTACAGTGATTAGCAATTATATGCTGTTAAAAGTTGTCACCATTATTTGAAGGTATTTGCAGTTGTCGTAGTAAAGGGTGGTTTTTATACAGGTACACAACTTTAAGTTGGCAACACTTTTTTAACAGGCGGCCATTTTGTCAGCTGTCAAGTGAATTATGTCTATTTGACATTTTAACATGAATAGACGCCTGAACAATGCTTCCAAATTATTTTGAAAATCGTGGTTCTGTTCGAAATACGTATCGCTCACTACGTCCATTCTGCAATAAACATAATCGTCCATCAGAGCAATTAATTCGATTAACTAAAACTAAAGCTGCCATATTTGGAGTGATGAAAATCCTCAAACTGACTGTTTGGTGTGCTTTATGGGCTGGTGGAATCATTGGTCCGTACTTCTTTGAAAACGATGCTGGTCAGAACGTTGCAGTCAATGGTGACCGCTATAGAGCCATGATTACTAACTTTTTCGGTCATCAATTGAACAACCATGATGTGCAGGAGCTGTGGTTTCAACATGTCGCACAGCTCGTGCCACAATTGATTTATTGAAGGAAACGTTTGGCAACCGCATAGTTTCACGTTTCGGATCCGTGAATAGGCCTACAACATATATGATAGTTATGTGATATGTGAAGTCGCTAGTCTACTCCGATAAGCCCAAAACGATTGACCACTTGTAAGACAACATTCGCCGCGTTATTGCCAAAATACGGCCACAAGTGTTGGAAAAAGTCATCGAAAATTGGACCTCCAGATTAGACTAGCCAGCGGTTGCGGTCATATGCCAGAAGTCTTATTTAAATTATAATGCCAAAGGATTATCTTTGGAATAAAGTAAATTTTATGTCAATTTAAAAAATTAATTTTTGCTTTATTCCATTTCAAAGTTCTATACCTCGATTAAAAACACCCTTTAGTAGTTTTAGTAGAGAAATAACGTAGCAACAATTTTTGTTTTAGTGGTTGTTGTCGAAGTCGTTGTATTTCCTATAAATCTAACATTTATTAGTTAGGATTTTTGTTTTAAATGTTTGAGAATACAGTCAAAGAACAATGTTAGTTGATACAAATACAGAAATATTTTCAATAAATACAAAATTCAATTATAAAGTTTAGGAGGAATCAATTTTCCGTAGATTTACGCTTTGATGTTTATAAATGTCCAGGTATAGGATAAAGAAAATCTGATATGTGAATGAGGGTTAGAATGGTTCGAAAAGTGTTCTTCATTTAGCGAATTAAAGAACTTAACGTGGCAAGCAAAATGAGGTTCCAGGAGCTGATATATGGGGCAAAATGTTATACACTGCGTTGCATAACAATCATTACAAATCCTTTTTGCTATATTTTCTAATACTGTAGAAATTAATAATTATATGAACTTATAAATGTTTAGAAGAGAATGATAACTGATATCTTATTGTGTAAGATTTAAGAGATTTCTTAATTGGTTTAAGAGAAAAAGTGTGTAATAACACTTTGTTAGTGTTTCATAACTATAACTACATATAACGGTAAACAAAGAAGAATAGAAATTAAAGAAAAATTAAGGATTTTTTTTTTTTTGTTTTTTTTATGCAGTTTTAATCAATTTTCAATAAAATGCCGCGTGGTTCATATCTAAGTGATTTTGAAAAAGAGCAAATTTCAGCCTATCTAAAAAGTGTATTAAGTGTCTGGAAATTGGTAGAAAAACAAACCGTTCACACGTGATTATCACGAATTTTGCAAATAATCCGAGTGCCTGTCGTAAAACTAAAACAGGCGGCCAAAAAACAAAAAAGGTTTTTGATCGGGAGCGGCGTAAAATAATCAACCGTGAACCCCACTCATTGAAGAGTCTCAAACAGATAATCGACGAATGTAAGGTAAATGTGTAAAAATCAACCTTAAAGGATTCCCTCTTAAAGGATTCCCAGTGAATTTCTCGCCAAAGCTGATGTCAGTGCCAAGGTTAGTACCCCGCCACAAAACTGCTCGACTTGGACTCGCTTATTTTCAAGCCAACTGGAGAAAAGTCAGTAAATAATCGCTGTTGTTGGTAGGACTGTTTAAACACAAATTTTTTTTAAAGGTGATTTTTTCTCATGAGCAAAAGTTCAATCTAGATGATCCAGATGGTGTTACTATTGGAGAGACCTACGTAATGAACCACGATATTTCTACAAAAGAAAAGTCTGAGTACATTACAGTATTAGAAGCGAAATTGATGCAATTTGTTGAAAAAAGTAACGAAGAAGAATTAATTTTTCAACCAGACAATGCCTCAGTACATGTTAATCCTCAGATAGTGGAATGGCTTTCATCAAAAAAAATAAGAGTATTGGAGTGGCCCGAATGTTCTCCGGACCAAAAGCCTACTAATAATATTTGGGGAGTATTAACCCTCTGAGCATGTTCTCTGCAAATGTCCGAGGCTCTCCGACAGGAGGGTGCGTTATTTTGGTGGTCGAATAGTGACGCCATCGGACGTTTGGAACTGTTCACCTGGTAGGATAATTGGCTTCGTAGGGAGCCTGAACCTATAGGGTGTATTCGCTGGCAGCACAAAATACCAATTTCTGGTCGCGGTGCATAGTGCCACTATAATCTAATCTAATCTAACCCTTCGAGGTTACGCAGAAAACCGTCAATATGAAAGCGTTTTTCCTCTAAAAGAAGCAGTTATGGATGCGTGGAGATCTATAGCTGCAGAATTTCGAATAAATCTGGCAGACAGTATGTCTGATCGAATTTTCGAGTTGATTCAAAAAAAAGGAGGTCTCACGCATTATTAAAACGACTGCTTTAAAATATTTTTCTTAAAATTTTGTAAATTTTGATTTGTTAATTCAAGCGAATTTATAGTTATGACACACTAATTGATTTTGTTATTCCGTTTTAAATGGTAAAACAAAAACTAAATTAATTATTTTTTTGTTAAATATTATTAATTTTCCATTGTTTTTACATTTATGACGGTTAAAACACTTCTACTTGTTATTAATTTAGTAAAATTATTGTGTAATTATAGTTTTGCAACGCAGTGTAGTACAAATTATTACTATTACACAAAAAATTTAAAGTCACTTAAGCGAAAAATGATTCGTGTATAACAAAACTTTCAATTTCTGACTTATTATAGAAAAGGAAAACGTCACTTTTACATAGTGTCGTCCTAGCAAGGACTATTTTACACGTTTTAGACACCCTTTGACGTGTTATATGATATGTCTATAGATTCAGGTAAATTAAAAACAAAAAAATGTACTGGGCGTTAGTAAAACTACATCACACAATAATATTGTTTGTGCATATTGGCTGGCTAACAGCAAAGTTATATTTTTTGCATGTGTGTTTTTTGAACTCCTGAACCAATTGGCCTTTGTATGGCGTCATACCAAGGTCTTTATGCAAAATTCGTCTCAATGATGTCTCCGAAATGTTCAATTGTTGAGAACGACGGTGAATTGATGTTGATGGCGCTTCACGCACACTTTCTGCCACAGCAGCAATATTCTCGGGTGTACGCACTGTTTTCTGGCTTTTCACGCTTTTGTTTATCGATGAGAATGCCAGTTTCTTTCACTTTTTTTACAATACAACGAACATACGTACCATATTCGTTCAGCGGAAGGATAAAACTAATTATCTGTCAAATCAGATATGAGCTAAGTGTTACCATTCACGAAATAAGCACTAGTTGAAAAAAAAAACGTTAGATGGCGGACCCTTTACAAAAGAAAAAATAAATAAAACAAGAGAACACACTAACTACCGAAACAAAATCTTGTGCAAGTACAGTAATATACCCTTGGTTGATCAGTCACGGGTTAGGCCCTTCGATGTCCGTTAGCTCTTATATTTAAGAAGACTCAATTAGTATATAAAATTTATAATACAATTTATAATAAAATTTAAATTTAACTAAAATGTTGGTCTTTTGATTCTTCATTCCCCGTATGGATTTTACAAACTATTACTATTATCACTAACATTATTTTCCCAGTGTATTGTTTCTGTGTTTAAGTAAATGCTACGTAAGTTTATTAAAAGTTTTTCCCGTAAAAAACTTTTTTTCTTTTTTTTTTTTTAGGTTGTGCAGCAAAATCTTAATTAAATTTAATTGTTAATTGTCGTTGTTGTCGTCTATGTCGTTTTTATCGCTCCAGTCTTCTATGTCGTCGTCATTGTCGAATATCTTTCTTGTGCCAATAGTTTTTGATTGCATTTAAACAAAGCCAAACTTAACTAAACATTTATATTTTGTATTATTTATTTTTCTTTAGAATACGTGGATAAAATTTTCTAATTTTACCCAAAAAGAGAAAACCTATAGATTATCAATTTATTTAAGTCGTTAAGAAAGTTTATGCTTTAAATTACGTACAAGGATAATGATAAAAATGAAAAAAGGATTGCAATATAAGAGTTTATAAATAAAATTTTAACCCTATAACTGATGAAAAAAAAATAGCTAATAAGAAAGCGAAGAGAAAAATTGAGTTTAAGCGAGAAGACAGTGTCATTTAACTACACAGTGAGAATTTTCTTGGACTTGTTTTAAAGAAAATTTCTACTAAACCAAAGAAGCTTTCTTCACAAAGTGAATGAAAAATTTCCTAAACTTTATGAAAAAGCTACATAATCTTTATAAGACTATTTTTAATGAAACTTGTAAATAGGCATATGAAATTTGTAATAAATGAAATGAAATTTTCACGAAATTTTATCCATTGCCAAAATTATTTGATATCATGTAGATAATCGTCTCAGTGTAAAGAAAGTTCTGTCAATTCAAGTGTTCTTTGAATTTTACTGTGATATTCAGCAATCGGATTTAATTATTTCTTGACCTGTATATTATTGAAGTTAAAACCTCATTTGCCTTTTTAAAATTCCTATCCTAAATGAAATTTCTCTAAATCTTTACTACCTTCCCACTCATGTCATTAATATTGTAATGATAAAACTTAATGTGGTGTTCATTTGAAATTTTCTAAACAATTGTAACAAATTATTACCTACCAAATACAACTTCTAAAACTTATTAATAAACAAATGGATACTACGTGCTTGTTCTGTAAGTTTAATAACAATTTTATGCAATAATCTTTATAATCTGAGTCACATATTGTTAAAAGTTTAATTGCAAAAGTCCAAAAAAAAAAAAAAAAAAAATGATAGAGATAATTAGAATTCTAAACAATGTCTAGAGATTTAATATTAACAATTAAATAAATACTCAAATCACTACAAAATAATCTTAATAATACAACTGACTCGTAACATTATAAAGGATATAATTGTCAGTTAATTAAAATTCAAATATAATCTTTTAAAAATACATAAAATTAGTTTTACTTGAAATTAAAAAAAAGATAATGACAAATGGTAAGAAAATTTTGTAATTGTTTGAAGTGTTTTTATATGTGAGACGTTCCAAAAAAAATCGATATGATTTTAGTCGTTTTTGAAATGGATGTGTTTGGATTTCATTAAAGTGTTATATTGCTTGGAATGAAACTATTCATTCCCTCCAAGCAAATTTCGGCTAAACCAAAGGATAAATGTTGGTTTAATCAGACTTGCAGAGACGGAGTCAGATCCAGAGAGGAAGCGTTCAAAAATTGGCGGGACAACTGTAATGCCAATACTGATCTGCTACGCAAACGTGCGAGAAGTGAGTGTTCCAAAGTAATTAGGCGTGAAAATTTTCTTTACGAACAACGTCTTCGTACAAAAGTTCTTTCTGCTCCTCATTTGTTAAAAGAATAAAGGATAATGCTAATTCAACTATTCCAACTCTTAAAGGGATGACCAAATCTTCACTGACCCGGTTGATAAGGCCAACCTCTTGGCTGGCATGTTTGCAAGAAATTCATTCTTGCCGGATGGCGATCAACCACTGCCCGAACTAGAAAGAGTACCGTGTACTATGCCTATGATATTCTTCCGAACTCGAGCAGTTAAAAGGGTTCTTGCAGACCTCAACGTAAATAAGTCACCGGGGCCGGATGGCATACCAGCACTGGTGCTGAAGCAGTGCTCTTCGACGCTTGCTCGTCCATTTTCTAACCTTTTTAGTACTTCGTATCATATGGGAATTTTTCCTTCGTGCTGGAAGGTTGCTAATGTCCAGCCAATCCCTAAAAAGGGTGCGGCAAATAACCCTGAAAACTACCGCCCAATCGCAATTTGCTCTGCGCTCTCGAAGGTGATGGAGAGCATGATTAATTACCATCTTGTGAATTATCTAGAGTCGAACTCACTTATTAGTGACCATCAGTATGGTTTTCGTAGAAATCGCTCTACTGGTGACCTGTTGGCTCTTCTTTCGGAGCGTTGGAGTCGGTCAATCCACCGTTTTGGTGAGAGTAAGGTGGTTGCTCTGGATATTTCCAAACCGTTCGACCGTGTGTGGCATGGTGCGCTTATATTGCTTTTGGTGTCGGTAACGACTTCGCTCGCTTTGTTTCGAGCTTTCTCAGAGATCGCACTATACGCGTTGTTATAGATGGGGTCTCATCCGACGAGTTTCAGCTAAATTCAGGGGTACCTCAGGGTTCCGTTCTTTCTCCTTCCCTATTTCTCATTTTTCTAAATGACCTTCTTGTTCAAACTTTCAACCCTATTTACTCTTTTGCAGATGATAGCAACATTTGTCATTCATTTTCCTTCAATCGTAGGCCAAGCCTTGAGGAGATTGGGGGCAAAAGGCAAAATATGAATGATACACTCAATTATGATCTTTCTACAATCTCTGAGTGGGGTCGTGCGAATTTGGTAGAATTTAATGCGCAAAAGACCCAATGTTGTATGTTAACCCATAGGTCCGTGGATTTAACGCTGTCACCTGTTCAATTGGGTGGTATTAATATTGAAGAATCGGATACTCTTGATGTTCTGGGCATGAGGATTCAGTCTGATGTCCGTTGGAATAAGCACGTTTTCCAGGTGTCGAAAGAAGCATTCAAGTGTCTCGGTTTCCTGCGACGGTGTAAGAAGTACTACACTCCTTCCGATTTACTTAATATTTATACCACCTATATCTGACCGAAAATGGAATACAACTCCCATATATGGGCAGGGGCTTCAAAGTCTATTTTGGAGCTTCTGGACCGTGTGGAAAGGAGGGCGTCGGCGCTCATCAATGACGAGAGGGTATCAAGCTCTATTGACTCATTGGAGCATCGTCGGAATGTGGGTTGTGTAACATTGTTCTATCGATATTACCATGGAAATTGTTCTGCTGAGATAAGTGAACTTATCCCCAGGGCCCGTATTTTCATTCGAAACACTCTCTTATCTAGCAGAGCTGATCCGTTTGTAGTCGATTGTCCAGTGAACCGCACAACGCATTACAGGGAAAATTCGTTCATCAGCCGTACTAGCCGTATGTGGAATAAACTCCCAGCGAAGGTCTTCCATGTCACTTACAATGTAGCGAAATTCAAATCAAATATTCACAAACACTACTACCTCTTTCCTCCTCCCCATAGCCTAATTTCCTGATATCAACACAATGCATTGCATTATAGGGGGCATCCCCTGAGTGTTGGAGCACATCGGCATTCAATATTCCTATTATATATGTGCTGAATCAGACTTGGGCGACGTCAATTACATTTCAAAATCATTCACTTGTGAAATTTTTCTATATCAATAATAATTTCAAACCTACGGTCACAATTGCGGGCTTAAACGCTTTCTTGGAAAATTTTAAATTTTGTCAACTCCAGACTTGGGACATAATGCCAATATTTGTGTATTTAATTACAGGCCAATTACTTGTTTACGTCAAATTACATGTAATTGGGTGTAATTGAGTAATTTGCCTGTAATTAAATACAGAGATATTGTTACTAATCCACTCATGTTTTGTATTAAAAATTTCACAAATTTTCAAAAGAAGCGTTTAAGCCCACAAGTTTGACCGTAGGTGGGAAATTATTAATGATATGGAAAAATTTCACAAGTGAATAATGGTAAAATGTAATTCGCGTCGCCCAAATCTGTGCTGTATAAAGTTTTTTGAAATTCGGTGTGCGCGGTTTGGTAAAATTCCGAATATGGCGAAAAAGGGGATTTTTGAATTTTTAATAGTTCTGAATTCAAATTCGAATTCAAAGCTCCAAAGACTATGGGTATTGAGGTTTACAAAATTTTAAATTCGTGTGTACTAAACAAAATTGAAAATACTATTTTCTATTTGCAATACTTATATATAATTATAATCTCAAGCCTGACAATTTAAAATGAAATGAAATTTTATAAGATCAACAATAGAAACAAAATTCTCAAACCAAACATACACGTACAATGCAATGCAAAATCTAGTAAGAAAACAATCAACTAGAATATGTTGTGTTTAAATATTAGTATACATGCCGGATACTCAATTCATTCCCAGTAATGGTAACATTAGCATTTGGACTGGCCACCCTGCCACAATAAAAGCTTTAAGATTTAAAGCTCTTGGCTAAACTTGTAACTCATGTTACAATCAATTAATATCACAGATTTTCTATAGTTGGTTGATATGTATATATAAATACCTGATCAAACCCTTGACTTCAATGTGGGTGGTGGATTAGAATGATTAGGTCGAAAGTGCGATATTCCCTCTAGCGCTGATCTCCAAAAGATTTTTTTTGATATTCTCTTACATTTATTAATAATTACTGTTTTATGTTTGTAACAGTAATATTTAATTATGATCTCAAACCTGACAATTCTAAACAAAATTCAAAATGGTAAATAATATGAGAATTTCTAACTAAAATCTAAATATTTCTTGGTCTCATTGAGAACCCATCCATAAAGATATGTTGTACAAGACAAAATGATTATTCACCACAAATAAGAATAAGATCATTAAGGAAAATCAAAGATGTAGTTTTTGAAATAATCGCGAAAAAATAGGTTTTTGCATTTTTGCAAGCTTTCTCCAAAGAGACTGTATGATTTTCTCACAAGTAGAGGATCCAATCTTTTACATAATATAAGATTTGTGAAAAGCAGATAAAAAGTTACATCAGTCTAAACATGCCAAGTAAAACTATTTTGACAAACTTATATATTACACAGTGCAGCATTTTTAAGGTCATCGTTTGGTTCCTCCTTCATACCCGTTTTTTTTTTGAAGTGTATATCGAAACTAAAAAAAATCCGCAAAGGACTTGGCCAGATTACATCGAAATTTTTTTTTTTTGGACACCCTAAGTTTTTGCACCCAAACATGATTTTTTTAAAAAAGGAAAATTTTTATGGAATCCATATATCATAAACCGTTCGGAATTTTGTTTTTATGTCTTTGGCAAAGTTGTAGATCCAAACCAAAGCAAAAAAATTCTCATATGGACCGACCCAAAAAAATTGCATCCACTGCATCAAAATTGCAAAAAATTGGGAAAAAATGCTATTTTTTTATGATTTTTTCATGATTTTGTCCTGAAATGGCTTAAATACTGGGAATTTAAGAAATCTTTCTTCAGCTAAATTATATCTAACAACAATATAAACAACTCTCTAGTACATGTCATCTTAATACGAACATTCCTTAACCCTAGAAAGCACATCTTTTTGCTCACACTTATTTTGCATAGCCAATGTTTGTCGTTTCGACAAAGAAAGACTATATAGGTTAATGCCGTTTTTGTTGTTACTTGTTTTCAAATTTACTATTTAAACATTTTGTTGTTGTAATGCTGATATGTTTTTGAAAAAATGAATATATTTATTTTATTAATAAAAAGTAATTATTTTATAACGCAATTAACAATTTCATAATTTTTTTTTTATTTTTTGTTTAAGTTTTTTTGTTTACAAATGCAAAACATGTGTATTATTAACTGCCGATGATTTTATTCTGCTACGATTTTACCCGAAAAAAGTATAGTAACTTCTGGTAAAATGAGAAACACAATTACTTTCTTATCACGCTCTCATTTACCGAATTTTTGTTAATAAAAACGCTTTTTGGTAAGATGGAGTCAAAGCGGGTTCGCGAGGTAACGTTTGTCGAACAGAACTAAAATAAGAAAATATATAATTTTAACAGAATAAATAAATAACATACCATTGCTACTCACGCCTGTTAAGGTTTAAATATTTTTGGTGGTGGTTCAAGGTCATGATCTGACTCTGCACTACTACAAGAAGAAAGAGGATCCAAAGGCACATCTCTAAATCCAGTGTCTCCTGGGTCTTCCATATCACCATCCTCACACAGGCACACCTTGTGGCTCCACCAACAAACCTCTGCAAGCATTGCGTCCAGCTTCTTGCCTTTGAATCTTTTTTCCATTGGCATTGTGACCTGGTGGAATCGCTCCCCTTGCTCATCTGATTCGGTGGGCAATTGTTTTAAAAAAACATCAATATGATGATGCAAAAAATGCAATTTCAGCGTCATCGATACATTTATATTTTCAAAATATTGCAGCATTGTTGCCACTAATTTCTTTGCTTTATCTGACTCTGCTCGATCCTTTCCTAAAACATTCTGAATTACAGCTTTGAGAGCGTCCCATGCGTTTCGGAGATTAAAATTTACATTTGTAAGCACAGCTGTAAATGTATCGTTTTTCATTAACTTCCTGATATCTGGGCCGTTCAGGACACCTGTTCAATGTAAACAAATTTATTACAAACGATTAAGATAGGTATAGATAAAGCGGGACCCGCGAAACCAGATATAAAAATAATTAAAATTACATAATTACCAGCTTTAATTTTTGCATCGCTGAGTTTCGGAAATATAGTTTTCAAGCAATCAAAAACTTCATCACTACTTCCAACAGCAGTTTTGATGAACTTTGAAGCGATTCCTAGTTTTATGTGGAGCGGCGGAAGTAATATATCACTAGTCTCCCTTATGAACGGCTCATTTTTCAGTTTACTGCGTGCTAGTCTGATTGTCAAGTGTGTTTTATCTTCGTGTTGCACTTTGCAGGTAGAACTGGGTTTTTACAACACCCTTTTTTAAAAACTTCTTAAAAAATGTTTCTGAGTGGGTGTCATTGTCATGTGTGTTTTATCTTCGTGTTGCGGTTTTTAGGTGGAACTGGGTTTTTACAACACCTAATCTTCCTAAACAGGATTTTAAAATTAGATTTTAAAGTTTGGCTATTTCCATATTATCATAAAAAAATAGCATTTTTTTCCCAATTTTTTGCAATTTTGATGCAGTGGATGCAATTTTTTTGGGTCGGTCCATATGAGAATTTTTTTGCTTTGGTTTGGATCTACAACTTTGCCAAAGACATAAAAACAAAATTCCGAACGGTTTATGATATATGGATTCCATAAAAATTTTCCTTTTTTAAAAAAATCATGTTTGGGTGCAAAAACTTAGGGTGTCCAAAAAAAAAAAATTTCGATGTAATCTGGCCAAGTCCTTTGCGGATTTTTTTTAGTTTCGATATACACTTCAAAAAAAACCGGGTACGAAAGAGGAACCAATTTATGTGTTGCACTGTGTTATATTACGTTATACAATTATTTATAATAAAAGTTTTTTTAAATAAAAGTCATATAAAATTATATCTAAAATATATAATTATATCTTACACTTCATACAGTATGTAGAATATATTATAATTTATTGATCTATATATGGTTACATATGTCACATGTAATAGCATATATTTCTATACAATTTTATATTAATAGAGGAAAATGTATTAAGTTTTATATAATTTCATACATTTGGTTGCGTAATATTATCAAATTAGATCTAATTGTATCAAATAATTTCAAATTGTATAATTTTTCGGATATAATCATATATAATGTAAAAATTCAGAAAATATTTTTTTACATGCAATGAGTTTCTTCTTTCAGTTTTGTTAAAAATATCGATCTTTGAGCCGCTATTTAATGCAAACTGTACCGAATTTTGGAAAACTTAATACAGCACATATCGCTCATTTACTTCAAGACTGTAATAAGTCAAAAAATGCAATTTGAGTTAATGATGCAGGTTTAATAGTTACATCATGCTTTATATTGTGTAAAAATTTCATATTTGTATCATGTAGACTTTTCGAGATAGAGGATAAAATTTTTTTCTTTCTTTAAAGTGGTTGCATAGAGTATATTAGGGTGGGTCGATTTAAAAATCGCTCAACGTTCAAGGAAAATCGTATTCTAGGGATCAAAATAAGAAACTTTGCCGAAGGAACCATACCTCTAAAACGAATTCCGATGTCCCGACTTTTGACCCGTAATGTCAAATTTTGAAAAAGCCCACTTTGATATTTCAGAAAGTAGGAGGAATCTCTCCAAGATTATGGGAGCTACTTCTTCTCCGATAGACGCGCTAGCAGATTAATGCATAAATCATCATTCTAGGTGACCGTTAAGGGGATAAAATTTAAGTTGAAAGAGAGCCTTTTTAGTCGTGTTTTTATAGCAAAATGTACAAATCTCGGGATAGAGATATTTCAGAAAGTAGGAGGAGTCTTTCCAAGATTAGGGTCTCTATTTCTTCTCCGGAAGACGCTCTAGCAGATGCATGTATAAATTATATTCGATTGGGGTTGGATTCGATTGGGGCACTCTAAATGGGTCAAAGTGGAATTTTTCAAAATTTAACCCAACGGGTCAAAAGTCGGACATCAGAACTCATTTTAGAGGTATGGTTTCTTCGGCAAATTTCCTTATTTGATCCATAGAATACGATTTTCCTTGAACGTTGAGCGATTTTTTTTGCCTCCATACAAATCGAGCCGGCCTAGAGTATATACTGCATAGAGAAACTGTGCTTGTCACGGGTCTCTCGATAATTAGCGAATTTGCACACAACTCTGACTTAGAGAAAAATACATGAATATTCCGTATTTATAAAAAATGTGACCAAATAAATAGAGAAATGTTCGAGCGAGTCGTTTTCTGCAAAATCGTGTTTTTTGCAAAATTGTGTTTTTTTTAGTTATGTCAGTCTTGCAATAAATAAGCAATATTGCATAGGAATGTTGGGTATTGATGCGATTATTTTTAGCTATATGAATAGTTCATATAGTACATTTTTGGTATGAATCCTGAATTTATTTTTTTTTTTTTTTTTTTGGTTAATTATTTTTATATATTTATATAAAAAATCATATAATTTTATTACAGGTGCATAAAAAATATCATTCTAAATATAAAATAAAAAATAGGATTTCAAAAACCGCATACATGTGCAATTGGTATTTAGCAAAAAAAAAAAGGATATTTTTTCTAGAAAATTATATATAAAAACACACATAATTCCACAAAACTTATAGAATGTAACCACAACATACGATACGATATGTTACAAACTAAACTAAACATAAATACATACCCAAAATAGACTGAAGAGCAAAAAATCGAGTTGAAAAACATTTTAAACATAACTATCAAGAAACCACAAAACTGATATACACAGTCAAGAACATTCTAATAGCATAGATTTAAAAAAAAAATCAAAATATGATTTACACAGAAAATACTATTCTCACTACTTACTTCCCCGAAAGCATTAAGGATCTATAGTTTCAGAATTTGTGTATACATCACTGTGCTGATTTTTTATCCTCTCCTGTTTACCTAAAATTAGAAGAGTAAGGTATACAATTGCGACTATTGGGAAAATTCATGATAGACTGTAGTAGATGAATAACAGACATAGAAAATTGCTTTAGAAAATCGCACACATTCACATTCGGACATACACCGACATAAAAAATACACAGTAAAAAACATTAATTTTTTTAATATTTAGTGAATCTTTAAGAAACTAAAATATATGTATGTTTTAAAGAAAAATCTTTAAATCCAAAAAATTTATTGGCTTCTGAAAATCGTTTTCTAATATAGAAATAGTTCAGAAGATATATTTTAAGAACTTAATAAGGATTGTGTCACTTTCAACTAATCCATATATATATGAGGAGTTTAAAAATTTTAGACACTTTGGCTTAAAGTATTTTCAAAACTTTTTTATAAGACATGAATAACCTTTTGTGTGTGTGTGTTAGGCGATGATTAAGAATATTAAATCCATCGGCCTTAATTTTATGTTGTTACAAATTAAACAAAATTTAATACACTTTTAAAATTACCTAGTATAGGTTGTAAGTAGGTTCCCGGGACGGAATTTGCAGGTAATTCCCGACATTTCTCAATTCCGAAGTCTCGGAAAATACTTAGGGAATTCCCGGTAAGTTTTTTTCGTAATGATATTAATAAACGAACTTTTCTAAAGAGTATAAATTTAGGATTGTACACAGAGAATTTTCTTGGACGAGTTTAAATGAAATATTTCACTAAACTAATGAAGTGTTCTACACAAAGTTAATTACAAATTTATTTAATTTTATGAAAAAGCTTCATAATATTTATGTAACAAATTTTATTGCAACTTTTTAATCAGGCTTATGGAATTTTGAATAAAATGAAATTTCTGAAAAAACATTTATGAACACCTGCATTGATTAAATTCCTCAAATACTCTAGATTGCAATGAGGATGCAATCTCAAATTCAAAGTCAAGCCATAACGAATGACTTTTTTATAACCAATTCAATTCTTTTTATTTATCCATAATATTTACATTTCATTTATATTTAAATTATAATTACATATAATGAGTGTTCAAGATTTTTCTTTTTCAGCTTAAAAATAATTTGTACTTACAAAATTTGTTATACATATATACATCATTATTCTGAAGGCAAAAATTTGTCAAAAACCTTTTTAATTATTTTTTTTTATTCTAATTACAAACTACGTATACTACTTAACTAGGGACTAGATAATTATTTAGGATGATGCTAGCTCATTAATATGAATGAAATCAGAGTTTAAACATCTGCTATTAAAATTTTGAGTAAGTCTATTGACCCTACCAGCAACAAATTCTATATCTGCAATCTCATGTAGACGATTGGTAGAGAAGAACCACGGTAGGTTATAAATTAACTTCAACAACTTATTCTGAGTTATCTGTAAACTTTTTATATGGCAACTTGCGCTAGTTGACCAAACTGGGGCCGCATGGAATAAAGCAGCGTGGAATATAGACTTAAGTATGAGTTTCTTATTTCCAATAGTCAGACTAGACCTTCGGTTTATAAAAGGATATCAAATACGTATTAGGACATTTACCTTATTGACTATGTGGGGTATGTGTTCCTTAAAAGTTATCGTTTGGTCAAGCATAATACCTAAATATTTGACCTTTTTCTCCCATTTGACGGAAATATTATTTATGCAAATATCAACCTACGGGGTATAGCAAAGCTTACGTTTCCTGGTAAAGTAAATCGCCTGTGTGTTTTCAGAGTTCAACATTATCTTTCACTTATTGAAATAAGACAATATTTCAGTCATAGCCCTTTGCAGATTGCATATTATATTAGTAGCCAAAATTTCTGAACTGAGGACCGCAGTGTCATCAGCAAAAATTGACAAAGTACAATAGTCGAATTGTGGAAAATCTGCTGTATACAAATTATAGAGTACTGGCGATAAGCACGACCCCTGGGGGCAGCCTACCGTAATAGAGTAACGCTCAGAATAGTATGATCCAATATATACCTTAAAAGTACGAGAAGAGAGAAAACTATGTATTATTTTCGTAAGTTGGACAGGGAAGTTTAATCTTAGCATCTTAAAGACAAGACCTTCGTGCCACACGGAATTAAAATCTGCTTTGAAATCTAATAGCACCATGCCGGTTGATTTATGGTGGGTAAAGTTTTCTTTGACATGGACCGTATTATGCTCTCGCCGAAACCCAAACTGTTGTGGTGGAATAATATAACTTGCATCTATAAAATATGTCAACCTTAGCTTAACGACTTTCTCAAGTAATTTACTTATACTAGATAATAAACTGATAGGGCGGTATGAATAAGGACTATCAGCCGGTTTACCAGACTTTTTGATCGGAATAATTTTTGTAACGAATGACTTAAATCCGTTTTAAAGGTCCTTATTGGTACGGACATTATTTGATTTGATAACCTTCTGTAGAAATTCTTCGAATGTATTTTTTGAAATCGCTATTAGTAAGCATCGACTGTTGGGTATAAAATACTAATCTCATCCTACTTGTTAATCATCTTTCGGCTGCTATCAAATTAAACATTTTTCTCAGCTACTGAGAGATTTGCAATTTCTTTTTTTTCTGTTCTAATCAATATGGATGAGTCAACATTGCGAGTTTTATTTTCACTTCAGTAATGAATTGTTTCATAGCTTTAATGAAGACTGTCACTGGAAATCGGCTATTGGAACTTTTTATAGAATCTATGAAACCGGAGAACTTTTTCCATAAATTTCGATAATACAGATGTGCACTTGTGATAATGTACCCACAAACCAAATTTTAAGTGCCTGGCTTATGTAGTTTGGCCAGGCCGCCAATGGGGACAAATTTTTTTGTTTAGTCCCTTCCAGTAGGAATTTATTAAAATCCGCTTTATACTGTCGTCTATAACTGATTATGAACCTACATACCAAATTTCAATTTCTTAGAATCAGCGGTTTGACCAGGCAGAAAAGATGGAGAATTTTCCCTCCTGGTCAACATTTCAAAATTGGTCATTCCACTTAATTTGGTCATATCCAAAAGAACATATATTGAAATTGAAAATCAATGATCAATGAATCTGTTTTCTGTATGTTTTTTCTCAGTGTCTTATTTTGTGTTTTATTTTTAAAGGTTCCAATTTTTTTGTATAATAAACTTTAAACCGTTCGTTTTACTTTGTTTAGGACACAGCAACGTCTTTCACTCATCTTTACAAGTTCGTATATGAGTCATTCCATGTCAGACCGTACGATTTTTGCTAAAAATTGATTTTAATGTCTCCGATGTCTTTCAAAATTTTAGTACGTATTCTTCATTTAAAAATAATTTACACGTGTTTCCAGAAAAAAATTAAACATTTTTTTTTCAAAAAGTTATGTGCATTTGAAAATCGTTAAAATAGTGAAAATTCTTCCGACACGACAACTTTTAAAATAATGTTTTTCTAAAACTAGGGAATTGATTTTAAAGTTTAATACCTTATTTTAAAGGTATTTGAATCTACTTTTTAAAAATATTTTTTTTTTTTTTTTATTTTTAAAATTTGGTTCTGTTTTACTTAATTTCTGTTTTCCACACACGCTAACAAATTCATATTGTTCTTGAGCATTATTTGCTTTGCTTTTTCTATGTGCCGTTAGACTTTTTTTGTATGTTTTACTTTAAGAAAGCAGTACTACAATGGCACTAAAGGGTTTTCCAATAGGTACTTGACAACTTTGAATTTAATTTGTGAACGCTCTATTTCACTGATCATCTAACTGTTACTTTCTTTTTTTTTCAGTAAACTCAACATTTTCATCATGGTAAAGTACACGAACAAACAACGTATGCAAATTATAAAAATGTACTAGAGAAATTCGGAGTCGGTGACCGCAACTTTAAGAGCGTTAACTCCAATTTTCGATCGTTATTCTCGCCCTAGTAGACAAGCAATAACAAGTTTAGTGCAAAAATTTGAGTCTACATATTCATTGTGTGATGCTTCCGTGCCAGTGAGACAACGGGTTGGTCGAAGTGCCGAAAATATCGCTGACGTTCAGGCGTCCGTAGCAAACGATCCAAATAATTTTCAAAAAGAAGGTTCAAATACCTTTAAAATAAGGTATTAAACTTTAAAATACATTTACTCGTTTTAGAAAAACGTCAGTTTAAAAGTAGTTATGTCGGATGACTTTTCGCGATTTTCAAATGCCCATAATCTTTTCAAAAAAAATGAAATTTTTTTCGGGAAACACGGGTAAAATGTTTTTTTAATGTTTAATATGTCTTGCAAATTTAAAGTAAATCGGAAGAGGTGTTGTAAAAAATGTGTTCAGTCTGACATGGAATGACTCATATGTACGTTTTTAAACGAAATTAAAAAAATTGTCTTAAAATCTGAACATTTTGAAGAAGAACAAAAAAGAAGACGTACAAATTGTATACGTATTTTGTATGAATACATATTAAAATGCATGTATGGGACTGTATGCGTTTGTGTAAGTATTTGTATGTATATAATTTGTAATTGAAACAATTTTGTTGTAAAATTTGCAAATGTAAGCAACTTAATACAATGTGCTTAGAATAAAATCAAGCAACATTTAATGATTTCAACAACATAAAATTTGTTAAAAAAAAAAAACAAAAACACAAATCCCTAGAAAACCTAAATACTTATACATCAAACCAAACTACAACATCAGCAACAACAAATACAACCACATCTTATGCATCTTTAAGATGTTGCTAATGCAGCAAATTGTATTGTAACTGTTAGTATCTTGCTATCTATTACTACTACATTCTCATCTTCAAATACCTTTGGTAGAACAAGTTTACAGTTTTTTTATTTTACTTTATTTCTTAAGATGAAATCGAAAAGCATGTCATTTCAATGGGTTTTTGTGGTTTGCCTCAAACAAAAGACATGATGAATTTTGTTGTTGTCTTACAATTGCAACAACAAATATGTTTTTTGTCAATAGTATATGTAGTAAGATGTAGTAAATAAATGTTGTGGTATGTAGTGATGCACAAAAATGACAAGACTTTCAAGAAAAAACATAAATTTATAAAAATCAATGAAAAGGAAAAAATAAAAATAAATTAAGCAACCGATGATGAGATGCAAACCAATCCGGTAAAAGTAGTTCAGTATATTTTTATATATCGTAAGTATTAGGGTTGTCACTCTAATAAAAAGTATTCGATTAATCGAACGAACCAAAAGAAAATACGAACGAACAATTTAAAAAACACGAATTTAAAATAACGTATAATTCCAATAAATTAGCACGAGTAATCGAATAAAACGAATAATTAAAAAATATTCGAATGCATTGCAATTTAGCTACATTACATTCGAGGTCATACTTGGGTGTGACCGCTAAACGGTCATGCTTTGGTATTGTTACGTTTGTAATGTAAGAAGAAGCGCAGGTTTCATTTTTACAGCCACAGGTTGTTGCAAATTTTATCATATAGACACAATCTGTCAATTTTAAGACACAAATAGTAATACAATTCAAACGCATAATCATTGATGACGCCTGTCCATAAAAAGGCAGAAACTAGTCTTGTTAGAGAAAAACGCTTATTCTTCTTCTTAACCTTAAAATTTCTCAAATAATAAAAAAAAATACTTCTTTTAACAAAACGATTTCGAAAATTTTCCACTTTTGGGAAAATTTGTGCAAAAAATGATTATGGAGAAATAAATACCGACAGCTCATCTCTAATTACACTGTAAGTAAAATTTTAACACTTCAAATAACACACGGAAATCCCAGTGGGCGTTGTGGTGTAATGGTTAGCGCGTTGGACTGTTACACTGATGGTCCCGGGTTCGATTCCCGGTGACGACAACATCAATTCAGAAAAATAATATGTATTAGTTTTTATCACTTATATGTATCGCTGCGCCCCCCCCTTCGGTGTTCCCATAGCACTTAACCCCACCGAAGTGAAATAATGAATCAGGGCTATGACACAAAAAGCTTCAATTAATTCGCCAACTCTACATCAGGTGGCGAGTAACAACTGTATTAAGACTTATCTACTCGCGCAATTACAGTGTTGCCTTGTTTGAAGCCCTTGATATTTCAGCACCTTTCATCTCTCCTCTATCCCTTTCCAAAGAAAGCAGCACATTAATTAAAAGGAAGAATTTCCTGAGTGTTGCTTCTCTTTAAAAAAAAAAAAAAGATTTTTAAGTATGCATTGATTCGATTTTTTCAGTGTATTTTAAGTAAATGACATAGAAATATCTTTTGGAATTACTTTATTTATTGTTTATATGTCGAAACTCAAAGCTAGCTCAGATTGCATTTTGAGACGATGTTTTCTAATGAAATTTGAAGATTCCAACCATATGACACTGAACTAACAGATGTCAGTATTGGGAAATTCCATGTCAAACCGCACAGAAAACTATCATTCTCGAATTTGTCATCTCCGATTTTAATGAACTTCTCCACAAATATTGTAAATGGCAAGTGTTTATGAAATCTTTCGACCTCAAACCCTTTCGGTTTTCGAAATATGACGTCATGAAAATTGCCAAAAACGTAAAAATTTTCATAAAGTGACCATACAAAGTCGCTCATAAGTTTAAACCTATACAACTTACAATTTTCCTATTAGTTGCATTTTATAGATGAGAACATTACCTTCAAAATGGCGTCCAAAAATAATGCATAACAATGATCAATTAATTTAGTCGAGGGAGCGTCTGAGCATTTTCCGTTATTCGAAACCGTTCAATTTTTATGCGGCTTTTCCCGAAGAGCCTTTTCCCCTATATTTCAAATAATTCAAAAATGTTACTACTCTGGGTCCACTATATAGGCAATATGGGTAGCAACATTTATATTTTCTTGAGTAATTTAATCATGCGTACACATAAATCCACTTTTCGTAAATTAAAGTCCATTTTTCATACAAAAACAAATTAATTGTGATCCCTTAAACGTGAGATTGGGAAGCTAAAATAATATCTGTTTCTTTTTGTTTGCTCCTTTACACCATATCCAAAGTTCATTAAAAGCTGCGAGTTCGGATCGGAATACATCCCTTGTGAGACAGGGGTGTGACGTTTTTCGTCACACGAACGAAAAAACAATAAGAAAATACGTGCAATTCAAAAACAAAATACATGTTTCACTCACTCGTGTATAGGCGAAGCAGGGCATAAATGGATGTAAAATAATAAATAATCACGTACAATTGAAAAAAATGTAAAACTATAAATAATGGTAATGGTATTTTACTTACGTTATTTCAATTATTTGCGTAATGGTATCTTAAGGCTAACGGGTGTTGATTAATTCGGTAACGGTATTGGAAGGGCAACGGTAGAAAGTTGAAAGCGCTACAATATTAATCGATTACTGTATTTTAGTTTGCCAACCGACCGTGTGGGCTAAGCGTCGGCCATGGTCGGTTCTGCGTTGGCAGCGTGGTATTAACAATCTGGACAGCATTGGCCTGTAACCCGATTGATAACAGTGGCCAACCGTTGGTAATTCAAAAAATTTGGAGCTTTCAAAATACCTTAAATTAAATTAATTTTGAGAAATATTTCTAATAATGTTTCGGTATTAGTCTTTTACATCATATTTAAATGTGTGAAATATAATAAAATGGCAAAATAGATAAAGCTTCTAATTAGTTGTAATATTGGTAAAAATAATATTAGCAAAGAATTTTGCGGCCGGTATTGGCAAAATACTTGCTTTGCAAACAATATAATGTTTTTAAAGTAAAATATTAGTTGTAACATTGGTAATTTTTAACACGGCGGGGTTTATAAAAAATAGCAGTTGTTTATCCGTACTATTTTTTTTTTTTGTACGGTTGTCAATTTCTGCCTGGGTATTAAATATGTAGTGGAATTTCGGTTTAACGAATAATCGCTTTAACGAACTCCAATTTAACGAAAACCAAAGTTTTTTAGACTGCATTTATTTAATCGGGACATAAAAGTGTACACTTTGTCGTTGTTCATCGAACAAAAATATAACAAATTAAATTTAAAAAAAAAATTCAAACACATAAATTAAACTAAAACAAAATAACACAATTAATAATAAGAATTTTCATTAATTAAGTACAAAAAAGTATACAGCGCATACGGTATTTTTTTTTTGTGACCTAAAGTCAGTGCTAAATAAAAAAATCAAAATTTTTTATAATAAGAATCTTTTAAATTCTATTGGCATATATTATTACCTGCAAAAAACACCTCAGATCATTAAAAAATATAAATTATTATTTTGATTTTTCAGATAAAATTTTTGTTAACTCGCCAAATCGGAGCCAAAGCGAATTTGTTATGTCATTAGAAGTTTTGATTAAAGAACGATAAAAAAAAAAAACTTGGAAAATTTAAAACATTTTTATGTGAATTTTGTTAAAAAAAAAACCGCTATTTATATTGTAGAAGTACAAAATTATGTGTAGGCATTAGGGTTGTAGTTTATTCATGTTTCTATTTGGTTCGAATAAACGATCAAATCAAACAATCACACGATTAACTTTTAAAAATTATTCGATTAATCGAACGACTAAGGAATAAAGCTAATTTTAAAAATACATTATATATATAATTAGAGTATTTCAGATAAATCTATATAAATAAATGAAAATTTGGGTCATTTCTTACAAGTTTTGTAAATTGAAATTTATTTTCACTTTTCGCAGCTTTCAAATGAGCTAAATATAATTATTGGCTATTTTTCGTACTTAAAAAAAAAAAAGTTTTAAGTACTGGCTGCAATCTAATTTAAAGTAGTAGCAAACTACTGAAATCATTTGCTGTACCAACGTTGGAATAAACTACCGCCAAGCGTATATTGTTGTAAAAACTGTAAAAGTAAAAAATCCGACAAATTACCAGTACATGTAGTAACGTCTCCAACACCGCACCAGTACTGGCCCGTTCGTATTTTTCTAACTGGGTTGTTATTGTTGTAGTAATATTCAAATTAATGCCAAAATGCATAACATTTTAGATTATAGATTTAAATACTTTTATTATTTATGTATTTAAAAAGTTATTTTTAACCGTAATTTGTTCGCTTAGTCGAATAATTTTTTTAAATTAATCGTTTGATCGTTCAACTAAAAAACTTTTTTTTTAGTTAGTCTCTTTACAGGAAGAAGAAGAAGAAAACATTTTTATTGAAAAATTTTACGGACACAAGGGATACACCAGACTGCCCCCTCCTGGGACTCGTCAGTGGTTAATTTATGTGTCAATTGAACAAAGTATTTTATATTGTTAATTTTGCTCTATATGAAAAACTTTTTATTTTTTGGTGTCGTACTGTGATTTGAACTCACGGTCTTAGCATCAAGCTATGCATCGTAATCTCACCTCTTAACCAGTTGAGCCACGATCGACACAGCGTTGACTGCGACTAAATTGGAGTTTGGTCACACTACGTACACACAAGTATTGTTTTGATCAGAAGAGACAGAATTAGCTAATACCAATGCACAATTCATTTCTCAACTTTTTACCGTTTATTCGAACAAAATAAAAACCGCTATTAATGACAACCATAATATAAATCCACTAGAAATATTCTATCAAATGTAGGGGAACGTATGAGTGATGGATAACTATTATTTTTTATCACTCATACGTGATGTAGACCACTGTCTTGAATCAATTGCACACACAGAGAAAATTTTAGCTTTTGGCGAACTGAAATTTGGTTACTACGACTCAAACTCGGTTATTATGAATTTCAGTCGGTTGGTACAATTGAACATTTTTACAACAAAGTTCATTTAATTCGACTGAATATTAGTTGCAATACCCAAAATAATCAGAAATCTGATGTAAATATCCTTGTACTAACTGAAGTTATAAGATATTACCATTAAAATACACTTTTCAATTCGGTTGGCAAGGAATTCATATTTCATATTTAGGGGTTCAAAATGGTATCAAAAATTACCACATTTTTTTGTTGTTGATTTTTTTTCACAGTTTCTCCAAAGAAACAATATACAAATTTGTTATATAATATAAAGTATATGAAATACGCATCACCGGTACAAAAGAGCATTTCCGAACATGCTCAACTTTTCGTGGTATTCGGAGAAACACCTACATTTTGTGGGGCTTTGTGCTTGGAGGTGCACTCGGTTCAAGTCTAAAATCACATATATTATTCTCTAATAAGTTTTAGTGGACACGCATTTTGGCTTTTTCGATATTCGAGAGTTTGGATTATATACGAAGTTTTCGTAAGTACATTACTGCTATGTAAAAATTATTTCGAATATTATTATTTATTTATTTATTAATCAATGGAGCAAACTTCCTTACAGAATAAACTACAAAATTGTATTACGTTTTAAAAATATTACAGAATTAATTATATTTTTATTAATGTTCATGAATATTGTAATATTCGTATTCTCACATTATCTGGCCACAAACAGGGCTTGAAAAATGTGTTATAGAACAATTTTAAAGAAAATTTGTTTTATTTCACTCAACTCAGCATCATTTTCAATCAATTTATCGCAATTGATGTGATTTTTTTTTAATATTTTTTTAATATTTAGCAATATAATCGACAATTTTTTTTCACTAATATTAGGCTTAAATGAAGACAAATGAACCCATTCTTTTCTTAGAAATTACAGCTAACTCTTTGTTATTATTGTCTCCAAAAATAACATTTTTACGCTTAACTACACTCCACTCAGAATTGTTTACTGGGGTATCAATTTTTGCAACAGATTTCGCAATAGTAGCATAACTAATAGAGTTGTCGGATTGTTGGGAAAGACAAACACTTGCTCTTCGTATTCGTCCATTATATGTATTTATATGTCGTTTAGTAGATTTACCACTAACAAATACATAATCATAACTTGGAGCAGCAGCAACAACAACATACTTAGTATCAGCAATATGACTATTAGAGAGATTGATATTAACAGTAGCAGCATAATTGACAATATTGTCAGAAAAACAAAGATTTGATCTTCTTACTCTCACATAATTAGGATTTACATCACGGATGTTAAAGTACTTTTTTTGGTACATTTTGACCTTCTAAAGTACCGTGGTACTACCGCGACTCATTTGGTACAATTTAAAAATTTTTAATTTCTCCCCTTTTTAAATTTTTAGTATAGCAAACAAATTGTTATTGTGTCCTTTTTCATAGCATTTATTCGTTTTATGTAATGAGCGCTTAAAATATATGCGACCATATCCGACAGATTTAACGATTTATCATCATTTTGAGGATTTTGTAGATTTTTTTTTTTTTAAATATCGGAAATTTGACGATTTTTCACAAAATTTATCTGGCAGCTCTGTATGCGAGTGGTATTATGTTGTATAGAGCTATTACATATATTGAAATTGGTGCAGCCAACTTCACTTTTATTTTGAATTTATTAAAATTCTGAAGAAGTGAAAATTAAATTAAATTATTGTTAAAGAAATGAAAGAAACAATCTTATATAAAATTTTGCGAAATTTGACAACCAACGTCAACTTTAATAACGAAGTATTAATGTGGTTCCATAAATTTACTCCTGAAAGTGTTATTTCAGGTAAAACAAGTAGTATTGTAAATCTTCTAGTAAAATTGTTCCCGAATGAAATTTCAAATATTGATTCAATAAATAATCACTTTAGAGCTTTAGCTGATGTTGAGCAACTGAAGCCGTTAAAAAATTAAAAAATTTGTAGTTTTTGGTCGGTAGTAGCTAATTTTCAAAATGAACTGAATGTCAATATGTTTCCTGACATTTCTAGAGTCGTTGCCGGAATTTAAGCCATTCCACACTCGCCTGCAAATGTGGAAACAGTTTTTTCTTTTCAAAATATAATAAAAACTAAGGAAAGAAACAGACTACAGATCAAGTCTCTTACAGACAAAGTATTGGTTAAGATCGACAAATTCATGCTGCTATGATGTAAAAATTCCAAATAGTGTATTACTTACCTAAACAAATAAATCCATGTGTTATTGTTAAGTTTTGTTTTTTTTTTTTTGTGTATAAATTAATTGTAACGTACTTTTTTGTTGTTTTAATAAATAAAAAAAAAATGGTACCGTGAAGGTCCAAAAAGTACAATTTTTTTTGGAGGTTGGTACAAAATTAAAAACCCCATTTAACATCCCTGATTTACACTGCAATCAATTGGTTAAGTAGTTACAACAACAGCAACATCATATTTTGACGAAAACGAACTAGATGAAGGTGAACGATCTCTTTGTACATTGGATATTGAATTTGTTTTACGAGCCTTGAATTGTTGTTTTAATTCCTGTATTTCACTTGATAAAACTGTGAGAACATCAATTAAATCTTTTTATCCATAAACACATTTATTACATTTGTGAACAATATATAACAATGTATAAAAAACAGCCTTTATAATCAAAACGATCACTTGGATTATAAAATGGCTTATGTATAAGGATAAACACCATATACAAAGTTCTCTCAATAAAAGTTGTCGGATTTATTTGCATTTAATGACATAAGCCGTCATGTGACTCCATATAAAGTCAGATATGATTTAATCATATTATATATAACTAATTTTACCCGAGTAACAGCATCCAAAACATACGACTGACAGGAAATAAGGTAGCCACATACACACACAAATATAGCTACATGTCAACTTAAATTCAGTTACTACTATTCACGTTCGATTGTTCGGAATTTCAGTCGGTTGACAAAACTTAACATTAGTATTCACAACAAAGTTCGGTCAATTCAAGTGAATTTTAGTTTCAACACCCGAAATATTCAGAAATCTAATGTAAATAACGCTGAACTAACAGAATTTATAAGATTTTACCATTAAAATACAATTTTCAATTTGGTTGGCACTTTATTTCTCTGTGTGCACTACAGATTTCGTTTTTTTGTTGCGAACTAAAGAGTGCTAAAAAATATATGAACAGACGGACGGACATTATTAAATCGAATCAGAAAGTTATTTTAAGTCGCTCGGTATTACCAAGCTATGAAAAATAATTTGAAAATAAATTTATTTTAAAACAATTTCATATTCTTATGTATAATTTTAATTTTGCTATATTAGAGTTGCCCAACTGATCAATCAAATTTCTATTCATCAAATCTAGAATGGCTTTGAATATAAGTTGTAAACTTTTATGCTATAATTTATTGTCCTCGTCTATAAAAAAAAATAAAAAATCTTTGATTATACAATTTTAGTTTTCTAACAAATTCTTAATAATTAGGCCTCTATTTGCTTTTCAGTCTTGAACAGTTACGTTTTTTTTTCGCTTATCCTTCAATTTCAATTACTCTTTATTAGACACTCACATTATAACAAACAAATGTTTGTGTATGTAACATTCATCTTATACTTGTTAATTTCCTTCCTTTCATCTTAGTTGATTGTTTCATTTCCCATTTTACTCAGTTTTATAATATGCATTTTGCAATTTTTTATATGCTTTTTTTTAAAGCTTATTTCTTTCCATGCACTGAAAAACAGTGCAAACACACCGACAAAATTAGTATCATTCACGCGTTGGTTGACGGAATGCGTGGCGTGTAATTTTTGTGATAACATGTACAAAAGACTTGAGACTTAAGAAAGGCGTGTTAAAATATATTTCATGTATGTGAGTGTGTTTAAGACTGGTAAGGACGACTACAATGACATAGATTTTTTATGTGTTTTTCTGTACAAGAGACTGAGACTGACAGCCTTCAATGTACCACCAAAATGGGTACAAGTACGAGTACCAAAATATTTTGAAAGGCAAACTAAAAACTTGTAATCGTGTTGGGACATGCAGAAAGTTGTACGTGTAAATGTTGGAATAGTAGTTGTGGAACTACAATGCATACATACTTGTGTGCAACATATAATAAATGTACAAATATTAAAACATGACTGCTAGTTATTATAGGGTATAAATTGATAAGTCACTAAAACGAACTCGATGTACACATTCAATAATTTTATAATATTTGTTAGTTGTGTTCCTGATTTAAGTCAGCCAATAGACTAAAAACCTTTATTCCAAAGGAGTTTTTTATTGTCTGGGATACACTTAATATTTTACGAAGTCTAAGATTCCAAAATTTGAGTGACAATTCTAAGACCTGCTAACTTAGCTTACATTAACCAATGTTAAACCAATAAAATTTGGTGTTAAAAGGGCAAGTTGGTGTACATGTCAGGGGTTACTTAAAATTGTTTACAAGTGACCAGGTTGGGTGGGTGAAGATGGAGAAATGTCATCGAATTCTCCATAGACCTTTCGTTTTGTTTGTTAGTTGTCATTTGAGTTTAGTCCATCGTTACAACATTTTTTTTTTCTGTTAGTCCTTCCAGTATCGGGTTTAGAACTTACGACCACCATTATAGCCGGGTGGCAACGACTCCAATTTCCTAACAGAATGGCTTAACCATAGTCATGAATGTCAAACTCTGCTTATTTATACAAAAGTTATTCGCCTTTAATAAAATATATTTTAAGCATTCTGTAGTTCATTATCGAACTACCCACGTATATGTATATGTGCAAGTGACTATGTTTGATTGTATGTCTATGTGTTCATTCATATGTCGTTTTTCTTTATGCATTTACACGAAAAGTAATGTTCTCATCATGGCTGCAGTTGTAGTAGTAGTAGTGGAAGTAGTTAAGAAGCGACAAAGAAGTTGCCATTGAATAAAATGACAAAATGCTGTTGTCAACGCCTACGTGTTGTCTTTAGTTATCTTTTTTTTTAAGGTAACTTTTGTGTTAGCACTGTGATCAATAAGTAAAGGACAAATTTTAACTGATAATCATATTTGTTGGCTAAATTTCTTTAAAGGCGTTTTTAATGCTTTGAAGGCTTACAAGGGTTTTTAAATAAGTTTTAAAGTCAAGTTAATTTTTCTTATATTTTAAAACGATTGAACGTGTGCTAATGCAAAATTAACTTATATTTAGTTCATAAGTTATACTCACATTAACTAGGTATATTTAAAATGAACAACAACAAAAATGTTTCCTTGTCTGCTATATTTTATTTGTTGTAATATTTATTAACTGATAATTCTCAAAAGGTATATAACTTTTAAAAATATAAGTGTTTAGGTTTAATAAAGTAATCAATTCCATCTCTTAAGTTGATTATAACGAACATAATTATCAGATTATTTTCGTTTATACGAACGTTTTGAGTGTGAAATTTATTGCAAACCAAATGAGAATTTTATAGGTTTAATTCAATTTGAATCTACTTAAAGAAACTTTTTCAGAAGTTATTATACTTAATTTTAAGAAGCTAACATTTGTAAACTAAATTTAAGGTGGGCATTTTGTTTATAGTTTTTTCATACAATTTTAAATTTCTTAACTTTTAGTATAATTTATTTATTTTTTTTATTTTTTATTGAAATGATATTAATACTTTATTGTGAACATTTCATAAAATTGCACCTACACTCAAAAAAATAAGCTAGTACAAAAGTTAGTTAAACGTCTTGTAAATCAGCTATACTATTTTTTAGCAAATTTTTTGCTAAAATCGTGTTTTCAGCTAAAATTTTTGTTATACTTATTCAGCACTTAACTGTTTTATACTAATGCTTTACTAATATACTAATATTTTACTAATTAATTTTGCTAAAATAAATTGTGCTGATAAGCACATTAATAGTGTGGACGACAACCAGATTGAAAGATATACGCAGAATAAAGCAGATGTCGCGGCATGTCAAGATGTAGTAGAGAAGAAGAAAATGATACAGAAAAGTACAACTCTAATAAGACATATAAAAAAAGCAACCATGGAAGATTTTTGTATCTGTTTTTCATACATAAAACAAAATTGAGAATTAAAACTACTTAAATTTTGCGTTGTCACCGGCTTGTGAAAATAATTGTCTTTTAATTAAATAAAAGACAAAATAAAATATTTAAATTTAATATGGATTTCTAAACTAAATGTTTGTAGATTAATATCCTAGTGTGGTCAAATTGCAAACAAACATATACACACATGTAGACAGAGTAAAGCGAAAGACAACGAAACACATCTTAGGTAGATTTTTATGGTTCGTTTTTCTTATTGAAAAAAGGGTTGTTTTTTCGTTTCGTTTGTTTTTGTTTATTTTTTCGTTTCGTTTCTATAATTATCTTCGGCAGTTGCGTCCTTTAAAAGAAAGCATCTTTTAGACAACCATTGATGTAAGTAGTTGAAAGAAAATTTTTGTTATGTTATATATATTTATTTCTATATATTTTCAGATATTAAATTAATTCATGTCGTCAATGTGGGAAAATGAAAATTTTTATATTTCGTAATTATTGTAAATTATTTTTAAAAGAATCACAAAAATATGTTTCATGATTTTCAGCAAATAAATTAACTAAATTACAAATTTTCTACAAATTTTTTGAGTTTTTTTCAGTCTACTAAAATTTAGCAAGGCATTTTTATTTCTAATCCACTAAGTGTTAGCAAAACTTTTACTTAATCTACTAATTATGTTGCTAAAAATCAGCTCGCTGATTTTCAGCAAAATATTTTGCTGACATTAGCAATTTTAACTAAACTAAAATTTTGCTGACTTTACAAACTTTTTTTTTGAGTGTAGTTGACACTAACAAGTAATATTTTTCTTTCAGATAAGTTTTACAAATTAGTAGACACTAAATCTTGAGGTTTTTTCTCTTTAAACGTCTTGAATATATATCTTCATTGATAAGAATGGAAGCTTCTTCGTCGCTGTGATGTTGCAGTCTACTTGCATGTTTGGATGCTGATTGTTGAATTACCTCGTATCCGTTGTTTATTCCAAGATCTATATGCAAATCGTCGTTCCTTATATACTAGGACGCATTAACCATATTTCTAGGGATTTTGTTTTGAAAACGTTGAATAATTTCAATATTAATTTTGGAAGCACATCCCCATAACTGGACACCGTATGTCCAGACAGGTTTTAGTACTTGGTTATATATCAGAAGCTTGTTTTCAATTGAGAGTACAGAATTTCTTCCAATCAGCCATGTTAGCTTTTTCTGTTTTAAGTTTAGCTCAGTGTGTTTAACTTTGATGTGTTCTTTCCATGTAAGCTTAGAATCCAACGTCATACCCAGATATTTTGCTGTGTTAGCATTAGGTATAGCTATACTTGAAATATTAATTGATTTATGTCTAATTACTTTGTTGGTGAAGTCAACATGCTTTGACTTACTTTCATTTAGTCTGACTCTCAAAGTGTCTGTCCATTCTACAATTTCATCAACTGAGATCTGTAGTTTTGAGGTAGATTCGGTTTCGTTATTACCAATAGCTAAGATGCACGCGTCATCAAAAGTAGCTATTTTGCTGTTTTTTGTTCGGGTTTTTTGATACAATTTCAACTTTTACCTACCTACTAAATACCAAATTTCCTAAAATCCGCTATATACTGATATATAGCTGATTAAGCAACAAGGTAAGACTTTCCCCTTTTTTACCTTCGCGGTGATTTCCATAAATCTGGTTAATACAAGATGTCCTCTCAACACAGCTGTCTACTACTGATAGGGAATCCACATGCCAAATTTTAAGTTCTTTGTTTCGGCGGTTTTGGCAAACTCCTCAATTGATGGAACTCCTCAATTTCTTCCATCCTATGCCCCTAAGATCCCCCAATGTGGATATTGGGTCACTGGATAGTATTTCGACCCGGATCCCGGCAAATGCCGGGCATTCACAGAGACAGTGTTCCAAGGTCTCCTCGTCCTCCCCACAGGCCCTGTACACTTCCGAGTCCGCCCTACCAATACGGTGGAGATGGGCCGTAAGTGTCGAGTGTCCCGAGAGGATTTCCATCAAAAGACTCAGTTCATTCCTACTGAGATTCAGAATTTCCCTCGTCTTGTCCGGGTTGCCCCAGAGAATACTCGTAGTCCTGCCAGCACCCTCATTTTCCCACATGGTCCTATACATGGTGTCAGCCCAGTCCACCAACTCCGCCTTGAGAGCTCGAAAAGGTTTAGCGTTCCCCAAAGTCACTAATTCCAGTGAGTACACTAGTTTATATGAATGTTTGATGTTTGGCATGGGATTGTTACCGCTTTCAAAACGTGTTCTGATGATGGGTACCTATAAAATTCCCGAAATAGATCTCTCAACACATTCCTGAAAGGGTCAAATAATAAATTTGAAAAAAAAAAATAAAACTCTATAGATTATTTGTTAGAACAATATCCTAATAAAGAAATATAGAGTATGGCCTCGAACTTGAATAATTTTCATTTTCATTGCACAATTAAAGGCCGAAAAACATATAATTTTTATTTTTTAAAAATTATATCAAACTTTTAAACATATATATTTAAATTTTCAAATTTCTCACCAAAGGGGGAAACTTTTACCTCCACTCCCCGATGGAATTTCCCAAACCGCTTTATGCAGATGTCTACACTCAGGGAACTTCTGCTTTAAAAATATGTAGTTGTTTGGGTTGTAATACAGTTTCATTATTTTTAATGTAAATGTAAGTCATTTGTAGAACCAATAAAATTTTTAACTAACCTTGTAGTTCATTTATAAAAACAACTCACATCAAATGACTGTTTTATGATTTTACATTCATTTTTTACAGTTGTTTTTTGTCATTAAAAAAAATAAAACAAAATTTTTTTGGTTTATTTTTTACTACCATGTGGTTCATTTTTACTACAATTGTTAGTCATTTGTTGAACATTAAAAAACAAATGACAATGTTAGTTGAATTTAATGAAATGTAAGTCGTCCTTTTTTTAAATGAAATTTCATTTATTTTTGACTACAATTGCTGTCGTCTTTACCAACATAATTTCCTAAGTGTACTTCTGACTAAAAAATAATGTACCAAATTTCATGTTCCTAGCATTAGCGGTTTGGCCAGACCGCCAAGTGGACATTTTTCCCATTTTTTTGCCAGTCCCAGGGAGAACTGCCAGAAATCGCTTCATTACAGATTTCTTCTCGTGATAAAGTAACCAGCCACCAAACTTCAAGTTCCTCGCTTTAGTGGTGTGGAGATTTTACTTCCCATGGGAATTTCCAAAAAGCCTCCAAAATATCTACTCGTGATAAGGTACCAAAATGCCAAATATCAACATCATCCCTGAAGTGCTTTTGCCAGGCCGCCTAGGTGGAGACTGTTTCTCTCTCAAATAAAAAAAGAAATCAAATAAAAACAACTTCCACATGTGGTGACAATCGCGTCTAGAGATTTAGTCCTATTATAAACTTGAACTTTTCGTACATAGTGTGTACATATGATTACGTGTGTGTGTGTGTGTTGATGCATAAGTGTGAGTGTGTTTTATTTCTTAACATGATTCTTATGTTTTCTTTCGTATTTGTTTTTTATAATTTTAACTCCTCTGAACAATCTGCATTCATCAAGCTAAGTGCTGCTTCCCTTTGCTAGTGCTTGTTACCTTTTGCATTTGGTCTATCTAACTGACTGCCAGTTCTTTGTAGCAAAGTGTGTGTACCAAAAAAAAAAACACTTAATTCCTTGGCACTCACTCATTCACACAGTCTTTTATATTGTATTTGTGAGTGTAGTTATTTTTTTCTTTTAGTCATCTTGTACTTTACTTCAGGTAGGAGTATGTTTCCTCAAGTTTAGCTTCCTTTTTATTTTCTTTACAAAAATTAAAACAAAAAAAAAACATGAAAATCATATGAAAGCCTTGTTTGTTTTTGTTATTTTCTTACAATTTTGCTTGTTTAAAACGCAACATATTTAACGAACCGGAAACATGTTCTCTTTTACTATTTGTGCATCATCATTCATGTCGACATCTCTTTTTTTCAGTTTTTTTTTGTGACAAACGAATGTTCCAACAAAAAGGTACATTTTACAACAATTTTAAACAACTCGTTAGGATATTCTTTCCTTGTGATTATTTTTTTTTTTTTTTTGTATTGCTTTGCTTTTAAAATGTTGGTGTTATTGTTGCTGACATTTGTATTGCTTGTCGGACACTTGACAATATTAAGAATACTTATTTTAAAGAAAAACACGCGCCAAAGAGGTGTTGCATTCACGTTATTCTTGTTGCAATAACAATGGCAACAACAACAACAGCATAACCAACAACACAATTTTCAAAATGATATTGAGTCCTTTAAATTGTTTCCCCCCATTCTGTGTGTGAAATAGTCACACTTAAACATGTTTCATACAACTCCTTCGTTACCTTTATTGCTTATTTGTTTTATATATTTTTAAGCTTCATTTCGACATTATTGTTCGTGTCGCAAATGAGAAAAAAAAGTTGTAATAACACTGATGAGGACAATAGGATTAAGCTAAGATATTTTAGTTTTTTATTGTCACTGATTGTTCTTAACAGGGATTTCAGTTTAAACCTCAAATTTTAAAGATGTTTTATTTATTGAAGGAAGATTATTGAAGATTTTGTAAGAATCGGTTGAAATAAAAAACTCGCTTAAATGTAAACTATCGCCAAAATGGGGTGGCTATAAAAAAGATGAATAACGTTAATATGGACAATAATTTATAAATTAAAAAAATGTATAGGAAAAGATAGAAACTCATGTACCATATTTCAAGTTCCTAGCTTCAGCGGTTTGGCCAGACTGCTAAGGGGGACATTTTTCCTTTTTTTTTTTTTGATAAGGCTCCCACCTAACAAACATAGTTCCTCTCTTTAGTGGTGTGGAGATTGCTTTCACTTTTTGCTCCTCCCCGTGATATTTTCCAAAAATACCGCCGAAACATCTAATCCTGATAAGGTAACCACATACCAAATACCCAAATACAAATCGACTACATCATTGGAAATATCAGCTAAAACCGATAATAAATTCTTAAAATTTCAAAATTCACTAATATAGATAAACACATATTATTCAGAATATTGTTTATAACTCGAAATTTAGGCGAAACTAATGAAAAACTCAACGGATTTACGAGGGCGGATCAATAAGTCCGAGACTTTTCGAACTTCCCTCGTAGTCATATAAAATACAACACTGCTCCCATCAAGTACTACCTGTTAGTAGACTACTGTCAAATTTTGAGCAAGTTCCGTCATTTACTTTGCGTTTAACATCTAGTCAAAACATACAACATCGTTGATTTTTTTAAAAATGGAAAAAAGTGAATATCGAGTGCTCATTAAACATTATTTTTTGCGAAAAAAAAACCGTCAATCAAACCAAGGAAAAGCTTGATGAATACTATGGGAAGTCTGCACCATCGATTTCAATGGTAAAAAGTGGTTTTCTGACTTTCGTTGTGGTCAATACACCTGAAAATGTCGAAAAAATCCACTATAGGTGTTGGCCGATTGAAGAGTAAAAGTGCGTGAGAATGTTGATGCCATAGGCATTTAATATGGCAGTGTGGTTTCGATTTTAAATGATCAGTTGGGCAAGATGGGTACCGCGTTTGCTCTCAATTGACCATAAACGTAATCGTGTGACAACTGCAAAGGATTGTTTGGAGTTGTTTAACCGCAATTCGAATGAGTTTTTGCGGCGTTTTGTAACTGTGGATGAAACATGGATCCATTACAACACTCCGGAGACCAAGCAGCAGTCGAAACAATGGTCTTCTTAAGGTAAACGGCTCCGAAAAAGGTCAAGGTAAGTTTGTCGGCCAATAAGGTGATGGCAACAGTTTTTGGTGGGATGCACGCTGGATAATCCACATCGATTACCTTCAAAAGGGAAAAACAATAAACGGCGAATATTATGCCAACTTATTGGACCGATTTAACAAGGATTAAAAAAAAAACGACCCCATATGGCCAAGAAAAAAGTTCATTTTCATCTCAATGGCAAAATTCAATGAATTGGGCTACGAAGTCGTAAATAAAATTAAAATTGTACATATTTTAAAAACTAAACGGCCAAGAAAATTAAAGTTTGTAATAGTGGTCCTAAATCACTTTAAAACCCGAATACCGAGCCCAAATTCTAAATAAATTTTCTATCAGTTTAGATCGTAAATAGGCTGTCAGACAGTTTAATGGGTCTTTATTGTATTTTCCGAACATACTTTCAGTACGGCGAGTATTTTGTGAATACCTTTTGTGGTTTTCGGAGTATTCTTTGATATCATGCGATCTTCTTTAGATGTCCTGTAAAAGTCCTTAATCCTGAACCCTCCTGTGCATATCATTCGATGTAGTTTGAATATCCGTTAATGTCTTCCAGCATGATTTCTATAAGGATGAGATTTCATTCATCTATAAGGATGAGATTTCATTCTTTTTTGTGAGTTTTCTGAAGTTCTAGAAGAGCCTTTCAAAGTAGTCCTGCTAGAGGTGCGACGAATCAGGTCTCATTCTAAGGAGGTAGCGGGATTAAGTATTCTTAAAGTCCTATAACAAAAAGTAAGAACTTTTTCAGCCGGAAAGTGTGCCGTTTCAGGTCAAATTCTTCGAAGGCCCTGGATTATAATGATAGGTCCTTTGGAGAACCCGGAAATTATATTTGGCCAAGAAAGTGTGCCATACCAGGCCACCAAGTTCGGAGGTTCAGGAACATCCTGCAAGTCATACAAGGTCACATTCGATTTTTTCATCAAACATTTAGCTAAATTTTTGTAATTTTAAACCTTTTTTTTTTAAATAATTTTTGTATTTTTTCCACATTGCCAGATTTTTCAATTTTTAAGATTTAGTTTGTGTTTTGAGATATTTTGTTTTTTTTTTTATTTTAACTTTAAATTTTTTTGTTACCGTTGCAATATTCTCCTTTCACTTTATCGTATATTTATTTTATTTTTTCAATTTTAAATTTTAATTTTTTTCACAAAAATTAAGAAAAAAAATATATTTTTTTTTGTTCGCTTTCTAGTTGTTTTTATTTTTTCCAGTTTTAATGTTTTCTGTATACTTTCTCGATTATTACATTTTAAGTTGTGTTTCAATATTTCGTAGATCTATTTTATTAACGAGATTTTCCTTTTATTATAGCGTATTTTTATTATTTAATACACTCAAAAAAAAGTCCGTAAAGTTAGCAAAAAAATTTGTTGATTTATCAAAATTTTTGGTGGGAGCATCCTTGCAGAATAATTACTAATACCTGCAAAGTGTTTTGCTGAAAAGCAGTGAGATGATTTTTAGCATTAAATAAGTAAATTCAGCAAAATTTCAATGCAAATCAAAATCGACTTGTTGAAATCAGCAAAAATTGTTGCTGTAGCTTAATAGATTGCAAAAAACCTTAGTATACAATTTTTACTTTAGTTAATTTATTTTGCAGAAATTTAAATCTATTTTTTTTTGTGATTGTTTTAAATATATGTATATATACAATATATATATATATTAGAGTTCGTTTTCAAATTTTTTTTGATTTTGATTTCTGGATATTATCACTTTTTAGAAGGTTTTTGTATCAATAAAAATAATGGCGTATTTTTTTTTTAATTCCAACTCCTTCCCGTGCCTATAGGTGACTAAAATCGCGGATTTTGGGTCCCTTTTCCCATACAACAAAAACGGCTTAATATGCCAAATCTGACTTCAGTATTCGACTCTACGGGAAAACTTAGGCCCATAAGCTTTTTTTTAGTTTTGGAATGCATAATTAGAGTGGTCCAAAAAACTAATTTTTTTAAAATAAATTAAAATATTTATTTTTGTTAATATACAATGAAAAAATACTTACATCTGACAAAAATGGTCCAAAAATTTTAATTTTGTAGTTACCCGTTCAAAAGTTATTAAAGTTTAAAAATTTAATTTTTAAGTGAATACAAAATAATTTATTGGTTTTGTAATTTCTATTTAACAACAATTCTAATTAATTATATTCCTTTCCACGGCAGATAAAGCTAAACAATTTAAATTATCTTTATTTTTAACTAAACACGAGTTGTTCAGGTGCGAAATTATACCAACAAGTTGTTCGGTGTAAATACTTGTTGATTATATATTTTTAGCTTGTTCGATTGCATTACGAAAACCTTTCTGGGCTGGCCACTCAACAGCGTTATAAAGCATAAAGGATATGTTAATTCCAAAATTAACCAGAGTTTTTAAACTTTGAAGAGTAATAAAATCAAACGGTGACTTACTAAAAGCGGAATCAAAATATGCCAACTTGTTAGCTGCATCAACAACATTATTAACCACTTCTTCTCCCTCTTCTACTTCTATAAAATCTTTTTTATATAGCATTTATTATATTTATAATTATATTTATTATATAACTTTTGAACGGGTTGCTATAAAATAAAAATGTTTGTCCAATTTTTCTCAGCTAGGAGTACTTTTTGATTGTATATACTTATAAAGAAAAATTAAATTTTTAAACTTTAATAACTTTTGAACGGGTAACTACAAAATTAAAATTTTTGGACCATTTTTGTCAGATGTAAGTGTTTTTTCATTGTATATTAACAAAAAAAATATTTTAATTTTTATTTACAAAATTATTTTTTTGGACCACTCTAATTATGCATTCTGGTGCATTCCAAAAACTAAAAAAAAGCTTATGGGCCTAAGTTTTCCCGTAGAATCGAATACTGAAGTCAGATTTGACATATATTTAGCCGTTTTTGTTGTATGGGAAAAGGGACCCAAAATCCGCTATTTGAGTCGCCTATAGGCACGGGAAGGAGTTGAAATTAAAAAAAAAAAACGCCATTATTTTTATTGATACAAAAACCTTCTAAAAAGTGATGATATCCAAAAATCTATTTTTCAAAACTAACTCTAATATATATATATATATATGTATGCACAGCGCATACTCTAGAGACATTTATTCGTTCCCCCGCATAGTTTAGGGACATTTGCTTACTTTGGGGACTGTCCCCAAAGTTTTCGCGCCTTTTCATACATCTAACGTATGAGATGAGGACAATTTATTCTATACACCGCATATTTCAGCGACAATTTTGGGCGTGTCCCTAAACTATGCGCTGTGCATACATATATATATATATATGTATGCACAGCGTATACTCTGGAGACATTTATTCGTTCCCCCGCATAGTTTAGGGTCATTTGCTTACTTTGGGGACTGTCCCTAAAGTTTACGCGCCTTTTCATACATCTAGCGTATTAGTGCGCTGTGCATACATATATATATATGTATGCACAGCGCATACTTTAGGGACACGCCCAAAATTGTCGCCGGAATATACGGTGTATGGAAAAAATTGTCCTCATCTAATACGCTAGATGTATGAAAAGGCGCGAAAACTTTGGGGACAGTCCCCAAAGTAAGCAAATGTCCCTAAAATATGCGGGGGATATATATATATATATATATATATATATATATATATATATATATGTATGCACAGCGCATAACGGTTATGTACTTAACCAGAACTTTAAAATTAAATTCAAATAATTTTATGCTTTAAAAATTTTCACAACATTAGAAATAGGTGCATTCTGCAATGTATATAGGTGGTGACGGCTGTCGTTTGCATTGGCAGCGGACGCGTCGTGGGCAAGGTTTCGAAGGGTTATAATTAAGATAAGGAATAATTAAGATAACAAAAATTTGAGTGACAACTTTAAAGAAAAGTGCGTATTAAGCAATGAATTCACTGTTCGACCTCTGAAAGTTCGGCCAAATCAAAAATAGTTTGGCGGCCGAACTTTTAACTTTATTGCTAAACTTCGGCTTTTTCCTTAAATTTTATACACAAAACCGAATTAAATCGGCCGAAAATGTATCATCATTGCCTCGAGATACCAAAAAACCGACCAAATATAATTTTGTGGTCGAACTGTTCTGTCCGACACTAAACATTTTATAGCGCAGATAAAACAAAATTAAGAACACGAAATATATCGTATATACATTATACGAAATATTTCGTTGTTTCGCACCACGAAAGGTTGGTGTAAAATATACGAAAATATATTTTAATTAATTTTCTTTTTTACGAAAATTTTTTTTAATATTACGTAAATAATTTTGTTTTATCTGCGCAATACCATGGTTAGTGTCCGACCGAACAGATCGGCCAAAAAGCTATATTTGAGCTGTTTTTTTTTTGTATCTATAGGCAATGATGATACATTTTGATATTGATAACATATTTGTTGAGCCGATTTAATTCGTCGCTTTTCTGTGTGTAGACCCAAACAAATGCAATTTACTTACAAATTTATTGCAATTAAAGAAAGAATTAATATTCCATTTAAATCTCCGAAAGAAAAATATATTTATGTTGGTTGATTTTTTTAATATTGAAAAATAATTTTAATTTGTATGTACTGGAGGTTTACTGAAAAAAAAGTTCAATTCAAGTCATTTCTAAACAACTTGAATTTTTAGTCTTTAAATGCTTAATAGGTTATATTTGATTGTCTTTTTGTAACTTGATAAAGTCACTTACACTTTGACCCTATCTCAACTACGCTTACACTCAGGGAAAAAGCTTCATCATATTTATGAAAAACTTCATTAATATGAAGAAAATCTTTATTGATTTTCGTCCAATGTAAATCATAAATATGATGAAGTTTTGTCATACACTCAAAATAAAAATAAGTTAGAAGAAATGTTAGTAAAACGTTTGCTAAATCATGTATACTATTTTTCATAAAATTTTTTTCTGAAATTTTGTTGTCAATTAATATTTCAGTTATACTTATACAGCACTTAACTGTTTTGAACTAATGTTTTACTAATTTATTTTACTAAAAAAAAAGTGTGGACGACAACCAGATTGAGATATATATGCAGAATGAAGTAGATGTCGCGGCATGTTAACTCTTAAAACAAAATTGAGGAATAAAACAATTTAAATTTTGTGTTGTCGCCGGCTTGTGAAATTATCTATATATTTGTTGAGGTGATGTAACTGTCGGTGGTGACGATGAGTATGACTACAACGCCGGTAGCTTGGGTTTCCTTTCTTTTTGGGTTTGTTTTATTTTGGAGTTTAAATTTTTAGTTTACTTTTTTCTTCTTTTCGATTTTTTTTTTTTTCTGATATATAATTCAGTTTTAATTTAAATTTAATTTTAACGAAGTTTCGTTTAATTTTAAGTTTAATTTGTAAGTGTTGTTCTGTGGTTGCTGCTACTGTCGCCGGTAAGATCACACGAATAATTTAAAAATAAAACAAAGCCACACTAGTGCTGCACGGATAAAGAGTATGTAAAGTACTCATTAACATGGAATATTCGTGATCCTTGCAGCACTTGAGTTAAGTACTTGTATGGGTTACCACTTAGTTGAAAGTGCATCACCAGGTATACCCGATCCTGCCAGTGCATGTCATGAGATGCAGTATCAGTCTTGCGTAAACACTACTATTTAAATTAAAGACTAAAAGATATTTAAATTTAAAAAAGATCAAATGTATATTTGTAAACTGCACTCAAAAAAATAAGTTAGTATAAAAGTTAGTAAAACATCTTGTAAATCAGGTATACTATTTTTCAGCAAATTTTTTGCTAAAATTATGTTTTCAACTAAAATTTTAGTTATACTTAATCAGCACTTAACTGTTTTGAACCAATGTTTTACTAATATTTTACTAATGTTTTGCTAATTTATTTTGCTAAAAAAATTGTGCTGATTAGCACATCAATAGTGTGAACGACAACCAGATTAAAAGTTATACGCAGAATGAATTAGATGCCAAGATGTAGTAGTGATGAGGAAAATTATACTAAAAAGTACACCTCTGGTACACACATAAAAAAAATCAAGCATGGAAGATTTTGTATCTGTTTTTCATACATAAGCAAAATTGTGGATTAAAACAACTTAAATTTTGCGTTTTCACCGATAAGTGAAAGTAATTGCCTATTAATGAAATAAAAGACGAAATAAAATATTTAAATTTAAAAAATATTAAATGTGTATTTGTAGTCAAATTGAGCAGGTAGACAGACTAAAGCGAAAGACAAAAACATACATCTTATGCACATTTTTATGTTTTCTTTTTCTTATTGCAAAAAAACGGGTTGTATATTTTACATTTTGTTATTTTTTCGTTTCGTTTCTATAATTCTCTGCGGCATTAGCGTTCCTTTAAAAGATAGCATCATTGAGACAACCATTGATGTAAGTAGTTGAAAGATAATTTTGTTTATGTTATATATAATTAATTCTATTTATTTGCAGATATTACATTTATTCATGTCGTCAATGTGGGAGTATGAAAATTTTTATATTTTGTAAAGTATTGTAAATTATTTTAAAAAGAATCACAAAAAAAAGTTTTATGATTTTCAGCAAAATAAATTAACTAAAGTAAAAATTTTCTACAAATTTTTTGAGTTTTTTTCACTCTACTAATATTCAGCAAAAATTTTATTAATGTTTAGCAAGGGTTTTTTTATTTATAATCCACTTAGTTTTAGCAAGAATTTTGCTGATTCTACTAACATTATTTTGCTGGCATTAGCAATTTTTTTGTAAGCACCATCCTGACTAAAATTTTGCTGAGTCAGCAAAATTTTTTGCTGTATTTACTAACTTTTTTATTTGAGTGTAAAAAGATCAAAGTTGTATTTGTAAACTGAATGTTTATAATAATTGCAAGTACGGTCAAATTTGCAATTTCAAATTGCAAACAAATATACGTTCAGGTAGACAGGCTAAATCGAAATATAACACACATTTTTGCTAATTTTTTATGTTTCCTTTTTCTTATTGCAAAGAAATGGTGGTATATGCCTTATCTTGTTATGGCTTCGTGTCGCTGCCAGATCTATCTAAGGTACTTTTATTCCTTTAAAATATGCCATCATCTAGACAAACATTAATGTAAATAGTTGAGAAATAATTTTGTTTATGTTATATATAATTATTTATATCTATTTTTAGATATTACATTAATTTATGTCGTCAATATGGGAGTATGAACATTTTCATATTTTGTAACTTATTGTAAATTATTTTTAAAAGAAACACAATATAATGTTTGTGATTTTCAACAACTAAATTAACTAAAAAATCATTTTTTTACAAATGTTTTGAGTTTTTTTCAAAAAAGTTTTGTTAACTTTTAGCAAGGAATTTCTAATTTTTAATCAACTAAATTTTAGTAAAAATGCTTATTTTGTTGCTAAAAATCAGGCAAAGATTTTGCTGACATTAGTAACTCTTTTGCAAGTACCCTCGTGACTAAAATTGTGCTGAATTTACTAACTTTTTTTTATTTATTTTTTTTTTTTTTTTGTTATTTATTGAATTTACTAACTTTTTTTTTTGAGTGCAAATTGATGACAGATTTCTTCATATTTATGAAATATTTCATAACTTCTTATGAAGTGCTTAATAAGTATTATGCAACATTTCATTAATAGTATGATGCTGCTTCATAAGCTCTTATAAAATGTTTCATAAATATTATTACACTGATAATAATCCATGCGTAAAATATCGAAAAAAAAAAATTTCAAAATAACCAATTTTTTTTTGTAAATAAACGAATTTTATGAATTTTTTTGTTGTTTTCACAATAATTTCGTATTTTTATGCATGGGTTATTATGAATGTATACAGCAATTAAAGTTAAAAACATCAATTCAAGTTAAAAATATAAATTTGAAATTGTAAAATTTAATATTCTATTTAAAAAACTCCGAAATTTTATATTATATTAATTCTATGTAAAATTATTTGATGTTTCAGAACTTTAAATAAGTTCTCGTTTATTTAGAGTTTTTTTAAAAATGTCATTGCAAATGATGGAATACTATATTTCAAATCAAAAATAAAAATTTCAATTAAATGTTTCTAATTCAACTATTTTTCCCTAAAAAGAAAAAATTTATTTTCACAAATGTTTTACTTTTAACTTTTAAAAAATTAAAACCAAAAGTTTATTTTTGATCTTTTTTCATAAATTATGATGTGAGCAAGATTATTCAAGTTCAAGATCAGTTGTTTTTTGTTAAACAAAAAACCGTGCAATATTTATTTATTAATCAAAAAAGTTTTTGCCCGCTAACTTATAGCAGACTTTATCTACTGACAGGTCCTTACATGTTTCATTTCGCGTCACCGAAAATCATCAGAGAACCAATGTAGAAGGGGTAGAATATTTTTACCCAAACTTTGAAGAAAAAAGATCAACGCTTTACCCGTATTGTTTTATTTACCCGATGAGAAGTAAAAAACTAAATTGGAAGAATTTAACTAATTTAAATCAAAAATAAAACATTTTTAACTAATAAACATTGTTCGTGTATAGGCTAAAATCTCAAAGTTTATCAACCTTTTTTATGAAATGATGAAAGTCTAGAAGGAACATTTGTCATAAATTTTCATGAAACTATTCATCATATTTATGAAAACTTCATAAATATAATGAATTATTGATGACAAATGATTTATGAAACATCAATATGATGAAACTTTTTACTGTAAGTGTATCAATTAATCTGTAATAAAATAATCGTAAGGCACATAAATACAATTGATTCAACGGCTAATCTGTCATTTAGACAGTACGTGATAATTGTTCGTAATTGGTAAATCATCACTTTTAAAAGGGGACAAATATTTTATTGTAATTAAAAAAAAAAAAAAAAAACAAAGAATTGTTCAATTAAATAAAAATGTTTGTACTGGTAACAGTTTCCATATCCTTGCACAAAAAATATTAACAAAGATTGAAATATTTTCTCTGTATATAATATTATTTATTTTTTTTATTGTTGGGCATACAAAAAGCTAAAGGCAGATAAGCCAAATTTAAACAAAATTGTTGCTGTAAAATGGACATTAAGGAGAAACTTTTTGAAAAATAATAGGAAATGCTAGGATATCAATCATTTGAAACGTAATTTCTGTTTTGTTGCTCTTTTCTTATACACTCATAATATTACAAATATAAAAATACTAAATTTAATTCAAAACAACGAAAACTTTCGTAAAATACTCAAATTTTCGTATATTTTACGAAAATTTTGTTATTTTGACAATTTGTTTGTATTTGTATGTATGTTTTATTTTTTGTGTAAATAATTTATATGTCACCTTATTTAACATGTTGGTGCAGTTGTAAAAGGAAACAAATGCAACACTAACTGCAGTTATGGTTGCAATTGTGTTGTGAAATGAATGAAATACACTCACACACAAACAAACAAACAAACAAAAAAAACCAACGCAAAATTAAATAATGAAATAATAAAACCATGTAATATCTTGTTTGTTCGCGTTATGCAGTAAAAGTGAATGAGGCAACAAAGAGGAGCAACAGGAGCAGGACGTGCTATAAAAAAAAAATATATAAAAACGATGGTAGATTGGTTTTATTGTTTACTTGTATAATACATTTTATACACACATACATTTACACTACCTACATACTCACACATACATCCCATGTATTATATGTAAGTAGACGTATAAGTATTTATAGACATTTAAACAGGATGACCAGGTGTTATGGTTACAGTGGGTGGATTTTGGTCAATGGATAAATGAAATTAATATGCATGTATGAATGGTGTATGTATGTGTTTCATTGTATTTGCGTTCGTGTGTTTGTAGGTTTCCCAGAAAACAATTGTTTATTTGCCAGAGTGTTAGTGCATGTATGTATGCGGATCTATTTGTCTGTCCCTTTGTATGTTCAATTGTTTGTATATAGAATTTTGTGGCTATTTTGTCGCGTTGCAACGGCCTAATTTATTAAATGTTACCATGACCATTAGGCTGCTTCTTATTTTTAAAAACGACTAATTTTTGACTTGACAACGCTACGTTAGATTAAGATTAATAAAAAAAAAAAAATGTCAACTTTTTCCAAATTTTAGAAAAAAAAAAAATTTTAATTTGAAAATTTTTCCGATTTTCAAAAAGGACATAATTTCAAAAAATTGGTTATTTAAAAAAAATTTTAAATAAATCAATATTAATTTTTTTTTTGCGTTACATACAAACTCAAGTACCCAGGAAAAAATATTTAATTTTTATAAAATACTTAACGCGCACTGTGACAAAAAAGTGTCTACAATTTAGAATTACTTTCAAAGCTTTAATTATGAATAAAATATAAAAATTGCAAGAATCAGAATAATTTTGGGAGCTTTTTATTAAATGGATCATATTTATTAAAAAAATAAAATAAAACTGAAGTGATCCCTCAATCCAGTTAGCATGTGCACCGATGTAATTTTGGCGAATTTGGAGCAAAGCCAGTAATTTTGATAAAAAAAAGAATTTTAAAAATATATTTTTGATGACAGAAACTAATTCTATTCGTTGTAAATTATATTATTTGATCACAATTACGTAGTTCCATAACATTAAATATTTGGCGTGTTTTTAGCCCATGTTTTCCCTAGCACAAAAATGTTACATAAAATAAACTTGAAATAAAAAAAAAAAATAACACAAAAGTACCGAATTTTCTAGATATGAGGCAAAAAACGAACATTTTTAGAATATGTATTATACACTTATTTCTCTGTTTCAATCCTAAACTAAGTTAGTAGAAAAGTTAGTAAAATGTGTTGTAGATCAAGTACACTATTTTTCAGGAAATTTTTTGCTGAAATTGTGGCTTCCGCTAAAATTTAAACTAATGTTTTACTAATATTTTACTAATGTTTTACTAATTTATTTTGCAAGCAAATTTTTTCTGATGAGCACATTAAAAGTGTGGACTACAACCAGATTGAAAGATATACACAGAATGAAGTAGATGTCGCGGCATGTCAGGAAAATTATATTAAAAAGTAGAATTCTTGAAAGACATATAAAAAAATCAATCATGGAAGATTTTTGCATCTGTTTTTCATACATACTAAAACAAAAGGACGCCAACAATGTATCGCATATACATATAAATTGCGGATTAAAAAAACTTTAATTTTGCGTTGTCACCTGCTTGTGTATTAATTAAATTAAAGACAAAATAAAATATTTAAATTTAATAAAGATTAAATGTGTAATTGCGAACTAAATTTAAATAGTGACTATTAGAAAAGTAACTAATTTCTTATTAAAAAATTTACAATGTAAAATTAGTTTCTTTCATTAAAAATATATTTTTTTAATTTTTTTTTGTTAAAAATTTTACTTTCCTCCAAATCCGTCAAAATTTAATAGGTCCACACACTAAGTGGATTGAGGGCTCCCTTTAATATTATTATTTTTTTACTTCTCTATCTTTTAATTTTGTATTCCTAGTTAATTGGAGCTTTAAAAATAATACAAAAGTTTAGAGTTTTTTTTTTTGGCCTAGTTTGGTCAAGGGTTAACAATCTCATAAAAACTAAATATTTTTTCCTGTATATTCGGGGTTAAATATAATACGAAAAAAAACTTAATATTAATTTTTTTGCTGTTTTTTAGCAACCTAAACTGTTTTCATAAATTTTGAAAAAATTATAATTTTTTTTTTTTAATCTTGATCTAACCCAGGTTCGTCCTGTCCAAAATTCGTCAATTTATTTTTTTAAGAAGCAGCCTAACACATATTTAAGAATGTGGGTAGTGAAACAGGAAGTCATTTCTATATCGAAAAGTGTAAACTTTTGTTTAAAATTACTACAATGTTTTATGTAAAATAATTATATGGTTAAATTTGAAAACAAACTCTAATCAAGAAGTTTCGGAATACTGATATTTTGCAAATTCTAGGAATGATTCACACTGAGCTTGAGTGGAAATAAAAAGAAAGGTCAATGTTTCTCTCCAGAAAATATTAACCTTTCACAAACAAAGAAAAAAATTTAGGTAACCCTTTTTTAAAAAACGCAATTTAAATATTTTTGAAGTATCCGAAATCATTTAATTTAATTTTTTTTTAAATATTTCATATAATTTATATCAAATTGTTTTAAGAGCCTCCATATATTATGGGAATGTTATCTTCAAAATTTTAGACATACATGATCAAGAAAAGTTGTTTTTCAAATGCAATATCATCATTTAATATAGATAGATATTCTTATCCAAGTTTCTCTCAAAATTGGTGTATCCAGTAATATCGCATTAGAATCCTTACTGGATTAAATTGGATCAAAATTGATAATATTGGGTAATCCAATATTATCTAATTTAAGATCCTGATAGATTCTAAAGTATGACATGGGATTAATTTAGGTATAATTGGATGTAATTACATCACAATAATAAATAATGTTTGGTGGATCGTATAAGATATTTTGAGATTAAATTGGATTTATTTAAATCCCAATAACCCAATCAAAAACAGTACATCACAAATATTAAATCATATCTTATTTGATATAGATCGATATTTATTCTTATCCAAATTCATCTCAAAATTTGGGAATCCAATTAGATTATTTAAACATATTACTGGATAAAACTAGATCAAAATTTATCTCAAAATAGGTGAACAAAATGTAAATTAAGATCCTGATAGATTCTAGAATATCCCCATGGATATATTTAGATTTAGCTCGATCGTATTAGATCCAAAAAGATAACTAATTTTTGTTGGACCGAATATGATATTTTGAGATCTAATTGGATCTACTTAAATCCCATTAAATATATAATTTTGAATAAAACTTAAAAAAAAAATGTAATCATTAGGTGCATACATAATTATGTATATGGTTATATATAAGAATGTATAATTATATATTATTCGCATGGAAAATATTTATGATGTTGGAAAATATATAAACATATCTCAAACTCTATTGATAATGTTGTGTCATATATGGTATCTCATATAACTATATATCTTCTATCATTTGATACCTTATATAATTATGTCTTAAGTTGTATCATACATATGGATCCATATATAAGCATATCTTATATCTTCCCTGCAGGAAGCTTGGGGTCAAGTGTCTCCAAGTCTCCACTTTTGTCTACTATTTTGTTGACATTGTCAACTAAGCGTCTACACTTTTTACTTTATTAACTCACTAGTAAATTTTTGGTTCCAATGTCTACATATGGTCCCTTTAGAACTAATTAGTCACTAGTGAATCTTTGGTTCTTATGTCTACATGTGGTCCCATAAGAACTAACGAGTCACTAGTGAATCTTTGGTCCAATGTCTGCATATGGTCCCATAAGAACTACCTAGTCACTAGTGAATTTATGTTTCTAATGTCTACATATGGTGCCATAAGAACTACCTAGTCACTAGTGAATCTTTGGCTCCAATGTCTACATATGGTCCCATAAGAACTACCTATACACTACCTAGTCAATAGTTCTAATGTCACTAGTGATTTTCAATGACACGTACATGTTAAATGTCTATAGCAAATTACATTGCCTGGGGAATATTTGGTTAGTAGTACTGGTGACACAGTCAATTGTGAATCAATACTTTTTCACTATTGACATTTCCTGCAGGGTTACAACAAATATTTTTTATAAGACAGTCTATATTATTACATCTTAAAGTATGTAGCTTATACGTCACAAAATAAAAAAAAAATTTCAAAATATTTTTTATTGAAGAATTAAATTAAGAGACACTTTTCTTTTGTCATTCAAAATGTATTTGTTAACCAAACTAATGCATGCAAAATGAATTATTTTCTACAACATATCTAAAGTTTATTAAGATCTGAGGGTCGGTGTCGGGATATCTCTCGAGAGAGTATAAAAGTATATCCTGAGAAAAACACTGGTGTCAGAGAAAACGTATAGAAGTCTGAGAATAAGACGCTAGTCTGAGTATAAGACTACAAGCCTGAGTAAAAGAATGTATTGAAGACTTTTGTCTGATTATAATGACTAATTTCAAAGTGTAAGACTGCGGTCAGAGTATACGATTTTGGGATAAGCATAAGAATGCTATTTAAGTATAAGACTTTGTTTTGAGTATAAGACCGTAGTCTGGGTATAATATACTTTGAGTATATGAACGTAGTTGAAGTAAATACAATATTATTGTCTAAGTATAAGCCTGTAGTGTTAGTATAAAACTTTAATATTAGTGTGAAACTTTTGTCAGAATACTTGAGAGTATAAAATTGCAGTCAGAGAGCATAAGCCCGATGGCTGAATAAATACTATAGTCTGAGTATAATACTGTAGTCTGAGTATAAGAGAGTAAGCTGAATATAAAAATATGTTATTTTTGGTTTATTCAGCCTTTTTGTAATAAATTTTTAAAAATAGAAAAAGAACAAAGAACAGTTATAGTAAAACACCTGAGTAATAGTCATAAGCAGGACAAATTTAAAATTGGCACGAAAAAAACTGAAAAAGGCATAAAAATAGCAGCGAGGGCAAAATAAAAAAAAAATTGTTAAAAATATTAAATATAAATATAAAAGTTTTATTCAAATTTCCTTTATTAAATTTCGAATACTTTAGCTTATATTAAAAATTTATTATATTTTTTTTTTTTTTTAAATTAGTCAAAGTTTGTATTCCATTATGCAGATGGAAAACTATATTAAATTTTTCAATAAAATATTTTTTGTTTGCATCTTTAATGTTTTCGTTATCTATATTATCTAAAATTTCGTTTATAGAAAGTTTCCAATTTAGTGATGATTAAACAAAGACATTCGAGATAATTTTTTATATACGCTAAGTCAGATTTTATTTTTGGATTTTGAAAGATCTATTTCGCAATGCATATAGAGAGCGATTAAATTAAAATTTTTTATAAAATATGAAGTTTTCCATTAGGGTGGGGCGATTTGAACATCTTAATTCGCGTTTCTGATTCTTGGGATTGTAATGAGCAAAAAAGTTCTCTAGACCGTACGTCTACGGTGAAAATCGAGCTTCCAGATTTTGACTTTTTAGCTGTATTTTGGGAAAGTAGCAATGTGCGGAATGGACATATCTCAGGAAGTAGGAGGAGCTTATCCAAGATTATAGTATCAATCTCTTCTTTGGAAGATTCTCTAGCAGATTAGCATATTATATTTGCGGGTGGGGTTTAAGGGGTTAATTTTTAATTTCAAAATAGAGCTTTTTTGCCGTAAAGTCAAAATCTGGAACCTCGATTTTCACCGTAGACGTATGGTCTAGTGGACTTTTTTGCTCAGTACAATCCCAAGAATCAGAAACGCGAAGCGCCCATTAAGATTTTTTTCCTTCCATACTAATCGCCCCATCCTAATGTCCATATTGGAAAAATATTAATATTATTGAGAAATTGGCCAAAAAAACGAATAAATATGGGAAAAATTGTAAAAAGTATTGCAGAAGTAGTATTTTGTTTCAAATTCCATAAACAACTTTCCGTAGTCATAAGTCTAATATTTGAGAATTAAACTATATGGTGTGAGTACGAAAGTATAAGAAAGTATAAGTAAGTATAAGACTTTAGTATTACTTTAGGATTTTGGTCTGAGTATAAGACTTTATTGACTATAATTTTTGACTTAGTATTAAATTATTGTATAGTATTTCATTATACACTTTAGTTTGAATATAAGTCACTTTAGCTGCATCTACTTACTTAAAACTTATGCCACGTATAATGAGAGTGAGCTTTCCTATATCGGTGTGAGCTTATTCTTTAATTTTTCGCTATTACAGTGGCATCAGGTGGGAGGAATAGAACGAAATAAAATATTAAAACAGCTAAAAAAAATATATATGAATGCATAAACATTGCTTTGGCATTTAAACGAAAATTTCTGGCAAATATTTTCACTCAGCCCTGGTGCTGCTGTTGCTAGTACTGCGGCTGAAATGTTGGTTATTGTCGGCCAAAACTCAAATATTGGCTAAATATAAAAAAATGTACTCTAGACCATAACGGTTGGTTGTTCGTTGTCGGACAGTGGTGGCAGAAACAACAAACAAACTGCATTTTTACATGGTTATTTCATACTCATGATGATGATGACGATGACTATGATGGTATTTGTTTTAAGTGTGTGTGTATGTGTGAAAGGATATATATATATATATATATTGTTTGTGTGTGTGTGTAAAAATGTGTTATTTACATTGTGGCAATTCCTGTATTGCCACAACGGAAGCTTTTGTGGATTATAGACAACGGCGGTAAAGGATAGAGAGGGTTTGTAGCAATGGACTTTACAAACATTTGAATATTTTTAAATTTGGTAAGGAAGTGTGCAGCCAGAAAATATGCAAATTTTTTTACGATGCAGTTATAACCATAAATGAATAGATAGTCAAATGAACGGACGGGCATTTTTGCAAAAAAAAAAAACGACAGACAAAATATCGGTCCCTTAGTTAGGCAGACGTTCAATTTTATATGATATTACTCTACAAACGCATTTTGTGGTCAGGTAATATGGACATTTTACACTTCCGTTAATACACTTAACAAAAACTTTGTCGAAATTATTATTATTTCTCTTCTTTTATAATTGATTTGAAATTTTTATTTTAGTATGCTTTACATGCATATAAGAGAGTATAAGACAGAAATGATATTAAAAGACTGACAAAAGCAAAAACTTTGTGTAAATCATTATTTCTCTTCTTTTATAATTTATTTGAAATTTTTATTATACTTATATGAATATGAATATAAAAGAGTATAAGACAGAAATGTTGTTAAAAGACTGAAGTGTGAGTATAAAGCTTATGTCTAAGTATAAGACTGAAGTCTGAGATTAAGACTAAAGTCTAAGTGTAAGATTCAAGTTTAAAAATATTACTTAAGTCTTAATACAATTCAAAAGTATAAGTACCCTCGCAAAAAATGTTTATATGGTCTTATGTTTTTTCATCTTAAAATATATTACAATATGTGATTATATATGGTGTCGTTCATCACCACATCTTATTATATATATTTTCTTTTTTTGTAGAAACATATATAAATATACATTAGAGTGTCCCTTAAGGTGTTCTACAAGTTTAAATGTTAGAAATGTTGAGACGCTACCCTCTACACGATAGGGCCTTAAATATCAAAACATGAGTTTATATGGGAAAAAGGGATATTCTTTTAGTTTTTGCTGTTTTTTTTTTGCAATATTGCAATAGTTTTTACTCTAGATAATACATTTTTATTTTTTATTTTTATTTTATTTTATTTTATTAATTAATAATCATATAATTACAAATTATATACTATTACCCTAACCGAGCACTAGCAACTATGGCCTTCGGCGCGTTGTAGCGAAAACAGACCAGTGCCTCTGGTGGGAATCGAACCCACGACCCCCGCACTGATAAGCCAGCACGCTACCAACTAGCCTACCGGGGCGCACAGATAATAAAATAATCGAGATTAAGATAAAATTATGTATTCAAAAAGGTATAAAAATCCAAAATCGGTTAAGAATTACCCCAGTAATAAATAATGCCACAGACCACTAATGTGCCAAATACCACTTCAGCAAGAAATTCGAGCTCAAATTTTAAACGTTTTTTAAAATTGATTACTGAAACATAATTTTTTTATTTATTACACTCATAATTGTGAGCCATAAAAGAAGTTTTTGGTTTTGGATGGTGTTAACCTGTCCTACGGTGATGTCAAAACTAACAAAATTTTTGGGGTGTTTTTCAAACCTCCAATTTCAAATTTTAAAAAAATTCTTCAACAAAATCGAAAAAATTTAGATTTTTATTGCTTAATCTTGTTTACAACATCTAAGAGATTAAAAATAAAAAAAATTAAAAATATCCCCCAGTACACTTGGGTAGGGCAACGATTTAAATTTTACGGATTTCGGGGAAATTGTGTTTTTCAGTAATAAAAAGGCTTATTTGTTGCCATAAAATATTTTAAATCAAAAATTAGCTACTTTTGTAACTTTTATAGTTTTATTTTATAAGCATTACTCAAAGTTAAAAATAAAAATATTTCGAACATTATTTACCCATGTGGACCTGCGACCCCAAGTGACCCTAGACTTATTTATTTCAATTTTCAAAAAACGTTAAAGATTTTCTTACTACTTTTGAATTTTAAGAAACGTGATGTAAAAGATAATAACAGAATACTTTTAGATTAAGTGCCAAAAATTTTGGACATGTTGAACAACATTAACCCGTACCGTGCCGCATTCAGATCCAAGGATCCTGTGCGTTTTTATATATATATATAGTACAATAATTTATTTTGAGTATGAGATTGAAGTCTAAGAAAATGTAACAATAGTTTGAATTTAAATCCAACAGAGAAATAAACAAGTAATTACCGATTACACCTTTTGCAATTGCAATTCAGAAAATATCAATTGAAATTCAGAGTTACCATTTTAAATTTACAATCGATATTCAGAAAATATCAATTAATATTCAGATTTTCCATTTGAAATTCAGAAAATATGTTATTTTTAGAATTACAATTAATGTGTTTCTGACTTTCTATTACTATTTTTTGAATTTCAAATGATATTTTCTGAATTTAAAAAAAGAAATTTGAATTTCAATTGATGTTTTCTGAGTTCCAAATGAAAATTCTAAAATTAAGTTGAAGGGCATATTGTAAAAACTTGATAAGCCACATTTTGTTTTTAGTTTAATTGGGCCTTTTAAATGTTAAAAAGTGCAATGTGACTTCTGCAAGACTTACATGCAGTAAGTGAAAATATCGCATAGGTTGAAATACATATATACATATATATTTAACGTAAATCACTTTTTTCAGTGTATGTTTCAACTCTCCGCCATTTTGGATATATATATGCTGCTTTCCAAGCCAACTGCCCAGCATAAGAAAGTGTAAAGCAGCACTGCCAAACTAATAGTATTTGTTCTCATATATGAGACTAAAAAATTGAAAATAAATTTTAAATTTCCAAAAATTGGGCGAAGCAGCCGTTATTACATATTGACAAATTTTGCGCTAATATTTAATATATTATTTATAATAATTTAAGAGAAATTGGTAAATGCTAGAATTTTTTATATTGGATTTTAATTCATGTATTCTGAATTTTAAGAAATATTATCTGAATTCAATTGGTATTTTCTGATTACAAGTGATGAGTTTCTGAATTTCAATTGATATTTCCAGATATTCAAATGAAATTTTCTAAATATAAAATTATATTTTCTGAATTTCAAATGGATGTTGTGAATTTCAATTTATATTTTCCGAATTCCAATTGCAAAATCAACTTTTTTGAAAAGCTCATAAGAAACGCATTAAAATGTGAGTGAGAAATGCCTTTAAATATAACATTCATAAGCCTTTAAAACTTATAACATAAAAAAAAAAAAATGACTTATTTTTGCTCTAAACAATAAAAGTCAATAACAACTTTTAGTTTTGTTCGAAAAAATAATATTAAAAAAATAATTTTTATTTTTGCTCAAAAATATAAAAGTCTAAAAAAAAACTTCTATGTTTGCTCAAAAAAATATAAGTTACAAACTAATTTTTTGTATCTGACGTTTATGATTAAAGGAATATTAATTACGAACCCTGGCAAAAGGTGTTGTTCCGAATTTTTAATTTAATACAAAACTCAATTTATCATAAAAACGGTGAAATTTTTATTTACAAAAATAGGTTGTCAGTCATAAAAATTTCAATATTTCTATGTGAAAGCTATATGGCGAATAAGCAATAAATAATTAAAAAAAATAAAATTCCTTACGCGCTATGTAGTTTTAACATAGAAATATTGAAATATATATGAAGGATAATATTTAACGAATATTTTATCGAAAACTAATACAAGTTACACAATGAAACTTTCTGGATCTATAATTTTCAAATAAACCTTATTTACAAATAAAAAAAATCGTATACAATTTGTTTTCATTTTTTTTATTTACAAAAAAATGATAGATGTTTTTCTATCGATCCATAGTTCTCGGTATATTATTTTATTTATAAATTATTCGTTGAATGTAGTCATTCTTAAATAATTCAATACTTCCTTGTTAAAGCTACATGTTGCATGAGCAATAAATAATACATATCACATGTAAAAAAAAATATTTTGTGAATTTTCGTATTATATATAATTATAACCGAAAAATTAGAACATGTAAATGTATCTTATTAGATCTACTTTGATACAATTAGGTCTAATTTGATGAAATAAGATATAGTTTGATACAATTGTATCCGAATTATGTCCTCATTCAAAAGTATTAAATTATATTTAATGTGATACACTTACATCCAATTAGATACAATTGCATACAAATATATGCAATTACATGTGACATATGTAATAATTTCGGTCTATATATGATTACATATGTCACACGTAATTGCATATATTTGTAAGCAATTGTATCGAATAGTAATTATATATTTTTACATATTGCACTATATGCAGTGTAATATAAAGAAAGATATAAATATATGTTTTTAATATAATTTTATATAATTTGATAGGAATATATATTTTGCAATACATCTTTATAAATAACTGTATAAAGTAATATATACTTATATCAAAACTTTTTTACTTGGGATAATAAAATTTCTCATTCGTTATGTAGTTTTAACATAGAAATATTTAAATATATATGAAGGGCATTATTCAACGAATATTTTGCTCCAAAATCTAATACGAGCTACACAATGAAACTTTCTGGATCAATAAAAAAACGTCTGACCTTTTTTTTATAAATGAAAATTTTTAACATTGATATAAAATACTTTCTCTTATAGCGGTGTAGTTGGCTTATAAAGCACCATATATGTGTAATTTTTTTTTTTTTTTGTTAACTTCATGTCTTGTTCTGTTTGGTTATGTCCATTTATATGTTTTAATATGTCCTGTTCATAAAATATACTTTTATATGCATATGCTGGTTGGAGTTTTCATAGTGTTTTCAAAAAAAATTTCAATTAATTTTTCAATGCTATTCTAAAGCATCAGCTAAAGATAAGTTATAAAATGTTGCTATAGCTGTATATAACCTAAGGATATTATATTCATATATGTATATTCACTCACTACAACATTTAAAACCTTTCGTTTAACGAGTTATATATACAATATAAAGCACTGCCCAAACTTATAGCGCACTTACTTATAAGTCATTCCATGTCAAACCAAACTGTTTTTGATATCACGATTTTTGTTTGCTTTCGAATTTAGCTGGCGTGTTCTTATTTCAAAAATATTTGACACGTAGTTTTGTAAAAAATTAAATTTTTTTTAAGGTATTTGAGTTTAAAAATTCAAAAAAGCATTAAAAATGTTCTGACATGTCGATATTTAAATTTATGTATTTTAGAATGGTTGGTGGCTTATTTTAATGGTATTGCACTCTAATTTTTTCTTATGTACTCGTATTTAAATATCTATGTTACCATTTTTCTAATGTTTTTTCTTTCAGTTTTTATTTTGCATTTTTTTATTACTTTTGACCCGAACTAAAAATAAATATAATATATCGGTGTCTACCTACACTCATAATAAAAAAATGCTGAAATTTTGTCGGTTCTATTTTTGGAAACTCATTAAAAACTCTTATATATATATTTAAATATTTTCAAGAAGAAAAGTAAAAAAATAAAAATTTTTGTAATATTTTTTGGAAAAAAAATTCTTTAAAAAATAGAACCCATTGCTGCCACTTTCTGTTTATTCAGTAGAAGTGATGATGATATATTATTTTTATTTTTAGTTGGCGTCGAAAGTTGTAAAAAACACAAACGCAAGTTAAATATTAAAATAAAAAACTTTAAAAAAATTACATCAAAGATATTTAAATACATTGAGAAAAAGAAGAGTAAAATACCATTAAATAAGCCATCAACCAATAAAATCGGGTTACTAGTTTTTAAAATACATCAATTTAAATATCGACATGTCGGAACACCAGCAAAATATAACCTGGATTTGGTAAGCAGTAACTACATTTTATGCTTCCAAAATAGCGCTTCATCGCCTTGCATACCATAAAGCAATTACGGAAGGCATTATGTAGTGCTTCCCAAAATGCCTTCTTTGAAGCAGTGAATAATGCATACAATGAAGCAATAAAGAATGCATACCATGAAGCATTAATGTTGTCAACATACAAAAAAGCGCTTCTTATTGCCTAAGAAGCATGAATTTATTGCCTCTAAGAGCACATGAAAGAAGCGCGTTTCACCTGCTTAAAAGAGACATACCAAGTGGGACATCGCTAACAAAAATCATGCCTTCTGGATATGCTGTGGAAGCGCTGCGTAATTAAATAATTCCTTCCGGAAGCGCTTTTGCGTAAACACTATTTTTTGCTGGGTTATAATTTTTTTTAGAATTTTTAAATACAAATAAATTCTTTAAACAAAAAAATGGGATTTTTTTTTTCCTAAAATACCTGTCAAATAATTTTGAAATACGAATACGTCAGTCAAATTTCAAAGCAAACAAAAATCGAGTTATTAAAAAAACGTTCGGTTTGATATGGAATGACTCTTATCCGCAGTTTGTATATCTCGTAAACGACTTATTAGAAAATTATAATTTTCGGCATTTAAAAACAAAATGTTATTGAGAATTTAAAAATGCAGATATTTACGTTTTCCATAAGCTTGAAGAAGAAAAATTGTAATTAGGTGACCTTTACTATAGAAGTAATGTGTCAAGAATACAGCGTACTTTAGAAAAAACTCAAAATATTGTGAGAAAATTTGTTATTTTGGTTTCAATTTATCATTTAAATTTTTTTAAGACGTGATTTTATGTTTAAATATTCATAAAATACCTAATTTCTCTAAGTGTGTACTAGAAACATGTGCTTTTTTCATAAATTTTATTAATTTAATATCTGATCATCTTTACTATTTGCACATTTGATTTATTTTTATGTTTGAGATTAAATTAGTGATGAATCTTCCTGGAAATAATATATTTCATTTTAAATCATCATCTCAAATATAAAGAAGGTATTGACAGATGACTTCAACTTAGTCTATGATGCTCGAAGCTACTTTTGATAAACAATAAATATCATTACCAAATTCGGGAAATACTATGAATTAGAGAACGAGATTAGATTGGAGATTTGATTAGAGAGATTAACTGAAAAAAATCTAATATTAATACAAAATAAATGCTGAATTTAGTTTTAGTTTTTAGTTTAGTTTTTTGTTTTCATATACATCGAGATTATTTTTATTTTATTTTCAATTTATAACGAGCTTTCAACCTCTGTACATTTACAAAAATAAAGCAAATCAAACATATTAGCTAGGTTGATACTAGTATTTCGATCTGGCTAAAGATCTCATCAGAACCCGAAGTTTTAGAAAAGCTAGAGCCTCCATAATAGGCAGAACTTTAACAAAAAACCTATTAATCATCAAGTTTTCTCCATTCTTGTCTTCTTAGTAATCAAGCACTAAGGCTAGGTCTTTTTCTAACAATCATCATGACGTTACTAAACTTAGAAGACCAAAAATGTTATATTTATATAAAAAAAAATAGTTTGTACTCTGGCTCAAGTAATATTTTTTACAGTTATATCAGTTTTTTGTTTTTATATACATCGAGATTAGTTTTATGTTATTTTCAATTTATAACGAGCTTTCGATAATTGCGATTAACGGCATATTTTTTCATCGATTAAAGAAAACGTCAATTATTTGCAAACTCTACTATGGATGCCCTAAGATGCAACATCGAAAACTATCATCATGTACTGATAAGGCAGAGGACAAACGTGACTTTAACAGCAATTAAAAAATAATTTTAATAAATATAAACAAATAATTATTTAAGTGAAAAATCACTTGTTCTATCATATTTTTCAGAAAATATCCTAAAAATTCGTGTTATTTGTATTGGTAATGTATACCGAAGAGTATATACAAATAGGGAAGCGTTTTTTATGCTTAACAACTGAACACGGATGATTAAGCCACTACAAAATAATTTCAATACTTTGATACAAAATTGTTGCTTTAAACACTCACTCTTCATTATTTGTATTTTTTTATTCTCGATTAAAATTTATTGTAAATTAATTGTATATTAATTTTATCTGTGCGTCCCGGTAGGCTAGTTGGTAGCGTGCTGGCTTATCAGTGCGGGGGTCGTGGGTTCGATTCCCACCAGAGGCACTGGTCTGTGTTCGCTACAACGCGCCGAAGGCCATAGTAGCTAGTGCTCGGTTAGAGTAATAGGATATAATTTGTAATTATATGATTGATACAGGATGAGCCCCCTGACTACTACTCCACCGATGAAAGTGCCAATTTGGCTCATTGGGAATAATTTATGGGGTTTTTTTTGAATTTCGGTCAATTCGCCAATTTTTGACCATTTTCAACCCATTTAAGCCCATTTAAGTCACTTTTCCTGTATTCAAAATTTCTTGTGTTATCTTTATACGGCTTACAATTACTATTTCCACCATTAGAACGCACATTTCAACTGAGAAAATCAAAATTTTTAGCCTATTTTCATGATTTTTGCCCATTTTTCATCTATTTTCTCCATTTTTTTGCTGTTTTTGTGCGCTTTTTGTAGTTCTTGCGCAAACTTATCGACATAATTCTTACAGTTTTTCCTTTTTACAATATATTATGCAATATTATTGCCATTTCAAGCAACTCAACACACTTTTTAATAAAAAAACCATCATTTTTTACGCTTTTTCGGAAGATTTTCGCGTTTTTTATTGATTTAAATAAATTTTTGGTGGTTGAATACATTTTTTCGGTATAAAAATTTATTGAAATGCGAGTTTCTCCGTATTAATGTAATTAATTTTAAATTGGCAATTAAAATAGAGAAATAAGCAATGGAATATCATTCGTTATCCTCCAATTCCATTAACAAATTCCAGCAAAGATCTGCCAAAAGTGAATCTAATTTTTTTCCCCTACACCAGTGTTCCAACTGTGCTGATACCTGGTGGAAACGTTCCCCATGCTCGTCTGATTCAGACGGCAACTGACGCTCGAAGTGATCCTGGTGGTGATGCATGAAATGCACTTTCAACGACATTCGAACACTGATGTTTTCGAAAGATTGCAGCATATCATCAACAATGGCACGCCAATTGTCCACTCGATGAATGCCGAGAACTTTTTCGATCACTGCTTTCAGGCTATCCCAAGCGATGAGTTCTGCCTCTTGAAGGACATTGTTGAAGTCTTCATCCTTCATCAGTTTGCGAATGTCTGGGCCATTCAAAACACCTGAAATAAATATACGATTTTATATAAAAACTTTCAAGAATGCTTCATCTTTGTTTGGCGGAAAAAGAATTTCAAATATTTATTTACCTTCTTTAATTTTCGCTTCACTCAAGCGTGGAAAATGTACTCCAATCGTCCAAATGCCAATCTATTTCCTCGCACCAGTAACGCTTTGATGAAATTCTTCATTAACCCAAGTTTAATGTGCAATGGTGGCAGCAATACCTTATCCATCGGCACCAACTCCTCGTGGATAACGTTCTGCTGCCCGATTAGACGATTTGTTCTCGGTAACCAATCTCGTTTTTGATACTGTGGTGTATATCGCGAATCCCACGTACACAAGTAGCACATATTTTTAGTGTAACCAGTTTGAAGGCCACAGATCAGCGCATATTTTCCAACAATGTTCATGGTATTTCACAGAATCTAAGATTAGTTTCATGGAATCATACGTTTCCTTTGTTTTCACGGCAAGCGCAATTGGCACAGAGTTTTTTGTATTATCGAAATACAGCAGCACAGCCTTGAGACTGCTCTTCGATCCATCGATGAACAACCGCCATTGGTCCGCATTGTACGTGTAATTCATGGCCGACATCAAACCATTGATATCATTACAGTACGTAAATGAATTGTTTTCGTTGCAAGTAAAAAACGGTACAAATGCATGCTGTCGACCACGCGAACCGAACACTTTAACTTCTGGTGACAGGATGTTTACAGCTTTAAGATGTTGAGCAAAAATTATGGTTATATTTTGTGACAACTTTAGTTGTCTTGACATTATGTTCAAGCGCTGTTGTGTAACTTCAATGTGTTTGCATGGCTGATACAAAGAAAAATTCGATTCTGGCTCCGAAAAAAAAGATGGTGGGATGTATTCTTCGGTTGGACTCGGTTTTCTCGGGATTGGCACTGGCGGAGAATGGGAAAGAGTGGTTTGAGCTGACGGAACACTTTGGTAAATATATTCCATCGCCTTTCTTCTGTTCATACCCACAACATTATTTTTACATACGTAGGACATGTTTTTTTCGTGGTCGACTGGCTCTGACCAAATCATCGGTATTCCATATGGCATGCTTTCCCGTCGACCTGTTCGCCAATCATACAAACGTGCTACACACGATGAACAAGCCATTTTAGGCATCCAGTCAACATTACGAATCACTGGAATATTGAAGTACTGCTCGTACAATGTTACAATTTCATCAGTAATTTTTTTCTTAGACTACATAATGGTCCACTTTCCACACATATAACAGTAATGATTGAATTTTTTCAGGCATTCAACCATTTATATCGTTATATATATGAACATATATGATCATATAACTTGTATATGACCATGTATGGATATATCTGATCATACGTATATGTCCATACATTGTTTAATATGTGTTCATATATGACCATATATTACCATATATGCTCGGATCCGAAATTCGAGTGTATATAATTGATCATATATGACCCTATACCCTCAAATTTCGGATATATGAGCATATATGAACATATATTCTCATATACGACCATATGAACTAAAATTTTGAATCCGAGCATATACGGACGTATATGATAACACATATGATCACATTTTGTTCCATATATGAACATATATGACATATCTATATATGATCATATATATGGAACTATATATGGTTTTATAAATGAACATATATATATGGAACTATATATGGTTTTATAAATGAACATATATAAACATTTTTAGCAGGGCAGCACATTTTTGTAGTAAAAACTTAGAACAATTAGATATTTTATGAACGTTTTAATACAAATTTCTCAAATTGATGGTAAAATTATAACTTTATAATATGCCGTTAACGAGATATTCTAACATCAAAATACAGCTAAGAGAAGTAAGAGCGCTATAATTTTGAGCAGTGCTTTTCATACATTAATGTTTACTACCATGTTTTCCCTAAATTTTACTACTGTCTGCTCTTGATGTAACGTCGGTGGTACTTTGTCGGGAGCAAAAAAAAAACTCTTTTAATTAATGGTTACTAAAGGCTGTTGTATGTGGTTACCTGTTGTTCATTTCAACTTAATACCAAACACTTGTGGCATTAATTGATGTTGATGCAACAGATCGTATAAATATTTCTGTTTTTAAACTTTGATGCAATGTAATATAACAAACAACAGCAGCTTAATATAATTTAAGAAATGTAATTATTTATTAATAAAAAAATATGTCTTTAACTTTTCTTTCCTAGGATAATTTAAAAAAAAAAACTTAATAAAATGCCTGTTAAGATTTTTCCTTCTTTCTTTCTTTTAATTTTTAGTTTATTTTCAGCAAACTGTTTTTAAATTCCTTAGAAAAAAGTCTGTTTTTTTTTATCTAGCATCCATAAATTATCAACGCTTGTCAATTTTTAATTGCTTTCGCGCCAAAATGGAAAATTACAGAACGTGTTTTTTTAAAAGTGAATATATTTATTGAGGGCGGTCTTGTTTTAAAGTAGTTTCTTCTTGAATTTATTTTCCTTTTGCAAAATTTTTTTTTTCTGTCTTCCTTGGCCACTTGGGATTGTTTAAGGAAATGTGGTTGAATTTATGCAAAGTGATTTTAAAGAAACGGTTTTGTTTTCTTTTATATTGTTTTAAATGACTGAACATATAGAACAGGGCTGGCAAAACTATGACACTAGTGGCACGCGGCGTTATTTTGGGTGGCACGAGGAGTTTTCTTAGTTATTTAAAAAAAAATCTATTTTAACTATTAGAAAACCAGAAAAAATTATGTTGAATTAATTAATAGAGTTTTAAATATTTACTATCGATACAAAAATTTGTGCTTGTTAAATTTTTAAGCTGATAAGACCTAAAATATTCATGTAAATAAAAACAAAATTTTTGTTTAAAGTTTTGTCCCGACGTTTCATCGATTATTTGTCGACTTCTTCTGTGGATTCATAAATTTTGTAACATACAACAAAAAACACGAATTTAACAATAAAAACACATCCTAACTTAATATTACAGATGCTTTAAACCGATTGACTATGGTGAAATTTTTCATAAAGATTGTAAATCACACACTGAAAAAAAACAAGCCATTGGCCAACTAAAATTCTGTTACTACGAGTGAAGTTGATTGGTACAACTGAATATTGGTTTTCACAACAAAAATTCGGTAATCACAACTGAATTTTAGTGGCAACACCCAAAATGTTGAGAAATCGCTTTTGAAAAGGAATGGCAGGAAATACCGCTAAAATACCGTTATCGATTCAAAACCCTTTCAACTAACTATCGATATCCCTAAAATAGCGTTACCGACATAACTTAAATAACGTTACCGATATAACTTAAATATCAATATTTTTAAAATACCGTTTCCGAAATAACTAATATACCGTTATCGCTAAAACTCCGTTACCGCAATAATTGAAAAAGCGTTTCCTTAAAATACCGTTATCGAAATAATCTGACAAGATCCGAAAAAATTGCCTTAAATATATATCTTTTCCCAAAGTTTGATCATAAACTAGCCAGTCATTAAAACTCGGGCGTAATGGGTCTACAAATATCTGTGTGCATTAACATTACCTGAATAACTAAAATAGCGTTACGACTAAAATATCGTTACCGAAATAACTGAAAAACTGTTATCCCTAAAATAACGTTGCCGAAATAACTAAAATACCGTTACCGCTAAAATACCGTAACCGAAATAAGTACAAAACCGTTAACACTGAAAAAACGATACCGAAATGACTGAAATATTGTTATAAAATAGCGTTTGCGATACCCGAATACGTATCGGTTACCATCCATGCTTTTGAATATGGTTGTACTAACCGAATTTATTTATTTATTTATTTATTTTATACACTATTCAATTCTTTTGGAACTTTATTTTTCTGTGTGCACCTTTTAAATTGATAAAAAAGTTACTCTTCATTTATCAAATTTATGATTAATAACTAAAAAAAACCAACGTTTTTCAGAAATCAGCGTAACACAAGTTTTTAATATTAGATGTACGAAAGTATTTCGGAAAATAAATAGGGAAAAGTGGTGTACTTGAAACGAGTGTACCTGGAAACGATCCATTTTTTGAGTATATCTTGAACATTTTAAAAAAATTATCTTCCAAAATTATCTTATTTCGGCTTTCGCTCACGTTTACCATAGATCTAGGTCCACAAGTTACATAGATGCAAAGAAAAATTTGGCGGTGTACCTTGAAACAACAAAGGTAAGTATTCAGAAAAATGTTGAAGTAAAACTTAATTGTATAAGTGCAATATTGCTTTTCACAACTAAAAAAATATTAAAAAGTTAAACTTTATTAAAGCTTGAAATTCAAAATTGGTACTCTTATTTAGGATATAAGAGTAACAGTTAAAATTTTTTCAAAACACTGTCATAAGTGTTACTTGAGACGATTTTCGAGTGTACCTTGAAACAAACATTTTTATATATTCAGTTAAATATTTATTTCATTCCTGGTTCACTGTAATAATTAATAATTTTTACCAAATAAGCGCTAAACGTATGAAAAATTCTTTTTTATAGGATACTCAATAAGGGAATGTATCCTAATGCACTTGGGCTATATACAACTAACAACTAAGTGAAGTATTCCAAATCCAAGTATATCAGCTTGTACTAATTAGGCATTTCTCTGCTATAGATCCCTGTCTTGTGACAACTTATTTAAAAAAAGTTATATAACAATTTTCAAAACAACTCCAAAGCTCCACATTAGGAAATATCTACCCTAAGGTGGACCTTAATTAAAAACTCTCACAAAAAAAAAAAATGTTGTCTTTTTGAGGTACGCATCGAAAAAAGTCTTGCCACCCCTGATATAGAAGGTTGCAATGGGTGGTATCTTGACTGTAATGAATTTAAATTTCAAAGAAAAAGATTTTTTAAAAACAATTGCGAAGGTCTTGATGAAAAATTAAAAATTCGATAATTTTTCAGAAAAATACGGGTAGTGAAATTTAAGTACATATTCCCGAATTTTTAGTTTATTATTTTGAAAACCGCAAAAAAAATTATTGTTTATGGACTTTACAGATATGATATGATGAACATACATTTGTATGAAATTGTGTATATTTTAATACAATCACATACAGAAATGTAACATTTAGTGCAATTTTACCACATCAAAAATAGTATCCAATTATATATATGTGTATCAGTTTACATACAATCATATACAATTATACCAGGTCAAAATCCGGTTACACATATATTCTATTTTTATATAATTGCATCTATTTATATCAGTTTAGATACGAACTGATACAGTTAGATACAAAAGTGATTCAATCTAGTAGGTTTCTATAGGCCCATAATTCGGATAGAATTTTATCTAATTTACCAGATTGGGTTTAAGCCCATACAAATAGATACAATTATATGGGCCCATATTTCGGACGAAACTTAATAAAATTACATATAGCGTCTCATACAAATTGATATAACTACATAAAGCTCCATGTAATTGTTTTTTTAATCGGGTGGTTATTTTTCTATTACTAACCCTAATACTTTAACAAGGGCATGACCGTCGAGGTAACTACTTACCTCGGTAATATGTTTACTCAGCACTTACAGGTAAAGGCCCAGGTGGAAATTTCCAGCCATTCCAAAAAATTAGTACTGGCAAACAACTGGTATTTTTATACAACCTACCATGTTAAAAATTACTATAGGTACAACTAATAATGTAGCAACACTATTTAGTTTGCAATGCATGTGTTTTTTTTACCAGGTTGGGTCTAAACCCATACAAATAGATACCAAAAAAAAGCAATTTTCTCTTAATAGCATGACATGACAGAAGAAATTAATAAAGATCTGTCCAATAAATATATATATTTCGGACAAGGTGATTCAGTTGTGTACTTCAATGGTACAGGTTTCGTGAAAAATGCAGGGACCGTAATCATTATGAGTTTTATAATAAAAATTACACAATAATGATTATATTATGAGTTTTAAGGATTTTCTTCAATGGTAATGATTATTTTTGAGTAATATTAATAAAAATCAGCCATAATCATTATTTTTCAGCAAAAAAAATACAACTCAAAAATAATCATTATTTATGATTTTTATTTTTTTCGCTCAAAGTAAAACTCACTTTCATAGAATTTTTATGGTGCATTTCACAAAAATTCTCGAACTTTTGGAGTATGTTCAACATATGATATGTTGAATTCCAACGAGTTGCAACATCAAGCAATGGTTGCGGTAATTTATTATTATTATTAATTTTAATAATTTTAATATTGTGTTCACTTTGGAATATTCCTTATAACTGACCAAGTTAGTAATAGAATTTTACTCGTACCCAATTTAAACAAAAATCTATAAAAAGACTAAATATTCGTAAAATTAAAAATGATATAGAAAAAATTTAGTATTAGTTTGCTTTCCATTTGAATTATAACAGCTTGCAGTCTTCGTGACATTGACTTTTTATTTTTTTTTTAAATTGGGTATAGATTTACATACCAGCTTTACTATTCTTAATGCCCAGTATGCATGCATATTAGGGCTATAACAAAATTTTTGGCATAGTACCACGAGTTGGTCAAATGAAAGTGAGTTTTATTTTGAGCGAAAAAAATAAAAATCATAAATAATGATTATTTTTGAGTTTTATTTTTTTTGCTCAAAAATAATGATTATGGTTGATTTATATTAATATTACTCCAAAAAAATAATCATTACCATTGAAGAAAACTTTAAAAATCAGAAATTTAAAAATCATGACGGATATGCAAAGACTGTCAAAAAATAATAATAATGGTGCAATAAATTTTTTTTATGTCTGTTCTAAGTGATTGATTTTTTGATTTCAAAAAAACGAACAATAATCATTATTTACGGTCCCTGGAAAAATGTCTTTAAAGTTTGGCGGTTTTGCATAGAGTTTTTTGCATTTTAAATTTTTTGAAAGCTTTTGTTTTGATGGAATTATATAACAAGACCTGTGTTCATATTTAATGCAAAAAATTTTATATTTAAACCGCTGCTTCACGTCTTATGAAGATTTTTAGATTTTTTACAGTTTTAGCGAATATGAACAATTGCCCTGAATAAATGTCAGTTCTTTAAAAAAAGGCAATTAGTTAATGAAAAATATTTTGAATTCATTTTTTTTTTAATTTATTTGCATATAGCGGCTTATATTACATATTTGCGAGTTTTCAAATAGTTCATGTGTCACCATAGCTTTTCGAGTTGACCCCAGAGTCATACTATTAGTATATTGGGAAATTTCATGTCAAACCCCGCAGAAAACTGTCATTTTCGAATTTGTCATCTCCGATTTTAATGATTCACCACAAATGCGTAGTGTTTATCAAATCATTAACCTTTTGACCCCAAACCCTTGAGGTTTTCGAAATATGACGTCATCAAAATTGGCAAAAACGTCAAAATTTCAAAAAGTGTCCATACAAAGTCGCCCATAACTGTAAAACTATCCAACTTAAAATTTTCCTATTGGTATCATTTCATAGGTGAGAAAATTTTCTTCAAAATGGCTTTTTTGTATTAAAAGGTCAAATGTAATATTGTTAAGTTTAATGTTCAAAGACCCATATCTCAAAATCCAAATTTTTTAAATTCTGAAAAAATATATGTTAAAAACTAAGGCCGCTCTATATTTGTCGCAAAATTTTAAGGTGGGAACTCATTTGGTTCTGGAGTTATTTAACCCTCTAACCGGCATAAGCTTTTTTGGACTGAAATTTATTCCACTTGTTCGGCACGAGAAATAAATAATATTTTGTTTTAGCGAAATTTTTTTTGTTGCCTATTTTAGGCGATATGGGTCAAAATAGGTTTAGAGGCTATCTCAAAAACCAACCTATAAAATTTAAAAAGTTAAGGCATAAATTATTCTTCTTACAAAGATATAATAAGAGTCCAAAAATTAGCAGTTTTGAGCTTTTAGATAAAAATATATGGCGATTTTCGTTTTTCGAAAAACGCGAAATCGAGCGAAAACGAACCTTAACTTTAATATATATATTGACGAAACTTTGAAGATTTGATAGTGTTACCAAATATAATATTTCTGCCAAATTTCATAAAAATCCGTCCACTCGTTTTCAAGATAAGATGATGTCCTTTATATGTATCCTTTTAAAGTCCTGTATGTCCTTGGAACAAACTTAGAGTATTTTCCAAAAGATTAAGCTTTAATCTTCCTTTGTATGGAATATGAATGGTTTCATGTTAACAGAAATGTGTTTTAAGGACTTTTCAAAATTTTGGTTGTTTCAAAATATTTATTTTTTGAAATTACTAAAAATTTTAACTATAACGCTTTCTCGCTTCCAAACCATGACATGTACACAAAACATTACTTCGCAAAATATGTGGCTAACTTCGTTCTCTATCGATATAGCTTCCATTTTTATAATAAAACACTTTTTTGGCGAACTTATGGCCAATTTAAAATACCCCGCCAGAGGCGGGCTTGCCGGTTAGAGGGTTAAGAAAGCATGGTCGTAAACAAAATTTCGTCGACGATTTTAAATGACTTTTTCAATTTTGCAATTTGCAATTTTTGTTTTTAATTTTAGTGATTTTTTTAAATTTTTGAGATTTTTTCAATTCAGCGATTTTTTTTGTTTAAAGCATTTTTACATAAGCGCTCTTTTTAATTTATTAAATTTTTTTAATATTCAGAAATACTTTTCAAATTTTGTTGATGTTTTCAAACTTTAACAAATTTTTATCATTTTTATCGATATTTTTCAATTATTATCAATCTTTTTAATTTAATATTTTTTTATTAGGAAGAAATTTTTTTTAAATTTTGGGGATTTTATTAAACTTTGAATTTTTTTCAATTTGTTGTCATTGTCGGTTGCAAAAACTGTCAATTTTGTGCGTACCAAATTAATTTTCAATTAAACATGTAATTGCTGTTATTAATATTTTAGTTAAAAGTGAGTTTAAAATCATACAAAGTTTAAATGAAAATTTCCACAAATTTTTAATTGAACACTGACATGAATGACTTTCATTAAAACCGACCTTTTCTCAATCTTCTTGTTAACTGACAGGGAATTCTTTTTGAAAAAACATTTAAATTTCTAAAAATAGAAATTACAATTTAAATTTCCTATAAATAAATATTTTTGTATCCCGGTTAAAGTTATACACTGCGTTGCATAACTATAATTACAAAGGATGTTTGCTATTTTTGCCAATATTACAAATTTTTTTTTAAACTTATAACTGTTTTTAAGAGTGTGATAACTGAGCACTTATTGTGTAATATTAAAGAGATTACTTAACTGATTTAAGAGAAAAAATTTTGTAATAATATTTTGTAGTGTTTAATAACTATAATTACATATAACGGTAAACAAATAAGAATAGCAAATAAAGAAAAATTAAAGGTTCAAATTCAAGTGATTTTGAAAAGGGAAAATTTCAGCTTATTTAAAAAGTTTCTTTAGTTTTCGGGAAATTGTTATAAAAATAGACCGTTCACAAATTTTGCAAATTTGTGACAACCACATCGAGTGTCTATGGCAAAATTAACACAAGAGGTCCGAATAAAAAGCTTTCTGGTCGGGACCGGCGTGAAATAATCTGTACCGGCAACTCAATGAAGATTCTCTATCAGATCATTGATGAATATAAGGTAAATTTGTCCAAATCAACCATAAGTAGGCTCTTAAAGGATTCCCGGAGAATTACTCGTTAAAATCTGATGTCTGTGGTAAGGATATTACCCTCCACAAAACAAACTCGCTATTGTCGATAGGGCTGTTTAGAGCTAAATTTCTTTTAAAGGTAATTTTTCTGTTAAGGAAAAGTTTACTCTTGATGGTCCAGATGGTTTTAACAGCTATCGGAGAGACATACAGTGGGGAGCACTCGTGAGTACTTTCTACACCTAAAGATCAGGGCTGGAGCATATTTGGCACTAGAACTAACGTATACTTTTCTAAAGATAACAGCTACGCCGAATCTAAATATGGTGTCAGAGGTACTTTCCGATATCAGACGTTCGACCTATATTAACGGCAAAAGTGTCGTTTTTGATCAAAATGCTCCGAATTTTCATATTCCTGGGAATATGTTTTTTTTATAATAATTTTAACTGCACCTGAACCCACTACTCTTATCCTTTTTTCAGTTTTTGAAGTTTAAAGATTTCTTAGTTTTTCTTGGAATTATCATCGGTTGAACTTGATAATAAATTTGAGTTTTAGACTGCGGGACTTTAAAATTGCAGTAACAACCTCAAATTCAATTTTCGAAAGGAAATAAGTTATCTTAAAAATTCAAAAACTCAAAAAAAGATTAAGAGTAGTTTGTTCAGGTGCCGTTACAAATATTATGAAAAAATATATTTCCATGAAGGAGGAAAATCGGAGCATGTTAATCTAAAACTACACTTTTCCCAGATTTGGATTCAGAGTACCTTATGCCTTTAAAAAAGTTTACTACTAGTTCTACTCATATATATTTTTCGGTCTGAATCTGTATGTGAATAAGGTACTTACATGTTATCCGCATTTGAAAATCAATATTTTGCATTTTTGCCATAACCTGGTTGGGTTTTTTGGCAAATCAAGTTAGATTGCTTTGAAAACTGCGTGTGATATTAAAAACAAGTTATTTAATTAAACCAAAAAAAAACGTCAATTCAATGTCTTGTTCAGGCTTAAAATAAAATGCATCTAAAGATGTAAATTACAAGAAAATGTGATTTTAGTAATGGTCAAAATGGTAGCACTACTTTTTTGCCTCCAGATTAAAATATTCTTCAGAAAGACATATAGTAGTCATATTTCTCTCAAAGACGGTTAAATATAGTGGCGTTTTATGGAAATTATATTTACCAGTTGTTTTTTGTTTTTCCCCCAGACCCCTCCGTGTTCGACCTTATTTTTACTTAAATTTCTACTTTAACCAACTTTTTCTCTGAGTACACTACCGAAATTATGAAAAAGTTAAACTTTTATTATGCAATGAAATATTTGTTAATGAACGTTTTGCAATGAAATGTAATACTAAGATGCAATTGTTTTTAATAAAGCAGAACAAATTCATGACTAAAGCAAATCCCACAAAAAACTTATAAAAATTTCCTAATATGGGATTTTTTAATATTAATTACTGTCTTGTCCACATTTGAAGCGATGTTAAAGAAGGATAATGCTATCATATTTGGGCTAAATTGGAGTACCTTCTACAGTTTCTCATTTTCCAAATTTCTGAGGTGCACTCAGAGAAAAAGTTGGTTAAATTTGAAATTTGAGTATTAATTGTTGGAAATTTTAAGCAGAATACAAAAATGTTTAATTTTTGAAAATCGGTTGATAAATGTAAATTTGGAAAGCTTTAAAAATGTTGAATATCAGGGGAGTCCCACATTTGAGTCTAATTGAGCAGCGCTTTATGGATCTAGTAGGCCTTTCTTTGAAACTTAAGCTTATAATTATGTTCGTTATGGGTGTGTGAAGTGCCATGTAAATCAGATCAGCCAGTAAGAAATGGCTGAATTATTTCCAAAATATTTGTTTGATACACCCCACGGTGCAATATTAAAAGTGAAATCGGTACAATTTATTGAAAATAGCAACCAAGAAGAATTTATTTTCCAACAAGACAATGACTCAGTACATATAAGCAGACAGACGATGGAACAGGCGAGCTGTTCTTCGGATCAAAACCCCATTGAGAATATTTGGGGAGTATTAACCCGTCGAATTTACGCACAAAAATATCAATATGAAAGCATTTCTCAGTCAAAAGAAGCTGGTTTTGATGCGTGCGTGGAGGTATATAATGGCAGAAATTCAAATAAATCTGGTAGACAGTGGGTGGATTCAAAAATAAGATGACCTCACCCACTGCTGCACTGAAATATTTTTCTTAAATTTTTGTAAATTTTAATATATTAAGTTAAGTGTATTTATTAGGCCGGGTCGATTTATATGGAGGCAAAAAAAATCGCTCAACGTTCAAGGAAAATCGTATTCTAGGGATCAAAATAAGAAACTTTGCCGAAGGAACCATACCCCTAAAACGAATTCTGATGTCCCGACTTTTGACCCGTAGGGTCAGATTTTGAAAAAGCCCACTTTGATGTTTCAGAAAGTAGGAGGAATCTCTCCAAGATTATGGGAGATATTTCTTCTGCGGGAGACATGCTAGCAGATTAATGCATAAATCATCATTCTAGGGGTTAAAATTTAAGTTAAAAGAGGGCCTTTTTAGCCGTGTTTTTTTTAGCAAAATGTACAAATTTCTTGGTAGAGATATTTCAGAAAGTAGGAGGAGTCTTTCCAAGATTAGGGTCTCTATTTCTTCTCCGGATGAAATAGAGTATAAATATATTCGATTGGGTTGGAGTCGATTGGGGCACTCTAAATGGGTCAAAGTGGGATTTTTCAAAATTTCACCCTACGGGTCAAAAGTCGGGACATCAGAATTCGTTTTAGAGGTATGGTTCCTTCGACAAAGTTTCTTAGTTTGATCCCTAGAATACGATTTTCCTTGAACGTTGAGCGATTTTTAAATCTACCTGCCCTAGTATTTATTGTTATGAAACAATAATTGATTATGTTATTCCTCGTAAAACACAAAAATAATTAATTCCCTGTCAGCAAAAAAGTCCCAAGATAAGTTAGAAATGGGCTCAAAAAATATTATTAAAATTTCAAATTTTTGTATGAAAGTGGTTCATCCAAAAGAGCCTGCCTTTGTGTTTCAAAAATAACTCAGCAACTATAAATAAAAACATTCTATAGGCTCAAAAATTAATCTTTTTCTCTGATCCATTTTGGAATTGTTCACAAAATATTCAAATTCAATTACATTTCTGAGTCAGTTCTGAACCACTTTTTGGATTAAATAATTTTCTATGATTCTTTTTGGAAGGCTCATATTTTCATTCAAAAAATGAGTAATTTTTGGCAATAAAATTTGGAAATTTCAAAAATATGTGAACTATTTGATTAATTTTTGTATTAGAGAATAGGAATCCTTAAAATAAGTATGCAAATTTTTGCTGGTTGGGTAGCTTTTCTCTTAAATATTATTAATTTTCCATTGGTTTTATATTTATACCGGTTAAAATCTTCTACATTTTTTAACTAACGAAATTTTGTGAAACTAAGGTGTAATTATAGTTTTGCAACGCAGTGTATTATTATATGGTTAATCTTAATCGACCTATTTTTCAGACAATATTTATTTAACAATATTAAAATAAAAGAAAACACAAAAAGGTTCATTTCAAACATTTAACTGTTTAACTTTGCAACCAGATAAAAATCTGGGGAAAAATGCGAAAAAAAAAAAAAAAAACAAAAGAAACCTTTATATTTTTGGTATTGTTTGTTAGATTTTGACTAAATGACCTGCCAAATAGAACAATATAACAAATAATATTAAACATTAAAGTAACAAACAATAATTGTGACACAATTTTACTTTTTTTTTATTGTGAACTGATAAGAAATAAACCCCAAAACGTAGAGTGTGTTGTAGCCATAACCCTTTATAAGCCTAAATAATAACAATAAATGCACGTAGTTATGGGATGAAGATAAATTTGTATGGTCTGGATTTAGATATAACCGGCCAAAAACAAAACAATATCCTACCATTAAGTACTGACTTATCCTTTTTTTTTCCTATATTTCTCTCCTTATTTTTGGTGAATTGTTATTATATTTGTCTCTTAATCAATATGGTTTTGAACTTTTTACTGGGGTTTTTTATTATAATACATATGAATGAGCTATAGTTGAGATTATTGTCAATTTTTATGGCCTAAAACTTTTTTTATTATATGCATTTTCAAAGTTTTCCTTTTTAATGTTTGGCAGACAACACTTTATACATAAGGAGTGAGATCAGTAAAACTAGTGAACGGATTTTACCTTGTAAGTTCTTTTGCAAACTTCAAACGAAATATTTTTTTTATCAAGTGAGCTTTGTAAATATACCTAAATTATATGTAAAAGGTATTAATTAAATCGATTTGATCGCCAAAAAATGGATAACTCTGCACAACAGCATGTCTGATGATTAGGTTATGTTATATAATAAATGGTGGTTTTTAGCAACTTTCTTTTTGGCAAAATTGGTTTTGGCAGCTCAGCTGTTACTGTTAAACATGTTCAGCTTGGTCTATAATTTAACCATAAATTGACTTACAAAAGAACAACGCTTGCAGATTATTGAATTTTATTATCAAAATGCATGTTCGGTTAAGAAAGTGCATCGTGCACTTCTTCCAATTTATCTTCAGTTTGGGCGACCCTCTGAGACGGCTATTCGGAATCTTGTGACAAAACTTCTCACCAAATTAACATTATTGGACATTAAACCACCAACACGTGTAGAGTGCGGAGAGAGGAAAATATCCACGCTGTAGCCGCTAATGTTGTTGATGACCGTGAATTATCGATTCGGCACCATTGGGCCTCTGTTACTACGCTACGTGTAAAATTTTCGGAAGAATTTGGGTGTAAAACCTTTTAAAATACAGCTGGTGCAAGAATTGAATGGGCGCTGGCAAAGTTGGATGAAGATCCACTTTTTTTATCGGAAAATCGTGTTTAGCGACGAAGCTTATTTCTGTTTGAATGGACACGTGAACAAGCAAAATTGTCATATTTGGTCTGAAGAGCAGCCAGAACCAATTACAAGAGCTGCCAGTACATCACGAAAAATGTTTTATTTGGTGTGGATTATGGACCGGTGGCATCATTGGACCGTACTTTTTCAAAGACGACGAAGGCAGGAACGTTACTGTGAATGGCGGGCGCTACCGTGCGATGATTGCAAACGTTTTTGCCCAAAATGGAAGAGCTGGACATGGGTGACATGTGGTTTCTACAAGACGGTGCCACAAGGGACAAGCCCGAAACGGTTGACGCACTGGAAGCCAATATTGAAGAATTTCTTTCGATATGTTGGAGAGAGTATGACAAAATTTTACCATTTGAGGGCGTATGTGGGGGATTTTCGATCTTGTCCTCCCTCTTAAGTTCATTGTGTGTGATAGTTTTTTTTTTGTGTTGATTTTTATTAGTTTTTTTTAGTGTGCTTGTCCCTGGGCTGAAGTGGTGGGTTGGAATCCGACCTGGGATGTATGCCAACGCAGGCTAGCTGGCATCACCACAACAGTGCCGTTGGGGACACGTTACAGTATGTCAACATTTACATGAAATCATTTTTAAACATTGAATTATATAGAGCGTTCTATTGACTCAAATAGAGATTGCATACATTTCTCTAAATTTTATATGTGTTTTTTTTATCAATTCCGAAAGCTCTGAAAAAATCACTCTTAAGTTGAAAAAACCATTCTTTTGTTTGATGTCCTTTCTTAAGTTGAATGCAGGGAACTGTTCTGAATACTCCAACAATAGTCAGCCATCACGTGTGCGTTCCAGTAGCCTTGATAGCGTTCCTTCATCGTACAAATGTCCTGGTGGAGCCACTCGCCATTTCCTTATATTAGATCCCCAAGATTAGCGGGAAATAGTCCATGTGGTTGTGAAAAAAGTGTAACTTGATGCTCATGTTACATCCCAGCCATTAAAAATTACTGATTAGATGTTCGACGTGTTGAGAATAGTCAGAACCTTTCTTACTTGCCCACAAAGCCATACAAACTCAATCCATGCCTTTTGCTCAATCTCTGCGCACAAAGAATAAATTGATTGGAATTCCATTGTAACCAACAAAATTTAATCATTATTCAAAAATTTTAAGTGTAAGTACTCAAAATTCATCATCAGAATAATTAAACTATATTGCAAACAGAAAATATATAAAATTAAGCAATACACAGTCACATCATTCAAACTATTGGTTTTAAAAAAATATTATCTTCTACATTACCTTACATACCAACTACCAGGCACGTAGCCAGAACTATGTTTTACTGGCCCATAAAAAAACAACACATAAAAAATTACTTTTTCTCTTGTTGTTGTAATTGTTGTTGTTGGGCCGGTAAAATATAGTTCTGGCTACGTGCCTGCCAACAACCAACCACTTTTCGGAGATTTTATCCCTCGAATAAAATATTTGCAGTTATAATCGGATATTAGTTTCGCCTCAAAAACAACAATCACTCTATCTAAATTATAAGTTTTCGTTACGAATTTTAAAATAATATATAGTTTCTTACTAGTTTTGATAACTCTAATAAAATATTAAGATTAGCAACACAATTTCTCTGTACATTCAAATCTATTTTTAAAACAAAATATTTAGTTTTGCAAACAATTTGCACTTGCGGACTGTTTAATTATCAACACCCACTATAAACACCGAGTTTTACATAAGAAAGCGTTTGAAAAACGGTATTATCCATTTATTTGGGAACATGAGCTATTTACATTCTTAATGCCTGACCTTGCATCTTGTCATTATAGCAAATCAGTGGTAGAGATGTACCAAAGAGATAATGTGGCTTTTGGTACCAAGAGTGGCCAATCCGCTTAACTGCCCTAAACTGAGACCAATATTAAGATATTGGACTCTGGTGAAAAGAATTAGGATGAGCTCAAAATTAGTCGACAAAGTTGCTAAAACTAAATCGTCATTTCACAGCAAGCAGGTCAGTGAAAAAACAATAAAAACCATATTGGCTGTAATTTCGGAAAAAGTTAAAATATTGAAGAAAAAAAAACAAAAAATTTGTTACTCTGTTTATAAACTAAAGGGTGTTTTTTATAGAGGTATAGAACTTTGAAATGGAATAAAACAAACATGTATTTTTTTACATTGACATTAAATTTACTTGATTCGAGTGATAATCTTCTGACATTATAATTTAAATATGACTTCTGGCTGGCTCGGACGTAGTCTAATCTGGAGGTCCAATTTTCCATGACTTTTTCCAACATTTGTGACCGTATACTGGCAATAACGAGGGAAATGTTGTCCTCCAAGTGGTCAATCATTTCGGTCTTATCGGCGTATACTAGCAACTTCACATATCCCCACAGAAAATAGTCCAGCGGCGTTAAATCGCACAATCTTGGAGGCCAATTCACGGGTCCGAAAGGTGAAACTATGCGGTTATCAAAAGTTCAATTCAATAAATCAATCACCTTGTTGAAACCACACTGACTTTTTCGTTCAATTTATGAACGAAAAAGTCAGTAATCATGGCTCTATAACGGTCACCATTGACGGATGGACTGATTTGGGTCTTCCTCTACGATACGCTCTACAGCAGCAATGACTTCTTCTGTACGCACTGTACGGTCTCTGTGGATGTGTATTTTCATTTAGAATATACGTGGTGCGAAAACGTTCCATAGTTAATCGAATCAATTGCTCTGACTGACGATTATGTTGACCGTAAAATGGACGTAGTGCGCAATACGTATTTCGAACAGAATCACGATTTTCAAAATGAATTTGCACAATGTACACAGAAAAAACTAAAAACGGGTTTTAATTAAAAAATTTATTGAATCAATTAATATTTTAATTGATTTTGCACCTATCACGGCAATGATACTATCAATTAAAGCTTTTATTAAAATTAAGAAAAAAAAAGTTATAAATAACTTCTACAAAAAAAAATATGATACTCACAAAAACAGTGTGTGATATATACGTTGGTATGTGTGTTTTTTTGCAATGCTGAGTCTGTTTGTATGTGTGCTTGTTTTGTTTGTTAACTTCAATTGTATTTTGTATTTTATACTGAAAATTTTCTATTTATGCATACAGTGTATGAAAAAATAATATGATAATTGCGTCTAAAATAAAATATGTATTTATATATTTAAAAGTCAAATAAAATATTAATTGATTCAATTAAATATTTGTTTAGAAACAAATTAAATTCAAATCAAATCTTTAATTAGATAGGTTAGGTTGATAATTTTTTTCTGTGTAGAAGCGTTGTTCAGGCGTCAGTATATTAATTTTGAAATGCCAAACCAAATTAAATATAAATCACTTGACAGCTGACAAAATGGCCGCCACTTAAAAAAGTGTTGCCAACTTAAATTGCTATACCTGTCTAAAAAACACCCTTTATAAATTTGTAGAAAATAACATTTAATAAACCTTTATATTTATTAAAATTTATTGATTACATCAAAAGTTATATTGGCGTATTCGTGCACTAGTTTGCTTGATCTCACTCCTTACTATCAATAAAATTTTAACGTTTCAATAACCCTGCATATAGAATATTTTCAATATTAAACATTAAGATAAAGTTTAATTTCTGTACAATACAACTAATAAAAGTGTTGGCAGTAAGAAGTAAGAATGAAAATGAGGAAGGTTACATAAAATTTTATTTTAAATTACTACTCTCACATATTAACTATTTAACAATAGAATGAAAGAACACTAATTTAACTCAAAAGGATAATCGTATATTAACCCTATAAGGGAGAAGGAGAAAAAGTAAACCCGCGAAATATATAACTAAAGACTTAGTATAAGACCGAAGACTAAATAAAAGACTAAAGTCCTAGTACAAGTATGAAATCTAGGTATACGACTGAAGTCTGAGTATATATCTGTAGTTTGAGTATAAGACTGATGAAGTCTGATTAAAATAACGAGGTCTAAATGTAAAACCGAAGTCTTAGTATAAGACTGAAGTCTGAGTATAAGAGTATGTTCGCAACAAAAGTTGAAACTAAAAGCGAAAATATTTTCTCACAGAAATTGACTGATATGTAAAAATTTGCCGGGCTACTGGGAAAATTTAGCATTACATAGAAAATGTATGGTAACATCTGTTCGTTTTAACTGTTATTGTAAGCGTGCTCTTAAACTGAAGTCTGAGTATAAAGCTGAAATCTAAATAAAAGACTGTCTTCTGAGTTTGAAGCTAAAGTCTTAATATAATACTGAAGTCCGATTATAATAATGAAATCTGTGAATAAGACTGAACTATATGTATTACACTAAGTATAAGACTGGTGCCTAAGTATAAGACTGAAGTCTTCGAATAATAATGCTATCTGAGTATAATCTCGTAATATGAGTATAAGACGGCAGTCTGAGTAGTAAGTAGTGGATGATTGTACATATGGCTAAAGACTTAATAAGAAAAATACTGCAATATGAGTATCAGACTGGAGTCCGAATGTAAATTGTCAAAATACAGTCATATCTCAACAACTTTTGTGGTTATTAATTTAAATAGCTGAAATTTAGTACATGAATAAAGCATACACTTCATTATCTGTCATCAATATTTTGGTGCAATAAACACATGGCTTGGCTAATATAGTATGCACATTTGAAATGTATTTTTTATTTTTATTTTTTTTTTTTTAAAGAAAAGCAGGAAATTCTTCCTATTAATTATTGTGTTGCTTTCTTTGGAAAGGGGATAGTGGAGAGATGAAAGGTGGTGAAAGATGAAGGGCTTCAAAAATGGCAACACTGTAATTGCGCGAGATGATAAGTCTTGGAACAGTTGTTGCTCACCACCTGATGTAGAGTTGGCGAATAAGTCTACTATTTGGGAAAACTATTTATAAATAATGCCTAATGCTTGATATTGAAAATAATCAAATTCGGTTAATACCTTCCTGTCATGCGTAAAAGAAATATGGAGTTTTTTGATTTTCATACATTTTCTGTAAAACTTTTATTATTTGGTGGTAAAAATAATAAGTCGTTTTTGGGTGAAATTGTCCTGCTGAGTCCGAAAAAGAAACTTAAAGTTTTGTAGGATTGCCATATTTTGTTTCTAGGGTTACCACTTTTTTTGTGTCAACCCTCAACAAATGTAAGTTGCATTTTGACATTTTCACCTTAGAAAGCACTATTAATACGATCATCTTAATACTATAATCTTAAAAAAATATAAACTTTTCCGGATATGTATGAAAAGCAAATAAATGTTCACATTTGTGTAACTTAGTACATGGACCGATTTAGATAAATTTTTATTTTCAATATCTACTGACATGAAGAAATATGTTGTCCGAAAATCAGAATATATAAAGATTTTGCGATATTCGTTCATTACACCCTCCAGTTTTATTGCAAATGCTTCCAAATGGAAAAAGCACCCGTGCCGCAAGACGCCCGAAAATGGCCGGTTTTGGAAAAAAGGTGTATTATTAATAAAAAAAATTCCCAAAATTTCAAAAAAATTAGCTGTTTCTTTAATTTATTTGTTTAATATACTCAAAATTATTCAAATATAAAATTCTGACTTTATCGCATATCATTGGCCCACTTTATCCAGGAATCCAAAATGATAAACGAATTTGATAAAAACTTAAAAACGTCTTTTTTATTAAATTAATTAATATTTTAGAATGCATAATTTTCAGATGGCGAGTGCTATTTTATAACATAATAGTTGTTTTTAAAGAAAAAAATAAATTGGAAAAATTATATTTCTAGTTTGTTTTTAGAGCACCTGCTTTGCAGGACATTTTATAAAAATAGTTTATTTTGTGAAAAATTTAACAAAAAATGAATGTGTGCATCAAATCTTGCATAATTTTTGGAAGACCCACTAAACTTTTTTAAAATTATGACTTCAAGATTATTAAACCATTAAGTGGAAAAAAAAATGTTTTACTTGATTAACATTATTATATTATGTACCTTGATCCATATAGGGTTAATGTTTTTACTTTTTACCAATAAAAAACCGACTAGGAAATGTACAGAGTTACATCTTTCAGATTTTTATTAATTTCGGATATGCGATAGAGGGTACAAAGCCAACGAACAAGAACAATTCACTATAGCCCCAATCTTATTTTCAAGGGTTATTTTTTACCCCACTATTTTTACCGAAACCATTCAAGCGCGGAAATTGATATATGGTACGTGCGATCCTCCCAGTAAACATCATCCTTGACGGCATTTTTGTAAATTTATACTGGGAGGGACATAAACGAAAAAAGTCAACGGCATGGCTACACCGCTGGAGCTATGAACTTGAAATTCGGAATGATGGTTCCTTATCTAATTTGGACATGCCTTTAGTCGCGATTTTAAATAAATTCCGATGGGAAGGGGTATTAAGGGAAATTTCTCACCATTGTGTCAACGGGTTTTTCGGAAATACCTACTGGGAGGGCCAAAAAGATTAAAGTCAACCCTTGGCGGTCTGGCAAAACCATTAAAAAAGGAACTTGAAATTCGGTATGTTTGTTACTAATACCGAGTAAACATCATCTTGGACGTAAATTTTTGTAAATTTCCAAACAGCTAATGCTAATGGTATGCTGACTTCTTATCCTTGTACACAGAAATTTGGTATGCAAGTTGTAAATTCTTACATTCTTAGCAAAAACAAAATAAACCTTTTTTGCACATTTTTCATAATAAATAAAATCTTTTGCATGACAGGTTCTATAATACGGCGTGTAAACTCCACTTGTCTATTTTATAATGACACAATATAAAAAACTACATAAATATTTAAAAGTAAACAACGACCTCTACTGGTTTGGAAATTAAAAAAATCATCCAGTGTAAAAAAAGTTATATGACCATATATAATTATATATGAAATTTGAGTATGTCAAATTATATCTGAGTTCATATATATTTATATACAACTTCATATATATATATATATATATATATAACCTTATATATATTTATATATAAACATATATGAAAACTTATATAATTATATCTGAAGGTATATATAAATATATCTAAACTCTGGTATGGTTTGGTTTGCGATTTTATACTTTAATAAAAACAAAATTGTTTTTTGTTAAGTCCAAATAGCAAAATTTTTAATTTAAATCCCAATTTGAACTACAAATTTATTTAAAACTTGCAAAGTTGTATTACTAGCGGCTTTACTAATTTTTTCTATGAGTGTAGTATATTTATTGGATAGAATAACATATAAGCTTCTGTTAAAGGCGAACAGTTTGTCGAACCAATTTTTTATTCATTCTAGGGTTAATTTTACCCTCAATGTTATTTATATATTTCGTCAGAATAAAACTTTCACTTTATGACCGAAAGACAAAAATAAATAAAAAACAAAAATAAAATTATTTCTTTTACCCTAAAACAAGACATCAAAATTTTTCAGATTTTTATAGATTGTAGTAGTATGTTATAGTAAACAATATACTTATACAAACAGCAGCAGGTACAGTGGATTTGAAAAAGAAATATATACAAATGTATTTGAAAAAAATTGATATTGTTCTAAACAAAGCTTAAGTTTTTTCTTAACATTTCATAGATATCGTGAATGGATTTTCCTGCTTTCAAATTTTTAGTCATATTTATTTCCCTAATATAAAATCCCAAGATTATTACCCACTGTGCTTTATATAGTTATTTACACATATAAAATAATATGAGATCGTTATTTACTACGACTGAGACTACTACTACTACAGCTACAACTACAGCTGCCTTAGCTGTTGCGACTATTATATTTTATTTTACAACTTCCCTCACTACTTTGAATTACTAACATTTAACGTAAAATTATGACATAACTCGTTCATATACTGTAAAAATCACACACATACGTATGTATGTATATAAATATGAAAACATTTAAACCAAGAATATGAGCCAAATATCAGAACGAGAAAAAAAAGCGGGAATAAAATAAAATGAGAGAGTGTGCAAAAAGTAGATAAAATATTAAATTGACGCCTCGTAAAACTTTCAGTATAATACTACCACTACTGCAAACATAACTACACACACTAACAAACCTTGAGATGCAAAGAAATATAAAAAAAAAAATACACTCAAGTAAAATCATACTTCATACATATACTTGTATAACTATATAATAAATGGACCGACCATTCTGGGCATACATACAAACATACAACTACAAACAAAAAATGACTTAACTAGTATGTAGTTTAAACAACAAGTTTACCCATACATACACACACATGACCATAAAGTGGAAAAACACTACAATTGCACTATGGGATAAGATCTCCAAATACTCACAGTTAAATAAAACCTATTTAGAAACGACTAAAATACAAGAAAATATAAAAGTCCAAACTTTCTCTTCTCATTTGTAGCATAAAACTATATTTACAAACCAATACATATTTTTAGAAAATACATGAATAAAATACAAAACAAATATTTAATTGAATCAATTAATATTTTAATTGACTTTTAAATATATAAACACTTTTTTTTATTTTAGACATAATTCTCAAATTATTTTTTCATAAACTATCGAATTTAATTGAAAATTTTCAGTATAACATAGCAAATACATTTGAAGTTTACAGACAAAACAGCCACGCACACACTAACAGAGAAGGTATGCAAACTTATAGTTTTTAGGAGTATCATACTTTTTTTTTTGGAGATAGTTATTTATATATTTTTTTCTTTTCAATTTTCAATAAACGTTTTAATTGATATTTTAATTGCCGTGATAGGTGCAAAATCAATTAAAATATTAATTGATTCAATAAATTTTGTTCCAGTACAAGAGTACCTCCATTTTGAGATTTTCAACTTACTCGACTAATCGAGTAAGATTTTAAAATTACTCGAGTAACTCGAACAACTAAAAAATTTTATACATCAAGGTTTCCTTAGAAATCAGGAGTTCGGAATTGTTTTTTAACAATATAAAAAGTTAGATCGAGTTCGGGTAATGTGGAATACCTATTTATTTATTTTTTTGTTTTCCGCTAAAGTATTGACGATAAATTCACAAACTCGATGTTAAGATATAACATGACTTCTTGTCGAACTATGTTCATAAGAAAAAGCATTATCCTTATTGTAAAAAAAAAGTTATATACGAAAAAGCTTAGGTACCCAAAAAATCTCAAACATAGAGGGTAATGTGGAGTACCTAGACAGGTAATGTGAAATTCTATTCCACATTACCCTATATCAATTCCAAGTAGTTTTTTTGTTTTTAAGATGAAACTGTAAAATAATTACAGAATCTGTTTCAGTTTCGATTTTTTTGCAGAGACAACTTTAGTGAACGAAAAATAATTTAAGTTTTCAGTAAACTAATGCAATTTTTCTTCACAAAGTGAATGAAAAATTTACTTAAACTAATGAAAAGCTTTATACTTTTTATAAAACTAGTTTTCAATGAATTGAATGGAATATTTAATACATAAAATTATATTTTTCATAAAATTTTATGAAAACTTGCATTAGTTTAATGAAAAGTTTCAATAAACAAGTTCAAGTGCAACTTCATTTCATCTATACAAAAATTCATTAATATCATGCAGAGAAGGGTCTTCGAGTGTACAAAAATATCGACATAAACTGTTTTCAAAATTAATTTTGAAACAAAAAGATTTCAAAGTTAATTGTTAAGGCTAGAATACAAATAAAATCTGATAGATTTTTATCAACCTATTAAAAATTTAAAAAAATCTGAATATTTAATTTTTAAATATTTTGCTTTTCAAAAAATGTAAAAAATGCGACCATCCCACTTTAGAGGAGAAGATAGTTTCATAAAAGTTAAAAATATTAGTTCTATCGCACAAGTGAGTACAAATTAGCGAAAAATATATGTACGGAACGATTTAAACCACACAAAAAAGGCAAATACCTTATTTATGAATGCCTTAGAGGCCTATTTTATGTTGTATAAATGACAAATAAATTAAATTAGATAGTAAGTACAATTTTTAATTGTTATATTTATTGTTAATTTAAAAAAAATACTGACCGAATGGTGTTTAATAGTATTCCACTTTACCTGCATTAAGGTATTCCGCATTAGACGATCTGCACCTACATTTTTGAAAAAAAAATTTTAAATTATTAAACGTAATATTAGCACAAATTAGTGACATTAAAAAATCCCATAGTTCATATTATTTCAGACACAACTGCAAAATATTACGAGTAACATATGAAAAATTTTTTATTCCAAATAAATCTTTGAACACATGTAAATAAAAGTCAAGCATACCAAGTTTTACTTTTCAAATAATTAAAGGCTAACGGTTATGATTAGTCTCTAAAATGCCAGCGTAACATTAATTCATATTAATATGCAACGATTTAATCAACAAACATTGCTCAACTAGTCTTTAGTTTCCGAAATAAAGTGACATTCCACATTACTTGGCTACTCCACATTACCCGACCTTACTCTAATAGTAATTATTTCCAATCAAAAAGATCTAAAATAGTGTATTATTGAGGTGTTTATTGACTTTTTAAAGAGTTTTTTCTTTCGATTTTATATAGTTCGACTTTGAGAAATCATTAGGGATATAACGTTTTGCATTGTTTTTTTGCAAATATCAAAAATTATATCACATAGTAGTCTATGACTAAAAAATATGAACAAATATTATTATTACAATGAAGAAGTATCACGGTCGTTAAAAAGTTTCCGCTTCAAATTTGTTGAATGTAGTGATCGATTTTAGTTCGATTTTATTATATTTTTTTAATTTATGTGATTAAGTGGGCAATAGACACGATTGAAAGAAAAAAGTGGACGACTCAATGCGAATTTTGCTAAAAATTTTACACTATCTAATAGTTTGGCGATTCTTGTTTTTATTTTCAATTCATATATAGATATTTAAAAAATAGAGCATATTTTGATTTACTCGATTAATTTAATTAAACGACCAACATTGTTCGAGTTATTCCTTGAAATAAAACACCAACCCTTAACACACAAATAAATAAAAAAAATAGAATATTTGTGTTGTTAGTGTTTTCATTTCTGAGTATAATATCATAGATGGGCAGTACCAGTAAAATTTCAGTAAAAAAAATTATTACTGGTTACTGCAACGAAATTTTCAGTAACCAGTAATGTTTACTGATTACTGAAAAAAAAAAATAGTAACCAGTATTTTTACTGATTAACAATAAAAAATTCAGTAATTAGTAAATTTGTACCAATTTAGCCATTTTTTTTTTTATTTTTTTATTTTAAAGTTGTATTTTACTTAGGTAATCAGTAATCAGTAAAAATAATGGTTACTGCAATTTTTTCCAGTAATCAGTAAAAATAATTTCAGTAACCAGTAGCGTTTACTGATTACTGAAAAAAAATTGCAGTAACCAGTAAACGATACTGGTTACTGAAATTATTTTTACAGTAATCAGTACCGTTTACTGATTACTGCCAGCCGTAATGCAGTAAAAATATACTGCAGTATGCCCATGTATGTATAATATACAATAACAGAAAAGCTAATAGGAAAGAAAAGTGCAGTTTAGCTGTATTACATTTGTGGCCATACTTGCACTCAGAAAAGTAACACTTTAAACTCACTTTAAATCCAGTACAAGGGACTTTAAAATTAAAAATTTTCATGTATGAAAACCAGCCGTATTGAAAAATATTTAATTTTAAAGTTTACACTTTAAAATGTAAATTATTAATGTTAGCACTTTGAATATTAAAGTGAAAACTTTACATTTTAATATGCGCATTCTCGAATACAATTTAAACACTTTTGATTTTAAAGTTCACACTTTTAACCCAATTTAAAAATGTTTGTATTTAAATTAAAAGTTAACACATTCAATCTCATATTAAAAGCGTTAACTTTTATTTTAAGAGTGAACACTTTCAAATGCAATTTAAAAGTGTTCGCTATAAACTTTAAAGGAAACAGATTATTTTAATTGTTTTTAATTCACATTTTTTTTATTCAAACATATTTAAATTTATTTTATATTTATGAAATAACTTATTTATAACTCATTAATAAACTCATTAAATAAAATAAGAATTTAAAAACTTCGTAAAACATGCCCTTTCCTCATAATATTGCTGCAATGCAGTGTATCATTAAATTCAATACAAAACTTTTTACTGTATTTTCTTACCTGGGATCCAAATGCGTTTCTTATTGAATTATTTGAAGAACAAGGTGAATCGTTGTGACGGTTTTTTTTCTAGCCAACCAATAACCTTCGAAGTCTTGCTCAACGTTTCGTCTTCTATTCCAAACTGAAAAAATAAGCTTGCTAAATTATAAAAGTAGTAATATGGAAATGGAAATTGTATCTATGTACGTGCGTAACATCGCAAATAAGTTTCAAAATTAATATTATATTTACCTTTGACTTGCGCCAGAAAAACAACTTTTTTCTAAACTCCGCTCGAAGACCAATATTTCTTACTGCTTCCGCAATGTCTTCTTTTGACAAAAATTTTAAGCTTCGAAAAGTTATTCCAGCATCTAAGGAAAATTAATAATATTGCATAAGTGTTAATACTGCCTAAGAATTTTTACTTACTTTTTAGGTCAAGAAAAAGTGTTTCCAGATCAAACTCCTTTAGCAGATTAAGGAGATCCGTATCTTCCTCCACACACGTGTACGTTAAATCACCCTGCTCATTAATTTGGATATCGTTGCCAAGAATTCGCAGCAATTCTTGTATAATTTTACCCTGACTGGTCATTCTTGTATCTTGTTCACACTTTTAAATTCACTTTACTATAACAAAATCACACAAATGCCGCTAACGGTACAATTTAAAGTCTAACTTTTAAAATAAACTTAAACACTTTGAAAATAAAAATTTTTACGTTGCGTTTTAAAGTGTTCACGTTTAGTTCCAACAAAGACACTTTGAGTTTAAAAGTTAACACTTTTAATACAAAATGTACACTTTAAATGTCAAAGTGAACACTTTTAATAATAAGCTGACGCTTTATATATTAAAGTGAAAACTTTAAAATTAAAGTTAACACTTTTTACTCAAAACTAAAACTTTCAATATTAAGGTGAACACTTTAAATTAGAAAGTGACACTTTAAATTAGAAAGTGACACTTTGATTTATAAAGTGAACACTTTCAATGTAAACGTTAACTCTTTTCTGCAAATTGATCCCTTTACATTTTAAAGTTAACACTTTGAAAATAAACGTTTTAATTTTATTTTTTAAAGTTTAAAAATTTTAAATTAAATGGATTCACTTTTAATACAATTTTAAAAGTGATTACTTTATAAATAATATATTTTACTTTAAAATATAAAGTTTGTTATTATAAAATAAAGTCAACATTTTTAAATTTAAGAATTTTACATTAAAAACAAAAATTTTAACTTTTAAATTAAGAGTAAACACTTTAAAAACTTAAAATTAGCACTTTTACAAAATATTTTTTCTTGTGCCCCCCATAAGAACCTATAGACTGGAGGCACTTTTAATAAAATTTGAAAGTGTTCACATTTAATTTTAAAGCGCAATTTTTTTGTGATCCCTAAACGGTCCTGACTTGGTATTGTTAAGTTTGTAATGTAAGAAGAGCGCAGGTTTGATTCTTACAGGCGCAGGTTGTTGAAAAACTTATCATATAGAGACAATCTGACAATTATAAATACACAAATAATAATACAATTTAAATGTCCATAAAAAGAGGTAGAAACTAGTCTTGTTTGATTAATAAATTAATAGTGTTTAAAATTTTTAGAGAAAAACGTTTATTCTTCTTCTTAACCTCAACATTTCTAAAATATAAAAAAAAAACCATTTCAATCACGAAAACCGCCGATTCAATAACTTTAAATGCTGGAATTCCACAAACAATGAAAATTGCTCATTCAATTAAAAATGTACAGCTGTTTAATTGAATTATTTTTCAATTAAATAATAACTCATTTGATTAAAAAGTGATCATTGCCATATACCTTAACAAAAACCAAAAAAAAAAAATTTGTGTTGCCATACCAAATGTTTTTTTTAAAAATCTTGTTGACATACCAAACGGGGTTTTTATAGCTTAAATTTTATAACATTGCATTTAAACCGGCATCAAATTCTCATTTAGTTATCATACCTATTTATCCTTATGTTCACACAGAAATTAGATTTTCTTTCGATTAAACCGTAAGGACTATGGCAAAATTTATTTCGATTTTTTTTTTGCAGAACGTATATTTTTTTTTTTTTTTTTTGTTTAAAGTAATTTGTAATTTATTTTTTGCTTTTACTTTCTGTTTAAAAAAAGTTTCATTGAACGAAATTTAACTTTAATAATTACAAATTACTTTAAACAAAAAAAAAAAAAAACAAAAAAAAAATACGTTGGTTTCTGCAAAGAAAAATTCGAAAAAAAATTTTGCCATAGTCCTTACGGTTTAATCGACAACAAATACAGCGCAAATGATTTTACATCTGTCTACCTTTTATTTGTTTGTTGTTAAATTTGAATTGCTTAGAATAAATAAATATTCAGATTTAAAAAAGCTGAAACTAAATTATTTATTTTCATAAACTAATAAACCTAATAAGAACTAATATCTAATATCTAATATCTAATATAATTGAAATGAATTTAAGATATTTATTACTAATACCACTAAACATAAACATTAATAAAAAATCAACAACATAAATATTACAAAAAACAACAACAATGTGTTGATGTTTGCTTTTAAGAGATACTATAAAAAATGTCAAACAAATTCCGAATTTGAGCAAATGTTTAATTGATTAAATTAATTTTTAATTGACAACTTTTAAAATTTTCAGCAAACCGATTTAATTGCAAGAAGTAGCGGAATATGTTTTTCTGTGTAAAACATACGTAATGGATTATAAACTTTAAAAATAAATAGTTGGTTAGTTCCACTATAGACCACTGATCCTGTTTTGTGGTTAACAAAATGGTTGTTTTGAACAATCTGCACTTTTTTTTATAGTAATGAAAACATTGTCATTTACATATTTAAACAATAAAACAAAAAATAAAATAAAAAACGGACACATTATTTGATTTCATCATAGAACTTAGTAATACATTTTTATTTGTGGAATTCTTTTGATCTTCCAGTCGAAACAATCAAGTTGAATTTAAAATATGGAGTTACCATTAAAATTAGCAAATATTTGTATTAATAACAATATTCTTTCTTTATCGGATCGTAGGCTAATATAATCAGTGGTTACCAATGGCAAAGGAATTTCGGACTTGACATTTTAAGAATCTGGCAGTGGAGCATCAGATATTTAGCACCCTAATGCATCATACAATGGATATATTTAACAAAAATTTAGTGCTGTTTAATGGCAATGAGTAATTGCCTTAATGAACAAAAAAATTGTAGCTTTCCGAAATTAAAACCTTTAATTTAGTAAAAAAATTTCTTACAACCAGAGTCATTTTCTATGAAAAATTATAATAAATCAAATGCGTTTTCCAAAGAAAAAAGTCTCTGTATCAAAGGATTTTCTATAGGAAGAGGCGCTAAGAATCGGAGTCACTTTCTATGAAATAAAGTCCCTTAACGCTTTGTTATTTCCTTAATATCACAATCTTAGTCTTAATCTGACCCATTTTCTTTAGGACTTGCTTTCACGTATGTAGAAAGATTCCTAAATCCATTTTATACAATAAATCATTATAAATAAATTACATATTTTTTAAATAAAGCAAAACATACAAAATAAATATGAAAACTTTTATTTTTAACATAGCGGTGGTATAATTACACAACTTTGGGGATTGTTATACATAGAAAAAGGCATTTCCAGATATTTTGTGCGTATTTTTACACATTAAACATGTTTTTTTTTACTCACGAATTTGGTAATTCTACATATAACATTCAAATATTTACGTAAACTTTCACGCATTTGAAATAAAGTTTTTCAAATTTTCTGTGCACTTCCTTACACATAATGAGTGTATTTTTTATTTACATAAACAGAGTAAATTTGCGCAATTTATAGTAGGAGCACAGTTTCCTACTATAAGTTGTGTAAATTTCCACATAAATAGATTAGAGTGTAATAGAAAGTTTTGTTGGATATCTTACCACTTTGCATTGGTGTGAAATAGGACAATGGCTGGAATCAAGTGCTTTTTTAATTAGAAAGAGCATTCGATACTATTGTTCTTTAATGTTACATACCAAAACCACACATTACCAAATCATGGGTAAAGTAATGTATCGACATAGGGCTGCACGCATTACATTACACCTTACTCCACTGATGAATTTTACAGGCGATGAGCCTTAAAGTAACCCTGCAGGAAATGGACCAGTCACTGGTATGGTCATGTGACCAGAACTTTGTGTGTATGAACCTGTCCTAGTTTCGGTTCTGTTATATGAAAGTGACCGGTACTTTTAACATGAGCTTGTCATATGAGGTGACAATTTGCTATCTGTGAAGCACTGCGTGACGTATCGAATAACTTGACCAAGGTAACCTATCACCATACAGACTGAAATGAATATACTACGGGGCAAGTTAGAAGTAGATAGTGTCAAAGTATGACCATTTTAGGAGTTATGTGATATGCAACACAACCAGTGGGAAAAAAGTTATCACGTGAATGGCGTAGGTGTACGTATCTGAGAACTGGAGAACAATTTTTGAAGGAAAAGTAGTCACATATTAAGCGCAATGTGTTCTGTAATAGGGGTAGTTTTACTGAGACGTACCACTACACTGGTCTAAGGGGGCATGTGAAAAGTAATTAGCAAGTAACCTGTCACTTTTTATTCAGCGTATGTCATATTATGTACGAGTTTGCTAAATAGCATGTTCAGAACCAATCACTGCACTTTTCCAAAACAGTGTGTCTTACCCCCCTGTTCAAAAAAACCTTAAAAAAGGCACAAAAAAAATCAATTTTATAATTAGCTTATTTTGTCTATACCCAACAAAAAAACTAAGTTTACGATCGAGACGTTTGGCGAGAAATCGCCATATCTGGCAACCCTGGTCACAGTTCCGTGTTCAGTTTTTTTAAACCAGTTGAGTGTTACGTCTTCATTTCTACTGTCACATTTAGGTAGAGAAAAAATTCCTTCAGTGTTATGTCTGCTGTGTAGCAGTCAAGTGCCAGAATCCTTTGGCACTCATTTCCATGTTTTCATCAACTGGTAATGGTTTTGAACCAGTTCCATGACCGGTAATAACTTCAACTGCAACGGCCCAGTTGCTTCAGTACACTTTGATGTTATGTTACTTTTTCTCCAGTCACTTGATATATCTGGTAGCAACCAGTGAATGTTTTGTCACCATAACTATAGTCACGTGATTGGTCATTTCACCAAAATTAACAAAAATAAGTTTCTGTATAGACAATATCTTCTTCAAAAGGAGGATGAGATTAAAAGTAATCCTAAATCTTTTTGGACTTTTATAAAGTCTAAGAAACAAGTGTCTGATATACCCTCTACTGTTAAATATGCTGATAGAGTTTCTCGATCGTGTAATGAGTCTGTAAATATGTTTGCAGACTACTTTAAATCCAATTTTGCGCCTTCAAATGGTAGTCATTTTAACTTATCTAGTTATTTGTCTGTGCTAGATATTGGTTATATGGTTATCTCGGAGGATGAGGTTTTAAACGCAATTTTTCAGATCAATAATAGTTATAAATCAGACGCTGATGGTTTGTGTGCGTACTTACTTAAAAAGTGTGCATCCTCTGTAACTTTTGCCTTGACATATATTTTTAATTTGTCTTTAAAGGAAGGTGTTTTTATTGATCAATGGAAGTTGGCGACAGTCACACCGGTGTTTAAAGATGGAAGGAGGGATGACGTAACTTGTTACCGACCGATTTCCAAGTTGACCTGTGTGTCGAAAATATTTGAGCGCGTTGTCTATAATAGGCTTTTTTTTATAACTAAATCATGGATTTGCCCTAATCAACATGGATTTTTTTCAGGTAGATCTACAACGACTAATTTATCAGTTTTTAGTGAATACTGTATATCAGCCTTAGAACAGGGTAGTCAAGTTGAAACGGTATATACCGATTTTTCTAAAGCCTTTGATAAAGTGGATCACTTTATTCTTCTTGCTAAGCTCCGTCAAATGGGCTTTCATTCTAATTTTTTAAATTGGATAAAATCATATTTATCCAATAGAATTTGTAAGGTTAACATTGAAAACTATTTTCAGAGCCTTATATTCAGACTTCAGGAGTACCACAAGGTAGTATCTTGGGGCCACTTCTTTTTAATTTATTTATTAATGACATTTCGTCGTGTTTTAATAAAACCAAATTTCTTTTATATGCTGATGATTTAAAAGTATTTTATAAAATTTCCACATTTCTTGATGTTTTTGATTTACAAGCGGATTTAAATAATCTTCTTGTATGGTGCAATTTAAATAGGCTTTATTTAAATCTTAGTAAATGCCTCCATATGTCGTTTTTTAGGTCATTAAATCCAATTCATGCTACTTTTTATATTGGTGATTATAATTTGGAATCTGTGGATTCAACTCTTGATCTGGGTGTTGTTTTTGACTCAAAGTTGTCGTTTGGGCTTCATGTGGACTATATTGTTCCAAAAGCTTACTCTATGTTAGCTTTCCTGAAAAGAAATTGTGCTGACTTTTCCGATCCAACTACATTAAAGCTAATTTATTCTGCCTTTGTCAGATCAAAACTGGAGTATGCTGCCATAATATGGGCTCCTCATTGTGGTACTCACATCGCTCGTATTGAAAGGGTGCAAAGGAAATTTGTCAAATTTGCAACCTCGTCGTTTAGGTTTACTGATCCTATACCCTCTTATAGATCTAGAGGTCTACTGATAGGTTTAGAAACCCTTGAATTTCGTAGGTTACTGCAATCTGCTTTATTCGTTTTTGATATTATAAGTGGTGCTATTGATTGTTCTGAGTTGCTTTCCCGTATTAATTTTCATGTTCCACCAAGAAGATTAAGGTTTAATTCTATTTTTGATGTACCACTACATCGTACCAATTATGGCCTTAATAGCATTTTAACCCGTACTTTTATTCAAATGAATGAGATTAATAATAAACAGATAATTACTTTAAAGCAACAAATTGAGTTTTGGACATCAAAACTAGCTTTAAACAACAATTATATTCCATTATGATGGATTTAGGTATTTAAATAAATAATGTAAATATTAAGATTATTATAAAATTGTTATATCATAGTCTGTAAGGATTTATGTATCCATAGACTGAATAAATTGAAATTGAAATTGAAATTTTGGTGCATCACAATTTTGGTTTCACCAGTTTCGTGACGTGCCCCCAAATCATAAATCACGGATTTGTCACTTTGGATCAATCGACCCTTCGTTTCCCGCATGGAATGGGTGGACTCATTACCATGTAGGTGGTAAAGTAACTGGTTACTTATATGGTTACATGGTGGGAAAAAGTAATGTGTCTATAAATAGGTTTTCATAAAAAAAATGCATGAAAAATTTTTTTTACAGATATTTTTTTTAATTAAATAATTACCTTTTTTTATTAAATAAATTACGTTTTTATGCTGCGATTCGAACCTGGGGTCTCTGGTATTTAACAATTAGTTAGGCGAGAACTCTTCCAACTGAGCTATGGATACATATAATATTTTAGTGCTTAAAATGTAAATGAGTTGTTGTGCTTCGTGTTTTCGTTCGTGATATCAAAGATATACACCTTACCCTCATGCTTACAAAAAATAACAAAGTAATGTGTCTATAAATAGATTTTCAAAAATATATATTAATAATTAATTTACGTTTATAATTCATGCAATATGTAATTGATGATCGGTAAGTCATTATTTTATGTTTTGAGGTAATGTAAATTGTAATGAGGTATCATTACAAGGTAATCCATAAGTGTTCAATTATCGGTAACTGATTACTTCTTGTTGGAAAATAATGATACAGGTAAAGAGTACACATAACAATGTAATGCATTACTTTATCGCACCCAATACTAAAGTTTTGCTGGGACTTTCAGGTTTTTAGATTATTTTTTAAAATTAAAATCGTGAAGAAATAGCATGGTGTAATAGTTAGCGCGTTAGACTGTTACACAGATGGTCCCGGGTTCGATTCCCGGTGACGACAACATCAATTTAGAAAAATAATATGTATGTATCAGTTTTCTATCACTTATATGTATCGCTGCGCCCACCTTTGGTGTTCCCATAGCACTTCACCCAGCCAAAGTAAAATAATGAATCAGGGCTATGAAACAAAAAGCTTCACTGAATTCGCCAACTCTACATCAGGTGGCGAGCAACAACTGTTCTAAGACTTATCATCTCGCCCAATTACAATGTTGCCATGTTTGAAGCCCTTCTTCTTTCACCACCTTTCATCTCTCGACTATCCCCTTTCCAAAGAATGCAACACATTAATAGACACAAAATAGGAAGAATTTCTGGAGTGTTGGTTCTCTTTTTAAAAAAAAAAAAAATATAGACGTGTTTTATAGGCTCCGTAGAATACGTGTAAAATTGAGTACATATATAAATATAAGAAACAACCGTCCCATAGTGAGTTGTTAATAATACAACAATAAATTTGTTTACCATCCTCCTATAGTTTGACTATAGAAAATATATTTATGTATATAATTTTATAGCCAAATATTGAATTGGTCTATTTGATAGTCAGTGTTAAAAAACGAACATACTCCACTTATTCCACCACCCCCTAGTACTGTACCACACATAGTGAATTTTTTATGACTTACACACACATTGTCATAAACGCAAACAGAGAAAAAAAAAATCAGTAAAATATTTTGTCGAAATTACTTATGATTTTATATAAAAAAAAGAAAAAAACAGAAACATTCATGCAGTCATACAGCCACATTTTGTAAGTGGTTGGTTGGTAAGATACCTGCTGCTGCTGTTTCAGTTATTTTACGAGATTGTTAGCGAGGACGACGACGACCCTTTTACCAATTTGAAAGTAGTAAATAGCTCATTCGTATGTGTAAGTTTATGTGATGATGACTTCTTGTATATTTGCCCTCTCTTTAGCTATAATAACAAAGATTTAACTTTAGCTGTCATTTGCCGTTGTTGTTGCTGCTGCTTATATTTATTTTACAATCAAAGGTTTATTTGTCATTTATTTATGAAAATAAATATAGATTTTATGAATTATTTCCATTTTTTTTTTCCTCTTACACTCTTCAATTGCTTTGACATTTTAAGACATTTGCACTTTTTTTAGTAGTCAGTCATTGTATGTATTGCTAAAGGGAGGAGGATTATATGTATTGAAACATAAAAAGTTAAATATTAATAAAAACAAAAAATAAATAAGAAAAAATATTTACAAACATAATAAGATTTTACTACAACAATTTAAATCGAATTACTTAAAAAAGGCTTAAAAGAAATAAATTTATTTCATAATTTGGTTCCGGTTTGATATTTATCTGCAAATAAAAGTTAAGTTTTGTTCCTTGAAAGTGTTTTAAATAATTCTTAAGTCGATTATTATTATTATTAATATTATAAGATGCAATTATAATAATTACAAATTTTCTTACCCAATGTAAAAAGCTCCGATATACATAGGTATACACGATATAATCATACCCAGCAAAATTTTTTAGAACAGATTACCTCTGAACCTGCTCTAGAACAACTTCTTTTACCACCGGTTACTTGGAACCGCTTCTACACTCAAAAAAAAAGTTTGTAAAGTCAGCAAAAAATTTTGCTGAGTCAGCAAAATTTAGTCAGGAGGGGTGCTAGCAAAAAAATTGCTAATGTCAGCAAAATCTTTTGCTGAAAATCAGCGAGCTGATTTTTAGCAACAAAATTAGTAGATTCAGCAAAAGTTTTGCTAACACTTAGTAGATTAGAAATAAAAAAGCCGTGGTAAAAATTAATACATTTTTTGCTTAATTTTAGTAGACTGAAAAAAAACGCAAAACAATTGTAAAAAAAAAATGTAATTGAGTTAATATATTTGCTGAAAAACATATTTTTGTGATTCTTTTAAAAATAATTTACAATAATTACGATATATAAAAATTTTCATTTTTCCACATTGACGACATGGATTAATTTAATATCTGAAAATATATAGAAATAAATATATATAACATAACAAAAATTTTCTTTCAACTACTTACATCAATGGTAGTCTAAATGATGCTTTCTTTTAAAGCACGCAACTGCCGAAGATAATTATAGAAACGAAACGAACAAATAAACAAAAACAAACGAAACGAAAAAAGCAACCCTTTTTTTGCAATAAGAAAAAGGAACCATACAAATCTACCTAAGATGTGTGTCTTTGTCTTTCGCTTTACTCTGTCTACATGTCTGTATATGTTTGTTTGCAATTTGACCACACTAGATTATTAATCTATTAACACACTATTAATGTGCTTATCAGCACAATTTTTTTTAGCAAAATTAATTAGTAAAACATTAGTATATTAGTAAAGCATTAGTATAAAACAGATAAGTGCTGAATAAGTATAACAAAAATTTTAGCTGAAAACACGATTTTAGCAAAAAAATTTGCTAAAAAATAGTATACCTGATTTAAAAGACGTTTTACTAATTTTTGTACTAACTTATTTTTTTGAGTGTAGAACAGGTTCCTGGGAGTCGAAATATAAGGTGTTACTGTCCCAGAACCAGTTCTATAACTGGTTCTAGAACCGGTTCTAAAAAGAACCAGTTGCAGAACAGAAATTAGAACCAGTTATAAAACAGTATAAGCTGTTCTGCAGTTATTTGGATTTTACCATTTTGCTGGGTATATATAATTACATATCGTATCATATCTTAGCTGATCCGAATAACCGTATCTCAAAAGATACCATGGGATATCATTTGATATGACTTGATCCGAAAAATGTTTCTATCTAATTTGATAAAGTTATATATAATTTTAATGCAATTTGATATAACTTTGTACAATTTTTTCGAAAACCGCATTACTATTTTGTTTTATATACCTTATAATAAATAAAATTTAAATATAAATGAACTGGTTCGAAAATGAGACGTGCTTCAATTTGACTCACAACATTTTGTCGTTAAAACCAAAGCAATATGTACTTTAAAACTACTTACCATATAGTAAAAACCGGTTTACTCACTTTACTTTTACGTCAAATGTATTTTTCATTTTTTTTTTTAACAAGATTGATATAATTTTTAAAGGGACATTACTTCATGGTTTTTTGTTATAACATCACAAACGACAACTGGAAGTACAACAACTTATTTACATTTTAAGCAGCCTACACAGAAAAAATTATCAACCTAAAATATCTAATTAAAGATTTGATTTGAATTTAATTTGTTTCTAAACAAATATTTAATGGAATCAATTAATATTTTAATTGACTTTTAAATATATAAATACATATTTTATGAATAAATAGAAAATTATCAATATAAAATACCAAATACATTTGAAGTTAACAAACAAAACAAGCACACACACAAACAGACTCAGCATTGCAAAAAACACACATGCTAACGATCACACACTTTTTTGTGAGTATCATATTTTTGTTTTTGTAGAAGTTATTTATAACTTTGTTTTCCTTCCTAATTTTAATAAAAGGTTTAACTGATAGTATCATTGCCGTGATAGATGCAAAATCAATTAAAATATTAAAATATTAATTGATTTAATAAATTTTTTAATTGTAACCCGTTTTTAGTTTTTTCTGTGTATGATTATATGTGACGGTGGGTAGAGTTCTCACCTAACAGCCAGAGAACCTACGTTCGAATCTCAGTACGATTAAGTTATCCGTTAAAATCTTATAATTTTAACACATCAAGTAACATTTATTTGACCTGTCATAACTTTTAATAACTCCTACCAACCCACACCAAGATTTATGGTTTTTTAATGATTATTTTTTTAAAAGTCTATTTTATTAAAAATTTTACTTATATATTAGTGTCTAAACGTTAAATAAACAGAAGGCCAATGCTCTACTCTTCTATTTAAGATAAAAACCAATCAATTAACTGTTTAAATGACAAAGCTATGACTGGTCAAATTATATTACTTATTGTCTTAAAAATAAGATTTCAACGGATTCGACATTGGATTTGTAAAGACAAGTTTTTCTGTGTGGCGGCCTTCGGCAGCTCTTAGGGTTTCTTTCCTCCGTAGAACGCATCAGGCGGCTAAGCGAAATAAAGATTTTTCTGCTTGCGACACAAAAAAATAAAATTCAAGCAACTTTTTTAAGGTTCCTTAAAACTCTTTTGTTTGATTTCATGAATCAGCCTTGACATTTAAGGTCTTATGACATTTAAAAAAAAAAAAATATGATTTTGGGCAATAACTTCTTTTTTTACCGTCATAGCGCCAAATTTATTTTGGCCAAACAAAAAAACCGTCATAGCGCCCAACAATAAATGTTATTTCGTCCAAATCAATGTCATATTGCCCAAAAACAAGAAAATTTTTACAACAACAATTTACATATAATTTTTTTGGGCGCTATGTCGTTTTTTTCTTGGGCAATATGACTTTGGGGAATATAACGTTACGCCTTCAAAATTTTTTAAAGAACAGATTAATTTAGGTCAATTTAAGAAGATCATCAAAATATTTTGAAAGATCCCGTTATAGGAATCGTTTAGAATATTAATAATATTAAAAAAATAATGAATTTTTGAAAATAAAATAACTCCTACTAAAAATGAAATGACTCCAACAGCAAATGAAATAACACCGAACAAGAAAATAAAATGAAATAAGTCCCACTCTAAGTTCTGTTGGGATTTATTTCATTTCGGAATTACTGCATTATGAAGTAGCACCTAATAACAAAAATGAAATAACTTCTAAAAAAAATGAAATAACTGCAAAAGAACTGGGTATTATTTCATTTGAAATTACTCCCAAATTTGTATGAAAAATTTTTGGGACTTATTTAATTTTTTTTTTTTTTGGCACCTAAGCGATGCACAGAGCCATCGCTTAGGTGCCTTCGGAAGACTAATCATGTGTGCATTAGCTTTCTGTAAGGTGCTCTTACGATATCCTGGGTTATGAAAAAAAATGTGAAAAAATGAACTAAAAAGACGATAACTCAGAAAAGTGAAGTAGTAAAACATAAGAATTTGGTAACGGTATAGAAGAATCATTTAAAATTAACAAATATTTTTTAAAAAATTTTAGAAAACGAGTTTTTTTGAAATGCAGTGATTTGAATCATGGATTTTGAAAAGAAAAATGCATTTTACCGCCAATGAGTGAATTATTTCGGGGAACCAGTAAAACCATTTAAGTACCTTTAAAATGAGGTATCAATTACTCTTGCAGCTTTAAGCATTAAAAAGTTATGGTCCATTTTGGGCAACTACTTTTGCAAAAATTTTAGTTTAAATTTTTTCAATAAATTCTGTTTTTGTAAATCTATTTTCTACTATATTTAGTATCTATTTTTATTAAATTTCTATCCAACATTTTTAATTCCCTTATAGCTCTCCTTATTAATTTGACAACGGCATAGTGGAATAAATTACATATAGTTTTTTTTAAATTTTAAAAAACAGTTTTTTGAAATACATTGGTTTAAACCGCGTATTTTATAAGAAATGCATTTTACCTTTAAAAATTATTTTTTGGCTTATTTTATTTATAGTACGACAAAAGTGGCTTTAAGATGAGTTATCAATGAATTACGTAAATCTAACCGTTAACAAGATCTGGACGATTAAGTACAACTTCTTTTGATAAATTTCCCCTTTTTTTATATTTTAAAATGCGATATTTCCACAACCATTAGAGCTAACAACCCAAAACTTGTGCGATGACATACTTATATGACACTTAACGTACATACCAAGTTTGGTTAAAACTGACAGTGGTATAGGCCGAAAATTGGATATTTTTAGATGGTTTAATATGGAATGAAAATGTTGTCAAATAATAATTGAGAAAAAAATGTTCAATGAGATGAACACATAGGTTAAAATTATTCGTTACATACAGTGGTGTTGAAAACATTTGCAACTGAAATCATGGTTTAGGTAATTATAATTTTTTTGATCAAAAATATTTGTGGTATAAATTTTTGTTTTTTTTTATTAAATTCAGTTATAGCATATTATTTTACAAATACAAAACAAATTATTCATAACTTCTCAAAATTAAAAAAAAAAGCAATTTTAAACAAAATAAGTCGATAGTGAAGTGTTCAAAACATTTGCAACACTTAATTAAGAGGAAATACAAACAATAGTTTTAACGCTCAGTATTTTGTAGCGTAGCCATTATTTTTTATAACTTCTGAACACCTCTTAGGCATTGAGGCAATGAGCTTTTTAATATAATCGTCAGAAATTTCATTCCACTGCTTCTCCAACTCGACGAAAAGTTCATCACCATTTCGGAATACTTTATTGCCGATATTCCATTTTACAATCATTCACATGTTCTCAATCGGGTTGAGATCGGTAGATTGAGCCGGCCACTACATAATATTAATTTTATTTTCCTGTAGCCAAACTTTTACAACCCCCGACGTGTGTTTTGGGTCGTTGTCGTGCTGGAAGGTCCATGAGAGTGGCATTTCCCATTCAGCATACGGAAGCATAACTGAACTCAAAAGATCTCTATAGATTGTGGCCGTCATTGTGCTAGTAATACGGTGAATTGGGCCAATCCCATTCCCTGAAAAACATCCCCACACCATAATGTTTCCACCCCCGTGCTTCATTGTGGCGTTTGTGTATCTGGGATTAAACTTTTCGTCTCGTGGTCTTCGAACATTGGCTCTTCCATCTGATCCCCGGAGGTTGAATTTAGACTCATCTGATAAAAATACATTTTTCCATTGCTGTTGAGTCCAGTTCAAATGGGTGCGTGCAAAGTCAAGCCGAGATTTTCGGTTTTTTTTTTCCGACTCTAACGGTTTTTTTGTACATCTATAACTTCTAAGACCATATTATCGGGCTCTTCTTTTAATAGTGGAAAGACTGGCATCTATTAAAAGCTCAGTTTTAGCTTCTCTGAGAACTGCTTTGGGATATTTCGTAAAAAAATTCTTGATTTTCCGATCTTCTCTTATAGTTGTAATACGGGGTCTTCCACCTTTATGAGTTGTGTGGATGTTACCACTATTAACAATGCGGCAAATCGTTGATTGTGGAATGTAGTACTTTATAGAAACTTCTTTCTGGGAAAGTACATTTTGAAAATCATTTAAAACTTTTGATTTGCAATCAGAATTGTATTTATTTCCTGCCATTTTTTACAAAAATTATTCTTACGATGTTTATGCCTCCAACATCTTATTACAACTATTAAAGAACAATAATTATAATAAATTTGTTTAAAAAATGTAACGGCCTGAATCTCATATTAAAAAGGAATGCGGTTACCGTTATATCCTAGCATATCCATAAATTGTTTCGTTAAGAGTAAGAATAATGAGAGTTGCAAATGTTTTGAACATCTGGATTTTGAATACATCTATTATTATTAATTTTTTTTTGTTTTAATTTAACGAAATTCATTTTTTTATTTGACTAACATAAAATAATGTATGAAGAATATGTAAAAAATAAATTTTAGTAACTAAGTGTGATTTGAAGAAAATAAATCAATGAAAACAACAAATGCGATCTCAGTTCCAAATGTTTTGACCACTACTGTATATGTAATTCCATGCAGTTAAGGGTTAGCTTTTCTAAAACTTCTGCTTCTGATGAGCTCTTTAGCCAGATTGAAATACTAGTGTCAACCTAGCTAACATATTTGATTTGCTTTATTTTTGTAAATAGACGTAGGTTGGAAGCTCGTTATAAATTAAAAAGAAAAAGATTTTCACTGAAAAAAGAGCTGTATAATTACAAAATAAGTAAGTTGTTTGTAAAGACCATATCTCCTTTTTCCTGATATGATTTCCTTAAAAAGTTTAACTGTAAGTACCTACTTGTATTCATCTAACACTTTTCTACTTGACTTCTTTTGGCTTTAAACTTTATTCACACTTTTCTAAGATTTTTTATTTTTTTTGCATGTTATTTTATTAATGTTCAACTGCGTTTCTTTTGTAAAAAGAAGAAAAAAAAAATACTAACTTTTTTATCTTATTTTAAGATTGTTGGTTTAGAAAAAAAAATCCCACCGCGGGGTGTTACTTGCCGCACCTTTTTAAGCATTTAATTGCTATATCCGGTCACCTTTTTTTTGTATTCTATTTTTTAGCTGCTTCTTGTTGTTAAGGTGGAAAAGCGTTTTTGTATAATAATGTTTTTTTTTTTTTTTCAAAATACAACCGCATTATTAGTGAAAATGCTTATCAATAAACATAAAGCCAACACAAAAATCTCATTGTTTTTGTTGGCAAATAACAACAAGAGATTTAAATAACAGACAACAACGTTACAGACAACCCTTTTTTGGCATATTTGAAACTTAAATTTTAGACTTAATCTGAAAGTAATTTAGTCATCTCTTACCTCTTTTTTTTATTTTAGATGGTGTTGTGTTTTTTTTTCTACTTCATGCCATCATGCCTTTTGTTTTATAAACGTGAAGACGAGTGGAGGGGCCACGTTTGAATAATTTGTATTTTAGTCCAAATGCAGATGAAGATACGAGTTGTAGAGTTGGGAATATAAAATTGTTTGGTCTCAAAGTGGCAATTTTAATGGATTTTCAAAAAAAAAAAAAAAAAAACAAAAACACTTTTTCATTTATTTTCTTGGGAGGCTGTTAAAATGAAGTAATTACAAAAGAGGCTGGAAAGTGTAATACATATTTGAAATCAAAGAACAGTGGTAAAAACCGCATTATTATAGATTATAAAACGGTAAATACATTTCTCCACTATATGCACATATATGCACTGCAAACCAAAAAATATGCACTAAAACTAAAAAAATATGTACTTAAAATTTTACACTTTTTAAAAATTGTAGATCAGTGATTTGAAAACAAAATCAATATGGGTAGACAGCTGAAATTTTCAATATGTCTTCATTCGGATGTTTCCTAACTCCCTGGTATGGTATTTTTTGGAATTTTACCCAGAAATGTAGTAAAATGGGGCCTAAAAGAGGGAAAAAGTGTCCGCTTTGGTGGCTTGGCCAAACCGCCGGAGCTAGGCAAGAGTAGACATCTGTTTAAAGTAGAGTTTTAGAAATTCCTATGGGGAGGGACAAAAAGGGGAAATTTTTCCCCCTCGGCGGTATGGCCAAACCGATTAAGCAAGGACATAGAAATTTGGTACGTGAATAACATATAACGAGTATACATTTGTATACACGAGATTTTTGGGAATTTACACGGGCAGAGGCAAAAGGTCTCCCCCTTGGCGGTCGTACCAAACCGCTGAAGCCACGAATTTGAAATTTTGTATGTGGGTGTACCCATCTGTATAGAGGAAATTTTTTTTTAGAACTTCTACTAGGAGGGGCAAAAAAGGGCAAGTTCCAAACCTTGACTACCTTTTCAAACCAGTATTAAGGTCATGCACTTGGCATTTGGTATGTGGGTACCTTTCCATGAGTAGGCATCTATATAGACGGGATTTTTAACTAAACATCGCCTAGGCGATACCGCTTGAAATTTGACATGAACTAGAAATTTGGCATGAAAGTCAATCCTCCTGCGTAGACATACGTTAAGAAGGGATTTTTGAAAAATTCTTACAGAGAGCGGATATAATGTTCTTCCTGGCGGCCTGCCTAAAATAAAACTCTTTTAGCTAGAAAGCTGAAATTTTCAATGCCTGTTTTTTCCTATATAACTTAACTCCCTGGCAAGGTAGTTTTTCAAATTTTTCCTAGAAACGTGGTAAACTAGGGTCTAAAAAAGGGCAAAAGCCTCACCTTTGGCAGCCTGGCAAAACCGCTGAAGCTAGGAACTTGATATTTGGTATATGAGTTCCTAATCAGGCGAAGACATCTGTATAGATCGGATTTTTGGAAATTCTATAGGGAGATGCGAAAGGGGAAAAAGTATCCGCATTAGCGGCTAGCCCAAACCTTAAAAGCGACGAACTAGAAATTTGGTATCTGGGTAGCTTATTAGATGACATCTGCAAAAAGCGGATTTTTGGAAAATCCTTTGAGGAGGAGTCAAAAATGAAAGTACCTTCCCATTGGCGGTCTGGCCAAACCACGATGATTGAGATTACATCTATATTGAAAGGATTTGTGGAAATTCTATCGGTAAGTGGGAATAAGTGTAAAAAAGTCCCCTTTGGCCAAAAATAATAAGGCATTTTCTTTAATTTTACTTTTTTGACTCTAATATTCTTAAAAAATATTAAAAAATGTATTTCTTTTCAGTACACACAGATAAAAGTTTAGCTATTTGCCAACTGAAATACGGTTACTACGACTACAATTCGGTTATTATGAATTTCAGTCGGTTGGCGAAACTTAACATTAGTTTTTACAACAAAGTTCGGTTAATTCATCTAAATTTTAGTTGCAACACCCAAAATATTCAGAAATCTAATGTAAACATCACAGTACTAACTGAATTTATAAGTTGTTACCATTAATATACATTTTTCGATTCGGTTAATACTTTATTTCTCTGTGTGTATAAATATAAAAGTATGATGTGAGCAAGATTATTCAAGTTCAAGATCATTTGTTTTTTGTTTAATAAAAAAACGGTGCAATGTTTAGTTATTAATTAAAAACATCTTCATCCGCTAATTTAATGGAGACTTTTTCTATTGGCAGGTCCTTACATGTTTCAAAAAACTGTGTACTTGATTTGAGTTAAATTTTCTTTGGAGCTAAATCATTCCCGAATTTCTTAAAATTTAGTTCAAATTACTTCATAGTAGGTAAACTTTTTTTTTAATTGTATAAAACTAAACATGCACAATTTTCAACTACATTGCAAAACCTTTAACATATCTCGATACAAATACCGACACGATTATGCAAGATAATTTTATGTATATTTATGTTCTTAAAAAAAATTCTTATTTTGTGGTGGAATTTTGAAATATTAAGCAAAATGAACGAAAAAATGGGGTAAATGATGTAAATATATAAACCACGATATTTCGAAAGCTGCTAATAAAAAAAGATTTACAGATTTGGATTTAGCATAGCTAACAAGGAAGGTATACCGACCCGAACCGGCAGATCTTAATGAATTTCAGATATATTGTAGAGTATAAAACATTTAAGTAAGGGTACTTTTTTTGAAGTTGCTAAGTGGGGTCAAAAATTACGCCACTTTACGTTTGTTTTGGGTTTATTTCGTACTATTAGGAGAAGCTATTGACAAACTTGACATCTAATGAAAGGTTTTTTGAAGACACACTCACTGGTACATAAATTATTCCCAAAGACATTCAAGTATTTTTTTTATTCAAAAAATATATTTTAAGTAACATTAAATGTGGCATTTTATTAAAGAATTTTAGTTGTATCCCAGCAAAATATAGTGCTTCCAAGAAGCGCTTGTAGAAGGCCTTCTTTGAACCCGAAGCGCTTGCTGAAGGCCTTCCAGAAGGCATGATTTTTGTTCGCGATGTCCCACTTGGTAGGTCTCTTTTAAGCAGGTGAGAAGCGCTTATATCATGTGATCTAAGAATCACATGATAGAAGCGCTTCCGGGAGAGCTTCCAGAAGAGATTCCCGAAGCGCTTCCAGAAGAGCTTCGAGAAGCGATTCTTCCTTCAGGGAAGCACAATATAATGCTTTCCAGAATTGCTTAATGGAAGGCCTTCTTTACTGCTTCATTGCATGCCTTCTTCACTGCTTCTTTTCATGCCTTCTTTACTGCTTCAAAATAATGCCTTCAGGGAGCACAATATAATGCCTTCCAGAAGTGCTTCATTGCATGCATGACGGCGTAGAGCTTCTTTGGGAGCACTGAAAAGAAGTTACTGCTTACCAGATCGAATTTATTTTTTGCTGGGATTAAGCTTAAAATAATGGATAGCAATGCCTATTTAATTTAATCGAGGTGTTACCTGAGCTTTTTCCGATATTCGTAACCGTTCGGTTTTTACGCGACTTTTCCCGAAGAGCCTTTTTCCTCTATATTTCGAGTAATTAAAAATGTGAGAACTCTGGGTCCACTATATAGGCATTATGGGTATTACATTTTTTTTCTTGAGTACTTTAACACGAAAACAAAAGCAATACTTTTTAACACTTAAACGTAAGATTGGACACCTAAAAAAAATATGTTTCCCTTTTTTTTGCTACTTTACCACATATCCAAAAGTTCATTAAAATCTGCAAATTCGGGTCGAAGTACCTCCCTAGTACGACTATTAAAAAGTTGTTTTTCAAAAACAGGTTCCACAAGAAGTTCAAATTTCTTGAGTAGTGCTATTTGTATAAATTTTTACAAAGTCTTCCAAAAAATTATGAATTTAATTAAGTAATCTTACTCACGTTTTATAATATTTAAAATTTCTTTGTTATTTCTCAAGATATTTTGCACAATTTGCAACATATCGTTACCACTGTAACGTATTTGTTTAAATTTCCTTTTGTGAAACAGGCATATTGTTTTCTATTTGAAGAAATGCTTTTATTTTAAAATATATTAGAATAATTATAATAGCTTCGAGTAATTGTAGTACAGAGCCACAAAATGAGAAATTGTGGTTATTTGAAATTTTTGATTTGAATAAATTAGCAATAGGGGGTTTTTAACAAAATAAATTGAAACTGACTTAAATATTAATTAAGATAAAGTTGTTTGATATTAACAACTACATTAAAATAAATTTAAAAACAATTAAAACTAATACCTAAACGAAATGAAAATCAATTTTTCAAATTCCCTTACAAATGACCTTACTAATAAACTTTTAGCCATATTTCAATCAACCGAAAGTTCAAATAGAAATATTGACTTTAAATAACTGAAAACTTAAGGTTAATAATTCTAACAAACACCATCATAACTACACTGAAAAAATACTTATGTAATATATACGAAACCTTTCGTTCATGGATGTTAAAGTTAGATGTGACTCTGATTTGACTCAAATATGATGTCATCTACAATTATATGCTGCTACCATACAGCATATTTATATTTAATTATCAGAGAAAAGAAATTTACTTTAGAAATGTTGAGGTTAAGAAGAAGAATAAACGTTTTTCTCTCATTAATTTTTAAATCAGACTAGACTAGTTTCTGTCTCTTTTTATGGACAGGTGTCATCAGTGATTTTCCATTTAAATTGTATTATTATTTGTGTATTTATAATTGTCAGATTGTCTCTATATGATAAATTTTTCAACAACCTGCGGCTGTAGGAATCAAACCTGTGCACTAGAGTGGCCATAGTGGAAATTTTTTTGAAAAGTTCAATTTTCGCACTGAAAAATGTGAGGTTGGGGATAAAAATAATTATGCATATTTAAAATTTTTTTTTTTGTAGTTCCGAGTACCTCCGGGTTGAGCCCAAACATTTATTACATAACCCATTCATCACTATTTTTGTTCCTGTTTATATTTGAATAACAACAAAATCTGACTGTTTGTTCCCATCTGAATTTCTTCGATACCTATAACACAGGATTACAATGATTTTGGTGCCGCTAAAAATAAAACAGATTTCAAGTACGTTCGGTACCCTGATAAAAAATTGATACTTACTTTTTTAATGCTACGTGTAGTTTTCGAGATTTCGCAAGGATAAATAAATTAAATAACATTTAATAAATTTATTAAAAAAACAAACTTTTTTACTACATATTCACCACAAATATAACAAAATGTATTTGGATTATTTACACAACACCTTCTCGACGACGGCATATCGATATTATCATTTAATCAAAGAAATTAATTGACTATATTACATGACGTCTTGCGGAAATTATAACATAGAATTAGCGGCACCAAACAAAAATTTTTTTTTGTAGGCCTGTGTAATAATTACCTTTTCAACGAGCCGCAATAGTCTGCAGATAAACTGCGGATAAACTTGCCCGGAATACCCTAAACCAAAGTTCCAAAATAGATGAATTTTCTAATTTACTCAAGTTAACGCCTGGCTGTATTTAGGGGAACGTTAGCTGACAATACTAATGAAGATTTTTTGTGGGATGAAAAGTTTTTTCTGTAGTGCTCCACAACTTGAAGCAAATACTGCTTATAATCTTCCAATTCAAAAAATGTCACATCGATTTGTTAACGATGGAAAAAACGCTTGGTGCGAGGAGTGACGAAAGAACTTACATCCTTATTTTCAAACGATTTCACTTGTTCCAGCGTTAAGTTTAATCTTTTCAGAATAACTTCGTCATTTTCGTCATCATGATTGCCCAGAGCTTCAACCATTTTCCGTTTCACTTCAATAGATATCATTTCATCGAAAAATCCAAGAGCAACCGCCTCTTCGGATAAACACCATAAATGGTTTTTGATTTTTAACAATAAGGCATTTATAACATTTAGATCGAAATATGAAATAGCGTCTTTAATGAATTGCAAATCTTGGCGCGGTGCAGATACAGCGTTAACGCATCTGAACCAATAAGAAACATAAATACGCGTCAAGAAAATGCAAATGTTTCGAATGTTTTTCAGTTCGGAGGATGTCATCTTGAATTGTTCGCGAAGCAAAAAAATCTTATTGCAGTATATAGCTTTGGACATAAACCTTGCATGAATTGTTGCGCCAGGCAAACGCAAAATTTGGTACTTCCTTACCAAGAAAAATGAGCGAAAGTTGCAACAACTCCTTATAATCGGCTCGTACATAATGAGATTTCATCGCCTCAAGGCAAAAGTTCTTGTGCGTCTCTATTTCGTCTGCTGTTAAGTTTTTTGCACTGCTTTATCCAATACTCCACTCTTGAAAGAATTGATATTAATATTTTTCCAGTTTCTTGAAAAACAATTAAAGAGAGTGACTTCTGGTGCTGAGAGAGTGACACAGCTTTAATAAGCAATTCGCTGATATGATGGCTACACGGTAGAAAAAGTAAATCGCGACCCAATTTACTTTCAAGCAAATATGCTGAGCCTTTTTCAATACCAGTGTTTGAAGATGTTGTGTCAAAAGCCACAATTTGCACTAAATTATCAATCTTCCATTTGCGTAAGAATTTTTCAATGCCTTCAGCAATATTTTCACCACAAGATTCTTCAAGATTCGCAATGCCAGTGAGTTTTTCTTCGTTCTCTGCTGTTATAACGAGAGCCAATCGATCAACTTTGTCCTTGCCTTTCATATCTGGAAGCATTTTACCGTCCCAATGCAAGACAAATACTTCAGAAATCAATGTTGAAATTAAATATTATGTTAATTACCTTCAAGATATTTATTTATATTTAATTATTAATTATGTACCTTGAATTCATCTTTGATCTGTTTCGCTTGTCTGCGGCGATATACCTTTCGCATTGTTTGAAACGATGTTCGGTTAAAGACGAAATCTTCCACTTTTATGTCGTTCAAGTCAGGTTTCATTTCCTGCAACTTCCGCAAGACGGCTGTAATTGTAGCAGATGTTAAATGCATTGCATCGCGATCACTGATGCGGAATTTATCCATGCTTGCTAACATTCGATCATCCCTGGATTCCTTGATGTTGGTATACAATACGCCTTCGTATACAATACTTTCTGAGGTATCTGTATCAGACGCAACGTCATCTTTGAACAACAAGCAATAATTAAAACTAAGAATAAAATATACATTATTTTGAAAAATACCTTGAACTTCTTGTGACTCTTCTTGACATTTTCGCTTGCGCTTTTCTGCTTCTTCCAGTAGCTTTGCTTTGCGTTCTTGTTTTCGTGCCAGCTTTAAATCCTGGCCTGACATACAACCTGGCCGACACTTTTTTCTTTGCAACAGAAGGAAATCTTTGTGCACTTCTTACATCTCACCCAAGTATGGCCTCGAATCTAATGCAGCTAAATTGCAGTTTTCTTTCCTATTAGCTTTTCTGTTATTGTATATTATACTCAGAAGTGACAACATTAACAACACAAATAATCTATTTTTAGATTTTTTGGTTTTATTTTTCTAATCTCCTCCGTCTCTATTTCACAATGTTACCAGATTGGCTTTATTTTTGTTTTTTTTATATTCTTTTATTTATCTTTCTTGAATATTCCGATTTTGAGCTTTAAAAAAGCATTTTATTAAGATTTTAAGATATCTGGCTTTAAATTGATTGAATTTTCCTTATTTTTGTCTTTTTACTTTTAGTTTTAACACATATGAATTACAGTCAGGGAATAAAGTCTACATACATCCTACGGATTTGAAGTTCTAGTGAATTAGCAGCGATAACTGAAAAACTTTTTATATCAATGTTTAAGGCATTTAAAATAAAGATTATTTGAAGAAAAAAAATATGAAAAAAATAAAACATAGAAATTTTTAGGGAAAAACGTCTACATGCAGCGTGGCAACTCCTTACATCTTATGGAGAAATCGCTAAGACAGTTGAATTAAGTCGTGCTACTGTACAGACAATCATATTAAATTATAATAGTACCAATAGTACCTAAAAAATCCACGATCTGACAGACCTAAGTAGCAGTATTATTAAAGTAGTCAACCAGCATCCGAAAATAAGTGCCCAACAATTGGCGAAACACATCGAAAAATGTTCCAATATAATTGTTACTCCGCGAACAATTATAAATGTTTTACATGACAATGGATTTAATAGCAGAGTGGCACGCAAAAAAACACTAATTTCAGCGAAGAATCGTAAACTTCGCCTTTAGTTTGCTAAAACACATCTAGACAAGGATATGGAATTTTGGAAGCGTGTAATATTTACCGACAAAAGTAAGTATAACATTTGTGGAAGTGATGGTCGATCCAAAGTTTGGCGAAAACCAAACACAGCACTTGATCCAAAGAATATAATACCTACTGTCAAACATGGTGGTGGTAACGTTATGGTTTGGGGCGTATAAGAACATATTGGAACATAATCTGCAGTCATCTGTTGATAGCTTGGGCCTGGGAAATCAATGGATTTTCCAACAAGATAACGACCCTAATCATAGGGCACACGTTGTTCGAGACTGGCTTCTATGTCCCAAGACAGCTCAATTCACCACCCCAGTCTCCAGACTTAAACCCTATAGAGCACATATGGGCCTTTTTTGAAAAATCGGTACGAAAATATAACATTAGTAGCCGCGAAACATAGAAAAGCGCATATATTCGTGCATGGGCCGAAATAACACCCGATTTTACGGAAAATTTGGCCCCGTCGCCTTCAAGCAGTTATTGATGCCGAGCAAATACTAAAAGTTAACATTTTTTTATTTTTTTTATAAAGGGTCCGCCAAATACCTTTTTTTTACTGAATATTTTCTCAAATTTCTTTTTTTATTAGAAAGTACAATCCTTCGGCTGGCCATGCAGTAGCCTACATGATCGGTTCATCTGAACTAATCGGCATCTTCTGTAAGTCGATCGCAAGCCCACTTAGCGAAGCGAAAACGCATTTGATGGTCAGTTGGCTTTAACTCCTGAACCAATTGGACTTTGTATGGCCTCATACCAAGGTCTTTATGCAACATTCGTCTCAATGATGTCTCCGAAATGTTCAATTGTTGAGAACGACGGTGAATTGATGTTGATGGCGCTTCACGCACACTTTCTGTCACAGCAGCAATATTCTCGGGTGTACGCACTGTTTTTGGCTTTTCACGCTTTGGTTTATCGATGAGGATGCCAGTTTCTTTCACTTTTTTCACAAGATAACGAACATACGGAGCTGACGGTGCTTCTCTCCACATTCTGCAACAGTACCATGATTTTCAAAGTAATGTCGCAAAATTTCCCAGCGTTGTTCAAGCGTATACACAACCATATTCGTTCAGCTGAAGGATAAAACTAATTATCTGTCAAATCAGACATGAGCTAAGTGTTACCATTCACGAAATAAGCACTAGTTGAAAAAAAAAACGTTAGATGGCGGACCCTTTATAACATTTTGAAATAATGTTTAATTTTTGTAGCTGTATGTAGACTTTTTTCCAATGAATTCTTAATGTTTTTGTAATTACTGTTTTTTCATTGTGTAAAAGAATTACTTTTTTATTTTATAAATAAACTTATTTATTAATGACTTAAATACTGACATAAATATATTTTTTTAATTTTCTTTACAAACTCTATAAAACCCCCAAATCAAAGGGTGTACGTAGACTTTTTTCCTTGAGTGTATATGTGATGCCTTATATAACTATATATAAAGGTGATAGAATTTGTTTGATTTTATTGTATAATAAATATATATAATTATACATTAAAGTATATATGATTTGATATTTAGCTATATCAAGTATATATGAAGAGATACAATATAATTACTTATATATAACATACGATAAAATTATATATGATGAGCTATATTATATTATTATAGCGCCATATTATAAATTTTTGTAAAAATATGATGAGATGTGAAAATATATCGTTACACATGGCCACATAAAATTATATATATTTACATAAAATTATATCTCGCTATATATGATCATATATAAACTTTTTTGGTAAGGTATTAAAAACAAAGATAGATTAATATTTTATTAATAAATTATAATTAAATTATAAATTGTCGAAATACGATACAAAAAAATTTTTGCATAAACTATATTTCGTACAATATACAAAATATTCGTTTATATTTCAAAAAAAAAAATAACTACAACATTTTTTCGTTAAGTGTTGCATGAATTTTTTTCAATGTATAGATTTCTTTTTCTACATCCTCTTTCCCTGGAACTTCCCAAATTACTTTGCAAATCAAACTAGAAAAAAATTGTCTAAAGACAGCAGTCATTCAATTTTAGCTAATATCCTTAAACTCAGACATAACGCGAAAATGAGTTTCACTTAAAACAAAAAAAAAAAAAAAAAAAAAACAATAAAAGAAAAAACTTTACCGTCCCTCCTTCGTTTGGCAAATAAAATCATCAAGTACTTTTGAAAAAGTTCTTAAATTACTTGTATTATCATCAACATCTTTGAATAAGTATTTTATACTTATTCAAATGTACTGAAAATATGAAAGCAATAGATATTTATTTAACATGCTGAAGTATTAAATTTCTTAGAAATAACATTAATTTCCTTAACTAGATATGGCTTAAAAATATTCATAGGTAATATACCTATATTACAATATTATAAGACAGTTTAATAATTTTTGAAACTTTTGGGAAATTGATTTTAATTCTTATAAAGGGTGGTTAAATTTTAAGGGCCGATGTTGATTTTGAATAAATCACATATTATTTAGGAGATTATTGTCATTTCTTCTTATTATGATAATATTGGTATGGCTCAACTATGTATGGAACAAAATGTCGGCCAAATGGCTGCCGCGACCTCGGTGGCACACCTCCATCCGATGGTCCGAATTTTCGATGACGCTGAGGCATAATTGAGGTTCTATGCCGTTAATGTGCCGAATTATCTCATCATTTAGCGCTTGAATTGTTGCTGGCTTATCGACGTACACCTTTTCTTTCAAATAACCCAAAAGAAAGAAGTCCAACGGTGTCAAATCACATGATATTGGCGGCCAATTGACATCGCCACCACGTGAGATAACATGCACTCATAATAATCTATAGGTAAAATACACGAAAACCGTTGTTCATTTTACGAAAGTTTTGGTTATTTTGACATTACGAAAAAAATTGTAGAATATACAAATCACATTTCGTAAAGTTTTGTAAAAACTTTTTTTAAATAAAAATGTGGTGCATACCTTACGGGTTTATTTTAAAATTAAAAAAAAAAAATGTAATGGTGCCACACCAGAATCGAACTCACGATTTCAGTGACGTCCTGCTGTGTTGAAGTAGACCCCTCTACCATTTGCACCAAAGTAGCTGATGCAATACAACAAACTAAAAAGGAACTTAAGTCGAAAATATTATGAAATTTTTATGAAAACTAGAAAAATATGCTACAAATATTTAATAAAAAAGGTAAAATGGCAATTAAATATTTTTGTTATGTTTATTGAACTAAATAAAATAATATAATTTTTTTATAAATATATCAGATAATATATTAAAAACAAAATATTAAAATAATAATAATAATAATAAAAAACTTAAATAACAATTTCAAACTAATTGCATTTTATTATTAAATATTTTATCTTTTTAAATATTTGTTTTATTGAATTTCATATTAAGCCCGGCAAATAAAGTGGAAGTAGTGTTTTCGGGTCCTCTTTAACTTGTTTTAGGATCCGCTTTTTTAAACAAAATACAAAATATCCATTTATATCAAAACACAAAAATAGTAATAATGAAATAAAAAATAAAACATAGAAATTTAAAAAACATTAATAAACAAAAAAAATATAAAAAAAACAAAAAAAAAAAAAAATTTGTCCTGCCCAGGAGTTGAACTTGCAACCTTCTGATTGCAAATTCGACCTCTAACCACATCAACATCCATATGTAATATTTGTAACATTACAAATTTTTGTACAATGTACTAAAAAAATATTACGAAATCATGTTTGTATTTTTTACGAAATTTGTAAATTTATATAATTTGTTTTATACAAAAGTTTTGTAATATAAACAAAATGTTTGTACATTTTACGAAAAATATATTTGTATTTTTAAACATGGATTATTATGAGTGTGGCCATTGAATCTGTCACGCAAAAGAGACATTGTTTCGTTAGCTGTGCGGCAAGTGGCACAATCCTTTTGAAACCACATATCGTCCACATCCATATCTTCCAATTCGGGCCATTCGTTATCATCTCACGATAGCGAACACCATTCACAGTAACTGCCTGACCGGCCTCATTTTAGAAAAATACGGCCCGATGATGCCGCCAGCCCATAAACCGCACCAAACAGTCACTCTTTGTGGGTGCATTGGTTTTTTCGACAATCACTCTTAGATTATCATTCGCCCAAATGCGGCAATTCTGCTTATTGACGAATCCACTGAGGTAAAAATGTGCCTCATCAAATTCACGAAGTGCACGATATGCACTTTAATTTGAACGCCCATTTTCATAATAAGCCTGAATAACTTTAACGCGTTGCTCGATTGTGTATCTTTCCATGGTTCAAATTGAGTTAGTCTGAAATTGAGAAATGTCAAATTAAATGCATAAAAAAACTTCACGTTTAGGTGTGTTTCACATTCAACATCGGCCATTACAATTTAACCACCCTTTACATGAAACTAATTAAATAGTTGAAAATAAATTAATAAAGTGTGATAATAACTAAAGGCAGTTTAAATAAATAATACTTTAAATATTTAAGTTTTCTACAAAAAAAAAAAAAAAAAAATCAACTAAAATTTTATTTCTAGGAATTCATGTTCAAGAATTTAATAAAATTAATTGATGTCCAATGATTTTTAATTGACGATTAATTTGAAATAAAATTAGTTTTCAGTTAAATGGTTTTTTGATAAAATACATTTTTAAACAAAATATTAAAAAAAAAATCATATTTAATTGTATCAATTTTAAATTAGATAATATTAATTACACATTAGAGAGAAAAAATTTTAGTAGTTTTTTAATTTTTTGTTAAGGCAAATAAAGTTTTATTTCTAGAAATTCATGTTCAAATACTTAATAAAATTAATTGCTACCCAAATATTTTTAATTAATGATTAATCTGAAATAAAATTTGTTTTCAATCAAATGTTTTATTGATACACAGAAAAAATTAAAATCAACTTTCAATTAAAGTATTTGCTGGTTCCATTAAAAGTTTAATTGAATTCGGTTCTATTAAACAATTTTTAGAATCAATTAAAATAAATTGTAACTATTCAGTTGATTTTATTTTCAATAAAGGTTTTCATCATATCTATTAAAAATTGAATTTAATCTTTTTCTCCATTTCAAACAAATTTTTTGTAGATACTCTTAAAACTTGAATTAAAATGCGGAAAAAATCTGCAAAAAGTTAGGCAAAAAAATCGCCATAATTAAAAAGTTACAATATTTCAAAATATCACCAAAAGTGTAAAAAAAAATCGCCAAAACGGAGAAAAATCGCTATAATTGAAAAAATCACATAAATAAAATTTAAAACGTCTTTATCTCGAAAACACTTAATTTTTGTAATTTTTTTTTATGTAGAAATTTTTTTTAACTTTTGATGACTTTTTTTTTCATTGCAGCGATTTACTTAAATTTAAATATTTTTTTATTAATCGAGGCGTTTTTCAATTTTAGCATTTTTTGTTTTAATTTTTAGAGATTTTTTAAATTTAGGCTGGTTTTTAAATTTTAATTTTTGTAGGCAAATTTTTTCCATTTTGGTGGTTTTTTTTAAATTTCAGTCGGTTCCACAACAAAGTTTGATTAATTCAACTGAATTTTAATTGCACACCCAATGTATTCTAAAATCTTATATATAATATTATAAGTTGTTACCATTAAAATACACTTTTCAATTCGGTTGGCACTTAATTTCTTTCAGTGCATATATAGTTTGATATAAAGGAAAAAGGATATTTCATACGATTCAGTGTACATAAAACAACAAATGTACATGTGCAAGTGCACGTCATTGCGTTTGAAATTTCCCTGCATATTAATCGCTGGAGTCGCGCATGATTATAAAAGGTCCGCCATCTAACGTTTTTTTTCAACTAGTGCTTATTTCGTGAATGGTACACTCAAAAAAATAAGTTAGTACAAAAGTTAGTAAAACGTCTTGTAAATCAGGTATACTATTTTTTAGCAAAATTTTTTGCTAAAATCGTGTTTTCAGCTAAAATTTTTGTTATACTTATTCAGCACTTAACTGATTTATACTAATGCTTTACTAATAAACTGATGTTTTACTAATTAATTTTGCTAAAAAAAAATTGTGCTGATAAGCACATTAACAGTGTGGACGACAAGCAGATGAAGCAGATGTCGCGGCATGTCAAGATGTAGTAGAGAAGAGGAAAATGATACTGTTGTACTTTTACAACTCTAATAAGACATATAAAAAAATCAACCATGGAAGACTTTTGTATCTCTTTTTCATACATAAAACAAAATTGAGGATTAAAAAACTTAAATTTTGCGTTGTCACCGGCTTGTGACAATAATACAGACATGTAGACAGAGTAAAGCGAAAGACAAAGACACACATCTTAGGTAGATTTGTATGGTTCCTTTTTCTTATTACAAAAAAAGGGTTGTTTTTTTCGTTTCGTTTGTTTTTGTTTATGTTTTCGTTTCGTTTCTATAATTATCTTCGGCAGTTGCGTTCTTTAAAAGAAAGCATCATTTAGCCTACCATTGATGTAAGTAGTTGAAAGAAAATTTTTGTTATGTTATATATATTTACTTCTATATATTTTCAGATATTAAATTAATTCATGTCGTCAATGTGGGAAAATGAAAATTTTTATATTTCGTAATTATTGTAAATTATTTTTAAAAGAATCACAAAAATATGTTTTAAGATTTTCAGCAAATATATTAACTAAATTACATTTTTTTTTACAATGTTTTTGCGTTTTTTTCAGTATACTAAAATTCAGCAAAAAATTTATTAATTTTTACCAACGCTTTTTTATTTCTAATCCACTAAGTGTTAGTAAAACTTTTGCTGAATCTACTAATTTTGTTGCTAAAAATTAGCTCGCTGATTTTCAGCAAAAGATTTTGCTGACATTAGCATTTTTTTTGCTAGCACCCTCCTGACTAAAATTTTGCTGACTCAGCAAAATTTTTTGCTGACTTTACAAACTTTTTTTTTTAAGTGTAACACTTAGCTCATGTCTGATTTGACAGATAATTAGTTTTATCCTTCCGCTGAACGAATATGATTGTGTATACGCTTGAACAACGCTGGGAAATATTGCGACATTACTTTGAAAATCATGGTAATGAGCAAGGAGTGGCCGTTACAGTCAATGGCGATCGTTATCGGGCCATGTTGAACGAATTTTTGTTCACAAAAATTGAAGAGGAGGATATTGGCAGCATTTGGTTTCAACAGTACGGCGCTACGTGCCACACAGCCGAAGCTACACTCGATGTTTTGCGCCCTCTTTTTGTAGATCGCATTATCAGCCGCAGAGCTGATGTCGTTTGGCCACCTCGGAGCGGCGATTTGACACCGTTGGACTATTATTTGTGGGGTGCCGTCAAAGATAAGTGTTACGCCAACAAGCCAGAGACAATTGACGCTTTATAGGACAATATTCGTGAAGCCATTGGTGAAATACAGCTGCACACAATCGATAATGTGCTTAAAAATTGGACCGATCGTGTAGGCTACTGCATGGCCAGCCGAGGCAGCCATTTGAATCAAATTATTTTCCATTATTAACCGGAAGGATTGTACTTTCAAATGAAAAAAGAAATTTGAGAAAATATTCAGTAGTTTTTTTTATAGCATTTTCAAAAAAAAAAAAAGTTATTTGGCGGACCCTTTATTACATAGAGTTTTCAACATTAAAGTGTTGTATTTTAGCAAGTTGTATCCTTTTTTTTGCAATTTAAATTGCTAAAGATATAATTTACACCCACGAAATTCAAATTACAAAATAAAAAAAAACGAAACTAATGACAACATTATTATAACACAAAAATATAATAATACCAACCAACCATTAAAACAAGTGCCACCACTTAAAAATACAACAATAACAACTAGAAACAAAAAATAAAAATAAATGCTTGTACAATTACACAAAAAAATAAGTAAATACAATAATGACAAAAGAAATTTATTTGCAAACAGCACGCATGCAACTGACAATTGGGTGTAACGAAAACAAAATGTAAAAAAATTACAAGAAGAACAAGAATTGGCGAAGAACAAGCAGAAAACTTAACACAAAATGCAACGCCTATTTCCTGTACAGACTCTTTTTAATAAGCAGCAGCAGCCGCAGCAACAGCAACTAAATACCAGCAACATTGGCCATGGTAATGTAGAAAGAAAACCCTGAAATGCAAACAAAAACAACATAACAAAATTTATTTGAAAACCCAACTATGGAAAACGATTTTATTACGATTAGCTAGAAATTACAAACACCTACACACACACTAACGACGCCAAATGAATCTCACACTCATACAAAAAAAAAGGCTTAATGTTTTAATTACCATCAGGCGAAAAGCAAAAAAAAAAATAAAAGCAGAGTTTGAAAAACAAAACCTAACCAACACAATACCGAAAAAAAATCGTTAACACTCGTTTAAGAAAAATAGTCTGTAGTATATAATGATGACCTTACTTTGATTTAAATACACATTTATCTTACTTTAAAAGTGTAATAAGAGTAAAGAAAGGTTAAAACCGGGCTTAGCACACTCATACATACACACACACACACACACACACAATTTATATTGCTGTGCAACTCGCTAAAATGTATACTCAAACAGTTATATGAGCTACATCAAAAATTTTCGACACCTGATGAAACTAATTTTAGGTGCCTCCAATTTCTGAAGGATTTTTGTCATTGCGAAGATCTTGGACAAGTAATGTCTCATTCTCAAAAGTCTTCATCTAATGAATGGCCATTTAAAGGTCGAAAAATATTAAAAATAACTTGAAATTTAAAAAGAGTTTTTTTATTTATTCTATTTTTTGGCTCATAACTTTTAACTTTGATACACACAGAGAAATAAAGTGCCAACCGAATTAAAAAGTGTATTTTAATGGTAACAACTTATAAATTTAGTTAGTACAACAATATTTAGATTTCTGAATATTTTGGGTATTGCAACTAAAATTCAGTTGAATTAACGGAACTTTGTTGTGAAAACTAATATTAAGTTGTGCCAGCCATCTGAAATGCGTTTATAACCGAATTTGATTAGAAGTAACCAAATTTTAGTTGGCAAACAGCTAAATTTTTCTCTGTGTGTATACAAAGGAATACAAAATGCAGTAAGTAGTCTTGGGGATACATTCACTAAAAAAAAGTAATTTTCATTAAGTTTCCCGATTTTTTAAATTTCGCAGTTTTTTTTCATTGGTTTTTTGCACCGTTTAATGAAACTGAGTTTTGAATATTTACAACATGTTGTAATTTTAAACAGTTTGAGGTATAACGAGTTGAAGTCAGCGCACCAAAAACGAAATACAAACATTACAAACTCAGAAGGAATTTGCATACATTTTTTGAAAATGTGTGTTTTTGCTTCGGACATTCGCAATTATATTTGAAATTGGTTAACGTATTGCGTGAATTGAGTTTCTTTTTAAACAGCACCTCTGACAAGAAGAGTGTTTCGATGGGTTCTGTGCGATCATCATGAAATTCGGATATTTTATAAAGGAGAAAAAAAACAAGGAACACATATTTTTTGCGGCCTAAACTAACGTACATGGGTTAAGAAATATGGTCGAAAATTGTTCTGTATTAAAACGTGTTTCAAATTAACGAAATTCGAATTTATCTGTAAGCAGCGTTAAAAAATTTGGGAAAACAAATATTTTGATACCCATATTTAATACGTTGTTGAAATTATTTGAAAAGTAAGGAAAAAGTCTTGTAAATCTATTACATATACTATTTCTCAGCTAATTTTTTTTTTGAAGTTGTGTTTTCAGCTAAAACTTTACTTAAACTTATTTAGCACTTAACTGTTTTCAACTAATGTTTAACTAATATTTTACTAATGTTTTACTAATTTATTTTAGTAAAAATATTTGTGCTGATAAGCACATTAATAGTATGGCCGACAATCAGATTGAAAGATATGCACAGAAACAAGTAGATATCGCTGCATGTCAAGATGTAGTAGAGACGAGGTAAATTATACTAAAAAGTACAACACTTGTAAGGCATATAAAAAAATTAACCATGGAATATTTTTGTATCTGTTTTTCATACAAAAAAAACGGTTAAAATGTGAATACATATGTGGATCAAAAACAATTTAATTTTGTGTTGTCACCGGCTTCTCAAAGTAATTATATAGTAATTAAATTAAAGATAAAATAAAATATTTAAATTTAATAAACATTAAATGTGTACTTGTATACTAAATATTCAAAGTGGTTACACTGTGCTCGAATCGGACACTTTTTTTTGTAACAAACGGGGCACCCGGTGGGTAAACCTAATTCGAGTACGCTGAATCCTGTGGTGCTAACCGTTTTTTAGGTTAGCTCTTGTTTAAAAGATAATTAAGATTGAAAATTATGGTTCCCTCCCATACAAAGTAAATATTTAATATCATATATCTACAGTACTATAATAGTCTTAGTCTTAGAAATTTGTGCACTTTGATTAGTTGATAGTGTTAATAGTCATGGGGAAAATGGGCGTGATCGAACCAGTGGGCGTGTCAGCTCCCATACAAAGTAAATATTTAATATCATATATCTACAGTTCTATAATAGCCAGAGTCTTAGAAATTTGTGCACGTTGATTATATTATGAATAGTCATGGGAAAATTGGGCGGGATCATACCAGTGGGCGTGGCAGCTCCCATACAAAGTGAATATTAAGCTCATATACAAAATTAATATTAATATTAAATATCTAGGGTTCTATATTAGCTATATAGCCTTCAAATTTTGTACGAGTCCATCAATTACAAATATTGGTAGTCGAACTGAAAATGGGCGGAATGCGATAAATGGGCGTGGTACCAAAAGCAAAAAACAAAAAAGCATTAAAATAAATTATCACATTCAAGACTTTTTGCAAGGTTATTTAATAATGTTGTTCAAAAATTGTTTTAGAGTTCCTCATAGTCCTAGAATATATAAAAAAGGTAAAGAAGTAAACAATAAATTTTATGATATGGTTTTAAGTAACAATTCATGTTTAACAATCACCAGCTGAATCCGATGAACATGGCGAACGTTTTCATCAAGTGACTGCAAGGCTCGAACATTGGTATAGTGGCAAAAAGCTACATTCACTTTTAGGTGACATTTGTTGGAATTTGCAAGAGGAAGATAATGATATAGAAGAATCAGGAAATGAAAATTGAAAAAATCATGAAAAATTTATTTATTAAAAAAAAAAAAATTATAAATCACTTTAAAATTGTTGTAGTCAATTAAATTTTGTTGCAAATAGTTTATTGTTGATGTTGTTTCATAAAATGTTCTCAATTTCATACATTTAAAATCAATAAATGGTAAAAAAAACTTAAAAAAATTGTTTTTTTTAGGTACTTGGAACCATAATTTTCAATCTTAATTATTTTTTAAACGAGAGCTAACCTAAAAAAACGGTTAGCACCACTGGATTCAGCGTACTCAAATTAGCTTTACCCGCCGGGTGCCCCGCTTGTTACGTTTTTGAACTAGCACAGTGTTATTAATGTAGTGTGCTAAAATTGGAAACATATATACGTGCAGGTAGGCAGATATCCTTTTTCTTGTTGCAAAAAAAAGGTTCATATATTTAGACAAACAATGATGTAACTAGTTGAAAGATAATTTTGTTGATGTTGTATATAATAATTTATATATATGTTGTGCGCCCCGGTAGGCTAGTTGGCAGCGTGCTGGCTTATCAGTGCGGGGGTCGTGGGTTCGATTCCCACGAGAGGCACTGGTCTGTTTTCGCTACAACGCGCCGAAGGCCATAGTAGCTAGTGCTCGGTTAGGGTAATAGTATATAATTTGTAATTATATGATTATTAATTAATAAAAAAAAAAAAAAAAAATTATATATAATTTCAGATATTAAATTAAAATGTATTTTTAAGTTAGCGGATGAAGAAATTTTTTTTAATTAATAAATAATTGATTAATGCTTAATTAATGTCTAACAAAAATCAGATGATCTGGAACTTGAATAATCTAGCTCACACCATAATTAATGATAAAAGATCGAAAAATAAACGTTTGGTATTAATTTTATTAAATTTAAAAGTAAAACATTTGAAAATTGCAGAGTACGCATAAACTGACTTATGGCCTATGGACTTATGGTCAAAAAGTGTTATTGTTTATTCAATAAACAATACCAACACTGTACACAAACAATGTTTATTAGTTCAAAATATTTTATTTTTGATTTGAATTAGATAAATTCTTCCAAATTGGTTTTTTCCTACTCATCGGGTTAATAACACAATACGGGTAAAGTTTTGATCTTTTTCCTTCAAAATTTGGGTAAATCTTCTACCCCTTCTTCGTTGGTCCTCTGAAGCTTTTCTCCTACCCTTTTTCTTATTTTTATTAATGACCTTCTTTTGCAGATGACAGCAACATTTGTCATTCATTTTCATTTGATCACAGGCCAAGCTCTTTGGAGATAGAGGGCATGCGGCAGAACATGAATGATACACTCAATCAAGACCTTTCTACAATCTCCGAGTGGGGTCGCGCGAATAAGGTCGATTTGAATGCACGCAAGACCCAATGTTGTATGTTAACCCACAGAAGGGCTGTGGAATAACAAAAAACAATTGAGCTTGAACTTGAACTTGAATACACTGATAATAATCCATGCATTAAAACACCAATAAATGTCAAAATAACAAAAAATTTCGTAAAATAAACCAATATTTGTTCATTCTACGAAAGTTTTTGTTGTTGTGATATTACTTTCGTATTTTTAGCATGGATTATTATGAGTGTAATCTTGCACACGTCTCAATTTTTAAAATTTCGCTTTTATAAAAAACATTGGATTTTTTAGTATCTGTTCCAAAATTTTAGTCTATTTTAATTTATGGAAATCTGTTTTTTTGCATTAACCAAAGAGACACAGATATTTAGATTTTAATCGTTTCAAGGTACGACATATTCCCCTATTTCTTTGTTTAATCGGGCTTATAAAGCGTGATCCATTTCGAGGTTCCCTAATTTTTTAAAGAAAAAAAACAGAGAAAATTCAAATTTAATTGGGAATGTTCATTATCATTTGAAAGAACATTCTTTGGCATTTATTTTTTGAAGATTATGTCTATCAAATGTTGGCCGTTGCTACGTCGCAGATGGTCCATCCGTTGAGTCCAATTTTCGATGACTCATTCGAGCATTTCGACTGGTAACTGTCGATTGACACGCGTGATGTTTTCCTCCAAGGCCTGAATCGAAGCGGTTCTGTCCGCATAAACTTTAGACTTTACATATCCCCACAGGAAAAAGTCTAACGGTGTGATATCACACGATCTTGGTGGCCAATCGACCGGCCCAAAACGTGAAATTATGTGCTCACCGAAATGTTCTCTCCATAAATCCATTGATTGATGCGATGTGTGGGAAGTGGCGCCGTCTTGCTGAAACCAAATGTCGCCGAGATCACGAGCTTCAATTTCAGGCATCAAATAGTCGGTTATCATGGCACGATAACGGTCGCCATTGACGGCTACGTTCGCACCGGCATCATTTTTAAAGAAATATGGACCGAGGATTCCACCGTCCCACAAACCACACAGCATGCTGCACGTGGTCTATTCGGTCGAATATTATCCAATAATGAATGATGGGTCTCAAAATGGGTGATGGTGTTGCGAATAGTAAGCTTAGTAGGCCGATTATGTTGACCATAAGTTGAGCGAAGTGGACGAAATACATTCCTCACAGAACGTGAATTTTCGTAATAAAGTTGAACGATTTGTAAACGTTGTTCAGGCATAAGTCTTTCCATTATGAAATGCCGAACAATACTAAGCAAATAACATGACAGCATGACAAGTCTCACACGTGATCTGTCAAAAAAGGCTATTGAAAAAAGTATCTGTACTTGGATCAGCCATTATAAAATTTCTAATTTTGCGAATTTAAAATTATTTATAATAATTCTGGTTAATAAGTAACCCTAAACCCAATTAAATATTATAAAACTGGCAAAAAATATGTGTTTTCCAAAATTCTAGCATATGAAACACAATTTTTTTGAGTGTGTTTATTAGAAATACAGTAAGATCTATAAATTGTCGTAACTTTAATTAAGCAAAAATTGTAATTTAAATTTCAGTTTGCTTTTAAACTTATAACCGCCGTAATTTTTGCACCGATAAAGCTAAATGATTTAAGCGGATGGATTAAGCATGCTTAAACAAACATACAAAAAAGGTTATTTATGTAAAAAAAAATTTTTAAAAATAGTTTTCTTGTCGAAAATTTTTTAAAATCCTCCTATACAGGTTAATTTATACTAACACTAACAGTTTATTGTAATGGGTTAACGGCTGTTGCATTTAACTTTAGTTCAGATTCACAAGTTTAGTTGCTTCTGCTGCTCTTGTTGTTGTTTGCTAATTAAAAATTTTATTTAGAGAAGCAACATTTTGTAGAGGTGAACATAGGCAAAGTTTTGAAACCTTTAACTAAATTGTATATACTTACTACACAGACATACTTTGTGTGTAAGGAGTCTATTTACAAAAAGGAAACTTAAGGATTTCAATTTTAGTATCATCAGCATTAGAAGAAGCATCTTCATGGTTCATTATATAAAGAGAGGTTTCTTTAGCTTAAAGTCTACTTTATTTCATTCCACTAAAACTACCACATCTTCTCCTTTTCGTGTTAAATCGCTGATGATGATGACGATGATAAAGTTCAAAGTTTTATGCGGGCATTAGTCATTTATTACACTTTAAATTAATTCTCTCATTTGTGGTTGTGGCGTTGTATGTATATGTTGATGGTGCTATGAAGATGGTTTCCAATTTTAATGAATCTTTTACGTATTCTTCGATATATTGCAAATGTTTTTACTAACTTTTCTCATTTTCCCTTCATTGGCTTGCTTTAGTTCAGTTTGGTTTTGCATGATTACCGCACACTTTCACAAAGGTATTAGTGTGTGTGTGTGTGTAGAGTTTAAGAATTATCGAGATTATTTTAGTTATTCGCGGTTTTTTTTTGTTTTTTATTGTTTTACGTTAAAATGTGGTCAAATTATCCCCCCAACTTAGGTTATTTACCATAATTGAGTTTTAATAGCTTTGAAAAGATTTGAATGCATTTGTGTAGCGAAAAATAAAAACAAATTTAAGAAATGTTGTTTATCTCAACAAATGTTTGAAATTAAATAAATTTGTGTTAAAAAAAATCTAGAAATTTTAACAAATTAACAGAACTGACAAAATTGTTCATACACTCACAACAATTTTTCCGTAAAGACTGCTGTATATAAACATTAAATTAATGGAAAATCAGTTAAAAAAGGGATTACTAACATTTCGTTTAAAACAATTATATTTTTTAGTTTATTTTTGACTGTTGAAAAATTAATTGACCAAATCGATAAAAACAATAGATTATTTTTGTTTATTTTAAATAGAAAATTTCAACTGAATATTTTACCTTTTGTTTATGGAATAACAGACAAAAAGCTAAAAAAATGTATTTCTTTGTTAATTTAACTGAAACAACTTTATCGATTAACTTTTCAAATAACTGTTGAAATTTTATGGAAAAGTTCTCGTGAATGTACCTGAATATATATGATCATTAGAGCGACTTAAGTTGTATGGCAGCGAAATTCGTGCAAGGTGTACCCCCCTCAAAATGAAGATTGGTATTTTTTATGATGACATCTAAAATATTTCGGCTCTAGCTTTGACCTCTCGTGAGCTGGACCATTTTGAAAAAGGGTCCATTTTTGCATGTTTTGTTAATTTAAGAATCTGTTTCCTTACCAACATATACAATATGGGTATCATAAGAAAGGTTTTTTAAGGCGCGTCCAACTATATATACAATTTGTCCAAGGACGATCATCCATGTCCTTTTTTTAATTATATTCTGTAAAAAAAAACGGTTTTTGAATTTTTTGTTCGGGGTTGTTTGTAATAAAAATGCCAAATTAACATATTTGAATTTTTAGTCGATTTGATTAAATACGGGTCTCAGTTTTTTTTGAAATTTGTGCTTGTTCCCGCTTGGACAAAAATGCAATGGAAACTCTTCGTTTTAAATAGGGCAATATGGGTATCAAATTTTTTCTTTTGCCAAGTACATCATCTTTGTATATAAATAATTTAGATTTTTGCAAATTAGATGCATTTTACACGGTGCTCTGGAATATATATAAATGCAATTTTGTGGTAACTCTAATATGATAGCGGATTTAGTTTCTAGATCATGTATGGATGAAAACAGGACTAAAGAAAGAATTACAAAAAGAATATTGCATTTATATAAATTCCAGAGCACCATGTAAAATGCATCTAATAATGATAGTCCTTGGACAAATAGTTGGATGCGCCTTAAAAAAACCTTTCTTATGATATCCATATTGTATATGGTGGTAAGAAAACAGATTCACAAATTAACAAAACATGCAAAGATAGACCCATGTTCAAAATGGTCCAGGTCAAAAGCTGTAGCCGAAATATTTTAAATGTCATCTTAAAAAAGTCCAAGGTTTATTTTTAGGAGGGTACATCGAGCACTTTTTTTGGTGAGTCGCTCTAATGATAATGTATGAACTTGTATAGTATAATATAGGGATATAGCTGATCATATATGACCGTATATAGTTCGATATATGATTATATATTGCATCATATAGGACACTATGTGCTCGGTTCCGATATTTGAGGGTATGTGATCGTTTATAATCGTATATTAGTATATATGAACATATATGAATATATATAATCATATGTGACCATATACACTCATATTTCGTATCCAAACATATATGTTCATATATGATACCATATATGATCACATATTGAACTATATATGTATATATATGATCAGATATATCCATATATAATCAGAAACAACTCATATATGATCATATATGATTCGATTTTTAGCTGAAATACTAAAAAAATTCAAAAGAAGTTTGTATATCATAAAAAATAAAAATTGTATGTACGTTTTGATTTTGGTGCCTTTCAAAACGGCTTAAAGATATGAACAGATCGGGCAGCAGATACGATCCAATATGATTGGATCTGCTCATATTATAAAAATCATCCAATTTCGCAGATTCCTTCAGATATGAACACAACTGGTACTAGATCTGAGCATATCTGGCCAAAAAGTATATCACAAATCAGATCTACCAGCAGATATTATTATATTCAATCATATCTAATTAGATTCAATCAAATCTAATTAGACCTGATCAGATTAAATCTTTTCTACACGGGTTGTTTATTGATTACAAAAAAACCTTCAATTAAACATTAATATTTTTACAGCTTTAAATAAAATACATTTATTACCCTATGAAACCTCCTAGACGTATGAGGTATATTTTATCATGTAATCAAATATTGCTCATACGTCTCCTGTTACTTCATCAATCTCCCTACTAAGATTTATAATAATTTTTCTTAAATAAAGACAAATATATCATTTTCAATTTTGCACATTCAACAATTTTTCCTATCCTATCCTATCCTATCCAATTTTTTTTTTTTTTTTGTTTAATTAATGAGATTTGAAGAAAAAAAAATGATAAGCTTAAAAAATTCCTGCCGAAAAAAAATTATAAAAATTACCATCTCTAAATACTTAAAATCTGAAGCGTTAATCTTGTGCATTAAATCACTACCAACTTCATTATAAATAATGCTAAAGTACTAAGGCTGTTTAAAGCATTAGTTAGTATAAAAATGTTGTTGCTGCTGGTGGTGAATTTTTTTTTTTCAACGCTCTTAAGTTGGTTGTCATTCCTTTATAGCGGAAAAAAAGGAAATATACTTAATTTTCTTTGTAAATTAAAAATCCTAAATTAGACCAATTAAATAGAATACCACGACGGTTGACTATACAATAGTGTTGCTGTGTCTAAACACAGTGCCACCACTTTGATAAGTGTGTAAATATATAAATATTTATGTAAATGTGTGTCTGTGTGTTTGTTGGTATAAGTGCCACTGTTACGCCTAAGGTTAGGATTACGAGTTGTATACTTATAGGATATTTACAAACACAGACAGACTGAAGCACCGACTGGAAAGACGTACATTTATATAAATGTTAAACAATGTCTAAAGTAACTATTGTAACAAATATACTTAAGTCTAATAAGATGGGGGCAAAAAGGAACAAGTAGGGGATTTTTAAATTAAAGTCGAACATTTCAGGCCTTTCATTTGAGTTATTATATTGAAATAACCAAAGTTCTGTGGAAAGCTTAAATGGAAGCATATCCAGCTAAAGGGTGGAAACGAAAAAAAATTACCATTTTAAATTTTAATATTATTAACACAAGAGAAACTAATATGATATCACAGATTAAGGTTTTTTACCATTCGGCTCTTTTTATGGTTCCTTGAGAAATATTTCGCCACATTTTCGCTTTTTCACTATAAAACTCAATGTTACGTTTGGGACACTTATAATTTATTTTTTTGCAACAGCGTAATTTTAAAAGTAATAGAGCTTTGGTAATTTTTATAATATCCTGACTCTTTAAGGATAATCTATCCAGTTTGTTATCAAAATTTTGCATTTTTAGCGTTTCAAAATGACATGGATATAATATGACATTTTGGTGAATTTTTAAATTATGTTAAATGATCCTATTCCATTGCTCTATTTACGTACACGCAGAGAAAAATATGATTGCAATATGATTGCAGCCGCAAAACTATGTTACTTATAACAGGCGCGGATCCAGGAAGATGTTTTGGGAAGGGAAGTTAGAGTATTTTTGATTAACTTTTTTAATATTTGTCACATTGTTGTACTGAAACTTTTTCTTTTTTGGGCGGATAAAATGTCCCATTTTCCTCCTCCTGGATCCATGCCTGCCATAAATGGTTTTTTTAATTAAATTATTATTGTATCAATCATATTTCACCATTAATACGATTGCTTTAAAACATGTTATACACCTATCCCTCGATTGACATGATACTTTTTTTACACAATTTCACTTTTACACGATTTTTTTATTTCTCGTGTAAATCGAGGAATATGGAAATTACCTCGAATTAAACGATTTTTTTTTTTGATTATTTAATTTAAAAACTTTTGTATACATATTCATATTCTTCATATTCTTTAATTGATTTTTTAAAATATCGGAATAAAACACACAAGTTCATTGACAATAAAATTAAAAAGTGAATTATCCATTTATGTGCGTACATACAAAATATATCAAATCAAAATCTAAATATCAAAAATATACAAATATATAAATCAGTCAGTGTTTACCATACAAGTCCGCGAGTTGTAGTTTTTTGTGAAAAAAAATATTATAAAATTTATATAAATAAATCGGATTATATATATATAACTTTTATAACTCGATCGATATTTTATAAAAATAAATATGCCGCAAAAAATTGTAAAGAAGCAGATAAATAGAAAAATTATATCTTGAGAAACTAAAGTGTTGGATTTTCTCCGCAAAGGAGAAAAATTTTCAAGAGTTTCTAAAAATATACCATTCATGAAGCCACAATTAGATCACGCTATCAGGAAAAGTTTAGCAGCTGGGTATGGAGTATCTAAGCGTACAACTTCGTACGTTCGGGACACTATTATTGAAAAACTGGAGAAGGCATTAATGATTTGGATTGAAGACCTAACCCAAAAGCGAATTCCAATTGACACTCATGTAATTACAAATAAGGCATTTTGAATTTACGAAAAAATTAAGGATGAACTACCATCAACATTCTCAGCAGCAAAAAAAGCTTTTACAGCTAGTCATGGTTGGTTTGAAATTCTAAAAAAAAGCATTCTTTACATAATTTAAAACTAAAAGGGGAACAAGCATCTGCTGAAGAATATCTAGAAAAGTTTGCCGAAATTATTTCATATACTCCTGATCAATTCTTCAATGCTGACGAGTCGGGTTTATTTTGTAAAAAAATGCCTCAGAGATCTTTATTGTCAAAGGGTAGTATATAATGAAATCATTGGTTTTAAATAAATAATAATAATGACTCAGATGAAAACGAGTAAGAAATGGTTGCAATGATAACTAAAATTATTTTTGAAGGAATTGAATTAGGACGAAAATTAGGAAATCACTTTGTCCAACATGACCAAAATGTTGAAAGAGCTCCAAAGTTCCAGAGATATATTTCTCATGGCCTGGCACAATATCGGGAGGTAAATTAAGAATTGAACAATAATACGTCACAAGTTCTTATAACAAGATATATTTCCAAATCTCTGCGGGCTGAAGTTATCTCCAACATCGAAACAGAAACTTTTGAAATACTATAGAGTGATGAAAGTGATTCGTCACCAACCAGAAAGATAAGATTAGTTGGCACTATTAGTTTGAAATGAACTGATCTCTTTTAATGAACTGAATTATTTTTTTTTTTTTTTGTGGGCGTTGTGGTGTAATGATTAGCGCGTTGGACTTTTCCACAGAAGGTCCCGGGTTCGATCCCCGGTGCCGGCAACATCAAAATAATATGATGCTTGTTAGGAAGAGACCCAACCACGTGCTTGATTACTAAGAAGACAAGAATGGAGCAAAATTGATTATTAATAGGTTTTTTGTTAAAGTTCTGCCTATTATGGATTCTCTGACTTTTCTAAAACTTCGGGTTCTGATGAGATTTTTAGCCAGATCGAAATACTAGTATCAACCTAGCTAATATGTTTAATTTGCTTTATTTTTGTAAATATACGGAGGTTGAAAGCTCGTTATAAATTGAAAATATGTATGAGTTTTTTCTATCCCTCATACGTATCGCAATGTCCACCTTCGGTGTTCCCATAGCAATTAACCCCACCGAAGTGAAATAATGAATCAGGGCTATGAACCAAAAAGCTTCAATAAGTTCGCTAACTCTCCATCAGGTGGCGATCAACAACTGTTCTAAGACTTATCATCTCGCGCAATTACAGTGTTGCCATGTCTGAAGCCCTTCATCTTTCCTCACCTTTCATCTCTATACTATCCCGTTCCAAAGAAAGCAACACACTAAATATAGGAAGTATTTCCTGAGTGTTGCCTCTCTAAAAAAAAAAGAAAAAAAAAAAAAGTAGACTGATTTTATTGATTTTTTGCTTAATTTATAGTACCTGGTTTTATGGATTTTTAATGTTATTCCAGGCTTCATAATTTATTTTTTTTTTTTTTATGAATTTTATAACTAAATTTTGTTTATAAATTAACGCATTTTGTTAGTTTTTTGTTTTATTTACGTTTTTTGCATTAAAACAAATAAATATATATATTAAAAAATTACTTTATATACAGCATTTGCCTTTTTTTCGATTTACACGATTTTCCATACAAACATTTTTGAATTCTATTTACACGATTTTTTCTGGAACGTATCTATCGTGTAAATCGAGGGATAGGTGTATTAAAAATGTTTCTTTTTTATTATCACGTTATTCTCTTGTCTACAAGTATGTATGTCTTATCTATAGTATGTACACTTAGGAAATTATGTTGGTAAAGACGACAGCAATTGTAGTCAAAAACAAATGAAATTTCATTTAAAAAAAGGACGACTTACATTTCATTAAATTCAACTAACATTGTCATTTTGTTTTTTAATGTTCAAAAAATGACTAACAATTGTAGTAAAAATGAACCACATGGTAGTAAAAAATAAACCAAAATTTTTTTTTTTTATTTTTTTAAATAACAAAAAACAACTGTAAAAAATGAATGTAAAATCATAAAACAGTCATTTGATGTGAGTTGTTTTTTTAAATGAACTACAAGGTTAGTTAAAAATTTTATTTGTTCTACAAATGACTTACATTTACATTAAAAATAATGAAACTGTATTACAACCCAAACAACTACATATTTTTAAAGCAGAAGTTCCCTGAGTGTATTATCATATTCCTATCTCTAACTACAGCCATATTATATAGTTGAGCCAACTATACGATAATCAGTCTGTATATTCTGAACGTCTTCGCTCTTTTAGTGTCATTCTTGCTTAAGATTTTGTGAGAAGCAGTCAGTCCGAACAAATTAAATAGTATTAAACAAAAAGACATAAAAATAGAAAAACAACATATTGATATTAATTGTAACGGTGATATTTTTAGTGAAAGATTGAATAATTTGGTAGTCTAAATGCAGAAAACAATTAACATTTGTACCCTAGTGTGTGTAAATGTACTAGTTGTATTATAGTATTGACAGAACGCGATTCCCTTAATAATTTATCATTATACAGTTGAAACTCGATTAACCGGACCTCCAGTAACCGGTTACATCTGTTAACCGGCATACTGGAAATTTGAGTTATACCCCTATTAACCGTGTTTTACCTCTATTATCCGTGCTTTTATTTTTTTCCTCTATTACCTCTATATACTCAAAGTTTTTGAGTTATGACGTTATTGTAGTAAATGAACGATATAATAACGGTGAAGGGTTTAAAAGACTGGAAACGTCTCAATATAGCAGTCTCATTTGTTTATTACTGACCTTTTGTCTATGTATTCTCAACTATAGTATAGTTAAACTGAATAAAAACTGATAAGCGTGGTCTAAAACCTACATATTTTCATATTTTAACGTTTCAAGGTACACTTCAACTGTTTCAAGGTACACTCCAAGGAGCGTACCTTGAAACAAAATTTCAAAAATGTAAAAATTTGCGATTATTTTGCTATTTTCAAATTTATGGAAAATGTTAATGCAGACAATCTAAGTACGCTTATAGATAAAAAAAAATTCTATTTAAACTGGACTGTTAATTATTTTTTCTGCAGAGATATAGCTGTTAATATCTTAATCGTTTCATGGTACACCACATTCCCATACAGCATATATGAGGACCTACAGTGGTGTTCCAAACATTTGCAACTGAAATCATGGTTTAGGTAATTATAATTTTTTTGGTCAAAAATATTTGTGGTATAAGTTTTTTGTTTTTTTTTTATTAAATTCAGTTATAGCATATTATTTTACAAATACAAAAAATTATTCATAACTTCTCAAAAATAAAAAAAAGTAATATTAACAAAATAAGTCGACATTTGCAACTCTTAAAGTAATTAATAGGAAACACAAACAATGGTTTTAACGGGCAGTATTTTGTAGCGTAGCCATTATTTTTCATAACTTCTGAACACCTCTTAGGCATTGAGACAATGAGCTTTTTAATATAATCGTCAGAAATTTCATTCCACTGCTTCTCCAACTCGACGAAAAGTTCATTACCATTTCGGAATACTTTATTGCCGATATTCCGTTTTACAATCATCTACATGTTCTCAATCGGGTTCAGATCGGGAGATTGAGCACGGCCCCGACATGATATTACTTTAATTTTCCTGCAGCCGAACTTTTACAACCCCCGCCGTGTTCTTTGGGTCGTTGTCGTGCTGGAAGGTCCATGAGAGTGGCATTTCCCATTCAGCATACGAAAGCATAACTGAACTCAAAATATCTCTATAGATTGTGGCCGTCATTGTGCTAGTAATGCGGTGAATTGGGCCAATCCCATTTCCTGAAAAACACCCCCACACCACCCCACTCCGTGCTGCACTGAGGCGGTTGTGTATCTGGGATTAAACTTTTCACCTCGTGGTCTTCGAACATTGGCTCTTCCATCTGATCCCGGAGGTTGAATTTAGACTCATCTGACCACAATACATTTTTCCATTGCTGTTGAGTCCAGTTCAAATGGGTGCGAGCAAAGTCAAGCCGAGCTTTTCGGTTTTTTTTCCGACACAAACTGTTTTTTTGTACATCAATAACTTCTAAGACCATATTCTCGGGCTCTTCTTTTAATGGTGGGAAGAGTGGGATCTATTAAAAGTTCAGTTTTAGCTTCTCTGGGAACTGCTTTGGGATATTTCGTAAAAAAATTCTTGATTTTCCGATCCTCTCTTACAGTTGTAATACGGGGTCTTCCACCTTTATGAGTTGTGTGGATGTTACCACTATTAACAATGCGGCAAATCGTTGATTTCGGAACGGAGTACTTTATAGAAATTTCTGTTTGCGAAAGTCCATTTTGAAAAAAATTTTAAACTTTTGATTTAAAATCAGAATTGTATTTTTTTCCTGCCATTTTTTACAAAAAATATTCTTAGGATGTTTATGCTTCCAACATCTTATTACAACTATTAAAGAACAATAATTATAATAAATTTGTTTAAAAAATGTAACGGCCTGAATCTCATATTTAAAGGAATGCGATTACCGTTATGTCCTAGCATTTGTTAGTATAAATTGTTTCGTTAAGAGTAAGAATAATGAGAGTTGCAAATGTTTTAAACACCTGCATTTTGAATACATTTTTATTATTATTAATTTTTTTGTTGTTTTAATTTAAAGGAATTCATTTTTTTATTTGTTTAACATAAAAAAACGTATGAAAAATATGTAAAAAATAAATTTTAGTAACTAAGTGTGATTGGAAGAAAATAAATCAATGAAAACAACAAATGCGATCTCAGTTCCAAATGTTTTGACCACTACTGTATATAAGTATAAGTTGTTCTGCAACCTGTGTTTTGGATTTTACTATTTTACTGTGTTCTTTAAGACAGTAGCACTGATTGGTCTTTTTAATCTTCCAGCTCCCTTGGTTTATAATAAGTTTAGCATTTAAGACACAATTTGTTTTTTTTTTTTCTTCTTAATTTGCCACCATTACAGACAAAAAGATAAACTTTATAAGACCTCCAAAATTATAAAAATTTGTTGTTGCTTTTTAAATTTACAAAAATTAAAAGATATTGACATAATGCCTTAAGCAGATTTAAGATTAATGTTTTTGTTTTTTTCTCGGCAAACCCCTAAAAAGCTGTTGCTTTGGATACGAAAATAAAAAATATGAGCTAATTATGCTTCTTTACAACAAAAAAAAGTTAGTTACACTTCAAATAGTTCTTTTTTTTGTAACTTTTTGTCTCTAATATTGTAGAGGTGCGAAATCTTAAATAAAAATTGTAGTTTGTTTAACCAAAAAAAAAAAAAGAAAAAGTACATTTAACCAAAAATTGCTTAAGGACAAATCTAGCATTGATGCTTAATATGGAGAGAATGTAAAAAAAAAAGAACCACCCAATAATAACAAGTTAAAACAAAGAAAAACATCCTAATAGTGTCTGAAACAATAGCAAAAAATTAGAAAAGAAAAATAAATGCCGACACAAAATGTATAATATAAAAATGTTAGATGCTCTAAGGTTAGTTCAGTTTAGTTAAGTTGATGAGAGGAGTCATTTAGAAGTGCTAATAAAAAGCAACAACCAACACTTTTACAACCAACAATATAAGCTTTATAAATGCGTACCGAACAAAATTTTCCTTCAAAGTCTTTTACAAGGCAACATTAGACAACAACAACAACAATAACAACAACAACAACACAAATATTATATATAAAAAGAAGAAAAACTAAGGCTAAAAAATAATTTCTTTTGATTACATTTAGAAGACATCGTTGTTACTTGTTGTCTGTCTGCCTAACAAGTACACAAGCATTAGGGTGGATTACATTTAATAACCCACCAAAAAAACTAATATAACATAACTCAAAATCACTGAAAATATTGTTCCTTTTGAACACAAAATAATTGTTGAAGCAGCAATTTTTAGTAAAATTAATTTGTTTGTGCGCCCCAGTAGGCTAGTTTGTAGGGTGCTGGCTTATCAGTGCGGGGGTCGTGGGTTCGATTCCCAACAGAGGCACTGGTCTGTTTTCGCTACAACGCGCCGAAGGCCATAGTAGCTAGTGCTCGGCTAGGGTAATAGTATACAATTTGTAATTATATAATTATTAATTAATAAAATAAAAAAAAAAAATTTGTTAAAAATGTGTACATAGTGCTTCCAATTATTCGACCTAGGCGGTTAACCGGTTAAGGCATTACTCGAAAAACCACGAAAATGGATAAACCTGCTATACGGATCGGTTAACCGACAAAATTGCCGATTAATCGATTAACCGTTTAAAATTAATTTCTTTGGGTTTTTACCAATGTTAACTCAAAGAACTGATTTTTGTTGTTGAGGGCTTACATCCAATAAGAATTTTTATTTTAATTTTTGTAATGCACGTATATTCAAATATATACGCAGAAATGTTAATCCGACAAATATTATCGAAGTTACACACATTGAAAGTCGTTGAAATAAAATGGAAAAGCTCTTTATGAAAAGAGTTTTTGAAACTTTGAACGTGTTTTTCTCAAAATTGTGTTTTCAAAGTCGGTAAGCAAGATTTCTGGGGAATAGTCAATTTAAAAATTTTTGCCGAAGATGCTTGTTAGAAAAACACACTAACCACGTGCATGATTACTAAGAAGACAAGAATGGAACAAAATTGATGATTAATAGGTTTTTTGTTAAAATTCTGCCTATTATGGAGGCTCTGGCTTTTCTAAAACTTCGTTTTCTGATGAGATCTTTAGCCAGATCGAAATACTAGTATCAACCTAGCTAATATGTTTGATTTGCTTTATTTTTGAAAATATACGGAGGTTGAAAGCTCGTTATAAATTTAAAATAACATAAAAATAATTTCGATGTATATAAAAACAAAAAACTAATGTAACTGTAAAAAATTGAAATGTATATTTTTCATATATGTATGTTGTCTCTGCTATACATATTTTCCATTTTATGAACATTCTAAGGCCAACATTGGTATCAAAAATCCAGTTTTTCACTTTGACGAGCCGTCATTTTGTTAAAAATTAATTTTATGCTTATGCCGACAATCAATTTACTTTACTTTTTACTTTTTCAAAATCCGATGATACAGTTCAGAGATATCGTGCTCACCGCAAAACACATTTTTTGAGAGTACCCACCGGAGATTGGGTATAGTTTCTTTGGTAATCATTATGTATAAAACAAAAAAAAAAACTCGAAAAAATATCAAAGTTGTTTTAATATGTATGCAAATTTTTACGGTAATAGATTAAAACGTCTTTCCAGCAAAAATATTTGAAAACTAGCCTGTTTAGGCCTTCTTAGGACTTAAATATAAAGTAAAATTGACATCTTTGTACTATAAATTGATGAATCAAAGCATCATTTTTTTTTTTTTTTAATTTAACCAATACTCAGGGGATGCGCCCTACTCATGCAGTGCATTGTATTTATCAGGAAAATAGGGTACGGGAAGGAGGAAAGAGGGAGAAATGTTTGTGCATATTTGATTTAATTTTTTCTAAATTGTAAGTAACAGGGAAGACTTCTGCGGGAAGTTTGTTCCACATACGAATCGTTCGACTAAAAAACGAATTTTCTCTGTTCCTAAAGCTCTTGAAAAACAAAATGTTATCGGCAGGGCAAGTTTTTTTTCGTGCATTATTATTAATGTGTCGAACGAATTTAATAAAAATATCGTTTAAAAACGGGTAATTTATGTTCTGTTATACCACCTTTCTCTATAACTGATGATTCTTATTACCGCCATTCTGGAATAAATTTTTATTACCGTCATTCTGGAATAAATTCGCGGTCATAGCTTTATCCAGTGAAAACATCCTTATTAATTTACAATTTATATCCCAAAACGAAACTGAGACTATTGTTGATAAAGGAAACATATCCCTGCGTCTTAATTTTTAACTTCATGTAATAAATTAGTCACTAATTCTTACACTTAATTTCAGCATATACACAAAGAGAAAACTTTAAAAAAGTGGCTTCATAAATTTTTGCGATTGTTATCAATTTTTTTTTTGCACATGAAACTTTTATGATACTTCCTACAACTGAAGCTTATACAATATATGCAAAAAAAAAATTTTATTTCAACCAATTTAAAAAAATATATAAATATAGAAGTTCTATCTTGGGTATAATTTATTTTAAGATGACTTTATGCCAGATGTAATGCTTTGATGGTAAAATGTATTAGAATCCTGGTTAACAGTCTTGCAGATCTCAAAATATTTATATACAACATGAAAACATTTGATTTTCCTAGATCAATTTCTTATTTTGATGGCTTTTCTCACTTCGAAATCTATCGTCTTTTCTATGTCCTTTACGATTTTTTGTAAACAAAGGACCTGTTTTGTTATCCTTGAATATTTTATTGAATGCCAGACTACATTTACCGTATGCAAAAATATTTATTTTAGCCTCATGCATTTTTGCATTTATATTCAACGCTTTACAAAATTTTATACAAACCAGATTTTATTAAGGAGTATGATTCGAACTGACCCTATTTTGGTTTCTTTTGTTTCTATTTGTTTGACACATAAAGCAAAGTTCATTGACCTGACTGATTTGGTTTTTTCGTTTTACAGATACATTTTTTTTTTTAAATCACGAATATTAATTTTACCATTCATCACACGAGGGCGGCTCAATAAGTCCGAAACTTTTTGAATGAAACACAGTTTTTTTTTTTTCAAAAAAAAAATTTCTATTTTTCAATATAATCTCCTTTTAGATCAATACACTTAGTCCAACGTTTCTCCTATTTTTTTATCCCTTCCAAAAAATAGGATTTGTCGAGGTCCATAAAATAGGCATTTTTTGGCCATATGGGGTAGTTTTTTTTTTAAGTCCTCGTTAAATCTGTCCAATAAGTTGACATAATATTCGCCGTTTACTGTTTTCCCCTTTTGAAGGCAATCGATGTATATTGTCCCTCGTGCATCCCAAAAAACTGTTGCCATCACCTTATTGGCCACGATTACGTTTATGGTCAATTGAGAGCAAACGCGGCACCCATCTTGCAGACAGCTTTCTTCAACCCAACTGATCATTTAAAATCGAAACCACACTGCCATATGAAATGCCTATGGCATCAACAATCTCACGCACTTTTACTCTTTGATCAGCCAACACTATCGTGTATTTTTTCGACATTTTTTGGGTGTATTGACCTGAATTGGCCGTCCAGAATGTTCAGCGTCATTTGTACTTGTGCGACCACAACGAAAGTCAGTAAACCACTTTTTTACCATTGGAATCGATGGTGCAGAGCCCCATAGTATTTATCAAGCTTTTCCTTGGTTTGATTGACGTTTTTTTTTTTCGCAAAAAATAATGTTTAATGAGAACTCGAAATTCACTTTTTTCAATTTTTAAAAAAATCCACGAGGTTGTATGTTTTGAACAGCTATTGAACGCAAAGTAAATGACAGAACTTGCTCAAAATTTGACTGTAGTCTATTAATAGGTGGTACTTGATGGGAACAGTGTTGCATTTCATATAACTACGTGGGAAGTTCGAAAAGTCATGGACTCATTAGTCCTCCCTCGTATCAAATTTATTTATGTTTCCGTTGAATCTTTCATCATGACATTATAATTAAATAACGAGAAAGGATAAAAATAAACAATCATTTGGCACGCTTTAGTGCTTTTGCAGACTGTATTAATCCATGCATAAAAATACGAAAAAAATTCAAATTGACAAAACAATTTCTAAATTAACGCAAATTTATTTATTTTACTAAAGTTTTCGTTGTTTTGACATTTTTTTGCGTTTCTTACATGTATTATAATGAGTGTAGAAACAATTCGCCATTAATAATTTGTAGTGGATCGATAACCACACACATCTCTAATTACTTATTTTATATTGTGAATGATAACAGCAGATTATACTGTGAATGATAGCAGCTGATATAAGTAAAATTATAAACAAAATAAAACATAGAATAAGTTAGATTTAAGTACCGTTGTGTTAGTTTATAAGCAGGACGAAATTTGAAATAAAGGATAAGTTTTTAAAAACCAACAGCGATTTAAAAGTGCTTTGCATTGGCGCTCTTTAGTGCCGGCAAAAATATAAACATTTATTGCCAGTGGCATTTAAAACGCCGGCAAAGAAACCCTAGGTAGGGAATCAAATGTCCACCAACCATTACAATTCATTAAATCAACTGCATTATTTAAATTGTTGAAAATTTGTTAAAATAAATGAACTCATTTTATTCTCTTTCAGAAGTTGGTGACAAAGTGACAAGAAGAAACCACGTAGTATATTGGAATTAAATAATCAATTGTCAATAGATAAATATCCAACGAATAGTGGATTAGTATTAATTTTAACACTCCAATTTAATTTAAAAATACTTTCGAAAAACTTATTTTTATTTATAGAAAATACATTTTTTATGTGACGTTGTTATATCCATCGATCCTGAAAATATTTTTCTTTATCTGTTTTTTTTTATTTTTCTTTGTCAGTTTTTTTTTAATAATAATTTTTTCTTAAATTCCAAAAATACCCTTTAAAAATCTTTACCACCCTAATGTAAACACTCATCAGTATGTCAGTTTGTGTTATAGCCAAAGGCGTTACGCATAAAAACAAAGAAAAAAAGTGTTTAAGACAACAATAATCTACACTTACTCACATTTATTCGTCTTGCTTCTTTTTTTTAGATTTTTTTTTTATTTTTGGGTGTGCAATTCTGTTCTATTCTCTATTCCGTTCTTAAAAAAATAGTGTAAAAGTAATTTTCCATGGTTGGTTGATAAAATACAGCCACAGGCTTTAAAGTCCTTTTTCTGTACTGAAAATAAAATAAATAAAATAGAAAAAAATTATTTAAGTTAATCCAAGTGTTAAAGGTTTTAGAAATTTAAATTTTTGTGCATAAAATAAATTAAAGTGTTTAATGAGGGAGTTTAATTTATTTTAATTTAATTGGTATTAAAATATATATAAAAAATAACATTTCAAAAATTGAACTTATTACAATTTTGTTTTAAACTATTAAAGCTTTTAAAAACTTTCGACACACCTTTCCGTCAAATTTCATTGAACTTGGTATTTATAGTCTCCTAGTAAATATATAATTCAGGTATATTTTCCTTTTCCAAAATTTGTTGTATTTCGCGTGTAATCGTTGCTCAAAGTAGATTATTTTTAAAAATGTGTAAGATATAGACAATGTTTAAATTATCATAACCCTTGGAGGTGTAAACAGAAAATAAAAAAATGTTATGTCATTTTAAAGATCAAATCCTTTTCTTCAAACAGTGCTGTACAAAAATTAAGATTATCTCAAAAACCTATAATTATTTTTTATGAAATTTATATTGCAATTAACTCAAAGTATTCCTTACAAATATATAAATTTCAAGTTGGGAATCAGAGGTGTTCAAAAAAAAAGGGAAAACAAATATAGTTCCCTACGAAAAATTTCAATATATCATGTCACGCATGGGAAAATCGACATGCATGTTAAACAGTAGACCACATGTACAGTGGGCAGCACTATTGAGTAAGTCCTTTTTACACCTTAAGATTGAGGTCGAAAAATATTTTACACTAGATCTAAAGTATACTTTTTTAAAGGCATATGGTACACTGAATACAAATCTGGTCTCAAAATTACTATCCGACATCTGGGTTCCTGGCCATGATGGCAACGAACGGGCTAACTGTTTTGCCAACTGCGGAGCTCGTCGACAATTCATTGGTCCTGAAACCTTCTGTGGCGTACCCAATGGGTATGTCAGAGAGAGGCCCGGAAGATGGAGGGAGTCGGAGTTTGGGGCCTATTGGGCCAGATCGCCTGGGCAGCGACAGGCGAGGCTGTTCATATCTCCCTTTGGGGAGAGGTCGCGGAAACTCTTGTCTATAACGAGGGGTGAACTAAGGACCGTGACGGGTTAACTCACGGGACACTGTGGCCTTAGGTATCAATTGTACACGATGGGACGATCCTCTACTAATACGTGCAGGTTTTGTGAATTCGAACACGAGACCTCAGAGCATGTTCTCTGCAAATGTCCGAGGCTCTCCGATAGGAGGGTGCCTTATTTTGGTAGTCGAATAGTGACGGCATCTGCCGTTTGGAATTGTCTACCTTGTAGGATAGTTGACTTCGTAGGGAGCCTGAACCTATGGGGTGTATTCGTTGGCAACACAAAATAAAAACTTCTGGTCGCGGTGCATAGTGCCACTCTAGTCTAATCTACTATCCGACATCAGGTATTTGAGCTATATTGACAGGAAAAATGTCGTTTTTGATCATAATGCTCCGATTGTTCATCTGCCTGCAAATAAATTATTATTCTTTTAACGGCACCTGGACGCCCTACTCTTAGCCATTTTTTTTTAGTTTTTGAACTTTTAAGATATTTTATTTTTTCTTGAAATTATCGTCAGTCGAAATTGATAATAAACTCGAATTTTTTTACACTGCGAACTTTAAAATTGCAGTTACAAACTCAAATTACAATATGTTCGTAAGAAAATAAGTTATGTTAACAATTTTAAAATTGAAAAAGGGTAAAAGTAGTGGTTCCAGGTGCCATTCGAAGTATTATGAAAAATATATTTCCAGGAAGGTGGAAAATCGGATCATGAGCGCGATTCTAATATCAGATTTGCGTTCAGTGTCTTATATTTTTTAAATATTTTTCGGCCTGAATCTTTAGGTGTAAAAAGTACTTACCTGTACTCACGACTGCTCCTTACCGTATAATTTTTTTTAAAAATTTCAAAAACCAGTTATTTTAAATACGATGTGATAAAGAAAATCTGAGAACTCAGTTAAATACACTCACATAAACTGTAGTCTCTTGTTTAGCACACATATCGAGTTTAGTAAGCGTGGCAAAAAATATTGAAGTATCAAAGATACTTTCCAAAAAAAGTCCGTTTATTTTTGAACCCCTCTGATTCCCAACTTGAAATCTGTATATGTTGTAAATGATATTCTGAGTTAATTGAAAAACAATTTTCATAAAAACTAATTATGGGTTTTTTTAGTATATTCGCAAATTAAGGACATTTTTTAATTTCGTTATCTTTACTGTGAGGAAAATTGATTTTTGTGCAAAGCTGTTTAAAGAAGAGGATTTGTCTTTAAAATTACACCAAATTTTAAAATTTGCTGTTGACGTGTTAAAAAGGTATTATAACCCAAACTTAGAGCAACGATTAAACGCGAACTATAAAGAATTTTGGAAAAATAAAAATACGAAAACTACATATTTAGTAGGAAAATATTTACACCAAGTTTAACTAAAATCAAAAGAGGTAAAGTTGAAAATGTTGTTTTTATTTTGTGCTCAATATTTTTAAAATGTCCTCCATATAACTTTTTATGCTAGTTTTAATCATTTAAAAATACATGCAATGTATATATATATATACTTGGAAGTACAATCAAGTGCAACAGAAGATAGTTCTTCTGTAGGTTAAACTATCTTTCGAGAATATAATGTGAACACAGTGAATGCGGGAAAGCGTAACGTAACAACAAATTACTTTTTCAAAAAAAAAACATAAAACCATACGTCAATCTGGTAACATTGTGAAATAGAGACGGAGGAGATTAGAAAAATAAGCAAAAAATCTAAAAATAGAATATTTGTGTTGTTAGTGTTGTCACTTCTGACTATAATATACAATAACAGAAAAAGCTAATAGGAAAGAAAACTGCAATTTAGCTGCATTAGATTCGAGGCCATACTTGGGTGTGTTCGCTAAACGGTCATGGTATTGTTACATTTGTAATGTAAAATGAGCGCAGGTTTGATTCTTACAGCCGGAGGTTGTTGAAAAATGAATCATATAGAGACAATCTGACAATTATAAGACACAAATAATAATACAATTTAAATGGAAAATCACTGATGAGCCTGTCCATAAAAAGGCAAAAACTAGTCTAGTCTTATTTAAAAAAAAATTAATAGTGTTTATAATTTTTAGAGAAAAACCTTTATTTTTCTTCTTAACCTCAACATTTCAATTAAAAAAAAATAAAAGTATTAAGTTTTAGAAAAAGTACTTTTTTTAAATACTGTTATTTTTAAAGAGGAACTTTTTTTGTAAGCAAGTACTTTTTAATTTCTTTATTTAAAAAAAAAAAAATATTTTTCCTCCGATTTTTCTTATACTTTTCCGCATTCACTGTGTTCACTTTTTTCTTATCGTTAGCGTTCCCGAACTATAGTTTAACTTACAGAAGAACTATCTGTTGCACATGATTGTACTTCCTAGTGTAATATATTCATTAATACCAATAAATGTTTGTGTAGTAAAAGAACTATGAAGTTGAGTCCCTTGGCGTATGATAAATATTTAATTCAATAACACTCATACGCCATCGAAGTAGTTGTTAAGAAAATCTATGAGTCAGTGATGCTGATCTTTATTATTAAAACTAATTCTCTTATAAATTGTTACACAAAATTGTATACATATTTATTAGGGTGTCCCTATAAATATGTTTTTTTTTCGAATTCGTTTAAGGGAATATTGCTTAATATGGCCCTACATCTGGTTCTTGGGCTATATAAAATACTTAAATGTAAGTGGAATATTACAAATCCAAACTAGCAAACTATTAGGGCATTTTTTGGCTATACATTGCTTTTATTGTTGCACCTCAAATAAATAACATTTAATAACAATTTCCAAAACATCCTTAAAGGTAGAAGTTCACTAAAGTGGACATAAACTAAAAAAAAATCTATAAAATAGTATTAAATTGATAGAAAAAGGTGTAAAATCGAAAAAATATGTATTTAAATTAAAACTTATTTCGATTTTGTTTCTTGTAGAGTTTAATGTATAGCTTGTAACGCCAAAAGTCGCCTAGGGTCTTGTTTTTGACACCACCATTATGTTTTTCTATTTAATGTTTTGTTTTCTTTACACAGGAATAAAATTAATTTAATTTAAAATTTTGAAATTAACGGCTTCAGAATAATCTACTACGAGTCACCCAGTTTAAGGGAAGAGTTCCAAAAAAGTCTGGCATCACCGCCAGCTGAGGAGAACAGCTGACAACAAATGTCAAATGACAACGAGTGTCGAAATAATAAAAGTGGTAAAACAGGCTTAACAAGAATCGAAAGAGTTCAAAATGATCAGTTAGTGTGTGGCCGGCAGCAGGCACAGGTCGTCGTGACAAATAGCGGAGTTCCGTAAATTGGTTTCTCTATTTGAAATCGAGCTAAGTTGCATTTTTGGGAGTTCCGTCCAGGTTCCCATATTTATCTCTTTGGGTATTTCGAGTATTTTTGGGTGTTCCGTTAAGGTTCCCATTCTTTGCTCTTCGGGAGTTCCGTTTAGGTTCCCATATTTTTCTCTTCGGGTATTTCGAGTATTTTGGGAGTTCCGTTTAGGTTCCCATATTTTTCTCTTCGGGTATTTTGGGAGTTCCGTTTAGGTTCCCTTATTTTTTCTCTTCGGGTATTTCAAGTATTTTGGGAGTTCCGTTTAGGTTCCCATATATATCTCTTCGGGTATTTCGAGTATTTTTGGGAGTTCCGTTTAGGTTCCCATATTTTTTCTCTTCGGGTATTTCGAGTATTTTGGGAGTTCGGTCTAGGCTCCCATATATTTTTTCGTACAATTTTGGGAGTTCCGTTTAGGTTCCCTTATTTTTTCTCTTCGGGTATTTAGAGTATTTTTGGGAGTTCCGTCTAGGTTCCCATATTTATCTCTTCGGGTATTTCGAGTATTTTTGGGAGTTCCGTTTAGGTTCCCTTATTTTTTCTCTTCGGGTATTTAGAGTATTTTTGGGAGTTCCGTCTAGGTTCCCATAATTATCTCTTCGGGTATTTAGAGTACTTTTGGGAGTTCCGTCTAGGTTCCCATATTTATCTCTTCGGGTATTTCGAGTATTTTTGGGAGTTCCGTTTAGATTCCCTTATTTTTTCTCTTCGGGTATTTAGAGTATTTTTGGGAGTTCCGTCTAGGTTCCCATATTTATCTCTTCGGGTATTTCGAGTATTTTTGGGAGTTCCGTTAAGGTTCCCATTCTTTGCTCTTCGGGTTTTCGTACTAATTTGGGAGTTCCGTTTAGGTTCCCATATTTTTCTCTTCGGGTATTTCGAGTATTTTGGGAGTTCCGTTTAGGTTCCCATATTTTCTCTTCGGGTATTTTGGGAGTTCCGTTTAGGTTCCCTTATTTTTTCTCTTCGGGTATTTCAAGTATTTGGGAGTTTATTTTTATTTATTCATAGATGTCGTTTCGAGAGGTTTCCTTATTCGTATAAACCCGTTTACGCCTCTTTTCGCCCTAGAGGTTACTCAGAATTCTAAAAGTTTCTCCGTTGCACGCCTACTGACTCAGCTTAGTATAACCTACCGACTTGGGAAACATCCTGCCCAGCAACATCATCTCTAGAAGCTACGTGGACAAGTTTTTTTAGATAAGTATTTTATAAGCCTACAACTAATTTTAAGTTTGAATTACAAATGGAAATTTTTTTTTATAAATGGATGAATAAAGAGAAAACAATACTGAAATAAAAAAAAAAAATTTAGAAAATTTAAATCTACTCATTTATTTCCACTCAAAGTCGCTTTTATATAAATTTTTGTGACGGACCTGGACCTCCGCTAGCTATATCCCAGCAAACGGAGGAAACTCGTCGTTACAAGCTTAAAGCTGCCAAGAGTTATCACATGTAATATCAACAGATTACTGCGTTTATTATCTAAAAAAAACATTTTTTTTTTTGTAAACATGTCTAAAATGGACAGGAAGAGTAGAAGAAATGCTTAAAATATTTAATAAATGCTTAAATTATGAAGCCCATAGAAAAACATAATAAGAAAATAAATCAACTGTACACGTTAGCAAACAAACATGGTACCACATTTCCGAATATAATAAAAACTTAAATTCTAAAATTATTTTATTTTTTTCTGTTATTTTTTTTTGTTCTCTTGAATTAATTGGTTTTATTAAAATTGTAAATGAAATTCTTACCGTTTTCAAAAATCCGCTTTTTATGTTAACGAAAATCTACACTTTATTTTGCGTTTTCTGCAGTAAATCCAAAAAAAAACGTGCAATCATTTTAAAACTTTTTTTGTAATAAATATTGTAGAAATCATACTTGATGAGAGTTGACAGTTTTGACATATTCATGCATTAACACGAATAAATGAAAGGTCCACTTTAGCGAACAGACCCTATAAGCGGACATTTCCTTAGTTTTTTGTTTATGTTATTTTTGTAAAAAAAAATACAAAAATACAAAAATACAAAAATACTGCAATCCTTTCAGATCTCATATAATTTATACACCACTTTCTATTTTTTTCTTTTGAACATAAACATATTTTTCCGGACGTCCTTTTAAAATAACGCTTTCAAATAACGGGAGCAGTAAATAGCTCCCAATGAAATAAGTCCCAAGAAAAAAATAAAATTATTCCAACATTTTCCTTACAAATAGGGAGTTATTTTATAGTGTAATAACTCCCAAATCGTGCGGCCTTTTTTCTTATTTTTTTGAAGTTATTTTGTTTTTCCATTTGGGTGTTATTTCGTTCTGGAATAAATTTAACAAATCTATTAAATTTGACTAAATTTGCAAAATTGGCAGTTTGAACTGTTTTTAGTGTTATGTAAATAAGCATTTAGAGTAAATTTGACAATTTGCAAAGGAATTTCTGAAATATTTACAACGATAACAGGTTAGTACTTAAACTGTGACTTCCTTCAGTGAGTTCAAATCAGACTTGGGCGACGTCAATTACATTTCAAAATCGTTGACTTGTGAAATTTTTCTATATTATTAATAATTTTAGACATACTTTCACACTTGTGAGCTTAAACGCTTCCTTGGAAAATTTTAAATTTCGTCAATACCAGAAATGGGACATAATTTCAATAAATGCCAATTACTTTTTTATGTTCAATTACATGTAATTGGGTGTAATTGAGTAATTGCTCTGTAATTAAATACCCAGATGTTGTTCCTAATCCCCATGTTTGGTATTAAACATTTTACAAATTTTCCAAGGAAGCGATTAAGCTCACAGGTGTGAGTGTAGGTCTGATATTATTAATGATATAGAAAAATTTCACAAGTGAACGATTTTGAAATGTAATTGACGTCGCCCAAGTCTGGCTCTAATATAGTCATACATTTGCTTGAAGTTTTCAATTAAATTTGAAGTGTTAAGTGGAATGTGGTTTGCCATAGAGGGATACGTTTAGGGAATAGTTTGGCCATTTCGTATTGATGAGTTATCATAAATACATAAAAATACAGCATTTTAGAAAAACATGCAAAACTTTAAAGCAAATTTGAGTAAAATCTGACCCATAACTGAAAAAACTGGGGACACCATTATAATTAGCGTGGCTGAAACATTTATGATCAATGGTAGGTAGTTTTGTTTTATTTTTCGAGTTGCGCAGTGTAATCAAGTGAAAATTTCATACAATTTTTTTAATTTTTGTTTCGTAATGTTTACAATCAATCGATTAACCCGAAAAACACTAAATTGCTGCATAATTAACTTTCTACAATACATGCAGATTAGATGGCTGATGTAATTTTTTAAGCATTATTATGTTAAAGTTATTATTACATCTAAATTATTTTAAGCAATACACTGCATTGCAAAACTATAATTACACATTAATTTCACTAAAATTCTTGAGTTAAAAAAAAAGTCGAAGAAGAAGCTTAAATGTAAAAACAATAGAAAATTAATAATATTTAACAAAAAAGTAATTCATTTATTTTTTTATTTTACGATTTAAAATCAATTAGTTTTATTGGGGATTTTTGAATTTTAATCATCGTCTTCTTAGACAGTGTGCAATTAATACTATAATTAATATGCACATATTTTTCAATTGTTTGAGATAGGCGTGGTAGAGAAGATTCATACTTTTCTAAAAATCATAACTACATTGTAAATTTTTTATTGAATTCGACTGCGCAGTTTCTGGTAACACAACCTTCATCAGTAATCCTTTTGACAATACTTTAATTATTTGTTATGGTTTTTATTGTTTGATTGCATCTATATGAAATGTTTATTTATTAAATGCAATCCTGACCGTGGCTTGAACATGCTTTCTTTGCCACATGCACTTCGTACTACACTTTAGACAGACGTTTAACCACTTGATCTAAAGTCAGGTCGATTTTTGCTGTGGCTTAAAAACCAGTTTCAATTACACGGGGTCGATTTTACATTTAATTGTAATTGCAGAAGATAGCTAAGACAAACACCACAACAATTCACAATTGCTAGAAAATCATATGTAATCTAATTTCCACTATTTTTCATAACTATAAATAAACTTAACTTAATATATCGAAATTTACAAAAATGTAAGTAAAATATTTAAAAGCAGCACTTTTAATAATGAGGCTTCCTTTTTACAAATCAACTCGGAAATTAGATCAGATTTATTCGAAGTTCTGCCATTTTACCAGATTTATTCGAAGCTCTGCCATTATAGATCTCCATGCATCAATAACTGCTTCTTTTAGATAAAAAAAAAAAACTCTTTCATATTGACTGGTTTCTGCATAAACTTGACATGTTAGTACAAAACAAATATTATTCTTTTCAGTTTAAACGAGCTTAAGATCATTTATTTATAAATTATTTATTTCCAATAAATATTTTTTTTTTTTGATTTCCCGCACTTTTTAAAAAAATTTATTATATGTATATAAGTTTTTAATTATTAAAACTAGTTTTTCAAGTTGTAATATTTGTGCCCTGAAGAAGTCACAAAATGTGGAGACGAAGTATTGGAAATAAATAATTAATAAATGAATGATAATAAGCTCGTTTAAACTAAAAAGAATAAAACAAAAGAATATCGAAGAAAACTTAACATTTTTAAAACAAATATTCTCAATTGGATTTTGATCCGTTATCTTTCTTTGAGGATAACTAGCCAATCCATTGTCTTACGAGTTACATGTACTGGGGCATTGTCTTGTTGGAAAATGAATTCTTCTTCGTTGCCATTTTCAATAAATGGCACGAATTTCTCTTCTAATACTGTAATGTACTCAGAAGAATGAATTATAATGCTAGGAAATGCCAAATCAACCATACCGTCGAATCGAAAAGCTCCCCAAACCATTAAGAATCCGCCTCCGAAATTTCTATTTGAGAAATATCGTGGTTCCTTACGTAGGTCTCTCCAATAGCTGTTAAAACCATCTGGACCATCAGGATTGAATTTTTCTCAACAAAGTTCTTCTAACAACAGCGATTATTGACTTACCTTTCTCCAGTTGGTTTGTTCAGGGCAAGCAGTTTTGTGGCGGAGTAATAACATTAGCACACCCATCCGCTTCTGGCCAGTAATTCTCTGGGAAACCTTTAAGAGCCTAATTTTAGTTGATTTGGACAAATTTACTTTACATTCATCGATTATGTGCTTGAAACTCTTCATTGTGTTGCGTTCGCAGTTGATTATTTTACGCCGGTCCCGATCAGAAAGCATTTTTAGGGCCGCTTATTTTATTTTTAGCATAAGCACTCGGATTGTTTGCAAAATTTGTGACAACCAAATGTGAACGTTTTAGTTTTCTAGCAATTTCGCGAAAACTTAAGGGACATTTTAAATAGGCTGAAATTTGTTTTTTTTTCAAAATCACTTTATTTTATTGCAAATTGATTAAAATTGCAGAAAAAAAACAAAATAATTCTTTAATATTTATATATGATCACATAAGTGACATAAGTCAAAAAAACACGATTTTGCAGAAAACGAGTTTAAAGTTTTCAATCCATATCTGCCTCGCTCGACCCTTTCTCAATTTATTTGGTCACTTTTTTTATAAATAGGGGGTTTTAAGGTTGTGTGCGAATTCGCTAATTATCGAGAGACCCATGAGTAGCACAGTTTCTCTATGAAGAATACACTCTTTGCAGCCATTTTAAAGAAAAAATAAAATATATTACCCTCTATCTCGAAAAGTATACATGAAATTTTTACACAATTTAAAGCATGATATAACTAATAAATCCGCATCATTTACTCAAAAATCGCATTTTTTTACAGTTTGACAGTTTGAACAATATCTGAATCCTAGATGGTGGTATATGGACATGTATGACCTCAATTCTCTTAATATATGAGCATGAATTAGTTAATACATGTTCATAAATGGATGCATACACACAGAGAAATAAAGTGCCAACCGAATTGAAAAGTGTAATTTAATTGAAACAACTTATAAATGCAGTTAGTACAACGATATTTGTATTAGATTTCCGAATTGTTTGGGTGTTGCGACTAAAATTCTGTTCAATAAACTGAACTTTTTTGTGAAAACTAATATTTAGTTGTGCCAACCGACTCAATTTCGTAATAACCAAATTTGAGTTGCAATAACCGAATTTCAGTTTGCAAATAGCTAATTTTTTTCTGTGTGTATATATTTATTTTTAACCGGGTATTCTTTTTTGTTTATCTTTATATGTAATTATACGAGTACTTATAAAAACAAAAAATTATTCTTATACAATTTTCTCTTAAATCAATTAAGCAATCTCTTTAATTCTACAAAATAAGAGATCAGTTATCACACTCTTAAAAACGGTTATAACTTTTAAAAATATGTTTGTAATATTAGAAAAAATAGCAAAAATCGTTTGTAGTTATAGCTGTGAAACGCAGTGTATAACTGCAGTTTGAAAAATTCATATTAAATATTTATAGCAAAAATACTCCATAACAATTACGATGTAGTTGCTGTTGTAGCACATAACTGCTGCAGTGCATTATTATATCTCATGTATAGAAATTAAAAAAAAATAAAATTTTTTTGAAAAAAATTAATTTATTGGAATATAATTCAATTGAAAAAGTATGTATGAAATGCATGTTCATTCATGTTGGTTAAAATTTTTTTTTTTTTTTATTGTTGTATTGTGTTGCAGGTAGTTTGGGTGTTGTAGCATTTTTTTTCATTCTGTTTTTGTTCTGAAATATACAACAAATAACGCAATAATAATTTAATGTTATTGAAAGGACATAAAGTATTTTATGTTTGTAGTAGTTGTTGCTATAACACTACGGTTATTACACACACTTGCACATCTGTTCTATTGTAATGTAATGTAGTGGAAAGAGTAACCGACTGACTGACGGTAAATATTGTTAACAATATTCTCGTGCCACTTCTTTTTTTAATTTAACACAATTTAAATTAAATATTTAACAAAAAAAAATACACTTTACGAAAAAATTATAACATACAGAGGTAATTTTAAGTCAGAATTTTTAAATAAATATTTATAATGTACAAACAATTTATTAATTAAAAGGTTTTTGTTAAAGTTGTGTGAGTATTCTGGAATCGCTAGCTTTTCGAAAACTTTGGGTTCTGATGTGAGATATTTAGCCAGATCGAAATACTAGTATCAACCCAGCTAATATGTTTGATATGCTTTATTTTTGTAAATACACGGAACTTAAATGATCGTTATAAATTAAAAGTAACATAAAAATAATCTCGACGTATATAAAAACAAAAAAGTAATAAAATTGTAAAAAATGTAAAAATTGTAAAAATATTTCTGCATGTTTCTCCGTCGTACTTAAATTCGATGTGTTTTGAAATAGCCTTTCATGATTGTGTTGGAATGTTTGGTTGTTGATGTTCAAAAAAATTAAATAAAGTTGATTTCGGCAAGCTATCCGATTATTGATTATTATAGTTGTTATTTGGCCAATTTTGTAAAGTTTTTTTATTATTTATTTAGCTAATAAGACCTAAATTTTGTTTTTGTAATTAAAACCTCATTTTTATTACAATTTTTCCCGACGTTTCTTCGATTTTTTGTCGACTTCTTCTGGGGATTTCGTCTATTTAATTATAATAAACATAATATTATTACACAAACATAATACCAAAATATTTATAACTTACAATTTTTGAATATTACATTAAAATACAAAAATATTACATTTAACATATAACATTAAACATATAAAACACGAAACTACATTTAAACACATCATCATTTAAAAACACAGACTATTTAATGGCAACCATGTAACTAGCGTTGATATTATTTGTGTCTTCTTTTAAGTTCATGGTTCTGTTTATTTGCTTTTGTATGTGTAAGCTTTCCTTTGTAAATCGTTTTCTTTCAATGTTTTCTTTATCTATTATCCTCACTTGTTCAAGATCAGCTGTGTGGCCTGTTGAAAGTACGTGTTGTGCCAATGCTGTCGACTCTTTTCCTTTTGTTATATCTGTTTTATGTTCTCCCACTCTCGTAGCTAGTGCCCTCTTTGTCGTTCCGATGTATATTTGATTGCATTGTTGATCATTGCTTCCCTTACAAGATATCTGGTAAATAATATTGTTTTGTTGTTGTTGGTCAATTGGAGTTTTGACATTTGAAAAAAACAGTGTTCAATGTTTTGTTTGCTTTGTATGCAAAGCCGACGTTATTTTGTTTTATTGCTGTTCTTATGTTTCTATTATCTGTTAAGCCAGGGATGTATTGTACACTGTAAAAACGTTTATCCTCTCTGTTTTCAGTGTTGCTACTTTTGCTGTTATTTTTAAAACGCCTATTAGTTTCTTCTATTAAATTTTTAATTAGTTTTGTTGGAAAACTGTTTTCGATGAGTATCGAGTAGATTTTTCTTTTGTTTTTGGTGTGAAATTCATCGTCGCTTAATTTTAGAACTCTTTCAATGAAATTTTTCGCGGTATTTATGATCTGGCTTTTGGGTTGGGTAGCGTTGAAAGACTTGTGTCTAAATATGAAATTTGCTTGTTTTTCTCCTTCTCAAGGGTAAATTTGATTTTTGGGTGCTGAGTATTGAGGGTTTTGAGAATTTTGTCCACATCGTTAATATTTATAATAGCCAAAATGTCGTCTACATATTTTGCTATGTATTTCATTTGAATGTTCTCGGTTTTCAATTCTTTAATCGCGTCGTCAAGTAGATTATCTAGGACTATATCAGCTATAGTGGGAGACAAGGGATTGCCCATTGGCATTCCGAATATTTGGTTATATATTTGGTTTTCGTATATAAAGTAATTATTATCTGTTAAACAGAACCGCAAAATTTCCAGAAATTTTCTGGTTTGGTATGTTGGTGAATTTATTAATTGTACCCCATTTTTCATTATATTTTTAATAGCAGTGTTAACGGGAATATTTGTAAATAAAGAAACCACGTCAAATGAAACTAGTATTTCACCATCATTAAGTTTTATATCAGCTAATTGTTCTTTTAATTGCAGTGAATTTTTAATATTGTATTCTGTAGAAATTATGTGTTTAAGAGTTTGGCCTATGTGTTTTGAGAGCTGATAACATGGAACTTGTATTGATGAGACAATGGGTCTCAGGGGGACTTCAGGTTTATGAATTTTTGGTAAACCGTATATTCTGGGCGCTGTAGCAGCTGAGCAAATTAAACTACGTTTTTGATTTTTATCTATATGACCTTTTTCTCTAAATCCGATACGAAATTGTTGTTGATTTTTTGCAGTTTTATTGTTGGGTCGGTCCTTAGTGTCCGATACGTGTTACGATCCTCTAAAAGTTGTTCCATTTTCCGTTTATATTCGTCTTTATACAAAAATATTTGTTTTAAGTTTGATAATTTTTAGCAACAAAATTACTTCAAAATAATGCGGGTGTTCTTGAAATATAATCCGAATATATGAAATAAGTTAATGTGTGAAGTATATACGCAACTGCATCAGCGGCAAATACCCACTTAAACTAAAGGCATCAAAATTTCAACAAAAAAAAAACGTCCCAAATGCGCTCTAAACCTTCTGAAAATGTATCGTATTGTGGGTTACTATAAAAAAACAAGTTACCAACAAATACTGCATTCCATATACAAATTATGAAAACAAGGCTTACTACGATCAAATATATGTATATCGATTTTAGGATGAATTGGTAATTTAAAGCGATTTTAAGCAATTTTGCTAGTCGATTTTATCCAACTAAAAGGATAGTTACTTTTAACATTTCAAAGCATCGTAGATTGGAACCTTAGAATAATGTGGAAACTCCAATTTGGAAAAATTATATTTTAAGTTTATATTTTTACAAAGACCAAAAAGTGCATAATACACATGCTTTTGAAAGTGACCTTTGTCAACCCAAATGTATAAAATCATCACTTATAGTAAAAACAGCTTCATTTAGATGAAAAATATTATTTCTAAAAAGTTTAAAACAGTACACACAGAAAAAATGGGGTAATATTATTGCAGTGCTTAATAATTATACAGCTAGGTACATATGTTTCAAATTAGTTTTACAAAGTTCTTGCAAAATATTTACAAACTGAAAATAAAAATTATTCAAGTTCGAAGCCATACTCTATATTTCTTTATTAGGCTATTGTCCTAACAAATAATCTATTGAGTTTTTGTTTTCAAATTTATTAATTGACCACTTTCAGGAATGTCTGGAATTTTCTAGGTTCCCATCATCAGAACACGTTTTGAAAGAAGTGACAATCCCATGCAAACATCAAACATTCATATAACCTAGTTATCCCACTAAATGAGAACTAATATATAAGTTCAAAGTTAAAAATTATCACCATTGATCAAAAAAAAATTAAAAAATTGTTCGTTATGTGCAAGCTCTACCTTTGTATTGAAGTCTATAGACAATTTCAGTTTTGGCCTAAAGGAGTTGAAAACAAGATTGTATGTTGCTTTAAGAAATAAATTGTATCATATAAATTAACTTTGGAAAGCAATCAAAGCCAATCTGATTAGCTAAATTGTGTTTCTTATACAGGTATAGAAATTTAAGTTGGTTGGCAACACTTTTTTAACTGGCGGCCATTTGTCAGCTGTCAAGTAATTTATGTTTTGTTTGGTTTTGTATTTCAACATGAATATACTGACGCCTGAACCACGCTTCCAAATTGTGCAAATTTAATTATCTCGATTAACTATGGAATACTTTCGCACCACGTTTACTTTAAATGATAATATGCATCCACAGAGACGTCGTAGAGTACGTACAGAAAAATTCATTGCTGCTGAAGAGCGTAGCGTAGCAGAAGACCCCAATCAGTCTATGTGGAAGATTAGCAGCAACATGTAATCATGATGATTAAAGTTGTTGTATTTAAAGGTTTCTGAGTGTGTGCATTAGGATGTCCCTTAAAAAGCGTTTTTATCGATTTTCGTTCATTACATCCCCCCATACAGTGGACGAAATAATTATAAGTTCACCTATGAAAATGTAAATTTTTTTCCAAAATATTTGCAATATTTAAAAGTTTTTGCTATCACATAAAAGTAACAATAATACCAGTAGATGCCAACCCCTTTCGAGATGTTTGCAGCAGTTTTTGCTGCATTTTTTAAAATTTTTAACAGGGACCGTAATCAATATGAGTTTTATAATAAAAATTACACAATAATGATTATATTATAATTTTTAAAGTTTTCTTCAATGGTAATGATTACTTTTGAGTAATAATAAAAAAAATCAGCCATAATCATTATTTTTGAGCAAAAAAAATAAAACTCAAAAATAATCATTATTTATGATTTTTATTTTTTTCGCTCAAAATAAAACTCACTTTCAATTTATGTAAATATATATACGCATAAAAATATGCATAATTTATGCATATATATATGCATAAAAATATGTAAGTACATCATATTTAAAGTCGTAAATTGAAAGTGAGATTTATTTTGAGCGAAAAAAATAAAAATCATATATAATGATTATTTTTGATTATTTTTGAGTTTAATTTTTTTTTGCTCAAAAATAATGATTATGGCTGATTTTTTTATTATTACTCAAAAATAATCATTACCATTAAAGAAAACTTTAAAAATCAAAAATTAAAAAATCATGACGGATATGCAAAGATTGTCAAAAAATAATAATAATGGTGCAATAAATTTTTTTTTATATCTGTTATAAGTGATTGATTTTTTGATTTAAAAAAAACGAACAATAATCATTATTTACGGTCCCTGATTTTAAAAAGTATTCATTGTTTGACAGCGACACTCTAACTCTGGGGAGAGGTCGCGGAAACTCTTGTCTATGACTAGGGGCGAACTAAGGACCGTGACGGTATACCTCATGGAACACTGTGGCCTTAGGTATCAATTGTACAGATGGGACGATCCTCTACGGATACGTGCACGTTTTGTGAATTGGAACCCGAGACCTCAGAGCATGTTCTCTGCAAATGTCCGAGGCTCTCCGACATTAGGGTGCGTTATTTTGGTGGTCGAATAGTGACGCCATCGGACGTTTGGAATTGTTTACCTGGTAGGATAGTTGGCTTCGTAGGGGGCCTGAACATATAGGGTGTATTCGTCGGCAGCACAAAATACCAACTTCTGGTCGCGGTGCATAGTGCCACTCTAGTCTAATCTAATGTTAAACTCAGTTTTTCGGTCAAATACTTTATTTATTTTGTATTTTTTAATCACTGGAGTATTTTACTAGGTTAGGTCGAAAAGAGGATTCGGAGAAGAAAAATGCTTCCCTAATCCGACTCAAGTCCTTGAGGACTTACACCTAAGCCAGAATTTCGGCTTGTGGTGCGCTCTAAAAAATCGATCGCATGCCATATTCCTAGCCCAGGCACTGTGGATATTGGGTCACTGGATAGTATTTCGAACCGGATCCCGGCAAATGCCGGGCACTTACAGAGATAGTGTTCCAAGGTCTCCTCGTTCTCTCCACAGGCGCTACACACTCTCGAGTCCGCCCTACCAATACGGTGGAGATGGGCCCTCAGTGTCGAGTGTCCCGTAAGGATTTCCACCAAAAGACTCAGTTCCTTCCTACTGAGAGTAGTATTTTACTACTTCATTCCATTTATTTATGTACAATTTTGTTGTGCAGTGTTTTTTCTAACAACAAAAAATGACTTTTGTCATAAATCGATATTTTTAATGCAAAATGGGAGGGGGTTGGTTACTGAGAGTATTTTTAATTAATTTTTCAATCTTTTTTTACATTTTTGTATTGAAAAATATTATTTTTGCTGAGGAATTTTTCCATTACCACCGTAAAGCCAATACATACGCCGTGAAGCCAACAACACATCTCCACCTTCAGTTTTTAAAATTTTCCAAAAATCCGGATTTGTTAACGGTTTTAATAAAAAAAAAACCCCAAAAGTATGTAACTTTATGAATCAATAAAATCAAAATTTTATCGGATTTTATTGATTCATAAATGTTATTGATAATCCTATTTCTTGATTTCACATGTTAATTTATATATTTTGTTTTTGTATTTTATTTTGTATGCAGTCGTATTTAAAAAACATACTTAAACGGAAATAGTTTAGAAAATCGTTTGTTTTATTTAAATTCATCGTTATAGAACGCATTTTTACTAACAATGAAATCAATTTGAGGAGCTTTCATTTCATATAATATATAGAACAGTCTATATATAAAACATGATATATGAACAAAACTAATCTAGCAACTTGGCAAGTTGGACTTGTAACCAAAAAGTTCGTAAATAAAAAAAAATAGAAATGTTAATTAAGTTTGATATGATTTATCTCCATTACCGTTTGCGCTCTTTCGCTCACATTTTGATGTTTAAAGGAAAGTATATTCAATATTGCTCGTGAAAGGTTTTGAAACTCTAGCTGTAGTAACAACAAAGTCACACATTTATTATCAGGAAATGTACAAAATGTTTCACTGTGGGGTGTAATGGCATATCTAATTTTAAGGGACACCCTAGTGTGCATGTGCGTGTGTGTTAATAATGTTGGTGTTGTTATTTATATAATTGTTTAACCAAGGAAGGTTTTACACCAGGATGCGCACTTCTGTGCGCGAAGCGCTTATCATCGTGCAAGCACGCCATCGTGCCATTATACCGACCAAGTGGTTATACAAATGTGGCCGCTTCGTGAATAAAACCACTGTGTGGTTTTATTCAACCGCATACTTAATATAATTTATTTAATAATTTGTTTTTATGAATTTCTAAGGTATTTCATTTAAGAATATAAATATAATGGAATCAAATTATTTTTTAAATGTTATGAATATTACTTGAGCGACCCATGAGTAGTTTGAAAATTTTAGTAATTTTTAAAACAGTTAAAAAATATTTATATTCTTAATTTAAATACATTAAAAATGCATAAACTAAACTATTAATTAATTTACATTAATTAAGCGATTCAATAAAACCACTGTGTTAAAATTGTACCGTTCAAGCAGTATGTTACAAAATTTTTGGAAATAAATCGCCCATTTCTGTCTTAGTAGTCTGATTTAAACTGAATTTGTGACGTAATATCGTGCATAAGTTTTTGTTTTAAAACTTCCAGACCCTCCGGGATGGCACCCAAAGTAGGGAACTTTTTGCATATAAAATTTCGATTGCTTGCCATTTTTTTCTTTCTAATCCGATTTTCAAAAAATTTATATAATTTGCAATCTACTTGTGGATACTACAGAAAAACATGCTGACCTATATGGATTATCTCTAATAGTTCCAGAGAAATTTCCATTTGAAAATGTGAAATTTCACATCCTGACCGACTCAGGTCCAGTTTTTTTGCGAATATCGCATTCGAGGCCAATTTATTTTATAACTATTGGTTATTTAACTAAAAAAATCTTGATAAAATAAAAAAATAAACTCAAAACTTATCAAAAACTACACTCACTAAAACCAAAAATTAAAAAAAAAAAACAAATTTTTCAATTTTTTCCCCACACAGTCTTTTACTTCCACATAAATAGTTGCTTTCTGAACATATAAAGTGTGCTTACTATACGCAAAGGTTTTTTTTTATATAAAAGTGGGTTCTGTTAAAAACCAAAAAAAAAACGTTTGATTTGTATATGCAGTGGGAAGAACTCGTGAGTACATGTAAGAACTTTTTACACCTAAAGATTCAGGCCCAAAAATATTTAATACTAGAACAAAGGTATACTTTTCTAAAGGTATACTTTCCGAATCCACATCAAGAAAAATTAACTGCAAAAGTGTCGTTTTTGAGCTAAAAGCACCGATTTTTCCTCTTCTTGGAAATATAATTTTTATAATCAGTTTCTGAATTTTTAAGATATCTTATTTTTTTCTTGAAATTATCAACGGTTAATAAATTCGAATTTTTTAAAAATTTTCACTGCGGGACTTTAAAATTGCAATTACAACCCCAATTTCAATTTACAATATTTACGTAAGGAAAAAAATTATTATTAAAATTCAAAAACTGAAAAAAGGGCAAGAGTAGTTTGCTCAGGTGCCATTACATGTATTATGAAAAATATATTTCCAAGAAGGTTAAATATCTGAGGATTTTGATCAAGAGCCCAACTTTTCCATTAATATAACTCGAACGCCTGATATCGGAGTGTGATTCAGAGACCAGTAGTACGATTCAGTAATTTTTAACGATCTGACAATCGCGAAATATATCGATAACTTTTGCTGTTTGCACTAACGATTAAGTCATTCACTAAGTACACTTTAACGATAGTTGACCACTCTATTTTCTATTTAAAATTTTATATATATATATATATATATATATTCCCGTCGTTCCTATAAGGAGCATAGGGCCTCAAATTAAAAATTTAGCAACACAAAAATTGTAGTCATTTAGATAACAACAACAGCTGTCTTTAAAGATAGCGAATATCTTTTAAAATTTTTAATGAAAGAAATCGTTAGTTTTGTTTTTTAATTTTTTAAACAATTCGATTATCGTTCAAACAAGTTATTGAATAGCACTACAGATTTGGTTTCAGCGTGCCTTATACCTTTAGAAATATATTTAGTTATATTATCAAATATTTTTCACCCTGAATATTTGATGTAAAAAGTACTTACATGTACTCACCATTTTTAACCATCCTAATAGGATTAGTCAAGTTTTGGTTCTACCAAGAGTGCTAAATGGGCTTTCTTTTAAAAACTGTCGTAATCTATACCTAATTTCCTTTTCAATGATACCAAACATTTATATGGCAGGAAATCTTCAAAAAATTACCCTTTCTTCTAAAAAGCCTTATTAGAAGTCTTTGTTTTCATTAATTGCATCATTGAAGACAGTTTAAAAATGAGTACAAACACTAATAATAAGAAATTCAGGGTGTCCGCCGGGAAGGTATACTACTTTGTTTGTTTATAATTTTTGATTAAATGAAAGAGAATGGATCTTATATTGATAAATGTTTTATTTAATGTCGGCAATTATGTATGGAATACAATATCAGATAAATGTCCGCCTCTGTTAACCTCTGTTAGCCTCACAAATGCGAGCCCTTTTGAGCACATTTTTCATTACATTCTCACACATTTCACTCGGTATTTCATTAATTTCATCACGAATATTTTGTTTGAGTTGTTTAAGCGTTTCCGGTTTGTTTGCATAAACCTTGCTTTTCAGATATCCCCACAAAAAGAAGTCCGGAACAGTCAAATCAGGCGACCGTGGAGGCCAATCAACATCACCATTTCTTGAAATAACTTGTTGTGGAAAGAGGGCTTGCAGTAATTCCATTGTAATCCTGGTGGATGCGATGTGGCACCGTCTTGTTGATACCACATGTTAATTAAGCCCAAAGCATGCAGTTGTGGCTTTAAAAAGTTTTCAATCATATCACGATATCGCTCCCCATTCACAGTTACCGTTACGCCGTTTTCATTTTCAAAGAAGTAAAAAAAATTGCACACCAGACTGTCACTTTTAATGGATGCAAAGGTGACTGATGAATAATTTGAGGGTTTTCCATTGCCCAGAACCGACTATTCTGTTTATTCACATATCCATTCAAATGAAAATGTGCCTCGTCACTCATTATGATTTTTTCATGAAAATCGGGGTTGTCATGGGTGAGCTGTAAAATCCTATTGGAATATGTACGGCGGCGTAAATGGTCTTCCACAAGAAGCTCTCGTGTCAACTGAATCTTAAATGGAAACAAATACAAATCCTTGTGCAAAATTTTGCCCAAAGTTGTTCTTTGAAGAATAAGCTCCTGAGCACGGCGTCGAATTGAGGTTGATGGATTGTTTTGAACACTTTCTTGAGCAGCAGTAATGTTTTCAGCCGATCTTGCAGTAAGTTGTGGTCCATGCTTGGGCCTATCACCTACAGACCATCTTTCTTCGAAATCATTCACTACACGATAAATAGTTCGTTTTCTTGGCACGTTGTTCCTCCCAAAAATTTCACGTAAATTTCTCATCGTCACAGTAATCGATGATTGATTTTGATAAAATGTTTTAACGATTAAACCACGTTGGTTTATCGAATATTTTTCCATAATAAATTTGCCACGTGTCTACTTCACGACTGCCAAATATGAACTGTCAAGACTAATGATTACCAAAATGGCTGCAAAACAAAGTAGTATACCTTCCCGGCGGACACCCTGTATTTATAAGAAATATTTTCATGTGGGGTAATTTTTGTAGATTTCCTGTTAAGAATTTATAAACCTATCATATAAGTACTTAGTATCGTTGGAAAGAAAATTAACTGCAGATTACGATATTTGTAAAAAGAATCGCATTTAGTTCTCTTGGTAGAACAACAACTTGTGTAATCCTATGGCACAATGGCTTGATGGCGTACTAGCACGATCATAACCGCGTAGCGCCCAAAATTGCACATCCTGATTTATAATATCCTTGGTTAAACTACATAAGTGTATAGAAATTGTATTGGTTATTTGTGTTTGTATTGCGATTTATGTATGTTCAACATATTTGCAATATATTTTTTTGATGTTGTTTAAATTTTAACCACAAACGATTGTCTCTAAATAATTAAAATATTTACAATTGACAAATTTGATTAAATCCAATTGTTTTTATTGAACAATTTCACGTTTTTTGTTATATTATTATTAAAATATTTTAACTTTATTTATATCAGCAACATTGATGGCATGTTGTTGAAATTTTTTTTTGTTCGTATTAAATTTTTTGTTTTTTGTTGCGGGTGTTGTATGTTGTTGCTGTTTCTTTGGCTGATTGTGTGAATAAAATGAAAATGACAATGACTCATTAATTGGCACTTAACATGCAAAGATATCACCTGCATTTATATGAGTTTATCATTAAAAATTTGTTAAAATATAAATAAATATGTTCTAGTATTTGTTATAAATAAATATACTACATACATAAATATGCATATAAATATGCATGTATTTATGCATTATGTGTTGTTATGCATTGTTTCTACATGTGTATCTACATGTGGCATGATGGCATCAAAGTGTTGTTTACTTTCGTTTAAATATTGTGGCCACAATAAATTAGCAAAACACGATTTTTTTTATACAAATATTATAAATTAATTTATAAAATGTATAAAGTGTTGGAAAATAATTTTAATAGGAAAATATGTAAGATTGGAACCAAAGATTATAATACAACAAATGATCGGTAGACATGAATCTGAATAAATTTCTAATTTAATAGACGCCATCTAATTCGGTGAGAATTTTCTTTAGAAAAATTTGTGCTATTGAAGAACATTAAAAAGTCTACTAAATTAATTGTAACTAATAAGATTCTGGTAACCACGAGATAAAAAATAAAATATTTTTCTTATATATTTTGACCTCTAGACAGTACATATAGCAGGTAAATACTTCAAGCTGAACCATCCGGGTTGATGGGAACTTGGATATGTTGCAGAAATATAAGTTCGAAGGCCAACCTGCCTCAGCTTTTGAACAACCTAATACATTTAATGGACAAAATCAAGGAAAATGTTGTCTATTATTCGAATTTTTTATTTTTATGGCATTTTATTTATCATTCAATATTTAAAAGAACAATAAAAATTAGCATTTTTACCTCATGCCTTCCGATTTTCTTTATATTAAATACATATATTCTCTATTTAGCCTTAATATGCCTCCATATGTACAGAAAAAACATGATTGCGGTAACCATATTCGTGAAGCATCATACATTTTTGGATTTATGATTTCGACAACCATGTTACTAGTTATGGTTGAGCCAACCATATTCTTATCTCTTCTGATAATTAGACTGCCATATTATTGTTCCTCATTGATCTTAATATTATCATATTATGGTTATGGAAATGTTAATAAAATATTAAAGTTTGATTCAAACATTATTTTACCAGCATTCTGTTGAAGCTGGATTAAGAAGCTAAGCACTTTTTTAAATAGCACAACCTTATATTAATTTAGTTAATAATTTACACATATGAATATACTTATTTATTGGTAAAAACTGATGAATTTTGGTACGTAATTTTATGTTTATGAACGTGATACACTTGGATACATTTTTAAAATTTTAAACCATAAAGAAGCATTTTACAAAGTATTTTCCTCCAGATTAGCTGCCGACCACTCAATAACGCAGACTAGGGAGCAAATGTTGTTAAAAAACGTCATATTTTCAAAAGCATTTTGAAAATATGACATTTATCTGTAAAAGTATCAGTATCTGTAAAATTTACTTTTTTTTAATTAAAAAGTAAATAATTCTCCTACGCGCTGTGGGATATCGGAGTGTTAGACCACCTGATAATAAGTTTTGACAAATGTTTGAATTTCGGCAAAAAATTTGTATTATTATAAAACTAAGATGCCAAAATATAATAATTTAAAATTTTTTTTGGATATTTTGATAATAGAAATGTTCGGAAATTACAACCGTATTCACTTCTTTCGTCTACAATGATTTATGAAAATGAAAATACAAAATTTTCAAAGGAATCTTTTTAATATAGCTCACATTACGATATAGGAGTTCTTACCTTTGTGGAAAGGAAATTTTATGCGGATGTAAATTCTCTTATTAGTTTTAAGTTTCTGTAAACGCATTTGAAATGTGCTTATGTGCTTTAAAGAAAGATGTCAAAACTTGTCAAGGATTTAAAATATGAGCTGCACTATTGTCCAACTAATACAGAAAAATTAGCAGAATATTCTTGCCTAAACAAATTTTACATGCAAAAATTCATTTCAGCTGAATAGTAAAATCTACCATTTTTACGGAAAATTTTTAGGTGTCCTCACATTTACACTCACAACTTTTAAACTGCTTTGCCGATTTTGACAATTTTCAATGCAAAGCTACACGGACAAATATAAAATAATGTGGGCAAAAATAGAAAGTCGAAAAATATGAAAATAGCTTTTTAGGCGGTCCTTTTCTAACCCAAATGTCTATTTTTTAAGGGCTAACCCAGAAAATCGGTTAGCATCACTGAGTTCATCGTAGTCGAATTAGGTTTATCTGATGCAAGATTAAAAAATGTTTAAGATATGATTCTCATGTCAGTAATATTTTCTGAGCGTATGAGATATAATTGCATATTGTTATAACTAATCCCATATCCACTAATATATGTACCCAAGGTCCTGTGATCGAATCACAGCTTAGCCACAATAAAATTGGCAATTTTGGTTTTTAATTACTACCTCTATTTTAACCGTTTATTGCTAGTTTTACAGATCTTAAAAAAATTGTCACCTCTTGGTGATGATAATCATTAACTTCGATTATCTTTAACTTCGAGCTCATATATTAGTTCTCATTTAGTGGAAAACTAAGTTATATGAATGTTTGATGTTTTACATGGGATTGTTACTTACTTTTCAAAACGTATTCAGATGATGGGAACCTAGAAAATTCCCGAAAAAGATCTATCAACACATTCCTAAAAGTGGTCAATTAATAAATTTGAAAACAAAAACTTTATAGATTATTTGTTAGGACAATATCCTATAATATCCTATATGGCCTCGAACTTGAATAATTTTAATTTTCATTGCACAATTAAAAGTCAAAAAAACATAATTTTTATTTCTAATAAAAATTATATCAAACTTTCAATTATGCCTTTTGTGAAAAATTATTCTCCTTGTAACTTAAGAATAAATAACTAATATTTTAATAAATAATTTAAAATTCCCAAGTAAATGAAATATTTTGTGAATTTTCGTATTAAATATAATAATGAAAACTGGCTACATCTAATTGTGTAACATTAGATCTAAACTAATACAATTAAATATTATTTAATGCAATTAGATTTCATTTGATGAAACTGCATAAAGTTTGATACAATTGTATCCAGTTAGATAGAATTGCAGATAAATATCTGCAATTACTTGTGACATTTGCAAGCATATATTCACTATAACTATGAAGTGTAATATCAAAAAAGATATGTTCATATATTTGAGATACACTTTTATATGATTTTGTATGAATATATCTTTTGCAACATAATATTATAAGCAATTGCATAAACTCATATATAATTATATGAAAACTTTTTACTTGGGTTTTCATTTACAATAATTTCTTTAAAATTTCGGAATTATGTTCGCACATGGGCGATAATAGATTTTTGTTTTATTTTATATATACCTGAAAGTTATGTTGTACTCTTAATTCCTATTTTTTTTTCCTACGTTTTGCTACAATCAAACAATTTGTGTAAAAAATATGGGACCTTTTTGATGAAGTCTAATAATTTCGGTGTTTTAATGACTAAAACATCATATTATACCTCAGCTAATTACACGAAGTTGCTTATTATTGCTATAAGTTGCATGAAGAACACATTATAAAACTATTAATTTGTAATCTTGCTCATTTCGTATAATATTAATTTTTGTAGTTGTAAATAAAAACCTTTCGTGCCAACTAAAAATACAAGTCATCAGAATAAAACAATAAAACTACAAATTTTATTTTATTGTTTTAAATAACATTTTGTTTAAATTTAATGTCACATGTACTTCAGATTATTCATGCCAAATTTCAGAGTTTTTTTTTTTCTTCAAAAAAAAAGTTACAGATTTTTGATGCGAATATGGTCAAAATTTCTACTGTGCTACGTTAATGAAATCATTTCAATATTGTTAATAGTTACTTTTACATAAAAACTCAAAGTTGTATTTCTAAATAAAGTACATAGACCATTTTTTTAGGGGTTTTTTTTTATCGTAATGTAAAATATTTCAAACAATTGCAACCACATATGTTAGTAAAAAATAAACAAACATTTAATTTTTTAAATAACAATAAACAACTGTAAAAAATTAATGTAAATTCGTAAAACAGTCATTTGATGTGGTTTGTCTTTTTAACTGAACTACAAGATTAGTAAAAAACTTAATTTCACTCAGGGAACTTCTGCTTTAAAAATATGTAGTTGTTTGGGATGTACAGTTTCATTATTTTTAATGTAAATGTAAGTCATTTGTAGAACAAATAAAATTTTTAACTAACCTTGTAGTTCATTTAAAAAAACAACTCACATCAAATGACTGTTTTATGATTTTACATTCATTTTTTACAGTTGTTTTTTGTTATTTAAAAAAAAAAAAAATATATAAATGTTTGTTTATTTTTAACTACCATGTGGTTCATTTTTACTACAAATTTTAGTCATTTTTTGAACATTAAACAACAAATGACAATGTTAGTTGAATTTAATGAAATGTAAGTCGTCCTTTTTTAAATGAAATTTCATTTGTTTTTAACTACAATTGCTGTCATCTTTACCAACATAATTTCCTAAGTGTTGCTCTACAAATGACTGACATTTACATTAAACATAAACGAACTGCATTACAACCCAAACAACTGAACATTTTTGAAGCAGAAATTCTCTGAGTGTAGAAAAAATAAAATATATCAAAATATTTACATACACACAGTTATCATCCAGCAGACACATATCACCATTTAGAAAATTTCAAAACAATTTTCTCAATTAATTAAATTTTGCAGTTTTCCAACTCAGCACAATTATTTAATTTAGCAAATTGTTACATGCAATTATGACAAAATAACAATAACGACGTGAAACAACTAAAAATAGTTTTTAAAAAAACATTTAGAAATATTATTTTTGCTTATTAACCAAAACGTGTTCAACACTCATTTGCATTTAAACGTGTTTACACTAGAAGCAAAAAGTATGAAAATTAAAGAAAAAATTACTAAATTTACAGATTTTTCAAAATAAAATATTAAAAAAGTATACAATAGTGACAATAGCGAAAAAAAAATTAACGTATTGATAAATTTTCAAAATTATTTAAAGTTTTTGAGAAGAAAAATTTTTAAAATTTCGACAGATTTGTTTCATATTTTTTGAAAAATGTTCGGTACTTTTAAGCATATTATTTAGAGGTACTTAGTTGCGGTTATTATTGTTTTTGAAGTTGATTATAATGAAATGGTGTCCGTGTAAAATTATTAAATATGATGATTTTGAATCCAGATGATGCTGACTTTGCAAATGATCATTAGGGTGTCCCAAAATTTTTTTGTTTTTTGACTCATTCATTTTTCAATCATGTTTTTCGATTCTTTCATTTTGAATCCGTTTAGGGTAAAGTATTTTCTAATTTTTTCAGATTTTTCGGAAGAGGATTTTAGACGTTTTTTGAATTACATTTATAACTTGGTCAATAACCAACATTTTCTTAGTCAATATTTTTAATGAAAAATATACAAATTTTGATCTTATGTATATAAACCATAAGTACCTATAATGTTTTTGTACATTTGATTAACATATATTTAATTTTTTTTTTGGAATTTTTGAATAAATTTTTTAAATAACGCATTATTACTTTTAAAATTTCTAATAAATTAAAAAAAAATTAATCATGCAGTTTAAAAAACAAATAATTTGTAAAAAAACATTATTAATTTGCTCTTACTGTTGCAGAGTTATACCCATTTAAAGCTTGTTACCCATTGTATAAAACTAACAATATTATAAGCTTTTTGCTAGTTTTTCATCGGACTTGCTTTAAATTTTGAATTATAGATGGGCGTGAGTGTGAGTGAAACCCAGTTTTATTCACGTTAACGTTGACAAAATTTATATTTTATTTTATATAAAATTAAAGTTTTTATTGTTATATAAAATTCAGTTTTAACAATATTGATGAATAATAATAAAATACGTCTTATCTTTAAGAAAGTTTAAATGAGAGTGAGAATAGAAAGAATAAAAGCAACAGCATACACATTGTAAAAAAGAAAAGGGTTACCATCTACTATTTCATTTCAACAAACGTGAGGGTATGTGAGTAGGTAAAACTTCTTTGTGAGTGAGTGTGCGTGCGTGAGTGAGTAGAATTTCAACAGAAAAAAAAGAATTTGCTCACTTGAGGGTGAGTGAGTGGGAATAGATACAAATTCTCGTGAATGAATGAAGTTTTCTCTAGTGAAAATTAGTAAGTGTGAGTCGAAATTCACTCACATACCCATTTATTCTTTGAATAATTAGACTTTTCGAGTTTATTACGCACAGAGAACATATTCGTTATAATGACCGAATTTTTCGCCAACTGCAGGATTGGGTTGCAGCCAATTATATCTTTGATTGATACAATAAAATATCAGTTTGAGCATAATATTTTAATTGACCCATGGTTATATTTGATTGCAAAGACGATATAATACGATTGCTGCAACCTAACCATTCGATTTGCAAACTATTCTTTTGTTTTCTCTGTTTATATATTTTTTTCAATATATCATATATCAAAAATGGAGAGTCCGCGAAACGCGAAAAGTCTCATAATTATGAGGTTTTTCGTGTTTGGTTGTTATTTTTGGACATCGAATATCAAAAATTATTGGACAGAAAAACACGAAAAATTGCTTAATTCAAAGTTTAATGCAAATCCGAATGATTTGTACCCATTCTATAAAACTACACTCAGGGAACTTCTGCTTTAAAAATTTGTAGTTATTTGGGTTGTAATACAGTTTCTTTATTTTTAATGTAAATGTCAGTCATTTGTAGAACAAATTTAATTTTTTACTAACCCCGTAGTTCATTTTAAAAAACAAACCTCATCAAATGACTGTTTTATCATTTTACATTCAAATTTTACAGTCGGTTTTTGTTATTTCAAAAAAATAAAAAAGTAAATGTTTGTTTATTTTCTGAAATCTGAATTTATTCACGTGAGCGTTAGTGAGTAGTAAACAAATGCTCGTGAGTGATTGTCATGAGTCGAATAACTCTCTCGTGAGCGTGAGTGAGTGTGAGTTAAAATTCACGCACGTGCCCATCTCTATGTGTAATGAACGAAAATCGACAAATCGTTCATTTAAGGGACATACCAATTACTATGTGCAAAAAGATAGAAAACATATAATCATTAAAAAAATTAAAATTTTAGACAACTGCATTATATTAATTTTATAAAATAACAATATTTATAAAATTAACATTGATGGCATTTTAAATTGTAATAAAATCAGCTCTTTAAGCACCTCTAGCTGCTACATACAAACTAAAACATTTAAACAAGGTCTATATCTTTAGGCTATTTTAAACAAAAAAAAAAATTATATTAAATATTTGTAATAAATTCATAATAAAGATGTTCGCAACCATGTGTACTAAATGTTGTATGTGTTGTATAGTCGTATCGAAGATGGAGATGGTATTTTTTTTTTTTAAATATACAACAACAGATATTATGATGTATGATTCAATATTTGTAAGTATGTTTAGTATCGCAGCAAAATTTTGGTAATAGATGCGATAAAGTAATGCATTATGTTCTAATGTATATTCATTACCTGTATCATTATTTTCCAAGCAATAGTAATTAGTTACCGATAGTGGGTTACATTATGCATTACTTTGTAATGGGAGTGTCCTTCAGTACCTTCAGCATTATTACGAAACATAAAGTAATGAGTTATTAATAATTGTGCACTCATGTATTACCTTGCAATGATACGACATTATATTTTATAATATTTCGAAAAATAAAATAATGACTTACCAATTATCAATTACATTATTCACGAAATATAAACGTTAAGTGATGTTTAAAATATTTTTTGGAAAATCTATATTTAGACACATTACTTTGTGATTTTTTGTAAGCATGAGTGAAAGGTAAATATTTTTAACATCACAAACGAAAACTCGAAGCACAACAATTCATTTACATTTTAAGGAACCTATTTTTATATGTGACGATAGCTCAGTGGGTAGAGTTCTCGCCTAACAACCAAGAGACCCCAGGTTCGAATTCCAACGTGACCACGTTATTTATTTAATTAAACCAAATGTTTGTAATAATTGTGTTTAGTAAAATATTTTTTATGAAAATTTATTTATATACCCATTACTTTTTCCAACACTGTAACCCTACTAGGTAATTAGTCCACACATTACTTTTAGACTCATCGCCTGTAGAACTCATCAGTGAAGTAAGGTGTATTGTAGTGCGTAGAGCTATGCATTACTTTACCCATTATTTGGTAATGTGAGGTATTGCTGTTTTACTATGTGCAAGTGTAGCACACAGAGTGAAAATTCAATCAAAAAAAAACCAAAATCTTCATCAAATTGAAACAACATACAGCATATACAACACTTAGTACACCTTGTGAAAATCCTTAATGTTTTAACAAAAATGCTATAAATACATTGTATGTTTTTATAATGATATTTAGCCGTAGGGCAAGTGAAGTTAAAAGAAGGAGTTAAAAAAATATAGTTTGTTTGTTGATCGGTGAGTGGGTGTTGACGACAATACCAATTTTACACAAATGAACAATAATAATATTTTGTTTTGGAATTTTATTATGATAATGTTTATTATGATTTAATTCATGTAAAAATATGCATAGATTGTTCAATAATTTTTCAAATATTATTAGTTAGTATTTATTATTGATAATAAATGCAATTTATTTATTGAAAATTTATTTAATATTGTTATTTACTTTTTTTTTTGTGTTTTCTAAAATTTATTCTACTCTATGCTAATATTTTTTCAATAAAATTCAATTATTAATAATCATACGTTTATGTTAATTGAATTGTACAATTTAGTGGAAAATTTTGGTGTTTTTTTTTAACAAAAATAATTATTAGCTTTTTAGTGTTGTATAAACAAATTTAAAATCATACTTAAAAATTTTAACAAATAAAAGATAAAACTATAAATATTTACATAATTGTGTAAAAAAAAATTGGGTATATCCTATGGAATTAAATTTGTGATTAGAAATATTTAATTGGTTGGCGTTAAGTTTAAATAGTTTAAATATTAGAAATTAAATAAATTTAATGTAGAGATAAGTATCATTCCTGCATCTGGAGAATTGATACTTTTTTATACCCGCATTGCCTAAACATATTAAAATATCGATTTTGGTATAGCTGTTGAAATACGAAATTCTCTGCCAATATAGAAGCGAAGTTACTAATATTTGGTCATGTTGTTGGTTGGTATTATTAACAGTGTGTTATTGCAAATGAGCATAATCGGTTAACGGGTTATAGAGTTATGACCATATAGAGTACCAAATTTAAACAAATTCGTAAGTGCAGAGGCAACTCAGAATCAGTAGCTAGTTTTCATTTATTTTAACTGTATATATACTGGGGGAGTGTTCGCTAATGAAATCCATTCATTAAAATGAGCCACTAATTTAATTTATTAGATTTTTAACTTTTTTTTTGTTGGCTTTAAAGATTTAGTCATTATTTGAACCTCTCTCACATTACTTTTATTATACTTGTATATTTTCGACAACTTTTCTACATAGATCACAATGACAACAAAAATATAAATTTTTTACAGCAATTATAAAAGTGAGCATTATGAAATAGACGCATCATTCCGTTGCTATTACACATAACAAAACATTTTTATGAACAAAATTTAAATAAGGCTTAATTTAACTACAAATTTTCATAAGCTGCTGCATTCGATTTTTTAATATTTCACTTTGTTTTTTATGTAGCCCAAATACCAGGCAGTGGCTCACATAAGCGCACATAAGCGCACATACTTAATTTTCTAATTCACAATAACTTAAATGATGATGTCATTGCATATGTTATAATAACTCACGGCTGAATTTCAGTTTATGGGGGACACCCCTAGAGAAAAAATCTGAATATGCCATCCCCTTCAGAATGTTCCCAGGAGTACGAAAATCATAATGAATAAGGGGGCTCACGCCCCCTATGGGCGTGGCAGTCGAAAAACGACCCGGCCCACCTACGTAGACAATATGGGTATCAAATGAAAGCTAATGTCTTCACGATTCCAAAAATAGCCATAGTTGCCAGATCGGGCGGTTTTTGCAGCCGATACGGCCATTTTTGTTAAATAGGGGCGGGGGTGAAAAACGACCCATGCCACCTACTTAGGCAATATTGGTATCAAATGAAAGGAAATGTCTTCACGATTCCAAAAATACCAGTAGTTGCCAGATCGTCCAGAATTTGAGGAAGATATGTTAATTTTTATAAAATGGGGGAAGGACTTTTTTTTGTTTATTTCTTTTTAGCTCGGCCAGAGGCCGAACACTCGAGATCCCCGCCGTCTAGAATTAAGACATACTGGAGTTAAAAACCCCTAAGCCCGGCCGTAGGCCGGTCACGCAGAAAAACTTTACTAAGCGAAGCCAGTATAACAAATTTTCATTAACCAATCAGAAGCAATAGTACAATAGTACAATAGAACAATAGTAATCTTTTCGCACAAAATGCTCATTTTTGTTTGATTTTAACAAAATATAAGCAAAAAAAAAGGAAAAAAAAAATTTCCCCCACCCCAAATTTTGCCAAAATGGCCATATCGGCTACAAAAATCGCCCGATCTGGCAACTACGGCTATTTTTGGAATCGTGAAGACATTAGCTTTCATTTGATACCCATATTGTCTACGTAGGTGGGCCGGGTCGTTTTTCGACTGCCACGCCCATAAGGGGCGTGAGCCCCCTTATTCATTATGATTTTCGCACTCCTGGGGTCATTTAAGGGGGCGTGGCATTTTTTTTTTTCCAGGGGTGTCCCCCATAAACTGAAATTTTGCCTAACTCACAACCCATAATAATTTTTTGTTTGTGAAGTTTCACAAAAATATTTTTCACCAAATTTATTTTTATTTATTTTTCATCCATACGGTCTATTTGACACGCACACGCAGAAAACGGAGCATTATATTATGATAGTTTAAGATCATCCTGTAATGGGTGAAACATGTAACAATCATAATATCATTCTCATAATCATATTATGATTTCAGATTCTGGTATAATCGTCCTCAGTAATCATCATATGATCAGTCAGAACAATATTTATGATTGCGAGGATCCTTTTATGACAATTTGTTGTCCTCCATCATGTTCAATCAAATTTTTCTCTGCGAACACGACACGTCACAAGGTGACTGGGAACGGTGCTTGTTTGGACTTTTGATATTTAAGTGACCAGTCATTTTAATATGACGTCTTCTTAGTAGGTGGTCAATTGGCACATTGAGTGGTGTTTCAAAAAAAAAAACATTTTTATGTAAAGCAAAAAATCTTCCACCAGTCAGTAGGGCGCGATCACCGAACGTTCGGCTTAAAAGTCGAACACTCTACTGTCTAAGCTAATTTACTTCTTCTACACGCAATGTCCGACGTCTCTGTGAATGCATATTATCATTTAGAGTAAACGAGGTGCGAAAATGTTCCATAGTTAATCGAATTAATTGCTCTGATGGACGATTATTTTGACCTTCAAATGGCCGCCAGTTAAAAAAGTGTTGCCAACTTAAAGTTTTATATCTGTATAAAAAACACACTTTACAAAATTTGTAGAAGTAAAATTACATCGATAAAAAAAAACTCTAATACTTTTTAATATTTTTTATTTTATATATTTTTTGTGGTAAAAAATTTGTAAGCGGTATATTTATTTCTCCAACTTAAATATATTTAAATTTTTCCGCACATTTTTTTTTTTTGCAAAATATTTTTACGCGAAATATTTTTTCCTGAATTTTATTTTGCGAAAATTGTTTGCACAATATTGTTCATCTCAATGTATACGAAATTCGACACTAACGACTTTAATTCTTTTTAATACAGTTATTTAAATTATTACGTCATTGTATAAGTAGTGAAATTTACCATTAAAAAAAACTCAAAAAGTTTTCGCGAAAAATTTTATCCTCGAAATCATTTTTTAATTTTTTTCCAAAAAAATTACTCGATATATTTAATTTTTATATATATTTCTATTGAAAGAAATATGAAGAAATCGCAAAAACCAGAAAATGGGGTCATATTTGAGCCAACTTCTTAACTCCTAAATGTGAGGTTATGAAGCTAACAAAAAAAATATTGGTACCTTAGTTTTTGATTCTTTATAATATATTTAAATTTCATCGCTTTCGAAGGGAACCCATGAACGGAATTCGCTTACGTGCATTTAGATATACTAATTATATAATACCGGAGTTGATTTTTTATTTTATACATTTTTTGTGGTAAAAATTGTTTACGCATTATATTTCGTTTTTAAATATATTCAAATTTTTTCATCGAAATTTTTTTTTTTGCCAAAATATTTTTACGCGAAATATTTTTTCCCCGAATTTTAGTTTGTGAAAGTTGATTCCAAAATTTGTTTCATCTCAATGGATAGAGGGTGTACAAAATTCGACAACTTTAATTGTTCCACATGTTAATACAGTTATTTAAATTATGACGTCATTGTATAAGTACTGAAATTTACCATTAAAAAAAAAACGCTAAAAAATATACCGACTGAAAAAACGAGAAAATTTTTGCGAAATATTTTTTTGGCAGGAAAAATTTTATCCTCGAAACTTTTCAATTTTTTTTTTTTCCAAAAAAAAAAATAAATAACTCGAATTATTTAAATTTAAATTTTCTTTGGTAGAAATATGAGAAAATCACAAATACCAGAAAATGGGGTCATTAGTGAGCCAACTTCTTAACCCCTAAATGTGAGATTATGAAGCTAAAAAAAAATATTGGTCCCTTAATTTTTGATTCTTTATAACATATCTAAATTTCATCGCTTCCGGAGGGAACCCATGAACGAACTCTACTTACGTGCATTTGGATATAATTATATAGTCCCGGAGTTTAGATTTCTGATTTAGATAACTTTAAAAATTTGGATGTTTGTTCACAGGAACGACACTAGCTCCAGCGGGCTCACACATGCGCAAAAGTATTAGATTTGTACGTTTAGAAAAAATTAACAAAATAGTTTAGCCTTTCTCGCAACATATCTAATTTATGATCACAATATATGCTCTTACATGGTATCATGTACGTACATATATTACCATATATTATAATTTTCACCTGGGTAGTTAAATTTTAACATTTCTGCAAATTTAGTTAAAGCAAACAAACATAAACAAAATACTAATATTTTAGAAAAACTCAAAAAAAAAATTTATTTTCATCTTCATCTCTATTTTAAATTAATGAAAATGTTGTCCTGTAAAATGTATGAAAAATAACATACATACTCGTCGTACATAAATACATACAAACATACATAACATTAAAAGTCATACATCATGACCTTAGTTAGAATAGAAAAAATTCAAAAATAGTATATAAAACAAGTTATTACAAATCAAATGTGAAACAAAAAGTTTATACTATATGTCGTTGGCTTAATATACAAAAGGCGTATCTCGGTTTTTTTTCGAAATCGCGTTTTTAGCGTATTCTCGTAGACCATTTTCAACTACACCTCTCTTAAAAAATTTAGAAAATTTTGATTGAAAAAATTGGTTATAGTAATTAAAAAAAAAAAAGCTCTATCTAATTTAAGCAATATTTTGAGAGAAAATGCCCCTATCGCATTTTAAGTTGAATTTGTTGTTTTGGTTTTGTTTTGTTTATGCATAGACTTTAAATTAGTATGCTTTTACTTGCAAGTTTTTTGTTTAATGTAACACTTTTATGTTTAATCAAAATGGAAAAAACAAATTATTAGAGCCGTATTTTTTAAGATGCGTAATCGCACGTTTAGGGGTTAAAAAAAGTGTTCAAAATTACCCCATTTTGGTGTGAAAACACTTCTGGAATTTACTAAATATAGACTTATTTGCACACAGAATAAAGGAAATCGAAAAAATAAAAATTTTGATACCCTTATTTCCTGTGATACGGGTACATGTTTCCCACTTTTTTGAAATATTGAAAAAAGGGTTTCAAAAGCTCTTCGGAAAAAGACGTCGATTAGGAAAATGGGAAAAACGCGCAGACACCCCTAGTATTTTTTTTTTAACAGCAAAAATGTTTGGACTTATGTCTTTATTTTATTAATTTTTATGAGAAATAAGCAAAAAAAACGTAAAAATAAGTCACTTTTGACTGCACTCTTTGACCCCTAAACGTGCGATTGAGCACCTAAAAAAATGTGTGGCTGAAAATTAAAATTATTTAAGTTCAAGACAATACTCGATATTTCTTTATTAGGATATATAGTCCTAACAAATAATATATAGAGTTTTTGTTTTCAAATTTATTATTTGACCATTTCAGGAATTTGTTGATAGATCTATTTCGGGAATTTAATATGTTCCCATCATCAGAACACGTTTGGAAAGAAGTGACAATCCCATGCAAAATATCAAGCATTCATATAAACTAGTTTTCTCACTAAACGAGAACTAATATATGAGCTCAAAGTTAAAGATTATCGCCATTGATCAAAAATAAATTGAAAACTTGTTTGTTTTGTGCAAAAAGGTTGACCTTTGGTATATATTCAACACAGGTTTTTTGTTTTTTCCTTTTTATCTGCACAATTGTTTTGTTTAAAATAAAAACAAAAACAAAATGTAGACCTTGCACAAAACAAACAAGTTTTCAATTTATTTTTGATCAATGGTAATAATCTTTAATTAATTAAATTCAGGGACCGTAATCATTATGAGTTTTAAAATAATAATTACACAATAATGATTATGTTATGAGTTTTTAATGATTTTCTTCAATGGTAATGATTATTTTTGAGTAATAATAAAAAAATCAGCAATAATCATTATCTTTGAGCAAAAAAAATAAAACTCAAAAATAATCATTATTTATGATTTTTATTTTTTTCGCTCAAAATAAAACTCACTTTCATGTAGGTGTAAATATATATACATATTAGGGTGGGGCGATTAGTATGGAAGGAAAAAAATCTTAATGGGCGCTTCGCGTTTCTGATTCTTGGGATTGTACTGAGCAAAAAAGTCGACTAAAACATACGTCTACGGTGAAAATCGAGCTTCCAAATTTTGACTTTACGGCAAAAAAGCCCTATTTTGAAATTTATAATTAACCCCTTAAACCCCACCCACAAATATGATTGATGCATGAATGTGCTAGAGAATCTTCCAAAGAAGAGATTGATACCATAATCTTGGATAAGCTCCTCCTCCTTTCTGAGATATGTCCATCCCACACATTGTTACTTTCACAAAATACGGCAAAAAAACCCTATTTTGAAATTAAAAATTAACCCATTAAACCTCACCCACAAATATGATTGATGCATTAATCTGCTAGAGAATCTTCCAAAGAAGAGATTGATACCATAATCTTCGATAAGCTCCTCCTACTTCCTGAAATATGTCAATCCCACACATTGAAAGTGAGTTTTATTTTGAGCGAAAAAAATAAAAATCATAAATAATGATTATTTTTGAGTTTTATTTTTTTTGCTCAAAAATAATGATTATGGCTGATTTTTTTTATTATTACTCAAAAATAATCATTACCATTGAAGAAAACTTTAAAAAATCAAAAATTTAAAAATCATGACGGATATGCAAAGATTGTCAAAAAATAATAATAATGGTGCAATAAATTTTTTTTTATGTCTCTTCTAAGTGATTGATTTTTTGATTCAAAAAAACGAGCAATAATCATTATTTACGGTGCCTGATTAAATTAAAGGTCGGAAAACAAAAAACTTTATTTTTAATAAAAATTATATCAAACTTAAAATACGTGGCTACTAATTTTTTTGCTAAATAAAAAACAGGGAATGAAAGGTGGGTAATATTTGGATACAGTAGTTCCTGCTTAAATGCTTAACTTCCTAGACATATTACATGATGATCGAAAAATGTAGATTTTTAATAAAAAAATATACAAAAATCTATTTGTGCCGCTTACGTCTGTTTGGTAGATAGGGCTAGATATGATATTCTGAAAATAGGATTGTTTTGGTAAAAAAGTTATCTATATAGAAAGCATTTTTTTTTTTTGTTAAACATGTTTGGACAAGGGAAATTGAATCGATTGCCGATGATTAATCTGTACACACCGCCATTCATCTAATGCAAACCTTTTACAAAATTTTAACTTAAATTTAATTCCTTTACAGCATGTTTTACGCACATATCGCTTATTTACTACAAGACTGCCATAAGTCAAAAAAATGCGATTTTTAAGTTAATGATGCAGATTTATTAGTAATATCATGCTTTATATTGTGTAAAAATTTCGTATTTATAGCAAGTACACTTTTCGAGATAGAGGATAATATATTTTATTTTATCTTTAAAGTCGGTGCAAAGAGAATATACTTCCTAGAAAAACTGAGCTTACTTAACGAATTCGCACACAACTCTCACTAAGAGAAAAATACATTATAAAAAACGTGACCAAATAAATAGAGAAAGGGTCGAGTGAGGCAAATATGGATTGAAAACTTTAAACTCGTTTTATGCAAAATCATGTTTTTTTGAATTATGTCAGTCTTGCAGTAAATGAGCGATATGTAATATTTTCCCAAATGCGTTATCGCGCATTTATTCGAGTGTTTGAATAAATGATTCTCCGTTTAAATGCACAGAAAACTCTGCATTTTAGTTTACGCATTTAAGTGGGAACTACTGCATATCGTAAAAAGGACCTTGTTAAAAGCCTTCTAGGCAACTAGGAGATCCATGTTCATCACAACTTCATAAAAGAAGTGAAGGGGACACTAGCAAGATCTGTAAAAATCGTTGCCAGCGGATTGCCACCATTTTTATTAAAATTCAACTTATAAAAATTTATTTTTTTAACGTGTACTACACTTAGAATACAATGTAGGTAAAGACCACTGCAAATGTAGTTAAAAACAAATGAAATTTCACTTAAAGAAAGGACGACTTACATTTCATTAAATTCAACTAACATTGTCATTTGCTTTTTAATGTTCAAAAAATTAACCACAATTTTAGTAAGTATTAACCTCATATGTTAGTAAAAAAATAAACAAACATTTATTTTATTTTAGAAATGTCGAGGTTAAGAAGAAGAATAAACGTTTTTTCTAAAAATTATAAACACTATTAATTTTTAAATCAGACTAGACTAGTTAACAAAAAACAACTGTACAAAATTAATGTAAAATAATAAAACAGTAATTTGATGTGGGTTGTTTTTTTTTTTAAATGAACTACAAAATTAGTAAAAAAAACTTAATATGTTCTATAAATGACTGACATTTACATTAAAAATAAAAAAACTGTATTACAACCCAAACAACTACATATTTTTAAAGCAGAACTTCCTTGAGTGTAAGACATTTGTCCAAAGTCTGGATTTAGTTTGAATTATTTTTTTTTTTTAACTTAAAACATGAATTATTATATTAGTTTATCTTAGTTTTAGCTTACTGCAAAAAGCCATATCTAACTTTTTTTCCAAAAAATTAATAAAAAAAGCACTATCTAAAATAACTGCCTAAAAGGTAGAAAATATAAAAAGCAAATATCAGCATTGAACTTGTTACTTGTTTTACATAAGGTTTCCATCAAAAAGTTATTTGCATATGAAGTTTTTCAGCTTTTATTTAGTTTTTTTCATCTCCTGTAAAGTAATAAAAAGTCGAGATACGCCTTTTCTATATTAAGCCATCGATATTTAACAATACGAGCAACGAAATGTGGCACACACCAAAAAATAAAAAACATAACTACTGAAATATAAAATCATAAACTTAACATTTTATACGTACAAATGTGTATGCAACATTTTTTTAAAAAAAAAAAAAAAACTGCTCCCAAAGGTCTTATTACCAGACATGGTGGTAAAAAAAATCACAAAAAATTTTAGTTGGTTTTTTTAGTTTGAAATTGTAGCAACAAAACAAATGACCCTTTTCCCTTTATTATTATTTTAGTTCTGTGTTTTTTATTTAATGTTAGTTTTTTTTTAATAACAACATGCAACATGCGGTTGTACTCTTAATGTTTTTTGTATTGGCTGACAAGGGAAGTCAGTCGGGTGGTTCCTACAGAGTTCGATGAAATTCGGATATAAAATAGGACAAACGAATGTAATAAAAAAAAAAATGACAAGAAACATATTTAGGGGTAAAAATTGGTTTCACAGTTGTGCAAAACTTCCTTGTTTTAAAAATTTTTTATTATTTTTTGAACACCAATGTACAGGTCATCCAAATACCTTTCATTTGATACTAAATTTTTTATATCTTCTTTGAAGAAGCTTCAAAAAAAAAACGCAAATTATGGAAAATTTAATGTATATTCAAATTTAATGACAATCGGAGGGAACCCTTCAGCGGTCTTTCCGTGTTAGAACTCAAACACTAGGTACGTATAATTTAACATTACTTATGACTGCTTTGCTTTATGTTGTTTATAACAAGGAAACAAATATTAAATATCATACAAAACATAAAAGTCAAAATTAATTTAACAGCTTGAGTATGTTTTGAAGTTTTAATACCCTTTATTGTTGTCACCAAAGTGTCATTTGGTTTGTAACTCTCAAAGATTTGATCATACATTATGGACTTGCAATATAAAATCAAACTTTGTATTAAAAAACTTCACCAGCAATTGCATAAGAGAGCTGTGGGTTAAAGTTGAAAACTGAACTGTCTCCAAATTCGCTCGAATTAGTGGTTATTGGTCAAGGTCTTGAATTCAAATTTCGGTGAATATTTTGATATAGACAGATTTCTAGAAATATGAGGGCTTTTGACAAGATTATCCCATTAACGCCTATTGTCCCTTTATGAGGACACCTCGATTTTTGCGATTTTCTCTGGAACTATTTGTAAATTAATTTAAAATGTTAAGTTTTCTTTGATTTTCTTTTATTTAATTCTTCTTATTTTAAACGAGCTTAAGATAAAAATTATACCAAACTTAAGATCCTTTATTTATAAATTATAGTTATTTATTTCCAATATTGCGTGATTTCTTCAGGGAACAACTATTATAATTTTTTAAAATAATTGTTCACTGAAGAAGTCATTCAATGTGGGGACGAAATATTGGAAATAAATTATTTTAATTTGTAAATAAAGGATCTTAAGCTCGTTTAAAATAAGAGGAATAAAATAATTTAAGTAAAGTTATTTTCTGAAAGCCAAATATATTTAGAAATTAAGAAACAAAAGCTTTTTCTAATCACATAAATTCTTCATCCTTTGAATTCACATCCTTTCATCCTTTGAATTCACAAAAATTAGGTTTTGGCAGAATTTTTGCAAAGAAAAAGTTTTAATTTTAAAAATTTTTTGATAGTGACATGATATGTAGACTCACAAAACGATTGGGTTACAACGAGGTTGGATCAACTGATAATTCGTTTAAACTCACCGAATTTTAGTTGCCACAAAAGATATTCGGTTGATACAACTGAATTCGGTTGTCTCAGCCGAATCGTTCGGCTGATAAAACTAACTAAAATTTAAGCCGTAAACATAATTTTAGCAAAAAAATTGCTCGAAAATAGTAAACTTGATTTACAAAACGTTTTACTAACATTTTATTAACTTATTTTTTTGAGTGTACGCTACGAGCATTCCATGATAATATATTAATCATGGAATGCCCGAGGCAACTTCAAACTGGTCAGCTCTTGATTTCAATTCTTCGAATGAAAATAAATCATTGTTATTTGTATTTCTTGGCGAAGTCCATGTTGGAGTTTTTGAATTTGTCTGTTATTGACGTTAAATTGGAAAATTTTGAGTTATAAGATTTCTTATTTTGATTCGCAATATTTTAAATATTACCGTTACTTCTTAAAGGTCCTCTCTGTTTGATACATTCCATACTTTCTAAGAAACTAGCACTTCTCGGTCATTTTGGTCATAACTAGTGCTCTATACGGCAGAAATTGTCAACCGTACAACAAAAATAATACTGGCAAACCACTGCCATTTTCGATAAACCCACTGTGATAAGAATAACAAAAGGTTACAACTAATATTGTACAAGGAAAACACTATTTTGTTAGTTTGCTGATTTTTATTAAGTTCCAAGTTAGGACATGCCCACCTTCATTTTATCCTGGAATAAAATTTTAAGTTCTGTTTTTATAAAAACGGTAAATGTACATTAAATGTCTTAAAATGGATGTGTTTGTGCCTTTTAGTTTTTCCATACTTCGTCCAAGCAAGCTGTGGCATCTTCATTTCGTCTGTTTATTTGTTCTCCATGGTATAAAATTTTTTATACCATAATTTTGGTAACAACATAAATTAGTTAAACATTTGTTCAAAATTATTTTTTGGTAAAAGTGTTTAACTAATATTTTAGCTGAAAGCACGATGTCAGCAAAAAAATAGCTGAAAGTTGGTTAAATATTTTAAATAGACGTTTAACAAACTTTTCAACAAACTTATTTTTTTAAGTGTAACAAATACACCAATTTTCGTCACATTCAAAGAATATTTGTAGCTTTTATTGCATTGTGAGCTTTCACGAGATATAACAGGAAAGCAGGTCCTTTCTGCGATTTTGACAAAATTTTATAGCTTTACATGTTCAAGCACTTAATTTCGCTTACCTTGGACAACTCCTTATATTTTGGCCACTCTTTACATGAATTGACAACACTATGAGTGTGAAACACACACTCAAACTTAAATATTTCGAAAGCAAAGAAAAACACCTCTCTGAAAATTTGCATATCGATTTAAAAAGTACGATCTTTCGTTAAAAAAAAATATAAAAAATAAATCAATAAAAGTGGGGTGTTGAAAGATTTTTGGTTTTTCATTAGAAAATTTCAGACAATATTCTGAAGTTTTTACAAAACAATATCATCAGTCGATAGCCCATAGAAAAGCCTATCGATAGTGATTTATTTCAAAATGTTTCAATGTTCCAGTTAAGCACAGTAAATTCAAATATTAATGGTCACTTTTGCCCAGGTATATGAAAAATTAATATAGTTGTCCCTAAAGTTCGTGTATTTTATAGGACAACACTTAATCAAAGTTTGAAGCCAATCTGAAAAGTTTTTCCTGAAGTGGGAGAGTTCTGGAATAACGCGTTATATGTAAATTATTAAGTATTTTTTTCTTACTTTTAAAAGTTTTTACACTTCAAGCGCTTTTTTTTTCAATTTTGGCAATATTTTAAAATTTTAGAGATTTTTTTTTACTTAATTTTGGCTCTTTTTATTTATGGCGATTTTTGTGGTTTTCTTTTAGCGCTTTTCAATCTTAGCGTTTTTTTTTTTCATTACAGCATTTTTTTTTAGTTTTTATCAAGTTTTTCTATTTATATCGATTTATTTTATTCTAGGCTTAGCCCAATTAAGTCATAAAAATTAATCTCTGAAAAAAATATAAATCCATTTGGTAAAACTTTGGTAGGACAGATTATGTACAATTTTAGTGTTTTATCAATTTCAGTACATAAAAAAATAATTATTATTATTTCGAACATAAGTTTTTTATTTTAGTTTTAGCGTTTTTTCTATTCTAGCCAGTTTTCAAATTTTGGGGTAGTTGTGGTGTAATGGTTAGCGCATTTCACTGTTACTCACATGGTCCCATGTTCGATTCCAGGTGACGACAACAACAATTAAGAACAATAATAAGTATGAGTTTTATATCCCTTATATGTATTGCAGTGCCCATCTTCGGTGCTCCCATAGCAATTAGCACCACCGAAGTAAAATAATTAATCAGAGCTATGAACCAAAAAGCTTCAACAATTTCGCCAACTCTTCTTCAGCTGGCGAGCAATAACTGCTCCAAAATTTAATATTTAACTTGCAGTGTTTCCATTTTTGAAGCCCTTCATCTTTCCCTAACTTTCATGTCCCCTCTATACCCTTTCCAAAGAAGGCAACGCTTAATAAATATAAAGAATTGCTTATCTTTAAAAAAAATAGCGATTTTTTGTAATTTTTGCGTTGTTTTAAATATATCGTAATTTTTTCTGCTTTATTATTATAGCGATTTTTTTTATCATACACGCAGAATAAAGTTCGGCTACTACAACGGAAATCAGTTCCTGCAACAGAATATTAATTTCAAGTATAAAAATCTGTTAACACAACTAAATGTTAGTTGAAATGTCCGAAATATTCATGAATCATATATTAATATGGTTGTGCTAGCCGAAATTATTGGCTGAAGATACAATTTTCAATTCGTTTGGCACTTTATTTTTTTTTTGGCATTCGAGCGGTTTATTTTTAATTTTGCAGTTTTTGTAAGTTTTTGCAAATATTTTAATTCTAAAGAATTTTTTTTTTAATTACAGTGATTATTTTATGCAAAAAGTTATTTAATTTACCCTTAATTAAAAAGATAATTTTTAACCAACCTACACATAATGTGTGTGTGTTTTTTTTACACACACAGTGCAAATTTAGACAATTTACATTTGTACTGGTTTCCGCTAAAATATGAATAGATTTCAACAAAGTCCTTAAGGATTTAGTTAAAGTTTTCCTTAAATGCATTTAAAATATTGATTTTTTCTGTTTTGTTATTTTTTTTCTACTTTTTATTATGCTTCCTTACAATTTGTGGCATCTCTCTTGGTATTAAAGTTCACTTTATATTTTTTCCTGCTGTTATTCAAAGTTGACAAAAATGCAATTTATTCTACAATTTTGTTCACGCACTTACAGCAAACACCCTTCTTTTAGTAAAATTAGGTCCGGGTAAGGGGTGTAAGTGTGTGTGTGTGTGTATTTAAATTTTGTTGTTTAGTATTCTGGCCCCTTTTACTTTTTTGCAACTGTAAATGTAATTTCACTAAAGATGTAATGAGATACTAAACAATAAGAGAGGGTGTTTGCTATTATTGTCGTATCCCAAGTAAAAAAGTTTTTATATATTCAGATATAAGTTTATAAAGAGATATAAACATATTTATTTGTATCAAATTGTATATAGCGTTGTGTTGTTTCAAAAATATTTATATGGGGGTATATATAGCAATATATTATTTTATATTGTTTTATATGCAATTATAATTAATGTACCTAATTATATATATACTAAAACTATGTTTATATAACATGCAGTTTTATATGCGTGCAAATCTATAATAACAGATAAGAGATTTATTAATATGTTGAAGTTACCTCTCAATTCTTGGGAGACACATATATGTAATACCAAATGAAATATAGTTGTAAGCCCCAAACCAAAAATAAATGGAACAAAATGTGAACTTGTTTCCAAAGATTTTGTTTAAATCTTCCAAATTTGCTTAATGATAACATTTAAAAATATGGATCTACGGCCCTAAAGTTTTTAGATTTCTACGAGTTGAAGTGTTGTTAATCCAAACATATAACCCGCTTTTCTAAAATATAAAAATTGCTAAAGTTATTGAAAAATAATATCAGTTTCAAAGAATTTAAAAATGTTTGACATAAGCCCATCGTTCCATACTAGAACTACGTAGATATTTTTTGTATTAAACTATGTATTGCCACGGTCTGACGGCTGTATTTTAGCCAGTCCCGAATTTAGAAAATTTCCGAATTTCGTCACTTACACAAACGATAGGTACTATTGAGCTGTTTATGGATAAAAACCAAACATATTTTATGGTTACTTGAATTTGCTACCCGCGGCCTTCGTACTGTATTTTTTAAATTTTTGGACGGAGAAGAGTAGAGCAATTCTGAGCATATTATGGGAAAAACTTTCATAAAAACCGGATAATACTCATCGTTTGAACAGTTTTACGTAACAGGCCCTAATGTGCATTAAATCTTAAAAAAGGTTATTTGAAAACCGCAAAAAAAGTAATATGTTTCTTAATATTTTTTTCTGGCCTCGATGGATTATCATATCCGATGATTATATATTTGTATGAAATTGGGTATATTATCATAGAATCATATACAAAAATTTAACATTTACTGCGATTTCACCAAACTAAATCTCGGATCTAATTATATTTAGATGCTTACAAGTTTAAATAAAACCATATACATATAAAATCAAATACTGATACAATAATTTATGGTTTTTATATAACTACATCTATTTGTATCACTTTAGATACAAACTGATATAATTAGATGCAAAACTGATACAATCTAGTACATTTCTATTGGGCAATACTTCGGATATAATTGTACTGGACATTAATTATATCAGATTAGTTGTAAACCGACACTCAAAAAAATAAGTTAGTACAAAAGTTAGTAAAACGTCTTGTAAATCAGGTATACTATTTTTAACAAATTTGTTTGCTAAACTCGTGTTTTCAGCTAAAATTTTTGTTGTACTTATTCAGCACTTAACTCTTTTATACTAATGCTTTACTAATATACTAATGTTTTACTAATTAATTTTGCTAAAGAAAATTGTGCTGATAAGCACATTAATAGTGTGGACGACAACCAGATTGAAAGATATACGCAGAATGAAGCGGATGTCGCGGCATGTCAAGATGTAGTAGAGAAGAGGAAAATGATACTAAAAAGTCCAACTCTAATAAGACATATAAAAAAATCAACCATGGAAGGCTTTTGTATCTGTTTTTCTTACATAAAACAAAATTGAGGATTAAAACAACTTAAATTTTGCGTTGTCACCGGCTTGTGAAAATAATTGTCTTTTAATTAAATAAAAGACAAAATAAAATATTTAAATTTAATATGTATTTCTAAACTAAATGTTTATAGATTTATAATCTAGTGTGGTCAAGCTGCAAACAAACAAACATACACAGACATGTAGACAGAGTAAAGCGAAAGACAAAGACACACATCTTTGGTATATTTTTATGGTTCCTTTTTCTTATTGCAAAAAAAAGGGTTGTTTTTTTCGTTTCGTTTGTTGTTGTTTATTTTTTCGTTTCGTTTCTATAATTATCTTCGGCAGTTGCGCCCTTTAAAAGAAAGCATCATTTAGACTACCATTGATGTAAGTAGTTGAAAGAAAATTTTTGTTATGTTATATATATTTATTTCTATATATTTTCAGATATTAAATTAATTCATGTCGTCAATGTGGAAAATGAAAATTTTTATATTTCGTAATTATTGTAAATTATTTTTAAAAGAATCACAAAAATATGTTTTATGATTTTCAGCAAATATATTAACTAAATTACAATTTTTCTACAAATTTTTTGCGTTTTTTCAGTCTACTAAAATTCAGCAAAAAATTTATTAATTTTTAGCAAGGCATTTTTATTTCTAATCTACTAAGTGTTAGCAAAACTTTTGCTGAATCTACTAATTTTGTTGCTAAAAATCAGCTCGCTAATTTTCAGCAAAAGATTTTGCTGAGATTAGCAATTTTTTTGCTAGCACCCTCCTGACTAAAATTTTGCTGACTCAGCAAAAATTTTGCTGACTTTAGAAACTTTTTTTTTTTGAGTGTATGCAAACAGATACAATTATATGGGCCCATATTTTGGATGAAATTAATTAGGATTACATATAGCGTCACATAGAAATTGATATGATTACATAACGCTCCATATTATTTTTTTTTTATCGGGAAGGCATATATTGTTCCATACAAAATTATATAGAAATATATGAGGTCCAATGATCTGAATATTTTTTTAATTGAATTCTGATATGGTTATATAGGGTCCATTACAAAGACCTATTTAATTACATGTGGTGCCATAATAAAAATGTTTTCTAAATGATTTTAGATATAATTGTATAATTCCAGAGTTGAGGTTTCTGAGTTAGTTAACTTACAATATTTGATTTATGTTTACAAGAACGAGTGTAGTTCATACGGGTGCTTTATACTTTTAAGGAAAATTAAGAAAAATGTTGAGACTCTCTCGCAGCATATCTCTCGTTAGATCCACGTTAGTTAGCATAAGAAGTTTAACATATGCTAAGAGTTTATACACACAAAAAATAAATATGAATTTGAATAGTGAAAGGCATGAGAAAATCAAATTTTTTTACAAAAAAGCTCTGTTCGGAGTTAAATTTTTGAAATAGAGCCATAACTGTTTGTGGCTCCACAGTTTCACATGCGTAAAATTACAGTACAAATAATGTTAGTCGTATATATTAGTTTATGATACTAGATATAATTTGATACAATTGTTGAGATAAACTAGGAACTGTTTATATTAACTTTTATCTAAATTTATCGAAATATATCTCATTCAATACAATTATATATAATACACAAAAATGGGCACAAAATTCGGATGAAATTGTATCTAAAATATACATAAAATTGTATTTTATTGTACAGAATTAGATCTACTTCAATAGAATTGTATCGAATTCGATATATTTTTATATTAAAGCAGTGGACATTAGAGTGACGTAAGTTTCTAAAAATAGAACTGTTGTGTTGTTGGAGTTTTACTTCTGAGATTATGTATGCAGGAACAAAAAACACCGTGTATTAAATAAAACTAGTTTAAATCACAATTAAACTCGACCTGACGATAGATCAGTGGGCTAAAGCACTCTATCTAACGTGTTCGCACTACACGTTGCATGTGGCATTAGAAATCAGTTTATCTATACCACGGTCAGTGATTGCACAGAAAATCTCATATGGCCGCAATCGAACAAATAAAAACATAACAAATATTACATTATTCAAAAAAACAGGGTCACTGAAGAAGGTTTAATACCAGAAACTGCGCAGTCTGATTTAGAAAAATTGAAAATTTGCAATGTAGTTATGATTTTTAGAAAATACACTCATTCTTCTCTAACACGCCTTTCACAATTAAAAATTAAATAAAATTGTATATTAATTATAGTATTAATTGCAATTGTCTGAAAAGACGTTAAAATTCAAATTCAAACAAAATATTTTTATATTCCAAAAAAAATCCGAAAAATTATCAAAATTTTATCATTTTCGGATCAAATTTGATCTGATCGCATATCGAATTAAATATAATTTTGTTATGCCAAACATAATTTTTTTTTACTTGGAATGTGAATGTTTTTGTTGTCGATGTTGTTTATGTATGCGTATATGTTGTTTATACGAATGAATGTATGAATGTGTAAATTTAAGTGATATGAGTATTTGCTACAGTTTTGTTGAATATTTTAGTATTTTTTTTTCGTTCATCAAATAAACAGTGTTTTAGAGTGAACATTTTTATATGAAAGGATTAAGTAGTTCACAAAATGGAAGAGATTAAAACATTTTACTTTTAATTTAGAACCAGCTTTCAATCTCCGTATATTTACAAAAATATACCAAAACCAACATATTAGCTAGGTTGATACTAGTATTTCGATCTGGCTAAAGATCTCATCAGACTCCGACATTTTAGAAAATGTGGAGCCTCCATAATAGGCAGAGCTATTTGTTTTTAATATTTAACAAATTAAAACAAAAATTAATTTTTCGATATTTTGTCATAAATTATGACGTGATTAAGATCATTTATTATATATTTGCTAATAAAATGCAGACAGTTTTTACATGTTTTGAGTTTCCGTTACCGAACTTCCTGCGATAACCAATGTAGAAAGAGCAGCAGATAAAATCTGCATTGCATTAGCAGATGAAGACTACTTTTTTTTTGTTAACGAAAAACTAATGATATTCAACTCGAATAATCTTGCACAAGTCAAACGGAAAAGAATTAAGCTTGAAAGCATTTTCATGAATGTTTAAATGTTTCACAAACTTAAAATTTATGTTAACTAGTTTCCTTTCCAATGGTATATTCTTTTTCTAATATTTGTCTTAAGCGAAAACACTGTCTCCCATCTTTATTATTTCTACACATTACGCACTCTACATACACACTCATATATTTACTCTTTCAGTTGTTGTATTGTAGTATATGGAAAGTATTTTGTATATGCAGCAATTTTCATTTTGTTGTTTTAACAGATTTCTCGTATTACAAATGTGCTCGTTTTCATTACAATTTTTTGTATTGTATTTGTTTACACACACTCAACCACGCTCTAATTTTTGCCATACATAACCCATTCAGACTTAACACGAAAATATCAACATAAAATACTCTACGACAGACATACGAAAATCATTAAGACCCCAGAGTCAAAAGTTTTGCAATCAACTTGAAGAAGAGGTAGTGACTAGAAGTTCTCTAATAGAACATCCGACTTGTTTTCTGTCTTGTGTGGAATTTGTTGGTACACTCAGCAAAGTTCTGCAGTTACTGCATGATAGATATTTGTGTAGTAATGCGGCTGTAGTTATTTTTACTGCAAATGCAGTTGTTTTCCTTAAAAATATTATATTTTATGTTTTGAGGGTTGGTTTTCTAAATTATGTACCAAAATTGCTGCATTTTGGTTGCAGTTACTTTATGCAGCTGTTTCGGCTTTTTAACAAAGTGTGCATGTATCTTTCGATACGCACGCACAATTTTTTGAGAAAAACAAAACGTGCGTGCAACTATTGTCTAGTAAAGGGAAATGAGAAGAATGTATTAATAGATGCGCGGCTCCAATGGGGGCCAAAATAGTTAATTTAGTTATTTTTTAAAAGAAATAAAGCTATTTTGATAGAAAACAATATTGTGTCCAGTTTGTAAACTAAGAAGTGTTAAAATTATTATTTTTTTTTTCAATTCAAAAAAAAAAAGAAAAATATTTGAAAACGCACTAAATTTTCAAAATCCTAAAAACTTATTCACATTGACTAAAATTAATTAACCACAAAACAATCTAAAAAGTATGTAGAAATTTTCATACAAAAAGTCGAGTAATCGACTTTTACTTTGAAAAAGTCGACAAGTCAAAAAGTCGAAAATTCGAAAAATCGACCTTTAAAATTTTTAAAAAAGTCTCAAAGCCTAAAAGTCGACTTTTTGCTGCAACTATATAACCCTGCACGCAGACAGACATGTGGCAAGAATGATTTGGAAAATTTCACGAAACGTTAACAATTAAAGTGATAGTTTGTATAAAATAGTTTCCCAATTGTATACACTAAAAAAAAAAATTAGTAAGTCAGGAAAAAAAATGTTGTTGAGTCAGCAAAATTTTTGTCTGGAGGGTGCTTGCAAAAAAATTACTGAAGTCAGCAAAATCGTTTGGTGAAAATCAGCGAGCTGATTTTTAACAACAAAATGAGTAGATTCAGTAAATGTTTTGCTATCACTTAGTTGATTAAATATTAAAAAATTCTTGCAAAAAAAACTCGAAAAATTTGAAGAAAAATTATATTTTAGTTAATTTAGTTGCTAAAAACATTTTTTTTGTGATTCTTTTAAAAATAATTTACAATACGTTTCAAAATAAAAAAAGTTCGTACTTCTGCATTGATGACATCAATTAATTTAATATCTAAAAATAAATAGAAATAAGTAAAGGGTCCGCCAAATAACTTTTTTTTTTGAAAATGCTATAAAAAAAAACTACTGAATATTTTCTCAAATTTCTTTTTTTATTTGAAAGTACAATCCTTCCGGTTAATAATGGAAAATAATTTCATTCAAATGGCTGATACGGCTGGCCATGCAGTAGCCTACACGATCGGTCCAATTTTTAAGCACATTATCGATTGTGTGCAGCTGTGTTTCACCAATGGCTTCAAGAATATTGTCCTTGTCTCTGGCTTGTTGGCGTAACACTTATCTTTGACGGCACCCCAAAAATAATAGTCCAATGGTGTCAAATCGCAGCTCCGAGGTGGCCAAACGACATCAGCTATGCGGCTGATAATGCGATCTTCAAAAACAGGGCGCAAAACATCGAGTGTAGCTTCGGCTGTGTGGCACGTAGCGCCGTCTTGTTGAAACCAAATGTTGCCAATATCCTACTCTTTAATTTTTGTGAACAAAAATTCATTCAACATAGCCCGATAACGATCGCCATTGACTGTAACGGCCATTCTGCAACATTACCATGATTTTCAAAGTAATGTCGCAATATTTCCCAGCGTTGTTCAAGCGTATACAAAACCATATTCGTTCAGCGGAAGGATAAAACTAATTATCTGTCAAATCAGACAAGAGCTAAGTGTTACCATTCACGAAATAAGCACTAGTTGAAAAAAAACGTTAGATGGCGGACCCTTTATATATAATATCAACTACTAACATCAATGGTTGTCTAAATATAAACCCTTTTTTTTGCAATAAGAAAAAGGATACATAAAAAATTATTTAGCAATAGTCTGTCTATCTGAACGTATATTTGTTTGCAATTTGACCACACTACATTAATAATCACTTTAAAGATTTAGTTTACAAATACACATTAAATGTTTGTTAAATTTTAAAAATTTATTTTTAATTTATTTAATAGACAATTATTTTGACAAGACGGTGACAACACAAAATTAAAGTTTTTAATACCCATATATGAAGGGCTTATTGTATAAACTTGTTAAGCCACATCTTATTTTTAGTTCCTTTTTGCCTTTTAAAGGTCAATAAAAATTCAAAAAAAAAAAAAAAATACTTTTGCCGAACGTTTATACTCTACATACTTGTAATAAGTGATTAAGCAAACTTCTATCAAATAGTAATCAATGGATGTCTAGAAAATAGCGAAAATCCATAAAACAATAAATTTGGCTAATCATGTTTTAACAATAAGCCCTTCATATGTATTTATATTGTTAACTTTCTTTTGTATGAAAAACAGATACAAAAATCTTCCATTGTGGATTTTTTTATATATCTAGCAAGAGTTGTACTTTTATTATCATTTTCCTCGTCTCTACTACATCTTGACATGTCGCAACATCTACTTGATTCTGCGTATATCTTTCAATCTGGTTGTCGTTCACACTATTAATATGATTATTAGCGCAATTTTTTTAGCAAAATAAATTAGTAAAACATTAGTAAAATATTAGTAAAACATTAGTTCAAAACAGTTAAGTGCCGAACGAGTATAACTGAAATTTTAGGTGAAATCACAATTTCAGCAAAAAATTTGATGAGTAGTAGTATACTTGATAACTTATTTTTTTTTTGAGTGTAGTATATGAAAATAAAATCAAGAATATTTACAAAAGTTTGTTTTTTAATTAATATTTTTTTAAATCTGGTAACGTAGTTGCAGTTGTTTTCACTACATTCGACGGTAAAATTTTAATGGTTAACTAACTACACATTGCAGTTGATTTAAATTTAAATGTAGTGTACACATTTTCAAATGCAAATGCAGCTATTTTAACTGTCATTTGCAGTTGTTTTTATTTACATAGTTTTTTGTGTGCGTATTTGTTATTTGTATATGACGATTATAGCATGCGTAACTCCTGGTTAGATATAGTTTTTACGGCGATTTTTTTTTTTTTTTAATTTTGAAGAAAGGGTCTTATTGCTGTCCCCCCGTTGTTGTTTTGATAGTGTTGTATTGACTGTTTTGGTCAACTCTGTGTTGTGACTTTTTTTTGGCAATTTCCTTTGTCAGCATTTATGTTTTCACACACTTGTGTATAATTTTTATATTTGTTTTCATTTGAAGTTCGATTATTATTGTTATTTTTGTTAATATTAATATTATACAACTTAATGTGGTTCGGTATATCATGACTTTAAGTAAGCCTTTGTAACAGTAAATAAATAACACACTATCACAAAATGAGGGAAATTAGATGTGATTTGTTTTCCAAATCTTCCCAGCACATCACAATTTTGAGAAAACGGCGATTAAAAAACGCTTAAAAATAGCGTTTTCAACCATTTTTAAAGTTGTGTACACACCACATGCCATTTAACACTGTCGTTGCTTTAAAGCAATACCTACATTTAAGGCCCGGTAATTTTGGGTTGAGGGAGATATAATAACGCAGTAAAAATCATATCATAAAGTGAGGTCTACAAATAATTTCAAAAAAATAAAAAAAACTATTGTAACAGGGTTGCCATATAATTAATTAAAAAATACAATATTTGTAATTTTTTTATAGCCCTTTTTTTAAAAGGTTATACGCTAATTTTGAAAGGGATGTATGGAAAAATGTTTCAAATGAGAAAATTTTGTTGTGGAGTCTATATATATATCCCTTTTTTGTAAAAGTAAAAGATAGCACTAAGAACTTTCCGAGCATACAAAAACTTGAATTTGCAAAAATATTTTAAAATTGATTTGTCAGTGTTGCCGCATTAAAATGTTTAAAAATTTTTTAAAAATACAAATATGTTTAACAAATTCTCAGAAACTGCGAAAATCCGATAGATCAAATTCAGTATTATAGTTTGCTAGATTTATATATATATTTATATGTCCTTTATTTATCTAAATATAAATAGAATTACATTTCTGAACACCATAAATACTAAAATAAAGTTCAGTGTGAACATAGGGCGTCAAATTTATTGACGTTTCTGTAATCGTAGTAGTTTAAGAGTGAGGGCTGATTGGACCACTGCACTCCGATCCTAGTGTTGGGGCTGCCAACTACCTCTAGGCAGGCAAAAAAAAAGAAAAATACAGCTGAGTTTCAGAGGTAAAAATGTAGTCTGGATTACCACCTAATTACCTGAGACGCACCGGTGTTAACATGCCATTCAGGTTACTCATAGCTGTACCCCTTCTCACTCTAGCTGACATCAGACGGGCGTCAGAACGTCATTACCAGGGGATACTTGGCCAACGGACCGGAAGTAGTGAGCTGCTTGGGAAATCCATCAGAGGAATTGCTTCTTGCTATTCCCAAGTGAATAGCAGGCAGATAGCGTTCCACACCGAAGTGCACCTCTGTGAAAACCCCCATCCCCCATTGCTAGATTTACTGTGTCAATAAATAAAAATTATAATATGAAAAAAATCTTAGCCAGTTACGTACTAACAAAGCATCAACATTTGAATATAAATTGTTAATACCAACGATAGAGTGCGCCAGAAGTGTACAAAAACTTCAGTAAAATCTAATCAAGATACCGCTACATCTTTGTACCAAATTTCGTCAAAAAATTCCCACGGAATCGAGGAGTGGTATAAAATGGGTTAAGCATTTCTTTTACGATGGTAGATGCGGGGGCAATCTCAAAATTAGCCGACGTAACAAAGAAAATACAGCAAATTTGGGAAAATTTTTCTTTCTTTCTCAATATATTCTTTTTTTTAGCTCGATACACTTTGCCCAGTGATATTCAATATCTTCGATAACCTGTTTAAAGTGAGAACTGTCTAGCTCCTAAAAATTGCAATCCACCGCTAACTCCACCTCTTAATTATGGGCAAATTTTTTACCACCGAGCCATTTTTTTTCAAGTTTGGAAATAGAAAATAATCCGATAGAGCTAAATCTGGTGAATAAGGTGCGTGATGAAGCAATTCGAACTTTAATTCTTTAATCAAAATTCAAGATAATAATTAAAACATCTTCAAGGCGCTGTTTTTTGTTCCATTGTGAGCAACGAGGCACCCACCTTCCTCATCTCCAAATTTTCGTTCAATAGGCGATGTCTACTAGCTCTTTTTGAAATGCCTATCATTTCAGCCAGCTCACGCACCTTCAGCCGATGATCATACAATAACATTTTGTGAATTTTCTTAACCGTTGCTGTCGTATACACCTCAAATGATCGAGCACTACGGTGTACTGATTTTGTTAGATTATTTCGGTAACGGTATTCTAAGGCTAACGCTTAGGGTGGGGTGATTTGAACATCTTAATGGGAGCTTCGCGTTTCTGATTTTTGGGATTGTACTGAGCAAAACAGGCCACTAGACCATACGTCTACGGTGAAAATCGAGCTTCCCGATTTTGACTTTTTAGCCGTATTTTGTGAAAGTAACAATGTGTGGGATGGACATATCTCAGGAAGTAGGAGGAGCTTATCCAAGATTATGGTATCAATCTCTTCTTTGGAAGATTCTCTAGCAGAATATCTGTGGGTTGGGGTAAGGGGTTAATTTTTAAATTCAAAATAGGGCTTTTTTGCCGTAAAGTCAAAATCTGGAAGCTCGATTTTCAACGTAGACGTATGGTTTAGTAGAATTTTTTGCTCGGTACAATCCCAAGAATCAGAAACGCGAAGCGCGCATTACGATTTTTTTCCTTCCATACTAATCGCCCCACCCTACTAACGCTATTTCCATTATTTTGGTAACGGTATTTTAACGATAACGATAATTTAGTTATTTTGGCAACGGTATTTTAAGGATATAAATATTTTAGTTATATCGGTAACACTATTTCGGTAACAGTATTTTAGGGATAACGATAGTCAGTTGAAGGGGGTCTGAATCGATAACGGTATTTTACCAGTATTGCCTGTCATCCCTGCAAGCATATCATACACATAGAGAATTCCTTCGAGGAGTTCTAATGCAATTTTTTCAATAAACTAATGAAGTTTTCTTCACAACGTGAATGAAAAGTTTCGTAAACTTCATGAAAAGCTTCATAGTTTTATAGAAACTATTTTTTTGTAAACTTTTTTATTAGTGGTATGAAATTTTAAATAAATATGTTTTCATCAAAATTTATGAAAAACTTAACGTTACCCAATTTCTTCAACGTGTGAGTTAAATAGATGATATTTACGATTAACACTAAATGGCACGAAGAATGTTGATGAAGACCGTAGTGGGTCAGAAAATGCATTCCATTCATGCTAGTGTCTAATAACTTTTTCTATGTTTTTTCCTAATAGTCAAAGTAAATTATCATATAAAAATTATAATTTTTCTGTTAATTTAGAGAACAATTTGTCATGATCTAAAACCGAACAAATAAAATCTCACACATAAATTTATAGATCAACGATAAAATTCACTATTAAACTGCATTAATTTCATGAAAAGTTTCAATGGACGAGTTCCGGTGACAATTCGTAGATATAATGTAAAAAGTCATTGATATCATGCAGATAATTCTCTCTGTGTAGATATGCGCAACAGTTATTATAAATCCACAAACATATTCGTATCACGTACAAGGTATTTATCAATACCAGAACTCTCAGATTATAATGATTTTTGAATATATTGTAGAGGAGCACAAAAAAGAAGCGTATAAAGCAAACAGGAGTGCTTTATGCGACTTGGAAATATCTAGAGCAACTACTTTGCTCTCGCCAAATCTGTGGATGTGACGACTCCAACGCTCCGAAATAAACGCCATCAGGTCTCCCGTAGAACGACAGCTACTAAAGCCATACTGTCGATCATTCAAAAGTGATTTAGATTCTAGATAATTAACAAGATGGAGAATACATAACCTTCGAGAGCGGAGAGCAGATTGCAATTGGGCGGTAATTGTCACGGTTGTTATCCGCACTGTTTTTAGGGATTGGCTGGACATTGGCAACATTCCAACACAATGGGAATATACCCGTACGCTAAGACGAGCTAAAAAGGGTTGCAAATGGATACAAGAAAATATGTCATCCGGGACCGTTGATTTTGATACCTTCATTGCATACAATGGAGCCAGATTTGCCATATTTTGTAATTATTTGAAGTATAGGTGAGAAAGGCTCTCCGGGAAAAGTTGTATAGAATCTGAAAGATTTCGAATATCGGAAAAAGTTCAGATACCCCTCTAAATTTAAATTAAATTTGCATTACTATGCATTACACCGTTCGACAAAAAAAAAAGGTTTTCTTGGGTTTCTAGTTAAATGCAGAAATTCCGATTCTAAGCATCGAAAAACACCAAAATACCCATTCCCCGCTTTTAAAGTTTGTTTTTACGGTTTTACATCTATATGTAAATTTTGGAGATTTTACGAACAGCAGTGTATATCACTAGATAAAAAACAAACTTTAATAAAAAAAATATATTTTTCCCTTTATAAGTAATATAGAAAAAACCAAAATCGTGTTTAATGCAACTACAATTTCTTAAAAAACGCCATAGAACATATTTTAAAAAATAATATTTGAAAGATTTTAGGCATAATCTGTACACCAGTGAATGTGTCTTCAAGAAAAATTTCACTTGATACCAAGTTTGTATATATAGTATGTAAGCACCCAGGAAGAAATTGTTAATCGTACAAAAAATAAAACTGCACACCACTGTTATTTTTGTAAAACCCAGCGTGTTAAAATTTACCACAGAACTTCTGCTTTAAAAATATGTAGTGGTTTGGGTTGTAATACAGTTTCATTATTTTTAATGTAAATGTCAGTCATTTGTAGAACGGTTTAAATTTTTACTAACCTTGTAGTTCATTTAAAAAAACAAACCACATCAAATGACTGTTTTATGATTTTACATTTATTGTTTACATTCGTTTTTTGTTATTTAAAAAAAAAATACATGTTTGTTTATTTTTTACTAATATACGTGGTTAATTTTTGCTGTAATTGTGGTTCATTTTTTGAACATTAAAAAACAAATGACAATGTTAGTCGAATTTACTGAAATGTAAGTCGTCCTTTTTTTAAGTGAAATTTTATTTGTGTTTACCTAAATTTGCTGTGGTCTTTACCTACATAGTATTCTAAGTGTTCAACATATATTGCACTATAAAAACACTATTTTGTTTGCATAGCATGTGTTTAGTCAGTACCGCCTGCAAAATGCTTTGACAGAATGACAGTTTGTGGCAATATTACAACCATTCAGCAGCATTATCTCTTTTTAAATACTTTATTATATTTTACAAGTTTAATCGGCAATTATTGATGTGAAAGACTAAGACTGAACTACAAGTATATCCTAGTTTTATGAACATGTAACAAAATGAATTGATATTTAGTTATTTGGGAAGCACCAATTTTTTTCAATTTCGAACTTTTCGCTCAAACCAATGGTTGGCCACTGTTATCAGTCGGGTAATAGGGTTCTGCCAACGCATCACAGACTGTCACCGACGCATTGCCAGTACTATGCTGATTAGGGCGGGTCGATTAAAAAATCGCTCAACGTTCAAGGAAAATCGTATTCTAGGGATCAAAATAAGAAACTTTGCCGAAGGAACCATACCTCTAAAACGAATTCTGATGTCCAGACTTCTGACCCGTAGGGTGAAATTTTGAAAAATCCCACTTTGACCCATTTAGAGTGCCCCAATCGAATCCAACCCAATCGAATATATTTATACCTAATCTTGGAAAGACTCCTTCTACTTTCTGAAATATCTCTATCACGAGATTTGTACATTTTGAAAAAAAAAAAAAACACGGCTAAAAAGGCCCTCTTTTAACTTAAATTTTAACCCCTAGAATGATGATTTATGCATTAATCTGCTAGCGCGTCTCCCGGAGAAGAAGTATCTCCCATAATCTTGGAGAGCTTCCAAAGTGGACTTTTTCAAAATTTGTCATTAGTCGGGACATCAGAATTCGTTTTAGAGGTATGGTTCCCTCGGCAAAGTTTCTTATTTTGATCCCTAGAATACGATTTTCCTTGAACGTTGAGCGATTTTTTTGCCTCCATACAAATCGACCCGGCCTAATGCTGATTGTGTTTTTTTGCCTGGGTAGTTACTTTAAATAGAACGAAATAATGCCTAAAAAGGGGTTATTTTTACCACACTTAGTAACGCCTAAACATGCGATTGGGCATTTGTATTTTCTACAAAATATCCGAAGTTCGTTTAGATCTGTAGGTCAGGTTCGGAATACCTACCTTGTGTAGACTATCAACAAAGTGTAGATAGCTCATTTTCATTCAAAAATTAACAGAGTTCATTTTGAAAAAAAAACAGTTTTTGAATGACCTTTTTAATTTGAAATAAATACCAACGCCAACAGCTACGTCAGTGATTATTTTATCTTAAAAACCTCATTTTCTAAAAAAATGTAAATAGCTCCAATTGAATATAAGACCACGATATATATATTTTTTACTCGGGAACTTACACCACAAGAATTAAAATTTCAGCTAGAAGTTGCAACAAAACTTTATATTTTTTTGTTTTAAAACTTACCAGATGATGAACTACGAAATAGATCGAAATATCGAAAAATTATAAAAGATTGTGATACAAATTTAAAATTAAAACTTATTTTTATAATTTTTATATAACAACTTTTAAACAACACCTGAACTTTAGCCAAACTAAAATCCACCACAATTTCAGTAATCTTTAAAATTTTTAGACAAAAAAAATTCTCAATTAACGCAATTTTTTTTCAATGGACACATACCATTTTCAAAATAAGTGGTTTATTTTCAAAATTGTTTGAGTTTTGTTTTTTTTTTGTTTAAAATTGTTTGAATATTTTTTGAATATTTCATCGGACGGTACTAATTTGTGAGATTGCACCGCTAAATAGGTACTCATGAGTCTTCGTGAAATTTTTTTTTATAATTACGGAATTAAAAAAACAATTTTTTTTTAAATTTAACACTTGAAAATAATTTTTTTTTTTAATTGCGTAGCGCAACACATCCGAGGTTAAATTTAACTTTGGAACACTGTGATCATAAATTAATTAGTTAATATTGCGGTTTATAAAAAAAAATCTACAAGTTTTAGTTAAAAAGGATATTCAAGGGTCGACTTTAATCTACAATTCTTATTATTTCAGATGTTTATGATCTTAAACAATATCATAGTAACTGACGATTATGTCGTTGAATACATTTATAAAACAAATTATATAAATGTCACATAAGAAAAAAACTTCATGTGTGTTAGTGTATGTATAAATATGTATGTCTGGTTATATCTAATGTTATTTATTTTCTGTTTTGATTATTTTCTTTTTTTTTTTGTTGTATTTGCAACGCCTGTTTATAAATTTCCTTAAGAGACTGTAACATTGGCATCATTGTTTTATTACTAGTTAGTTAGTGTGTGTATTATATAAGTGTATGTTTGTGTGTATATGTGGTCGTAACTTTATTTTTATTTGTTTCGTTTTCAATTTATTTTTGTCATTTATTTTGTAATATTTTTTTTTTTTTTTGGGGGGGGGAATTTAGTTCAACCATAGCAGAAAAAAACGAAATATATACTAGTTTAGCACACATGTGTGTCCTTTCGTTTTTTTTTTTTTTGTGTATTTTTTGGTTAAATTTTTGCCTTAGTTTTTAGTTACAAAATAACAACAACAACAAATGGAGAAGTCCATCAGTCAGTCAGAGTATATACAATCAGACATACTTTTTGCTTATACAATTCAAAATCATTTACTCTACTACTGCATACATATAAGGCTTCTCAAGTCAACTAACCCGCTACAGGAATAAGTCATCATCGTATGACAATGTCAAACTTATATTATTTTTAAGGCGGATAAACTAATAGAACAGATTTTACAAATTTTTCAAATAGTTAAGTAATGACTAACTTCGCGCTATTTTCTAGGATAGTATTTATAATAATACGACATTAAAATTATTAACTTTCCATTAATTCTATATATTTCGAGCATGTTGATTACAATGGCGTACTTTATTGTTTAATGTATTGTGCAGTTTTTCCGCCAAATTACTTTTGACGCATCTTCATGCTGGTTTTATATAAAAAATTTTAAAATGCAATAAACCTGATTTCTTTTTATTTAAATCTAAGGACAATAGCATGAAATCAAACTCGGTGTTAAGCGTTTTTTTTTTTTTCTAATTTGTTCGGTTTTCGTGAAGTTCTTTTGCAGTGGAAAGCGTTATTTAAGAGAAGCAATATTAGTACGAAAAAAGTAATTTTATCAAAGCGTTTTTATGCAAAATTTTGCGATTTGTCAAAAATTTTTTGCACCCTAGTTTTCCAGGATAACCTTAAGGTCCAGTTTTTAGTGTGATATGTAAATACATTTCGAATGTTCGTTTCCAAATTTTCAGCTAAAAACTTGAATATTGCAAAAGTTTTCCGAACAAAAATCTCCATTTTGCTACTTACTTGTCACAAAGGCAGGTTTTTGTTACACTGAGAGAATAACCTTCACTTTAGTAACAAATTCCTGCATAGCTATAATAAAAATTGTCAGTGGAACTCCTCCATTTAAAATTAATTACAATTAATTTAAAAACTTAATTTCTTTTTCTTCTACCGGGGCAGGTGGTTTGTAAAACCTCATATATGAATTTTTCTATATAGGTTTATGTATGTGTGATGGTATGAAACCAAAAACTAAAATTTGTTGTTATTTTTCTAACAGTATTTTTGTTTTTATTTTCATGGTTGTATAAATTTAATGCTTGTTGCCTTTTCGTTTTTTTTTTTATTTTTTTTTTCTTTTCGTCTTCATCATCATCATGGCTTATTTTTTGTTTCCTCAACTATTGGCATTGTTATATTTGCCGGGTTAATACACATTTACAATTACTCACACACTTATAGACACACATATATGTATATATAAATAAAATATAATTTTTTTTATTTGTATTTTAGATTTTTTTTATATTAAAGTTCAGTTTTTTCTTAATTTTCTATCCCTTCTCAGTTTTGTAATATATTTTACAATTTTTCAATTGAGGATCGGATCAAATTTTGCTGTTGCTGTTTTCATTCAGTGTATTTATACAAGTGTGAGTGTGTAGTAGTAGTGTTTGTCATAGATTGTATTGGCTAAAAAGTCCCCCGAGTGCTTTCATCACACACATTTACACATGTAACAAATTGTTGTTGTTGTTTTTACAGTTAAACAGCATCATTGCACAACAGCTCGTTATTGTCGCCCCCAACCATCCGTCCACCAGTCAGTTTTATAGCAATAAGCAACTTTTATTTTTTTTTTTTTGTTTTATTGTCTTTAGTTATTTTTTGCAACACATTTACTATTTTAGAACGCGTTGTTAAAGTGTTTTATATTTGGATTTTTTGCTGAAGAGTTCATCGTCAAGTGTGTCGTTTGTTGTTTTGATTGTTTGTTCAATTTACAATTTTAAGTATTTTTTTTTTATTTTTATTTTTTTGCTGGTAAATGTTATTTCAGGGTTGGTTTGCTTTTAAAGTTCAGGGTTTAAATGTGATAACAATGAAATAAAAGAATTTTATCAAGGTTTTAAGAAATTAATGTTAATTTTTTTCCGGTTTAAGATCATATTATCGAATCCCAAACAAAAATTAACAGGTACTTTTTCACAACACATAGAAAAAAAACTTGGGAAAATACCACTTCGAACCAATGGTTGACACTAATGTATTTTCCTAGATACCAATATATTCCTCAGGTGTCTCTTTGGCTCCCTCTAGGGTTAACTACCCACTAATTATTCTATTTAAGCAAACGTTTGACAAAAAATGTGATGCTACTCATAATCGTATCAATTGCATGGTAGCTGTTTTCTATTAACGAAGATATAAGCTCGATGTTTTCAAAGCTCTTTTTATTTTCGCTCTTTATTATTGTTTTTACTTCAACTTAATCTTATTAAGTAGTAAGATTTTTTGTCGTATCCCAGCCAGAAATTAACAAACATAGAAGTATTCTGAAAGCACTACGTATGGTAGTTGAAACCTTACCAAAGCAACTTGTTTTTAATGATTATAGTGTTCTCAGGGCACTCAAATAATAACCCAGATTTACGGTCTCATGTTGGTATTTTAGAGTATTCTTAAAACGTTACAAAAACCAAACATAAATTAGTTGTAAAACGCTACGTCTTTTGTTTTTAAAACGCTTCCAAAACATTTGAAAACCCAAAAGTATAATGATTTTAAAGTGCATTTAATGCAAAAATTGACTGCTTTCATAGAATTTTAAATACAAAATGTGGAATAATTTTCCAGTACTCCAAATACCAAAAAGAAAGTAATTTCTCAGTGCTAAAAACACATTAATTATTTTTTTATATTTTATTACTAATTCAATTTTTTTTAAAATAATAAAGTAAAAAAGTTATTACATTAAAACGTAATTGACAAATATGTACATTGAATTTTCATGGTGTAGGGTTCTGATGACCTTCTGCTGCAGCCAACCAGCGGCTAGTTTTTGACAAAATGGAACTCTGGTTTTCATTTGGAAACTGCTTGAGGAGATGGTCTGCAAAAATAAAAACGATTTTAATTTAGAAAAATAAGTATTTTAATACAAATTACCATTTAATTCTTTATACATTTTCGTTGCACTAAAATTTTATTTGGCCACCCCTTTATTTGGTTTGCCACACCCACTAAATAAAAGCTGGAGTTCGTGTGACATCAAAGCGGTTTAAAACCCCTCCAATGGCTTCATAACTGTTAAACTGTTTTAACTGTTAAAAAACATCTAACAAATGTGGTAAAAACAACTACCAATGTCGTAAAAACAACTGACAATTTTTTAATAAAAACATTTTGAAACAACTGTAAAAATTAGTAAAAACTAATGTTTTTGAAGGTTATTTTTTTTGGTATCTTAAAAAAAATTTATATTTTTTTTTCTTTATTCAATTACAACAAAATTTAGTATTTCCAGCATCTTACTTAAAGTCTCAAGTCAACATTCCAAAACAACTGTTAAAAATTTTAGTAGTTTTCGTTAGTTGTTTTTGGAAACAACTGTCAAAATAGTATTTCATACAAAAACAACTGTAATTACAGTTAAAAACAACTACTACTGATTACTACACAAACAACTGTCATGTAGTAACTGTAAAACTTTTTTGAGTGTATCCACATTTAAAAGTTTTATTGACTACACTATTTTATCAAAATTCCACAGATATCATTTTTATTTCAATAAACATCAGTAAAGTTTGTTTAAAAAGTAATTTAAATATGTTTTTTTTCAAACGTTCTCAGAACGTTTTGGATTTGGTATATTGTATGCTTTGATAGTACTTAGTTTTTTGAATCATCATGAATTTCTGCCTGGGATGCTACAAGTAAAGCTTCTCTATTAATAAACCACGCCAGAACTTTACATGAAGTGGAAAAGTAATTATTAATTATTTCTATTTCTATTTCTATTTGGGATTCAATAATATGTTCTTAAACTGAACCAAATTAACATTAACATTCATTTAACCCTCTAACTGGCAAACGATGTTTTGCAACAAAATTCATACCAAGTTCTTTAACAAAATTGTTCATCGTTGCCTAATTAAGGCGATATGAGCCAAAATATGTTAGGGCGCATTTTGGAAACTAAAGCATATAAAAGTGAAGTTTTGTTCAAAAATGATTTATCTTACCAAGATAAGATATTCAAGAAGATATCGCGATTTTCCCTTTTTTTAAAAAGCGAAATTCTGCGAAAAAGTATCAGAAATTCAATTTATATTGTTCAAACTTTGCTATTAATTCTTAATGTCTTCTTTCTGCAACATTTCATAAAAATCAGTCTATTAGTCTATAAGTTAAGACGATGTCCTTTAGACGAATCCTGATAAAATCCTGTGAGTCCTTGGGCTAAAGTAAGAACTTATTATCAAAAATAAAGCTTCAATCTTACTTATAGTTTATTATAAAGACTTTTTTGTCAACTTTTTTTATATTTTTGAAAACTATTTGTCTTTCAAAAATAATTAATTTTTGAAGGTTTACGAAATTTTGAAGCTTTCTTGCTTCCAAACCGTGGACGGCACACGAAAAAATTCTTCGCAAAATACTTAGCAAATGTAGTTTTGCTATCAGAATATATTAATTTCAAAGTATAAAACCGTCATTGGACACATTTGTGATAAATTGTATGAAGACTGTCCTGAAGCAACCTTAACCGTTAAAGGGTTAACAATCTTTCAATCTACTAATATGAAAAAACAAATCAACATAGAAATTAGTTTAAAAAAATTTAATATTCAATATACGAGTACATTGTCGGAAAAAATAATAGGGACCATTGTTTATATTTCAAAAGTTTAATAAAATCTTTTTTATAAAGCGGATTTTTTATTTTTAAAAACCGTTAGATTGCGTATAAATAGTTGTCTTCAATTATACAAATAAGTTTCTTCAATTTTTTTTATTGAATTCACTAAATTTTGCAAAATAGTTTAAATTGATTGGCATTTGTTAGAAAGAAAATTTTAAAAATGAGTTATCCTAAAGTGTTTATAATATTAAAAACTAATAGAAAAAAAAATCCATAAGTTTTTGTTAAACTTTTGTGCTTCGTTTGTTTTAAATTTCTAGCAGAATATGGGTTACGTAGCATTCCTGCTAAGCAAAAAGTTATTGAAGAGCAATAATAATAATAATAAATATTGTCCAAAATTTGTTTTTATTAAAAAAAAAATATTTATATGTCATTTAATTTAAATTAAAGGCGTTACAAGTAAAATAGATCAAGAAACCTTTGCAATATTCAGATCAATTTTAGTACGATGACTTAAAAATAATATGTTTGGTTGTACGCCCCAGTCTTTAAATGAAACTGGTTTTTAATGATAATTTTTTATTGAGTGATAGAAACTATTAATTCAAAAAATATATTGTATTTTTCATAAAACTTTATAAAACTTCGGTTTAGACTAGTTCCAACTGCTTCTATGCAAAAATAAATACCATGCAAAGAACTATCTCAGTGTATTAACCGACCTAACAGTTCGGCCTAAATATAGACAAGTTTCGATATTGCACTAAGAGAATCTGCATGATATTAAAGAGTTTTTACATTAAAGCAATAAAATAGCACTGGAATTCGTCTATTGAAACTTTTTTTTTTAAGTTTAGCCTAGCTTTCAAAACATTGTACGAAGAAATATTATTTTATTTATAAAAATTTTCTTCCACTCAATGAAAAGGTTTTATAAAAAAACTGATTTCATATAAAATGTGTAGCTTTTCATAAATTTTCGTTTTTTTTTTTTTTTTTTTGGTAAAGAAAGTTTAATAGATTTACTGAAAAATTTCATTATTTTTGTGCAACAAATTTTACTCAGTGAGATTTTGAATATCAACTTTAAGGAAAAGCAAGAAAGCTATAAAACAAACTCAATTATAAACTATTTTCAATTTTGCCGAAAGTTTGGCTACCAAAAGGTTAATTCGTTGCTTAACTTTTGACTTTTACCAGAATATGAATTTCGAAATCCAAGCCGATCGGCTTATTTTTTAAAAATTTTTTTTATTTATTATTTTATTTCTTTTTTAAACATCTTCTTATCGAACTGTTTTGCAAGACCATCAATTCTATGGCGTACTTTATTTTCTTGATCTATGGTACAGGTTTTCCGCAAAATGACTTTAAAGTCTGACATACTTTCTTGTTGTCTTTTATATACAAAATTTGCAAATGCAATAAACTTGATTTCTTTCCATCGAAATCCAAGCACAAGACCAGTATTAATATTTGTGGTATATATTTGATTCCCAAAGCCTAAAATCAAATTCGCTGTCAATCGTTTTTTTTTAATTTTTTTCGCGAATTCTAGCGCTAAATAATTAATCGAGCTAATCAAATGTTCACACAGTGAAAAGAGTCATTTAGAAGGAGTTATTAAGAAAAAAGTTATTTCATCGAAGAGTTTCTTATGCAAGATTTGTTTAAAATTTTACATGACATAGCTTTCCAGCTTTAAATAATATTAAATAGAGTTCAAAAGTATCTTTCCAAATTTGCAGCAAAAATTGTTTACATTTACAAAAGCTTTCTTAACAAAAAACTTTTTAGAAAACTTTTTCAAACTGATCTTTTGTACATAGACTTGTCGCAGGTATTCACATATTATACTAAAAATTGGACTCAGCGTTCATTTTGGAAAGTTGTGCTGCCATACAAATTTTTTTCTAAATCGCGCGTTTTGTATATGAGGCACCATTTTCAAGTACTGGTTCTCTTGCTGAAAGACCTCTTCCTAAAAGCTTTAATCTAAAGTTTTGTGAATCAAATGAGAATACAGTAAGGAGCCAGGTTGATTGCATTTTGAAAACGTTATATGCAAAAGTCTGCATTTACATGCGCCAAATTTTTAAGTAATTATATGGAATAACTCTACCATATATCGAAAAATTATGTAACGCCATCCAAATCAGCGTGCCTGAAATATATAGAATTGGTTGTCATAACCTTATTAATTTTTTAAAGTTATGATTTTGTCCTCCTATATAATATCCTTGTAATACAAGTTTGTATTATTTTCAATTTTGAGTGTGAAATGACAAAATTATTCGTAAAATATTTTTTTGAATGCCAATTGTTTTAATTTTTCGATTTCTCGGGAATTTTGTTGTGGGCAAAACTTTTAAATTTTAAAATCTCTTTCTTTTCTTTTTAATTTTTTATCTTTTTTTCGCTTTCCTTTTTTCTTTCCCTTTAGCTTCCGTTTTCCCTTTTGGCGGTAAAGCGGTAAAGTATCCTGAAACAAACACCGACATGATTAAACTCAAATTAAAGATAATTTTGTGAAGATTTATTTTCATAAAAAATATTTCATAATTTTGCGATAAAATTTTGAAAAATTAAAAATTAAAATTGTAAATATAAAAACCGCGATATTTCAAAAACTGTAAATAAACTGTAAACTGTTGTGTAAAGACCACTGCAAATGTAATTAAAAACAAATGAAATTTTACTAGAAAAAATGACGACTTACTTTTCAGTAAATTCAACTAACAATCTCATTTGCTTTTTACTGATCAAAAAATTAACCACAAATTTTTGTAAAAATTAACCAAATATATAGTAAAACATAAACAAACATAATACAATAATTTGATGTGGTTTGTTTTTTTTTTTTAAATGAACTATATGTAGTAAAAAATTATATATTTTTTACATATGACGGTTTTTTCACTTAAAAATGAAGATACTGCATATATATACAACAGAAGTTCTTTGAGTGTATTAAAAATATGTATTGCAAAGAGAGATTCTGCAAAAAAGAGAAATTTGTCGAGTCTAATTGAATATGGACATTTCCTGGGGTCACGAATGTACGCTTTTGATGTACAAAGAATATAGAAAACAAAACTTTTCCTAGCATTTTTTTTGCGATTCGATAGCATTTTGGTAGCTCTATGTGTAGTACACAAGATGGATATCATCGAGTTTAAGTTTTCATAATGATAGTTATAAACATGTGGTCACGAACGTATGCAAAATAGAAGTCAACTTTGGCTGACAGTAGTGAAATGTAAAAATCTGCGAAATTTAACGGAATATTCAAAAGCGATTAAGTTTTTTTAAAAGTGTATTAATGTAGTTCTCTATCTAGTATTTATACAATAAAATATCTCTATTGGTTTTTGTTTAATTAGCTTCAGTACCGGTAGCGAACGTAGGGGTCGCGAACGTACGATTTCTCCATATGTTTTTTTTTATTATTATCAACATGCATTTTCCCATAAATATCTTCAAATTTCCTTAACAAAATACTTAATACTCAATTTATAGTGTTTAGTAACAACTATAAGAATTTTTTTTCAAATCACTTGGTAATGCCCTTTCAGACTTTTTCATTGCTTTTCCCAGAGTTTGTTTACACGAATACGCTTCATGTTTTTCTGCTTGTTGAGCTTAATTTTTTTTCTTATTTTCAATTTATAACGAGCATTCAACCTCCGTATATTTACAAAAATAAAGCAAATCAAACATATTAGCTAGGTTGATATTAGTATTTCGATCTGGCTAAAGATCTTATCAGAACCCGAAGTTTTAGAAAAGTCAGAGCCTCCATAATAGGCAGAACTTTAACAAAAAACCTATTAATAATCAATTTTGCTCCATTCTTGTCTTCTTAGTAATCAAGCGTGTGGTTAGGTCTTTTCCTAACAAGCATCATGACGTTACTAAACTCTGAAGACCAAAAATGTTCTATTTATATAAAAAAATTTTAGTTTGTACTCTGGCTCAAGTAATATTTTTTACAGTTATATTAGTTTTTTGTTTTTATATACATCGAGATTATTTTTTCTTTTGTCGGTATTCTTTCAACCTTGCGCGTTCTTTTTCTTGAATTTGTTCTAAAACATTTTTATTTTGTGTTAATGCTAAGCGTCGTTTTCGCATCCTCTCAGCAGCTTTTTCACGTAAAATTTATAGTTTTTGTGGATCGCTTTAAATATTGTTAATATAACGCTTTTTTCCTTTCGCGATTTATCACATGTTTTACTTATCTACGAAAGTATATTTGCGTTTTAAGAAAATAAATTCATTGTTAATGAAAAAAATTTACTTACGGTCGCGAACGTACGAAATTTTGGAAATAAAAAAAAGTTTATTTAATTGTTATCCCGAAGTTTTTTTTTTATTTACATATTAGTGACACCGAACTTAATTAAAATATGTTATGTCTGGCACCTGTTGACGTTTAATGTAAAGCAGTTACAATAAAGTGATGTTTTCGGTCGCGAACGTACTTTTCTCTTCTTAATTGATTGCAATAGAGAGATTTTGAAGAAAGAGTGCAAACTTAACATATTTTTGCATGTGAATAAAATAAAAATAAAATAATTAAATATAAAAATGTCTTTAGAAGTAGCTTAAAAAGAAAATATAAAATTTTCCAGTTTTCAGCCCAATTGCCTCAAGTAAAACAGCTGAGATATACTATGAAACCATTCTTTTGTAAAAACATAGACTTTTTTTATAATTCTTAACAATAAAACACGATGATTATCAACACTATATTTTTCGATCCTGGTTGACCATTCGGAGGAAATGCCCATATACAGTGGTGTTCAAAACATTTGCAACTGAAATCATAGTTTAGGTAATTATAATTTTTTTGATCAAAAAGATTTGTGGTATAAGTTTTTGGTTTTTTTATTAAATTCAGTTGTAGCATATTATTTTACAAATACAAAATACTTTATTGCCGATATTCAGTTTTACAATCATGTCCTCAATCAGGTTGAGATCGCGAGATTGAGCCGGCCACGACATGATATTTATTTCATTTCCTGCAGCCAAACTTTTAAAACCCCCGCCGTGTGTTTTGGGTCGTTGTCGTGCTGGAAGGTCCATGAGAGTGGCATTTCCCAACACACGGAAGCATAACTGAACTCAAAAGATCTCTATAGATTGTGGCCGTCATTGTGCTAGTAATGCGGTGAATTGGGCCAATCTCATTTCTTGAAAAACACCCCCACACGATAATGTTTCCACCTCCGTGCTTTAATGTGGCGGTTGTGTATCTGGGATTAAACTTTTCCCCTCGTGGTCTTCGAACATTGACTCTTCCATCTGATCCCCGGAGACTGAATTTAGACTCATCTGACCACAATACATTTTTCCATTGCTGTTGAGTCCAGTTCAAATGGGTGCGTGCAAATTCAAGCCGAGCTTTTCGGTTTTTTTCCGACACAAACGGTTTTTTTTTGTACATCTATAACTTCTTAGACCATATTCTCAGGCTCTTCTTTTAATGGTGGGAAAACTGACATCTATTAAAAGTTCAGTTTTAGCTTCTCTGGGAACTGCTTTGGGATATTTCGTAAAAAAATTCTTGATTTTCCGATCTTCTCTTACAGTTGTAATACGGAGTCTTCCACCTTTATTAACAATGCGGCAAATCGTTGATTTTGAAACGGAGTACTTTATAGAAATTTCTGTTTGGAAAAGTCCATTTTGAAACTTTTGATTTAAAATCAGAATTGTATTTTTTTCTTACAATTTTTTACAAAAATTATTCTTACGATGTTTTTGCTTCCAACATCTTATTACAACTATTAAAGAACAATAATTATAATAAAATTGTTTGTAACGGCCTAAATCTCATATTAAAAAGGAATGTGATTACCGTTATATCTCAGCATTTGTTAGTATAAATTGTTTCGTTCAGAGTAAGAATAATGAGAGTTGCAAATGTTTTGAACAGCTGCATTTTGAATATATCTATTATTATTAATTGTTTTTTGGTTGTTTTAATTTAACGGAATTAATTTTTTTTTTATTTGTTAAACATAAAACAATGTATGAAGAATATGTAAAAAATAAATTTTAGTAACTACGTGTGATTTGAAGAAACAACAATGAAAACAACAAATACGATCTCAGTTTCAAATGTTTTGACCACTACTGTATTTATATTAAAATATGTATTTCAGATAAGTTTTTGAAGAAGTAATATTGTGAGATCTCATCTTTACAGAGCAAATAAAATTTATGTATTTAAAAACAGAAAATTTCACGGGTAAGTGGCAAAGCTATGGCCAATTATATTCAAAACAAGTTAATATTACTCATACGTTCAGTAGTAGTTACAAATGAAAGCTATGCGTGTGTGTGTATAAATAAGATAATATTACTCATACGTTCAGTATGAGTATGATAGTTACAAATGGAAGCTATTCGTATGTGTGTGTTATAAAGATTAATGATATTAACTTATATTATTTTATTTTCTTGAATAAATTGGCCTTTCAAAAATTACATTTATTTGGTGTCGTTCTCAGCAAAAGTACAAAAGATGCAAATAAAAATCTCTATTAAAGTAAAAATCTAAAATGCCTGTAATTACTAAATATATATCACAAAATAATGTCAATCTTTATACAAATTTTTAAAATAGCATTATATGTATTGCGATAAGAGTAATTTATATTGTTTTTCAAAGAAACACAACATTTAGATTTTGAAACGCTCAACCCATATTCCCATATTTCAAAACATGCCTAATTAAAGACCTGTTTGTAAAATAAATGTTATATATCGTCCATTCCATGAGAGAAAGTTCCAAAATGTTAATTTTTGGGCCACCAGCCTTTTGATTTTGTTAAAATTTGACATACGTATACTCTAGGAAGTCTAATACTCACTACCGCTTACAGGTCTGTAAATAAGAGTAAAATCGCGTTTTTATTCAAATTAAAATTTGAGTAAAATTGCGTTTTTATTCAAATTAAAATTTGTTTTTAATGTAAAATATGCTATAAGTTTTAAATTTGAAAGAGCCATATTTTCCAATGTAGATGGAGGACTATTTCAAAGATATAAAAATCATATTCAAGTTGAAATTGTCTAGTTTGCGAATTGTAATTAAAAAGTACCACTTTTTGCGAAAATGCATTCATAATTGATTGCAGTTTGCCAAACTTTATATTTTTAAAACATTGTCTTTTTAAAAAATTTATAATTTTTTAAAAAATAACAACTGCAACTTTTTTGAGACCAGAATGCTAACTATTTTTAATAATTTTTTTCAAAACATAGCTTTCTACATTTTTACATATAACAGAATTTTTTTTTTAATTTTAAAGTTTTTTTTTAATAATTTTTAATTATATGAATAAAATCTAAACTTTGAATAGCATTATATTCTAAAGTATATTGACTCTTACTTGAAAGTGGTTACCTAATGCTAATGACAATAAAAAATTCATTACCATTTAATTGTTATGAAAATTTTTGCATCCGCCTTAGTCGTACTAATGATACTGAAATCACACTAATGCCTTAAAAACTAATTACAATTGAGCACAAAAGGCATTTGTTTACAAAAGACAAAAAAATGGAGAGTAAATTGTAACACTGAATGCGGGAAACGAAATGGAAAGAGAAACTAGCTTTCTATTATCCGATAACATACATATGTTTCTGTTTGTATTATCACTTAAATAAGTAGTAAAAAATAAAATCACCCTGTGGCTGTTTTATAAAAATTGATCTTTCGCACCTAGCCTATTTAAATTATAAGGCTATACTAATACTCTAATGGAACGAACACAAATTTTGTCTGTTTTGCTCTATTTCGCTTAGTTTCTGATATACTGGCCATTTTGTAAAATAGCTGGTATCTCAAAAACTAAGTGAGATATCACAAAACGGACAAAATTTTTGCAAACCTTATAAAATCCATTTCCGGCAACACACATGTGTTTAGTGCTCCATTTCCATTCATTCCCCGTTTCATTTCATATCGTTTCATTTCGGACCAATGTTCCATTCTACTATAGTAGTGATAAAATTGGTATTTTCATGTACGTATTTGAGTAAACAAATAATTGAGACACCCTGTGGATTTTTCACAAAAAATAAGTCTATGTTAGTCTTTTCCAGACCTAGCATAGTTGTATTCTATCAATTGCAATTTGCGTCATTTAATTGATTCATTACTAATGGTAATGAAATTTAGAATTATTACCATTGATCAATGAAATAAAATTAATAAAATTCATTACCATTAATTAAAAAAATGATAAAGTAAATAATTTCATTACACTGATAATAATCCATGCGTTAAATTACGAAAAAAATGTCATAATAACCAACTTTTTTGTAAAATAAACGAACATTTGTACATTTTACGAAATTTTTTGTGGTTTTGACAATAATTTCGTATTTTTATGCATAGATTATTATGAGTGTACAATTGATATCAATGAAATTTTAATGAAATCATCAATTAATTAGTCCATTCAATTAATTAGTCTCATGTATGTATTGACAATTTCCGTACTTTAAAAAGCGTCTGAAGAGTATAGTTTACGATTTTAATTACAATAATAACGTTTCTTTTCTAAAAATGCATTTTAAATGCAAGGTTTATTAAAAAATCGTATTTGCATTTAAATGACCCAAGGTCAGATTTTGTCCGATCTATCATGGAATGGTCGATAGACATCTACACATACAAAAGTATTTAAATTTGTTAAAACAACAAGATTTAGAAAAAAATCGTGCCTAACATTTATCAAAAGCAATCTGTTGATTGTAAAAACATATCACACAAGACGATAAAATGCAAAAAAAATATAAAATATAGACGGAAGGAAGAAATAATACCTAAAATCATTTCTATCATTGTCAGTCAGTTATGTTTGATGTGTTGTTGTCGTTGTTATTACTGATGTTGTTGTTGTTTTTGTAGTTGTTGTCGTTGTTATAGAATTTTTGTTAAAAACCATGTTGCTTGTTTGCTAAGGCTTAATTAGTGACGCACGTACATACAAAATGTTCAAAATTGAATGAAGAGGGTGTTTTACAAGGATTTCTTTTCACTTGTTTTTATTTTTTCATAATATTTCTTGCACTCACTAACGAAGAAGACGAATGATTCAAGTGTGTTTCAAGTTTTTTTTTTTTTTTTTTTTTTTGCAATTTTTATGAAAATGAAATAGATTAATTGGTGTCTTGTTAAGTACAATAACAAACAACAGTAGTAACAACATGACACTAAATACAACATGCTACTTATATATGGGGAAATTCAAAAATTTACGACATTTTTATTTTTTTTTTTTTTGACATTAACAACTTTTCGTTTATTCGGCTGGATTGTCCAGCATTTTTTTAGGGTTGTCCAGTGTAAAGATAAACTAAACTTTCTCCAGGTAAATGGAAATTTTCAAAATAAATCCAAAAAAAATCTTTTTAAGTTATAAATATCCTTATTAGTATTGTGGAATATTCCCTAGATTGGACCTATCGTTTTTTTTCATATTATGAAACTGTCCACTGTTATCGATTTAATTCCCTCTATCATTATTTTTAAAAAGTTTTGACATGAATGCACACATTTTTCGTGGTTTTATAGCATCTTTTCAAAAAAGAAACGCAATAAAAAGTATAAAATTTCGTTAACATAAAAACAGATTAACTTTAAATTTATAACGAGCTTCCACCGTCCGTCTATTTACCAAAATAAAGCAAATCAAATATATTAGCTAGGTTGATACTAGTGTTTCGAACTGGCTAAAGATCTCGTTAGAACCCGAAGTTTTAGAAAAGCTAGAGCCTCTAGAAAGTATAAAATCCTTTGAAGACAAGTTAGCTTTGTTGCGTTTTTTTTTGGGTTTTTACTGACTTTAAGCTTAAAATTTTTTTTTCAAATTTTTGAGCTTTTAGTTGCCTTTGTAAATATTTTGTGACTTAAAATGTTGTTTACTTATAAAACATTAGTTTTCTTTTAACTTTAAATGAAAAAGCGATTTTTTCCAAGTTTTTTATTTATGTTTTCTTTAAGAATGCATTAAATTTTGCAGTTTTTGTCTTCTCTGACAATGACTGTGATGGCGTTAAAAAGTTTCCTACCAGGTCGCCAACCAATTTCAAACGAAAGATTTTTATATTATTTTTTATAGAGAATCAACACTCAAGAAATTCTTAGTATTTATTAATGTGTTGATTTCTTTGAAAAGTTAATAGAGAATAGATTAAAGGTGAGGAAAGATGAAGGGTTTCAGACATGGCAACACAGTAATTGTGCAAGATGATAAGTCTTAGAGCAGTTGTTGCTCGCCACCTGTTGGAGAGTTAACGAACTTATTGAAGCTTTTTGGTTCATATCCCAGATTCATTATTTTACTTTGGTTTCGTTAAGTGCTAAGGGAACAACGAATGTGGACGCTGCGAGTCATACATATTAGTTTTCTAAATTGATAATGTCGTCGCCGGTAATCGAACCCGAGACCATCTGTGTAACAAACCAACGTGCTAACATTTAAAGCTAAACTAAACTTTATCCAGCTAAATGGACATTTTCAAAATAAATTAAAAAAATTGTGGTGTAATGGTTAGCGCGTTGGACTGTTTGTTACACAGATGGCCTTGGGTTCGATTCCCGGTGACAACAACATCAATTTAGAAAAATAATATATATGAGTTTTCTATCCCTCATATATATCGCAGCGTCCGCCTTCGGTGTACCCATAGCACTTAACCCCACCGAAGTAAAATAATGAATCAGGGCTATGACACAAAAAAGCTTCAATAAATTTGCCAACTCAGGAGGCGAGCAACATCTGTTCTAAGACTTCTCAAGCAAAAAATAAAATGAACAAAAAAAAAAACTCTTGTAAGTTTCAAGTAAGTTTTTTAGTTTTAAATTTTTTGGTGAAAACGTTTCAACGAGAAACTTTGCACGTCATAGTATAGTCAACCTAGCCCGGTCCATTGTTCCTCTCAATCCATAAAACCTTGAGATAGAAGAAGCACCTAATGTCGGTTTCAACAGGTGCCGAAAATTTTTGAAGTAGGTCATATACACTTGAAAACTCACACACATCTATATATCAATGGTCATAAGTTGATTTCTCGTAACTGACAGTAAAATTCGATGTTGATTTAATGACTTCTAAATTATATTCACAGAAAACAAATTTAGTCATTATGCAATAATTTTAATTAAACTAAATAATGAGCAGGAAATATATAAAATTAACCGGAATACTGTCACTTCATCCAAACTAATTGAATTTCTTAACAAACATTATATGCATATTATCTTATACATTAATTTTAATACCAATAAAGATTTTGGAATTTGAATAAAATTTTTGAGGTAAGAATCGAATATGAGTTTCGCCTTCAAAAAAAAAAAAAATAAAAAACAATCACTCTAAAACATTAGTTTTTCCAAATTCAACTTAACTGTTTGCTGTGTGTACCGAAGTAATTTGACAGCCTTACCTGAAGCAGTTATTTTTTATTGAGTTATGAGTTGTAAAATTATGACCATCAATATGGCAAATGGAATTGATTTTTGTTTTTAAGTAAACATGCAATATTATCAGCAGCAACAGCAGCTGTAAAAGCAAAAATTCTACAAACATTGTTGAAGTAAAAGAAATTCCGCAACGACGACTCGAAGGCGTCAGGATTTGTTGAACTCGCATGTATTCATCGTAGTCTTCGTCATCATCAGCATCATCCTAGATGAATCTATATGAGTGGCAGCATAGTAACATCAAAATAAGACTGGTCCAAAAAATGACAAAAGTTGGATTTTGTGATCTTCACAATGTTGACATTATTCCTTGATGTCTAACAATTCGATGTGCCAAGTTTCAGCAAAAATCGTTAACAATTAGAGGCCGCAGAAAAAGTTAACTTTTGTGATGTTTGAAGCCCTTCATCTTTCACCATCTTTCATCTCTCCACTATCCCCTTTCCAAAGAAAGCAACACATTAATTAATAGAAAGAATCTCCTGAGTGTTGCTTCTCTTTAAAAAAAAAAAAAAATAAAAAAAATATCACAACATATCTTAGCTGATCCAAAAAATGGCATACATAACCTTACGGCATGCGATCCCATGGTATCTCATTTAATATAATTTGATTTTAGCAAGTGATATATAATCTGATATAACTTCATAAAATCTTTAAAATTGTTTATAAAGCCGCACTAATATTTTGTTTCACCTCAACGAAAAATGGACCCGTAACTGGTACTTTGTGTGTATGAACCTGTCCGCGTTTCGGTTCTGTTATATGAAAGTGGCCAGTACTTTTAAAATGGCCTTGTCATAGCCCTGCGGGAAATGAAAGGTCGATTGATCTAAAGTGGTAATTCTGTGATATATGATTGGGGAACACGTCACGAAACTGGTGAAACCAAAATTGTGGTGACCCAAAAAGTGTTAATTTGGATGAAATTTCCAATCACGTGACTATAGTTATGGTGACAAGACATTCACTGGTTGGTACCAGACACATCATGTTACTGAAGATAAAGTAACATAACATCAAAGTGTACTGAAGCAACCAGGGTCGGTGCAGTTGAAGTTGCTACTGGGCACTGAACTGGTTCAAAACCGTTAGCAGTGGATGAAAACATGGCAATAAGTAACAACGGATGCAGTTCCTTGACTGCTACAAAGTGGACACAACACTGAAAGAATTTTTTATGTGACCGTAGAATTGAAGACGTAAGACTCCACTGGAATAAAATAAACAGTAACCAAGTTTGTCAGATATGGCGATTTATCGCCAAACTTCCCGATCTTAAAACTCGTTTGGCAAGTTAATTTTCGAAATGCCGACTGTCGATTTTTCGAGTGAATAGCAATTTTACACATTTAATATCGCTACCAAACTTATTCAAAAACTTGAAAGGCTTTACAAAAATATAAATTAAAACTTTCTGTATATTGGTTCGGAATATCTGGTTTAGATATTTTACGAGATTTTTTTTTTTCTTTCTTTGGGAACCAAATTGAAACTGAGAATATATTTTGTTACTCTGCTTTATAAGTTATACATAAAATTTGTGCTGAATTGTTGCAGCTCCTTCTTTCTATGAAGATATTATTGTGAACTAGAATTATAATGCAGAATCCAAAATTAAAATGTTCATGAAGTGCTTTTAAAAGTACTGGAAAATAAAAATTGGTAGAAAATGTTAGCAAATAAAGAAAAAAATCTATATTTTGAACATCCTGCCCACTGGTTTTGTTGCATATCACATAAATCCTTAAATTTTCATACTTAAATACACATACCGAATAACTTGACGAAGGTAACCTATCGCCGTACCTACTTAAATGAGTAAGCAACGGGACAAGTTATAAGTAGGTAGTGGTAAAGTATGACAATTTTTTAATTCATGTGATATGCAACAGGACAAGTGCGAATATAATTATCACGTGACTGGCGTAGGTTTACGCATCGTAGAACTCGAGAAACATTTTTGATGGAAAACTAGTCACATATTAAGAGCAATGTGTTCTGATACAGGGCTAGCTTGAATAGAATAGTTTTTGGCGTACAACTGCACTGGTCTAAAGGGAACATTTCGACGGGAATTCGAAAAATAATTAACAAGTACCCTATCACTTTCTATTCACCGTGCTTGGGTTGCTAAAGAGCCTATCCTGGAGCACTCACTGAACTTCCCAAAACAGTGTGCCATAGCACCTGTACAAAAAGCATTCAAAAAGACACAACAAAAATCAATTATAAAACAAGTTTATTTGTTTCATACACAACAAAGAAACTATAACATCAAATTCATTATAACAATTAAAATTTGAAAAAGTATATAAACTCAGAGTCGGATCCAGGGAAAGAGAAAATGGGACATTTCTTCCAACAAAATAAAAATTTTCAATACTAAAAATATTAAAAAGACTCGAAAATTTATTAAAAATACTCTATCTTCCCTCCCCATAATCTTTTTCTGCATCCGCATCTGATAAAATATACATTGTAAGGTTAAATATTTAGAATAAGGATGTACCTCATTAAAGGTATACATAAATATAATTATTGAAAAAACGGGATTTAGGGTTTTGCAAGATGGCCTCTTATATACCAAACTTTCGTTCAGAAAATATTTAATAAAAAATAAGAAATGGCGGATTTTTCTTACAACGTTATAAAATAAATTGGGTTTTTATTAACTTCCAATAGATGTTTTTATGTTAAGTTCTCAATATTTCACAATTTATTTTTAGGGTTTTAGATTTCAATTCTTTGGTTTTAAAGAATTCACAATTTCTTTAATTTTAAGTTTTTCACTTTAGGGTTAAGTTTTAATACAAATTTTAGGTATTCAATTAAGTTTAGTTTTTTAAGTTTAAACTTTAATTTAGATTTAAGTTTTAATATAGGTTTAACTTTTATATATAAGTTTTAGATTTCAGTTTTAATTTTGTAGAAATAAGTTTTAACTTTTTTTTTCTCTTTTTACAATTTAGATATAAAAAATATAAATATTTTTAGGGTCTAACGCGGTTTGCTGATGTTGTTAGCTTGATGATTTTACAATTTATGATCTTTCATTTGTTCTCTTTGTTGACAACTCCTTTAACGCGAAATTGGCTGCAGTTTACACTCCCACAGCTGACAACAAAATTTTATATGGCAATGCTGTTAGCCAGGGAGGGGCAATTAAATCTATTGTTCACGGCGTGAACACTTATGATTACAAAACATATTGCAGAATTTTATAGCAAGTTATCAGAGTTTTTGGTTTGAGTTTATAGTTTTATTTGCAGCATTTATATCTTTAAGTGCTATGGTAACACCGAAGGTGGGCGCTGCGATATATATAAGTGATAGAAAACATCTACATATTATTTTTCTAAATTGATGTTGTCGTCACCGGGAATCGAACCTGGGACCATCTGTGTAACAGTTTTTGACTGGGTGCTTTTACACTTGAAAAAAAATTTTAAAGTTTTAAAACAGGGATGGTAGGCAATTCCGTTAAAATGCCGTTATCGATTCAAAACCTTTTCAACTGCCTATACTTATCCCTGAAACACCATTGAAAATATAGAAATATCGTTATCCGTAAAATACCGTTACCAATATAACTAAAATACCAACACCCTTAAAATACCGTTACGGTAAAAGCTAAAATACTGTTTTCGTTAAAAACCCCCTTACCGAAATAATTGAAACAGCGTTATCCTTAAAATAACGTCATCGAAATAATTTGACAACATCAGAAAAAATAATCGCTGAAAATATATATATTTTCCCAAATTTTCATCATAAACTAGCTGTCATTGTAGTTCATGCTTAATGGCGCTTAAAATATCGGTGTGCATTAACATTATCTGAATAACTAAAATAACGTTACCAGTAAAGTAATGTTTCCGCTAAAATACCGTTACCGAAATAAGTAAAATACCATAAACGCAAAAAACGAGTTACCGAAATAACTGAAATATCGTTACCGAAATAAAATAGCATTACCTTGATCCGATACCCGCATTGAATCGGTTACCATCAATGCTTTAAAATGACAATGAAGCGAATTTTCACCTTCACAGAGAGAACACACTGAACGTGTTTTAATGAAACTTTTTCACTAAACTAATGAACTTTTCTTCGGAATGTAAATGAACAATTTATTTAACATCATAAAAAAGCTTCATAGTATTAATGAAACCATTTTTAATGAAACTTTCTCATTATTCGTAGGAAATGTTTAATAAATAAAATGAAATGTGTCATTAAATTTTATGAAAAACTGCATTAATTTAATGAAAAGTATCAGTGAAAAATCGTAGATCTGTTGGAAAAAATCATTGATATCATGCCGATATTGATATCATGTCGAATGGGAACACGGGTGCGGGCGTCTTCGGACCAGGCTTCCAGCGTGCCTTACCTATGGGAAAATATCCGTCCATTTTTCAGGCGGAGATTTGGGCCATTTGTGTCTGTGCAGTGGAATGCCTGCGAAGGGGAACTCGCAGATCTCGCATCTACATTCTCTCTGACAGTCAGGCTGCACTGAGGGCCTTAATGGCCTATAAGATGTCGTCCGGGTTGGTCATGGAATGCATTCAGACTCTCAATAGGCTCGGTAGAGGCAACTCTCTAACCTTGGGGTGGATTCCTGGTCATGAGGGGCATGAGGGCAACGAGAGGGCAGATTGTCTTGCCAACCGCGGGGCCCGAAAGCCCTTTATTGGTCCTGAACCATTCTGTGGAATACCTGCGGGGTATGTTAGAGAAATGCTCAGGGCATGGAGAGAGTCTGAATTCTCTGGTTACTGGGAAAACTCTCCTGGTCAGCGCCAGGCTAAAAGATTGATCTCTTTTTCCAGTAGGGGGTCGAGGCGACTCTTGTCGCTTGAAAGGGGGGGTTTGAGGGCCCTGGCGTCGTACTTAACTGGACACTGTAATCTCAGATACCATCTGCACAAGAAGGGTCAATCGGACACGGATTTGTGTAGGTTTTGCGAGTTGGTGTCTGAGACCTCGGAGCATGTTCTCTGCGAATGTCCCAGGCTTTGTGATAGGAGACTTAGGTTTCTAGGTGATCGCTTCATTTCGCCTTCCGACATCGCGAACATTTTGCCTAATAGGATAATTGGCTTTATAGGTAGCTTGAATCTGTAGGTAACCTTAGGCAGCACAAAAGACCTACATTGGTCGCGGTGCATAGTGCCTTCTGATCTAATCTAATCTAAATGCCGATAATTCTGTCACTGTACGTTTATTTTTATATTGTTTATGAGTTAAGAATGAAATTAGAAAAATCAACGCTTTTTGAGATAGATTTTTAGAGAAGTTGTTAAAAATTGATTTTTTTTGCAAGTTTACTTTTTTTATTTGCTAGACAGAGAATTTCTTGGACGAATTTTAATGACAGTTTTTCACTAAACTGATCATTTTCAAGTACATTTTATAGACAACACTAACACTAAGAAATAAATTTTGTCTTGATAATTTTTAAACTTTTTTAAATGTATCCTTAAAAATGTTGGTTTCTGGAAATTTCAATTTTCAACTTAAATACTTCTAAGCATAATCAGTCACAAAAATCATGCCTACTGTCGCCTAAAATTATTTGAAATTAGATATATTTATATTCTATTAGATATAACTTAATGTCCCGGATATGGAAAAATTTCAGATAAAATTGTATCAAATAATATCTAATTTAATATAATTAGATACATGTGGATGTCCAGTTTTTGGATCAATTTGTATGTGTTTATAAATATATGGGAACTTATCAAATGAGATTTAATTATTAGTGTCAGATCGAACAGTTCGACCAAAAGTTATACTTGGTCGCTTTTTTGGTATCTGGAGGCATTGAGGATAAATTTTCGTATGGGAAACATATTTGTTGAGCCGATTTAATTCGATTTTGTGTATACAATTTAAGAAAAAAGCCTAAGCTTAGCTATAAAGTTTAAAGTTCGGCAGCCGAACTATTTTCGATTTGGCCGAACTTTCGGAGGCCGAAAAGTTGCTTAACTTTGGACTTTTTTTCAAAATCGCATCTAATCAGCCCAATAAACATTTTCACACTCGCCAAATTTGTCCATAATGCTTTAAAATAGCGAATACCGACTAAATGCATTTGCTGGCTGAACTGTTCGGTCGGACACTAATAATTATATTAAACTCCATATAAAAATGTTTACCCGCGATGAAATCAAAATTCCAAATAACCTTATATCTTTTAAGTTATTTTGATTATTAGAAATCTGAAATTGAAATTTAAAAAAAATTGTGGATATGAAATCATTCGCGTTTTTCAAAGATTCCAACAAAAATGTATTTGTTTGTAGTATTTTTCTAATAACCTGCAAACGATGTCATTGAAAAATCCAACGTGCTACATTTCTGATTTCTGCTTACGTAGGACTTTAATTACATATGATTTTGTTTTTAATTTTAGGAAGGATAACAGATATCCTTGCAGTGGAACTTAAATTTAGGGATTTATTTTTTTTGGTTGTTCGCTTATTAAAATGTAATTTTAAACAAAAATTTTGTCTTACATAAAGGGAAATTTCCCTGAATTATATTTATGCAAAAAATTAATGTTCAATGATTAAAACTTTTTAATCAAAATTTACCACTTTTTTATAAAATTTTCCAGTTAAACGATATTCTTAATGTGCTCCCAAAAATATATAAGATTTTCGAAAGATATTTCGCGATCATAATTATTATTTTTAATTTTTTCTCGGGTGCGCCCCGGTAGGCTAGTTTGTAGCGTGCTGGCTTATCAGTGAGGGGGTCGTGGGTTCGATTCCCACCAGAGGCACTGGTCTGCTTTCGTTACAACTCGCCGAAGGCCATAGTAGCTAGTCCTCGGTTAGGGTAATAGTATATAATTTGTAATTATATGATTATTAATTAATAAAAAAAAAATAAATAATTTTTTCTCATTTTTTTATTTAAATAAACTAATAGAACAAGTACAACTTTGATACTTAAATTTTGGCCTGCGACCTCTAAACAAAACTTTTGTTTGAGATTTTTCTTGCAGAGCATGCATATTTTCATAATGGCATATTATCAGGGATTGTGGAGATCGCGATTTCGAACTTTTATTTTGTTTTCTGGGACCACCTTAATCAACATGTATCTAACCTTTTAAAGGCAGCTTGAACCAACCAACCAACCACACAAAATGTGATAAGAAAAGTATTGAATAAATGGTTTGTTTGGTTGTTGCTTTTAATGCAAGAAGATTAATTCATATATGAACAGTATGAATATTTATCTTATACGAGACTAGAAATATCATTTGGAGTATGAGATATGGCAAATGGATAAATTGCTGTTGCTGCTGCTGCTGATTCTATTAAGGAGTAGAAGCAACAAACAACATTTGTAATACCACAAACAAATGTTGATATAAAAAAATATTTTTTCGTTGTTAGAAAATAAATGAATAAAAGCTTTTTTGATTTATTCTTATTCTACAAATAAATACTAACACATACATATAGATATATTTAGAGATGTGGTAGATAGTAATGCGTCAAAATATTACAATTTACTTGAGGAACCCAGCAAAAAATAACATCGATTTGGCAAGCAGTTACTTCTTATGTATGCTTTCAAAATAGCGCTTTGCCGTCCTGCATGCAATAAAGTAAATAAGCTTTTCTAAATGCATTATTTTGCAACAGTAACTAATGCATACAATGAAGCAGTGATGAATGCATGCAATAAAGCGGTGATCAATGAATCGATTTCATTGATTGAATCAAAAATATCCTTAACTGTATGAAAATTATTTTTTTTTGTAAATTTTGTTTTATAAAAGAAGCTTTTTTGGAAGTCAATGCTTGTTGGGAGAAGTGAATAAGCGTTTTAATTTTAATTAATTACACATTATGTTAGTGCTTCTCGAAGTACAAACTAAAGCGCTTTTCATTTACTACGAAGGTCACATGAAAAACTTGCTTTCATCTACGTAAACGAGGCCTTCTAAATGGGACATTGAGAACAAAAATCGTGTCTTCTGGTATGAGTTCTGGAAGCCCTTGCTCCCTACTTCTTGGAACACAAGAAAGAAGCGCATTTCACCTTCTTAAAACAGACCTACCATGAGGGAAATCGCGAACAAAAATCATATCTTCTTGAATGCCTTCTGTAAGCGCTTGCTTCCTACTCCTTGGATCACATGAAAGAAGCTCTTTTCACCTGCTTAAAAGAGATCTACCAAGTGGGACATCGCGAACAAAAATCATGTCTTCTGGAATGCCCCCAGGAAGCGCTCGGTAATTAAATAAGGCCTTCCAGAACTGCTTCTGCGTAAGCACAATTTTTTGCTGGGAATATACATAGAATTTTCTAGCCTACAAAAAAAGTAAAAACCAAATACAGCTAAACTAAAAATCGGCGCTTTTAAAAAAGATGCAAAGTTTAGAAATATTATTAAGGAGTGAGAGAGTACACGAATAAATCAATATAACTTTTGATCTAATCAATCAACCGAAATAAAGATAACGGTCTATTAAATGGTATTTTATATAAATAAATGTTTCATTAACAGAATTTAAAAAATTATTTGCTTTTTATTAATATTTTTATTTCTTCAGAAATTCTTTTATTTGTTCAGAAATTCTTTTATTTCTTCAGAAATTCTTTTATTCTCTCTTCAGTGACCTTCTGGCTACGAAGTTTAAAAGTTTTAGCTTCTTTTATGACTTGTTTTGTGTTCATCACAAGGCTTTTCACAAGAGCCCAATATCTTGCTATTGGTCTCAGTTCTGGGCAATTAAGTGGAGTTGACTCTCTTGATACCAAATTCACATTATTCTTTTGGTACTACTCTGCCGGTAATTTGCTATAAGAACAAAATACCGAATATATGAATAATGTAGTTTTTCAAACGCACTCTTATGAACAAATCGGTGCTTCTAGTGCCAAAATTGCTTATAGTGCGAATTGTGTACCAAACTAAAATTTTTTTGTAAACTTCCCTATGGGGAATGGGACCGGTTCTGCGTGTACGACAGGATCGGTCCCTTCGTGCCAGAGACAGGTCCTCTGCTAAGCCTTACCCTTTGTAAACAACTGGCAACTTTAACATTGGCTTGTCATAGGATGGAGTCATTTGTCCTGCTTTAAACCACATAGGGGCATGCCACAGGACTAAACGAAAACTAAACAGCTTCCAATGGGTAAAATTCTGGCCAACTGACTTTTTCTTGTTAATAAGCATTCTGGTTAAGTGGTATGTCCTCCTTTACCAGTCACAGCATTGGTAATTTTAGGACAATTGACACTGCTTAACCCACTTGAGTATTAAATTATACCAGTAATGTGATAAGCCCTTCTTTAACCAGTCACTTTTAGGTCAATTGACTCCTCATTCCCCATAGGGTAATGTGATAAGCCCTTCTTTAACCAGTCACTTTTAGGTCAATTGACTCCTAAGTCCCCATAGGGTTTGGTTTTATTTTGTCCAAATGTTTTGCTCAACATCTCCCTTTGCATCCTGCCCTGGAAGCTGGGAAAAGTCACCAAGAACGTGGCTTTTGTCATCCATTATACAAGAAATTTAAAAAGATTCACACAAAAAAATAAAAACCCATTTCAATAACGAAAACCACCGATTCAATAACTTTAATTGCTGAAATTCCGCCAACAACGAAAATTTCTAATTCAATTAGAAATTGATAACTCTTTAATTGAGCTAAATAATAACTCATTTGAATATAAAGTGATCAATACAGTATACCTTCTCAAAAACCAAGACAAAAAATTGTGGTTGCCATACCAAATGTTTTTTATAGAAGTGTCGTTGCCATACCAAATGTTTTTTTAACAGCTTGAATTTTATAACATTGAATTAAAACCGGCATGAAATTCTCATTTAGTTAGAAGATTTATTTATAATTATGTGAACAAATTCAAACAAAAATTAGTTTTTTTCTTTCTAGTGAAGCGTAGGGGTTATGGCAAAAAAAAATTTTTTTTTTTTTTGTTAAACGAAATTAAACTCTAAAAGTTACATTATCAATTTTATGATAATGTTTTAGAATAAATAAATATTCAGATTTAAACAACTAAAACTAAATTGTTCAACTTAATACAAAAAAAATAAACCTAATAAGAATTAATATCTAATCAAATAGAAATGAATTTAAAATATTTATTTCCAATACCACTAAACATAAACATTTATAAAAAAACAACTACATAAGTATTACAAAAACAACAAAAATGTTTTCTTTTGGGCGATAATATAACAAATGTCAAGCAAGTTCCGAATCTGAGCAAATATTTAATTGATTCAATTAAATTTTAATTGACAGCTTTTAAAATTTCAACAAACCGATTTAATCGAAAAAAATAAGGAAATATTTTTTTCTGTGATTACATATCGCGTCACATGGAAATTGATATGACTACATAAATATCATTAAAAAAAATTTTTAAACAGGTATTAATAAATATTTGATTGAATAGTTAATATTTTTTTATATAACATTACCCGCAAAATTTACATTCATACAAGGTGGCGCAAAAATAACCTTCCGATGTTTTTCGGCTGTAATTTAAAAAAAAAAATGAAAAACTTTGATTCTTCTTGTGGATTATTTTTATTTGGTATTTTAATTTTTTTTACATCAAGTCGAGAATATGATGTCATGTAAATGGCCGCCGCCACAGTTGATTGTCATTTGAGCCCTTTTTATGGCATTTTCCATCAGTTTGGCCAAAACTTCCGGCGATAAGTCCTCACATTCTTGACGGATATTGTCTTTAAGAGCTGCAAGAGTCTGAGGCTTGTTGACATAAACCCGCGACTTCAAAAAGCCCCACAAAAAGAAGTCTGGAGCGGTCAAATCAGGCGATCTTGCTGGCCAGTGCAAATCGCCAAAACGGCAGATTAGGCGCCCGGGAAATGCATCCTTCAGCATATCGGTTGTGGCACGTGCAGTGTGTGCCGTTGCACCGTCCTGTTAGAACCACATGTTTTCCAATCCCAATTCATCAAGTTGCGGCAAAAAGAACTCGTTGATCATTACTCTGTAGCGCTTACCATTCACAGTAACCGTTTGGCCCGCGACGTCTTCTAAGAAAAAAGGTCCGATAACTCCTCCAGCGAAAACAGCACACCATACAGTGACTTTGAGCGGGTGTAATGGCTCTTCGTGGGTTACACGCAGATTTTCAGTGCCCCAGAAGCGTAAATTTTGCTTATTTACGTACCCGCTAAGATGGAAATGGGCCTCATCGCTCATGATTATTTTTGATGAAAAATCATCTTCCTCTTGGTGGTGATTAAGGATGGCTTGAGCGTATGTTACACGCGATTGGCGGTCAGCAGCTAACAGCTGATGCATCGTCTGGACTTTGTACGGAAACATCTTCAAATCTTGTACCAAAATTCGCTGTAAAGACCGTCGACTGATACCCATTTGCGTGGCACGTCGTATGGTCGATGTCGACGGCGCTTCCATGACATCCTCGGCAATATTCTCTGCAGAACGGCTACTCCGGGGTCTGCCACGCCTGGCAGCATCTCGTGTTGTGCCAGTCTCTTCGAGGCGAGCGGCTAAACGTCGCAGTGTTTCACCAGTAGGCGTTGGACAGCCAGGAAATCTGCGACGAAATTCACGTTGTGCCAAAGTCACCGACCGATTATTGGTCAAATAAATAGTCACCAATATTCCGCGTTCTGGAGCAGTGTAGCGTAACATTGTTTATTAACGTGTATTTCGCATGTGTTTACTACACAAATGTCAAAACAGAACTGACATTAGGGGCCAATCGCAAAATTTATAGCATTTTCTGATAGGAGGATTACTTTAGGATTACTTAGGATTTCCAAAGTTTCTGTTACCAATAGTTCTAATTAGGATTCTTTTCAAAAATATCGTAATCAGTATCCCAAAGTCGATTTTGAAAAAATACTTTTCTGAATCAAAGAATTTGCAACAAAATGGCATTCATTTGTTGTTGCATATTTTGCTATAAATGCATATTTTTGCATTTATTGCTATAAATGCATATTTTATGTTATATTTTGGCATTTTTATTGCACGTTTTAAATCTAATTGCTTATATTTGCATATTTTGTAAAAACTAAAATTAAGTTTTAGTTAAAAATTAACAAAGGAAAACGTTTGGGAACCAAAATTCTATGTGCATTTTTGTTTTTTTTTTTTGTGCTTAGTTTTGGATTTTTAGTTCTTATTATTTGTTTTTTTTTGCATTTTTCGATTTAAATGCAAAGTTTTAAGCGCATATTGTGCATTCTTTGCTGCACATTTTAAGCTCATAGTTTCCTTTTTTAGTTGCATGAAATTCGTTGCCCAACTAATCAATCTATCCAGAAAGAACATTGAGTAAGCTGGTTAAACTTCTATTTTTTGTTTTTCCTTAACAAAAAATAATAATTTGATATTGGTATTATTTTGCTAAAGTTTTAAATAAATACGTATCGGCCATTCCACGCAAAATCGGCCAATAACTTACCTTGGGTTTTCCGATTTCAATTAAATTTTGTATTCAGATACTTTATGGACCCACTTAAAGATTGTCGTTTATAGTTTTTCAAATTTCGAAAATTCCACGTTTTTATGCGCAACTTACCTTTTTTTTAAAAAAATGTGATATATGCTAAAAGTGTGTATTTTCTTTAATATTTATCGGCTAATCACCATTTAAATTGCGTTGGAATGATGCGGTACTCTACTTTTATACTGCGAATTAGAATTTCATTTTTTATGCAATTTATTTTTCAAATGCATTTTCAAACTTTTGGCCACCCTCGATTTTTAAAAAATGCATAATTGCAAAACATAGAACTTTCGTGAAATAGTTGCACATTCACTTTTTTGGGTTCCGGGGCTTAACTATTTTTAATGATTTTTTGAAAAAAAGCTTTTAGCACTTTTACATAGAAAAAAATTTTTTTTTTTATTTTTCAGATTTATTAAGATGAAATTTAAAAATGTAATGTTAAGGAGTGCGCCTCGGTAGGCTAGTTGGTAGCCTGCTGGCTTATCAGTGCGGGGTCGTGGGTTCGATTCCCACCAGAGGCACTGGTCTGTTTTCGCTACAACGCGCCAAAATCCATAGTAGCTAGTGCTCGGTTAGGGTAATAGTATATAATTTGTAATTATATGATTATTAATTATTAAAATAATAAATAAAAAATAAAGTAATGTTAAGGAGCCTTTAAACGTCTGGTTTTAAAAACTATAAATTTATTCTTGTGGATTTTTCTGTAGGTGAACGTTAAAAGAATCTACTAAAATATTCTGTTTTAAAAATTTTTATTTTTAAACCTTTCCAGCTCACGTTTTCATCGAATGTTAGATTTTTATAGAAACAATAATGACCTTTTTAAATTTAATATTTTTAATTTTGAAAAATTTAAAAAAAACACCAACAAATTGTTGTTTTTTCTATGGAAATATGATGCAAGCTTTTTTCAATAAATCGTTAATAAGAGATAAACCCCGCTACCCAAAATAACGCAAAAGTTACATATTTTACAAATATGCATCTTTTTTCAAATCGAGAGTGACCAAATTTAAAAAAAGTGCATTTAAAAATGAAATTGCATAAAAAATGCATTTCTTTTTAACGCTGAAAAAACACTTCATTCCAAAGTAAAAAAGTAAGGGAATGGTATCATTCCAGAGCAATTTAAATGGTGATAATTTGATAAATATTAAATATAATACGAATATTCAAATTTACACACTTTTTGCATTTTTCTCATTTTTCAAAAAAAAAAATAAATTGCGTAGAAAACAGTGCATTTTTCGAAATTTGAAGAACTAAAAACGCCAGTCTTTAAGTGGCTCCATAGAGTTTCTAAATACAAAATTTAACTGAAATCGGAAAGCCGAAGGTCAAAAAATGTCCTTTTTTGACCGGTCTTCGGTGGAACGGCCGATATTTATTTCATACAAATATTTTTTGCAAATGTTAACAATACCAGAAAAATAATTGTTATCAAGTGGAAAATAAATAACATTTTACAATTGAAAGATTATATATTCGTTTACAAATAAATATAAAGGGTGGCCGGAAACTTAAAATATTTCTAATTTTAATTTTATGCTCAGCAAAAAGGTAGTAAATAAGAAAAATAACCCGAATGCAAAGACTTTGGTAATGGGTAGGATATATAGACGCATCTTCCAAATAATAACTTATTACCTTCAGCATTATTTTAGAAAGCAAAACAATAACTTATCAATACTTTATTATATTTTGCAAATCACACATTTTAGATACCTGTTGACGAATGAGGTAGTGTCTAAAACAGATTTTCTAATAAATTACAATGAATTTAAAAAAATCTGCTTGCAAGGCAGTAGCATTACAGTTTTTTCATATTAGCTGGCTAACAGCAAAATTATATTTTTTGTATGTGTGCGTACAAATATAAAAAGAATGAAAAGGAAGAAAAATAAATAAATATTTAATAAACCAGTACTCTTAAACGACTATATGTCTTTACACGATAACGATAAGTCAGTGGTTTGAAAACCATGAACTCGTTTAATATCTTGACTGCACCGGAAAAAATACATGTTTTTTATAAACTAAAATCGATATTTTAGTACAGTGTTATATTAACGTCATATAGACAGTCGCAGTTAATTTTTAATTAATATGCATTTGACAAATTTAATTTAGAAATGTTGAGGTTAAGAAGAAGAATAAACGTTTTTCTCTAAAAATTATAAACACTATTAATTTTTATATAAGACTAGAATAGTTTCTGCCTTTTTATGGACAGGCTCATCAGTGATTTTACATTTTAAATTGTATTATTATTTGTGTCTAATAATTGTCAGATTGTCTCTATATGATAAATTTTTCAACAACCTGCGGCTGTAAGAATCAAACCTGCGCTCATCTTACATTACAAACGAAACAATACCAAGTCATGACCGTACGAAATATTTCGTTATTTCGCCCACGAATGGTTGGTGTAAATTATACGAATATGTACAAACGTATTTCGTATAATGTACTAAATACATATATAACGAAAATAAAACTCAAAAATAAAAATTAATATACTTTATAAACAAATACGATACGAAATTAGTTCGTTAGTTACGTAAAATTGCAAAATTTTTGTTTCGTAAAATAAATGAAACTTTCTTAAGTTTTATGGAAAAAGTGGCTACGAATAATTTCGTTAGTCTCCTAAAATTTTAAAAGGCTACACTAAATTTATTGCATTGACAATTGTAAAAAAAAATTGTACGAAATTGAGATTCAGAGTTGCAAAATATTTATTTAAAAAAAAAAAATGTTGTCGATTTTATAAGACCTTTGGCTGAAAACATTTAAAATCAACCACTGGATTTCCTCCATGCTTTCTGATTTCAACCAAACTTGGTATATCTTTTTAACGGCTTAAGCAACGAGAGTCATTGATACTAGTTAACAAAATCCAATTTTTTTTTAATCAGCCATTATATCTGAAAAATGGGTGTTTGGTGTATCTCCTAAACTAACAAAGCTAATATCGCGGAATTTGATTAAACTAAATATTATATTTTAAGAAGTTTGTGTCGTCTGTTTAAACTATTTGATTATTGCTACTTGTATTTCCAGAAGATGCTGTCCAGAGCAGACTTGGGCTACGTCAATTACATTTCAAAATCGTTCACTTATGAAAATTTTCTATATCATTAATAATATCAGACCTACACTCACACTTGTGAGCTTAATCGCTTCCTTGGAAATTTTGTAAAATCTTTAATAGCAAACATGAGGATTAGTAACAATATCTGGATATTTAATTACAGGGCAATTACTCAATTACACCCAATTACATTTAATTGAACATAAAAAAGTAATTAAATACACAGATATTGGAATTATGTCCCATGTCTGGTATTGACAAAATTGATAATTTCCCAAGGAAGCGTTTAAGCCCACAAGTGTGAGCGTAGGTCTGAAATTATTAACGATATAGAAAAATTTCACATGTGAACGATTTTGAAATGTAATTGACGTCGCTCAAGTCTGGTCCAGAGGACATCGAAATATAGAAAAGTGAAAAATAAAGAATAAAATATAATAAAATAACCGACCTCGAGCTTGAATAATTATTTGAATAATTTTTTATTTATTTTTTATTTATTTATTTTTTTTTAACGGATCGTCTAGAATTCATATTCAGACAAAGTTTCTACTTTGGTTGGTAATATTTCTACTACAGAAGTCTCTATGACGAGTCATTTATGAGTTAATTTTGGCCCACTCTTATAAACATAGTTGGAATATTATTTTGAAAGAAACTAACAATTGCCATACATACACTAATACACATTCTATACATATACAATTATAATGAACAATTTTTTTTTTATAAATTTATTGAATGGTAACCAATTCATACATCTATCCATCCATATATTTTCAATAGTTACGTATTGATCTACAAAATTCATATATTGTGATAGAAAGAGGGGGAAGGGGTGAACATAATAACAACAACAAATACAAGCATTCATGGTCTTTTGAGCTAACAAAGCCATCCAAAACCATCAACAAATCCAATTACTTTTCATTCTAACGAAGGACATAAAACTAATAACAATTGAAAACATATACCAACAACAACATAGCAGTAATAGCAGCAACAACATAAAATTCATATACAAACATACATAAAATACTTGTAAACTACATACTAGTCCATACAAACAAACACAGCGCACATTGTAGTAAGAATGAGTTTGTATGTGTATTTGTATAAGTTTAGTTATCCCAGCAAAATATTTCATTACCATGTAAGTGCTTATATAATGAAAATAAATAACTTAACACGTTACGTTTGTAATGTAAGATGAGCGCAGGTTTGATTCTTACAGCCGCAGGTTTTTGAAAAATTTATCATATAGAGACAATCTGACAATTATAAGACACAAATAATAATAAAATTTAAATAGAAAATCAGTGATGAGCCCGTCCATAAAAAGGCAGAAACTAGTCTAGTCTGATTTAAAAATTAATAGTGTTTATAATTTTAGAGAAAAACGTTAATTCTTCTTCTTAACCTCAGCATTTCTAAACACATTAGAATTTGCCATCAGCACTGTTTATTTTTGTTCGATAAAGTCGTTTTTTTAAGCTGTCAAGCTTACGCGAGACTAATAATTTTATTACATATATAATGTCTTTTGGTCAACTAATTTTTTTTTTAATTACTGATATGTAAATGGGTAAGCGTTATTATTTGAAAACTTGTAACCACATATTTTTCTAGTTGCTTATAAGTATACTAATAATAAATTATTTTGGTAAACACCTATTTTTTATTTCTTTGCAATGCAGCGGGTAAGTGAGGGTACCAATTTTATGCATTTTTTCATGAAGCAAATGTGTAAAACTACTCGGCATCGTTGAACAAAAATAATGAATTTCAACGCCAAGTTCTATGCAGTTTGAACTTATACTACTGCTGATTATTTAGATACCGGTATACTTAGAATACTATGTAGAATGCAAATGTACCATGCGGGAAATGGACCAGTCACTGGTATGGTCATGTGGCCAGAACTTTGTGTGTATAAACCTGTCCTAGTTTCGGTTCTGTTATATGAAAGTGACCGGTACTTTTAACATGGGCTTGGAGCACTGTGTGACGTGTCGAATAACTTGACCAAGGTAACCTATCACCATACCCTACGGGAAATGAAGGGTCGATTCATCCGAAGTGACAAATCTGTGATACGTTAAAAGGAGACACGCCACAAAACTGGTATAAACGAAGACTTCGGTGTATGAAAGAGTGGCAATTTCAGCAAAATATCCAACCACGTTTATTCATGATATATCATGTAACTCGAAAAAAAAACTAACATAACACTAAAGCGGACTAAAGTAACTAGGGTTGTAACAGCGGACTAAAGTAACTAGGGTTGTAACAGTAGAAATTTTGAAGTAACTCTGAACTGGTGCAAAATAATTAGGTATAAAAAAATGGCAATCGCTGCAGAAACAACCAATCCATTGACTGTTACACATCGGACCTAATAATGAAATTATTAAAAAAAAACTGTAGAAATGATCACATATCATAATTGCATGTGCGACAAAAGTCCATGTCACAAAACTATTATAACAGGCAACGTTCGGGGACATGTCCCATGTTAGGTCTGTGACATGTTACATGGTATCAATTTTTCACATAGGGTAGAGTCTGCAAAATTTTAAAATTATTGAGTTCGACCAAAGAGTTCTGCTCAAAAACAGAATTTGGACAATTCAAGTTTCTGTTATTTAATAAAAAATAATTTTTTGGGACTTGCGCAATATTATAAAAACAGGTAATGTGACATAATTTTTTAGGAAAGTTCAGTGATTGGATCCGTCCATATTCTTTTTGTAACCCGTACATACTATGGCACATGCGGAATAAAAAGTAGCAGGTGACATGCCAATTACTTTTATTTTGTCCTGTAACTTGTTCGCTTATCGCAGTTTAATGATATGTCACGAAATTATTAATTTTGTACTAGTCCGTAACATAAAGCATTGCGATTTATATTTAACTAGTGTTTTGCTAAATAGTTTTCTTGAGTACTGTGATTTGTACGCTTTAACCAGTAACGTAATATTTCATTTCGAAATGGTCCTCCCACATATCAAATAATGCCTAACATGAGACTAGTTGCATACTAGATACTTTTAACTCGTTCTGTTGTGGATTCACTTAAACCAGTTCGGTGATATGTTATATTCGACAAGTTTTCCGATATATCTCAATTCGCTCAAAAGGTGGAAATTTTCACCTCCTATGACATGCCCATGTTAAAAGTACCGGTCTTTTTCATATAACAGAACCGTAACTAGGACAGGTTCATGCACACAAAGTTCTAGTTACGTGACCATACCAGTGACTGGTATATTTCCCGCTGGGTACAGACTGAAATGAATATACTACGGACAAGTTAGAAGTAGGTAGTGTCAAAGTATGATCATTTTAGGATTTATGTGATATGCAACACAACCAGTGGAAAAAAATTATCACGTGACTGGTGTAGGTGTACGTATCTTAGAACTGGAGAAAATTTTTTGAAGGAAAACTAGTCACATATTAAGCGCAATGTGTTCTGAAATAGTTTTGAGACGTACCACTACACTGGTCGCCGGGCATGCGAAAAGTAATTAGCAAGTAACATGTCACTTTTTATTCAGCGTATGTCATATTATGCACGAGTTGCTAAATAGCCCGTCCGGAACCAATCACTGCACTTTTCCAAAACACTGTGTCTTTCCCCCCGTTCAAAAAAACCTTAAAAAAAGGCACAGCAAAAATCAATTTTTTAATTAGCTTATTTTGTCTATACCCAACAAAAAACTAAGTTTAAGATCGCGACGTTTGGCGAGAAATCGCCATATCTGGCAGCCCTGGTCACAGTTCCGTTTTCAGTTCTTTTAAACCAGTGGAGTGTTATGTCTTCATTTCTACTGTCACATAGTCGGTACAGATAAAATTCCTTCAGTGTTATGTCTGATGTGTAGCAGTCAAGGGACTGAATCCTTTGGCACTAATTGCCACGTTTTCATCCACTGCTAATGGTTTTGAACCAGTTCAATGACCAGTAATAACTTCAACTGCAACGGCCCTAGTTGCTTCTGTACACTTTGATGTTATGTTACTTTTTTCTTCAGTTACTTGATTTATCTGGTAGCAACCAATGAATGTTTTGTCACCATAACTATAGTCACGTGATTGATCATTTCACCAAAATTAACAATTTTTGTTGGACCACAGTTTTGGTTTCACCAGTTTCGTGACGTGCCCCCAAATCATATATCACAGATTTGTCACTTTGGATCAATCGACCCTTCGTTTCCCACAGGGTAGTTAAAAACAAATAAAATTTTACTTAAAGAAAGGACGACTTACATTTCAGTAAATTCAACTAACATTGTCATTTGTTTTTTAATGTTCAAAATCTAACTAAAAATTGTAGTTAAAATTAACCACATATGCAACATTTATTTGTTTTTTTTTTTTTAAATAACAAAACACAACTGTAAAAAATGAATGTAAAATCATAAAACAGTCATTTGATGTGGTTTGTTTTTTTAAATGAACTACAAGGTTAGTCAGAAATGTAATTTGTTCTACAAATGACATTTACATTAAAAATAAAGAAACTTTATTACAACCCAAACAACTACATATTTGTAAAGCAGAGGTTCCCTGAGTGTAATAACATCCCATTACTGAGATTTTGCTGGGTATACGGTACGTAAGCTTGTAAATATGTAAAGTATTATATGTATTTGTTTAAATAAATAAATAAATTCAAGTAGTGTTTTTTTTTTCGACCCAAAAAGGGGTTTAGTTAAAATTTATGGAATATGTATAAAGTTTTTCATTGGGTTTGTAACATGGAATAAAACAAATTTGTATTAAACAATTCATTTGAAATTGAAATTATAGTTGTAGAATAACTATTGTAATTCGGGATAATTCAAAATAAAAACAATTTTGATAAAATACTACTTTTAACCTCTCTGCTGCGTACGACGTATATAAACGTTTTTGCAATACTCTATCCTGTTGTGTAAGACGTATATATACGTCCACATTACATAAGTGCAGAAATTGGTTTTTATTTCGCCACAACTAATAAATAGTTTTTTTAATTTTGACTACTGCTTAAACAACGAAGTTCTGATAATTATAAAATGTCTTCTGAGTCTACACTTACAAAAAATGACAAAATAGCGAAAACTTTTGTCAAATACACAAAGTTTTGTTTAGTTTCGAAAGTTTCCGTTAATTTGACATAATTTTCGGAATTTTATGCATGGATTATTATGAGTGTAGAATAATTTCCAAGCTTACCCAGCAAAAAATAGAGCTTACCAGAAGCGTCCCGGAAGGCATTATTTAATTACGAAGCGCTTCCAAAGCAAATAAAGAAGGCATGATTTTTTTCGCGATGTCCCACTTGGTATGTCTCTTTTAAAGCGCTTCTTTCATGTGCTCTTAGAAGCAATAAATTCATGCCTTCTGAGGCACTAAGAAGCGCTTTTTGTAAGCTTCATTGTAAGCATTATTCATTGCTTTAAAGAAGGCATTTTGGGAATCACAACAAAATGCCTTCCCTAATGGCTTTATTGTATGCAATGCGGTGAAGCGCTATTTTGGAAGCACACAACTGCACTTACCAAATCCAGGTTATTTTTTGCTTGGTAATGTTATGCCTGAGTTTTAATATTTTTAAGGTAGCTTAAGATCGACTATACCCAGCACCATTTGTTTGAACTGATTACTTTTGAACCTGTTCTAAAATAGCTTCTTTTACCACCGGTTAAATTCAACCCGTTCTAGAACAGGTTCTTTGGAGTCAAAATGCAAGGTTTCTCTGTACCACAACGGTTCTAAAGTAACCTGTTTTGGATTGGAGATAAAGAACCTATTGAAAATAGGACAAAAGCCATATGAAAAGAATCGGTTGTAGAACAGAAATAAGAACTTGTTACAATACAGTAGAAGTTGCTCTTGAACTTGTTATTTGGATTTTACAATTTTACAGGGTATTTTTATTCAAATTTTTTCTAGAAATAATTTTTTTTTATTCTTTTAGTTTTACATAGTCCATTAGTTACTTGTGGTCGTTGTTGCATGTTGTTAGTTGTGGGTTTCCTTTTTCTGCTATTTTGATCTAAAAAAAAGGTTTTATTTCATTCGGTTTTATTTTTACAACTAAAAAAATCTCGTTATCAATTTCATGTTGTAAAAATTACGCAATCAAAAAAGTCATTTTCGTTAAGCCCCCTATGAATAACAACTTCATTTAAAAAAAAAAAACGCACACACATACATTTACACAATCCAACATACATACATGTAAAGATAAACATTATAAACAGCAGTAGACATTTTCAATTCGTTGTTATATTTTTTTACTTTAAACTACAAAACACACACACATCTATCAACAGGAAAATACCAAGAATAAAACACCAAAAAGGATACGTAAAGATTTTTTTAGGATTTTTAATTTTTTTACATACACTTAGAATACTATGTGCGTAACGACCAATGCAAATGTAGTTAAAAACAAATGAAATATCACTTGAAGAAAGACGACTTACATTTTAGTAAATTCAACTAACATTGTCATTTGTTTTTTACTGCTCAAAAAATAGGAAACAATTGCAGTAAAAATTAACTGCATATGCAGTAAAAAATGAACAAAAATTTATTTATTTTATTTTTTTAAATAAAAAAGTGATTTAAAAATGAATGTAAAATCATAAAACAGTGATTTGATGCGGTTTGTTTTTTTTTAATGAACTTCAATTGTAGTCAAAACTGAAATTTCTTCTACAAAGGACGTTTTTTTCACTTAAAGATACTGTATTACAACTCAAATAACTACAAATATTTACAGCAGAAGTTTCCTAAGTGTAGAAATCGGTTGTTGTTGTATAAATTCTTTTACTCATACATACTCATACGTTTAACATAAATACTAACAAGTTTTAACATCGAAAACAACAACAGTTAGTAATCATCAACAACAACAGCAGTAACAACAAAACATTGTTGGCAGTTATAATCAAAAATAATGGCCATAAATATTACTCAAGGATCTTGTGTGTGCGTGTGTGTGTGAATATAAATTAATGTATGTGTAAAATTTTTCTCCAGTATGTATGAGAATATACCCTACACAATGCAATAAAATCAGAGTTATTAAAAATACAAAACAAAAATACCCATTGCACTCATAATACTAATCCTTGTATAAAAATACGAAATTAATGTCAATATAATGAAATCTTTTAAAAAATTAACAAAAATTTGTTTCTATTATGAAAACCTTCTGACATTTCGAGTGTTTAAAGAGTGCTATTTTAAAATAATGCAGTATTCTCTTTGTTCGGTGTAAATTATTTGACATTGCCGTTTAAAATGTCCAGATAAAACTACATAAATTTTTATCCTTTTTTACCATTATGTGTTAATATGTATGTTATATGTATAAATATATGTAATTATGCACACATACGACCGTATATAATTATTTGTACTACACTAAAAACAATAAGTTAGAAGAAAATTTAAAAAAAACGTCTTGTAAATCAGGTATAATATTTTTCGGCAAATATTTAGCTAAAACTATGTTTTCAGCTAAAACGTTAGTTATACTTATTCAGCACTTATGTTTTACTAATAGTTTACAATTGTTTTACTAATTTATTTTGCTAAAAAAAAAATTTCGCTGATAAGAACATTAGATAAGCACACATAATGAAGAAGATGTCACGGCATGTCAAGATGAAGTAGAGATAAGGAAAATTTGACTAAAAAGTAGAACTCCTGTAAGACATATACAAAAATTAACCATGGAAGATTTGTGTATCTGTTTTTCATACATAAAACAAAATTGGTTATTAAAACAACTTACATTTTGTGTTGTCACCGGATTGTGAAAGTAATTGCCTATTAATTAAATAAAAGACAAATAAATTGTTTAAATTTAATAAAGATTAAATGTGTATTTGTATACTGAATGTTTAATAATGTTCAGGTAGACAACATAAAGCGAAAAACACTTTTTACGTAGTTTTTTATGTTCACTTTTTCTTATTGAAAAAGAAGGGTTGCATCTGTCAAAATTTGTTATTTGTTCGTTTCGTTCCTAGAAGAATTACCGCCATTTGTCTTCCTTTAAAAGATGGTATCATTTAGACAACCATTAAAGTAAGTAGTTGAAAGACATTTTTTATGTTATATTTATATATTACTTTATATTATATATTCTTTTTTTTTTCTTAAAAAGAGAGGCAACACTCAGGAAATACTTCCTATATTTAGTGTGTTGCTTTCTTTGGAAAGGGATAGTATAGAGATGAAAGGTGGGGAAAGATGAAGGGCTTCAGACATGGCAACACTGTTATTGCGCGAGATGATAAGTCTTAGAACAGTTGTTGCTCGCCACCTGATGGAGAGTTGGCGAACTTATTGAAGCTTTTTGGTTCATAGCCCTGATTCATTATTTTACTTCGGTGGGGTTAATTGCTATGGGAACACCGAAGGTGGACATTGCGATACGTATGAGGGATAGAAAAAACTCATACATATTAATTTGATGTTGCTGGCACCGGGGATCGAACGCGGGACCTTCTGTGTAAAAGTCCAACGCGCTAACCATTAAAAATATATTATAGTATATGTATACTATATATATATTTTTAATATATTGCCATAATTCATGTCGCCAATGTGGGAGTATGTACATTTTTGTATTTTGTAAAGTATTTTAAATTATTTTTAAAAGAATCAGAAAAATATGTTTATGATTATCAAATTAGAATTTTTTTAAACATTTTTTTAGTTTTTTATCAGTCTACTAATATTCAGCAAAAATTTTGATTACTTTTAGCAAGGGTTTTTTAATTTGTAATCCACTATGTGTTAGCAAAACATTTGCTGAATCTACTAATTTTGTTTCTAATAATCAGCTCGCTGATTTTCAGCAAAAGATTTTGCTGACATTAGCAATCACCCACCTGACTAAGATTTTGCTGAGACGGCAAAAGTTTTTGCTTAGTTTACGAATTTTTTTTTTGCGTGTACTAATGCACAATTTAGTTAGTCAACAGTATGTATAAAGAAAATATTTGCTTTTATTTTTTTTAAATAGCTTCTGTGATATTCAAAAATTTTTTTAAGTATATTATTTAATACTTTAACTCATTCTCGATAAAAAAAGATATATAATTTTCAAAAATTTTAAAGCTCACTTTCAATATATCGCCGCTCGCTGTACCTTCACATGGTTTATATAAAGTTTTTTTTTATTAAAATGTTTATTTATTACTCAAAAAAGTTTTCTGTCCGCTTAAAGCAGACTTTATCTACTGACAGGTCCTTACATGTTTCGTTTCGCGTCACCGAAAATCATCAGAGAACCAATGTAGAAGGGGTAGAATATTTTTCAACGCTTTACCGGTATTGTTTTATTTACCCAATGAGAAGTAAAAAACAAAATTGGAAGAATTGAACGTGATCGTGTATAGGCTAGAATCTCTAGTCATAATACACTGTGTTTTTATTGTTTATTAAATAAACAACAACACTTTCTGACTATAGTATTAGGACCGTAAATCAGTTTTGCCGTACTCTGCAATTTTTTTTAAATCTTTTACTTTTAAATTTTAAAAAATTAAAACCAAAAGTTTATTTTTCGATCTTTTATCATAAATTATAATGTGAGCAAGATTATTAAAGTTCAAGATCATTTGTTTTTGTTAAACAAAAAATTTGAACTTGAATAATCTTGCTCACATCATAATTTGTGATAAAAGATCAAAAAATAAACTTTTGTGTTTAATTTTTTTAAATTTAAAAGTAAAACATTTAATTAGTATTTATTTTAAAATATTTGTAAAATATTTAATAATGGTTTTCACAATGTATATTAAGTGTTTTATATATTGTATGTTGTATTGTAAAAAATTGTAAAATTTTATTTTCAATTTTTTTAATTTGCGAAAAAATATGCCGCCAAAAAGTCGTGGATCATTTTTTTTTCTTTCTTTATTCCTATTATCATCCATACATGATCTAGAAACTAAATCCGCTATCATTTACCACAAAATTGCATTTATATATATTCCAGAGCACCGTGTAAAATGCATCTAATTTGCAAAAATCTAAATTATTTACATACAAAGATGATGTACTTGGCAAAAGAAAAAATTTTATACCCATATTGCCATATTTAAAACGAAGAGTTACCACCCCATTGCATTTTTGTCAAAACGCGAACTATCACGAATTTCAAAAAAAGCTGAGACCCGTATTTAATTAAATCGACTAAAGATTAAAATATGTTAATTTGGCATTTTTATTACAAATAACCCTGAACAAAAAATTCAAAAACCGTTTTTTTTTACAGATTATCCTTAAAAAAAGGACATGGATGATCGTCCTTGGACACATTGTATATACAGTTGGACGCGCCTTAAAAAAAACCTTTCTTATGATACCCATATTGTATATGTTGCTAAGAAAACAGATTCTTAAATTAACAAAACATGCTAAAATGGACCCTTTTTCAAAATGGTCCAGCTCACGAGAGGTCAAAGCTAGAGCCGAAATATTTTAGATGTCATCATAAAAAATACCAATGTTCATTTTGAGGGGGGTACACATTGCACGAATTTCGCTTCCGTACAACTTGAGTCGCTCTAACCTATATGTGCAAATATTGCATTGTACTACCAACTATTGTTGTATATTTGAAAACAAAATTTTACCATCTCTATTTTCGATACGAATATACAACACATACAACATTTAGTACACAAGCTTCTATGGACTAGGAAAATAAAATTTACTTTAAAACTCTAAATTTTCAAGTCTTAAAAAGCCGCCCTCTGATTTTCAGCAAAATGATTTTTTTGTCATTTTTTTTTTTGTGAAAACACCCTTCTAACTAAAAATTTGCTGATTTAGCAAAATTTTTAGCTGGATTTACGGTTTTTTTTTTTTTTTTTTGTAGCACTGTTTGCGTTACAATATCATGCAAGAAAGTAAAAGGGATGGGTAAAAAGTGTTTGGTTTTGTAAAGTATTAAGATTTGAAACGAAAAAATTGTAAATTGAATATCAAATGAAATGTATTTATTTTAAAGGCCTATCGAGCGATATAGAAGACATGCAGTTCCGCAGTTACTATCTTACAGTGAAGTGATGCGGTTGCATTATTTTAATAGCAATTGCTGTGTGAAAAAAAATTTTATGTTTTTGACATTTGTTTTTTAGGCAACCTACAAAAACTACTAATAACGGGTCTTAAATCAATTTGACACATTTGAAACAAATGATTCTTCAAAAGCTTGAGTTATCTTTATTAAGCACAGTACTAAAAACCTCAGTGATTAAACTAATATTAAGTGTTTATTTATTATTTTTTATTAATTAATAATCATATAACTAAAAATGATATCCCATTACACTAACCAAGCACTGGCTACTATAGCTTTCGGCTCGTTGTATCAAAAAAACAGACCAGTGACTCTGGTGGGAATCGAACCCTCGACCCCCGCACTGATACGCCAGCACGCAACCAACTAGTCTACCAGGGCGCACAATTTGTAAGTGATAATTTTCAAAATTATTTATAGTTATTATAAAGTTATTTCGCTCTCCCTGATTTTTAAAAATCGCCCATAAATTGAAAACTCAGATAGGAAAAACGGAGTGTATATTCCCTTCGGTTAATGTGGAGTCAATTGCCATCAAGGGGCCTATCCCTTGACTCTTTATAGCAGCACTAATCGTAAAACAACATTTATTATCATTACTTCTGCGTTGCAGGTAGCTGTTTAAAACTTTTAATTTAAATCAAGTTTGCTTTAAATAATTTAATATAATAAATTCTGAAGCAGATCAAGCAGAGTTAATTTTTTATCAAATTTCGAAACTTATAATGTCACCTGGAAAATATTTTATTTTTTTTATAATTAAACATTGATATTTAAAATTATATATTTCTTACGTAAATAGCATCAAAAAGAGAACGAATCCGAATCTGAATTAAGAATTTCGCCATTATATAACATTGTCGAAATATCTGAATCTTAAATTTTAAAAATTCGGATTTTCGCTATATTCGGGACGTTATAACATAGTGTATTAATCTTTATTAACAAAACTTTTTACGCCATCTGATAGTCCTATCTGCTCGAATTCAGCATTTAAAAATGTATTCTCAAGTATCAGAGTTGGAAAGCTTGTTGGCCTGTGTAATTGAATTAATTTAATTTACACGCTATCCATTGTAATTCTGTTCTTTAACTTTATAAAAAAAAAAAAAATATTTTTGAATAATTGCTAGCATTTACCTAATAGGAAATTTATGTCACATCTCGCTAAGTAAAGTTACTTTTCACACTACACTGAAACAAACTAAAAACAAGTTACAATTTAAAAATGTATTGAATCATTTAACATTTTAATTGATTTTGCACCTGTAACGCCAATGATATTAATTAAAAATTTTTATTGAAAATTAAAAAGACAAAAGCTATAAATAACTGTCTACAAAAAAAATTATGATACTCAAAAAAAATGTGTGAACGACACGTTTGTATGTAAATGTGTTTTTAGTAATGCTGTGTCTGTTTGTGGATTTGTGTGTGCGCTTGATTTTTGTAAACTACAAATGTATTAATACTGAAATTTTTCTATTTAACATACAGTATACAAAAAAAATAATTTGGGAATTATGTCTACAATGAAATATGTGTTTATATATTTTAAAGTCAATTAAAATATTAATTGATTGAATTAAATATTTGTTTTGGAACAAATTTAATTCAAATCATTGATGGGATAATTTAAGTTGATAATTTTTGCTCTGTACGGGCTGTAAAAGAAAATCAAAAAAGTTTTTAATATTCAGCAAATTGTAAAACAAACCTAAAATATTTCTACTCATATTAATAAAAGTTTTATCAAAAAAGTCAGACACAAATCGTAGTGTTTTTCAATTTTGTAAAAGACGAAAAAAGCAACTTATATTTTCGTCACATCACATCCCAGCAAAAAATTTCCAAAAAGGTAAGCGGGTTTGTAATCAAGCAGAACGCATTCCTTATTAGATTACCTACTCGATTCTTTTAACAGGGCGCGAGACTAAAATAATTGATTCTTTAGAATTGCTGTTAGCCAGCTAATATGCACAAGCAACACTAGGCATGGTGTGGTTGAATATATTTTAATGAAAGATCGTAGCATATGATTTTTTTTCTTCCGGATTATGATAAAAACATATTGCGAAAAATTTAATACCAAATTTAAAATCATATATGGCAAATTTTTTGCTATGACAACACCATGTTAAACGTCCATTTCATATAAAAAGTGCTACCAAAGAACCGTCATGGCCTCAATGGATATTTTTTTTCACGATATTCTCCTAATATTTTTTTTTTTTTTGAGTTACTTATTCTGTTAACATATAATAAGAATATAATTGTTTTCGAATTAAAATAAAATCTTTCTAAATGAATTCTATTTGAAAATTCCTCAATATACAACATTCTTAGAAAATATTATTCCAACATCAATTGTGTCCAAAAACATCATTCAAAAGTTTACCATAATTTCAAAATCCTTCATGTCAATAATAAACACAAAACTCTAAAATAACACATACAGTAACAAGTAGGTGTATTAAATGCATGTTTTTCTAAATCTGTATGCGTAGGTGTGCTATTAGACTACTTAAGGTAACACAGCACAGCAGCAATTGAAAGGAAGAAATGACTCAATAAGAGTGACAATGATGATGAGTGTGCAAGTAGTAGCTACAACAAGTATTGTAAGTAGTATGTGTGTATGATGGTTGGTAATTGTCGTAGCAACAACACCGAACAACAGCAATAGCAACAATAATCAAACAAAAAAAGCTTACAAATAACAACAGAATTTTTTTTTCTTCTGCTGATTGCCGGAAGAGACATGAATGAATGAATGGCCATAGAATATGAGATGAGCTAAAGAAGAATAGGAAAGACAAAAAAATAAAAAATAACAAAAACTTGGTATGTGGGTAGTCTCTACTTGGGTGTCCCTTAAAAATAAATTTGCCATTTGGCCGAAAAAGGCCCATTTTTGAAAAAAGTGAATTTTTTTATTAAAAATTCCCAAAATTCGAAATTTTAAAAAATTCATTTGTTCTTTTAATTTGCTCAAAATTATTCAGATATCATTCATCATTTACCCACTTTAACCTGGAATCAAAAATTACGTGCAAAAATTATAAAAATGTAGAAAAGTTTTTTTTATTAAAATGTCTTTTTAAAAGCAATAGCTATCAGCTCGTCCTCTTCCGATTTGCATGAAACTTCACTAAGAGAAAAAGTCTGTAATGCCTACCGGAAATTTCGCTGTTATTGCGGGAAATTTAACTTGAGGTATTTTTTGCTAAATTTAGCAAGACATGTTTGCTGAACTATAATAGAATGAAATTAGTACACATAATTACTAGCCACTACATCTTGAGATTGCGAAAATGTTCGCTGATGACCCGGTTATTAGGTTCAGTGACAGGATACTGACTGGATCTTGGGTACCGGAGGTTGGCGCATAGGTCTGGTTCACGGATGGCTCGAAACAGTCGAACATGGATATGGGGGCGGGTGTCGTCGGACCCGGATTTCAGCGTGCTCTGCCTATGGGCAAATATCCCTCCGTTTTTCAGGCGGAGGTCTTCGCTATCTGTATCTGTGTGGAAGAGTGTCTGCGGAGGAGGACACGTGGGGCCACGGTCTACATTCTGTCTGACAGCCAGGCGGCTCTTGGTGCCTTGAGGGCTCAAGATGTGTCGCCGGGTCTGGTTAAGGAATGTATCGACTCTCTGAATCGTCTCGGACTTAACAACTCATTAACACTGGGCTGGGTTCCTGGCCATGAGGGGCATGAGGGCAACGAACGTGCTGACTATTTGGCCAACTGTGGAGCTCGTCGACGATTCATTGGCCCTGAACCCTTCTGTGGCGTACCCAATGGGTATATCAGAGAGAGGCTCAGAAGATGGAGGGAGTCGGAGTTTGGGGCCTATTGAGCCAGATCGCCTGGGCAGCGACAGGCGAGGCTGTTTATATCTCCCTCTGGGGAGAGCTCGCGGAAACTCTTGTCTATGACGAAGTGCGAACTAAGGACTGTGACGGGTTACCTCATGGGACAATGTGGCCTTAGGTATCAATTGTACAAGATGGGACGATCCTCTACGGATACGTGCAGGTTTTGTGAATTGGAATCAGAGACCTTAGAGCATGTTCTCTGCAAATGTCCGAGGCTCTCCGACAGGAGGGTGCGTTATTTTGGTGGTCGGATAGTGACGCCATCGGACGTTTGGAACTGTTTACCTGGTAGAATAGTTGGCTTCGTAGGGAGCCTGAACCTATAGGGTGTATTCGCTGGCAGCACAAAATACCAACTTCTAGTTGCGGTGCATAGTGCCACTCTAGTCTAATCTAATCTAATTCTAGCCACTACTAAATTATAGTAAAAATGTTGTAAAATGCAATTCAAAACCGAATTGCTAAAATCAGCAAAAACAAAATTACAAAATTTTTATAAAATTAGTACAATTAAATTAAAATAAAAAATTAGTAGCCACTACTAAGTTTTAGTAGAATTGTTGTAAAATGCAATTTTGAACCGTTTTGCTTAAATCAGCAAAAAAAAAATACTAAATTTTAATTAAATTCGTACAATGCAATTAGTATGAAAAATTAGTAAGCGCTACTAAATTTTAGCAATATTTTTGTAGCTATCATTTTGAAATTTTTTTAAAAACGGAAATAAAAAATATTTTTCATATAATTTTATTCTTTTGTAGCAGAATTCAAGAACACTTTTAAAATACACTTAATAACGTTATAATTTAACTTATTTTTCTGGAATATTGTTGTCTGTGTGTATGATGTATTATCGTTTACTTTATTTATTATTGGAAATTACAATCAGATTACAGAAATGTTTAATTTTTTAAATTTAGTTTATATAAATATATAAAATTGGCAAACTCTCAAAATTTTTAAATACCAGATGTGTATTTCTTTGGAATCTAATTGATATATGCCTTATGAATCTAGTAGGCCCTTCTTTGCAACTTAAGTTTGAAATTATGTTAATGAGGGCTGTGTGAAGTTTCATGGTAATCCCATAAGTCAGTAATAAATGGCTGTATAATTTCCAAAATGTTTATTATAAATCCTTCGGTGTGTTATGAAAAATATCAAACGACATCTCCAAATTAAGCATTAAAAAAAAATATTTTCAAAAAACACGTTTTTGCATTTAACGCTTTTCAAAAAAAAAAATATTTCTTCCATTTGGAGGTTTAATAAATGAAAATCGTAATTTTCAGGGACATCCAAGTCTCTACTATATATTTGAAGGAATTTAGTGTATGGACAGTTACTTGAAGCTGTTTATAAGTATGCACAACAGTATTCATTCATTCACATATACATTCATTCATTCATTCATTCATTGCCAGCAATATTAAGAAGGACGATGGTGATGTTGATGAGCTCAGAGCGCTTAAAAAGCACGTTTGTCTATGTTGAAGAGCAATTGTTATTTGCTGTTCCATGCATGAATACAAGTTGTTGTTACAATCTTTGAATAATATTGCATGTTAGTCTGGTTGCTCTAAAGACAATAAGCAGCAACAGGAACTTTTTATGTTTTTGCGTTTCCTACTACATACTCTACGCATACGTAGACATTTCGTTTTGAAATTGTATACAAAAAAATAATACAAATTCTGAAGAGGAATATGTGGAAGTAGCAGGGAATGTTATAGGAAGTTTATTGCTTCTATTTTTCTAAAAAAAAAAAAAACAATTTTCTAAAAAGGGGTTCGTAGTTTGTCATAGTATAAGTGCATACTTGAATTTTATTTCATACGTACTCTTCATAGCAACGCGTCAGGTGATGTTAATACCAAACAACACGTCATCATCATCATTAACAACATTGCCGTCATCATCAACTCATGTTAAACTAAAAAGAATGATTTGAATATGTTTTTATATGACTGATGTTTGATGGCAACATAATTTCATCCTGTTGCTGTCTCGTGCTCATACTTCCACAAAAACGACACTCAACAAATAAATACAATTTGCTTACCCCATTTTTGCTCATCATCAGGGTATACTAACACAATGCGATGCATCCTTTAAAGCGCGTCTATCTGTCTGGCTGGTTGTTTTTTATATGAAGATCAAGCGGTTTGGGGTGCTAAACAAAACAGTCAAGTTTGTCTGTCTGTCCATTTATACATCCGTTTATATTTACACTTTGAATGATGGTGATAAGGAAGTTTTTTATACTGCAAAATTGTTGAAACCCCAGATGCGACTTTAAAGGGAAAGGATACCTCATGTAAGTTCAAAAGTTTCACATCCTGGAATCTAAGAATATGTTCTTCTAAGCATAGACAAATATATTTTTTTTTTGAATCTAATTGTATGAAAATATACATAATTATCTGCAAATGAATGTTTTAAACTAAATTATGTTGAGGTGAACCAAATTCATTCTATATAAATTCTAGAAATATTTTTCAAATAATATGATCAGCATTAGCAAATGCTACAGCCCTATACTGTTCAAAAACTCCAAAAAAATATAAAAAAAATCACTTCAAAGGCCAACTTTAAACGCGAATACCTAAAAATACTGTCATTAGACTTAGAATGTGGCATTATAAAGTTTTACTCAAAAGATGGTATTTTTTTAAGCATGAATCGATATATCCTTACGAATAACTATGAATAGGTTTAGATATCGTTTTATCCAAAATGAATTAATTTTTTTTAAATATTACACTATATGTTATCATATATATACAGTATGGCGGGTCGATTTAAAAATCGCTCAACGTTCAAGGAACTCGCTCATCGTATTATTGGTATCAAAATAAAGAATGATTTGAATATGTTTTTATATGACTGATGTTTGATGGCAACATAATTTCATCCTGTTGCTGTCTCGTGCTCATACTTCCACAAAAACGACACTCAACAAATAAATACAATTTGCTTACCCCATTTTTGCTCATCATCAGGGTATACTAACACAATGCGATGCATCCTTTAAAGCGCGTCTATCTGTCTGGCTGGTTGTTTTTTATATGAAGATCAAGCGGTTTGGGGTGCTAAACAAAACAGTCAAGTTTGTCTGTCTGTCCATTTATACATCCGTTTATATTTACACTTTGAATGATGGTGATAAGGAAGTTTTTTATACTGCAAAATTGTTGAAACCCCAGATGCGACTTTAAAGGGAAAGGATACCTCATGTAAGTTCAAAAGTTTCACATCCTGGAATCTAAGAATATGTTCTTCTAAGCATAGACAAATATATTTTTTTTTTGAATCTAATTGTATGAAAATATACATAATTATCTGCAAATGAATGTTTTAAACTAAATTATGTTGAGGTGAACCAAATTCATTCTATATAAATTCTAGAAATATTTTTCAAATAATATGATCAGCATTAGCAAATGCTACAGCCCTATACTGTTCAAAAACTCCAAAAAAATATAAAAAAAAATCACTTCAAAGGCCAACTTTAAACGCGAATACCTAAAAATACTGTCATTAGACTTAGAATGTGGCATTATAAAGTTTTACTCAAAAGATGGTATTTTTTTAAGCATGAATCGATATATCCTTACGAATAACTATGAATAGGTTTAGATATCGTTTTATCCAAATGAATTAATTTTTTTTAAATATTACACTATATGTTATCATATATATACAGTATGGCGGGTCGATTTAAAAATCGCTCAACGTTCAAGGAACTCGCTCATCGTATTATTGGTATCAAAATAAGAAACTTTGCCAAAGGAACCATACCTCTAAAACGAATTCTGATGTCCCGACTTTTGACCCAAAGGGTTAAATTTTGAAAAAGCCTACTTTGATATTTCAGAAAGTAGGAGTAATCTCTCCAAGATTATTGGAGCTACTTCTTCTCCTGGAGACGTGCTAGCAGATTAATGCATAAATCATCATACTAGGAAACCGTTAAGGGGTTGAAATTTAAGTTGAAAGAGGGCCTTTTTAGCCGTGTTTTTATAGCAAAATGTACAAATCTCGGGATAGAGATATTTCAGAAAGTAGGAGGAGTCTTTCCAAGATTAGGGTCTCTATTTCTTCTCCGGAAGACGCTCTAGCAGATGAATGTATAAATTATATTCGATTGGGATGGATTCGATTGGGGAACTCAAAATTGGTCAAAGTGGAATTTTTCAAAATTTGACCCTACGGGTCAAAAGTCGGGACATCAGAATTCGTTTTAGAGGTATGGTTCCTTCGGCAAAGTTTCTTATTTTCATCCCTAGAATACGATTTTCCTTGAACGTTGAGCGATTTTTTTTGCCTCCATACAAATCGACCCGGCCTAATAAACAGGGTGTCCGCCGGGAAGGTATATTAATTTGTTTGTTTATAATTTTTGATTAAATGAAAGAGAATGGATCTTATATTGATAAATGTTTTATTTAATGTCGGCAATTATGTATGGAATACAATATCAGATAAATGTCAGTCTCTGTTAGCCTCACAAGTGCGGGCCCTTTTTAGGACATTTTGCATTACATTCTTACACATTTCACGCGTTATTTCATTAATTTCATCACGAATATTTTGTTTGAGTTGCTCAAGCGTTTCTGGTTTGTTTGCATAAACCTTGCTTTTCAGATATCCCCACAAAACGAAGTCCGGAGCAGTCAAATCAGGCGACCGTGGAGGCCGATCAGCATCATCATTTCTTGAAATAACTTGTTGTGGAAAGAGGTCTCGCAGTAATTAAATTGTAATCGTGACTGTATGCGATGTGGCACCGTCTTGTTGATACCACATGTTAATCAAGCCCAAATCATGCAGTTGTGGCGTTAAAAAGTTTTCAATCATATCACGATATCCTCCCCATTCACAGTTACCGTTACGCCGGTTTCATTTTCAAAGAAGTAAGGTCCAATGATTCCTCCTGACCAAATTGCACACCAGACTGTCACTTTTAATGGATGAAAAGGTTACTGATGAATAATTTGAGGGTTTTCCATTGAACAGAACTATTCTGTTTATTCACATATCTATTCAAATGAAAATGTGCCTCGTCCATCATTATGATTTTTTCATGAAAATCGGGGTTGTCATGGGCCAGCTGTAACATCCTATTGGAGTATGTGCGGCGGCGTAAATGGTCTTGTGGAAGAAGTTCTTGCGTCAACTGAATCTTAAATGGAAACAAATGCAAATCCTTGTGTAAAATTTTGGGCAAAGTTGTTGTTTGAGAACCAAGCTCTTGAGCACGGCGTCGAATTAAGGTTTATGTATTGTTTTGAACACTTTCTGGAGCAGCAGTAATGTTTCCACCCGATCTTGCAGTACGTTGTGGTCCATACTTGGGCATATCACCTACAGACCCTCTTTCTTCGAAATCATTCACTACACGATAAATAGTGCGTTTTGTTGGCACGTTATTCCTCCCAAAAATTTCACGTAACTTTCTCATCGTCACAGTAATCGATGATTGATTTCGATAAAATGTTTTAACAATTAAAACACGTTTTTTTATCGTATATTTTTCCATAATAAATTTGCCACGTGTCTACTTCAAGACTGCCAAATATGAACTGTCAAGATGGTCCCGGGACTAATGTTTACCAAAATGGCGGCAAAACAAAGTAGTATACCTTCCCGGCGGACACCTAGTATAATTTTGAATTGTGACATATCTTATTATACATGGATTATTATATAATTATATTAACCATATATACGTGTATATGTCATATAAAATTATATATTGTTCGATATGTATCAAAAAATTTAGATGGAAAAATTGTGTATATAAGCATACATAAACAAATGCATTTATATATAATAATGTGCAGTAACATATATATTTACATACAATTTTGCATGATTATATGTAAACGTTTGTTATTCGGGGTCTTTTAAAAAATATTTCTGTGTGTTATATAAGATATGCTTATATATGGTGCCATATGAATAATACAATTCAAGATTTAATTATATATGATTAACAATTTAGTTTGAGATATGATTATATATGGTCTAACATAATTATTATTATCCATGCGTATAAGACATAATTATATATTGCAATATATAACCCCATATATAATTATATATGCGCAGATGTCCAAATTATTTTTCCTTAAATTTTTTTTTAAATTCCCGATTTAAAAAAATGTATATGGGTCTTTATATATTTGGGTGTTGCAACTAGAATTCAATTGAATTAACCGTGATTTGTTGTGTAAACTAATGAAAAGTTGTGCCAAACGTCTGAAATTTGTAATAACAAAATTTGAGCCGTAATAACCGAATTTCAGTTGGCAAATAGCTAAATTTTTCTCTGTATGTAATCTTATTAAATGTCATCCGATATATGGGCCATATAATTGTATCTGTTTGTATGACTTAAGATATAATCTAACACAGTACAACACATGACTTTGGGACTCAATTCTGAGAGTTGCACGTGAAAATAGCCCCAAATATAAGAACTACTGCATAATTCGTTTTTTAAGTTGGCTACAGTAATAATTTAATGGCCATACGAATTTTTTGGCTCAAGGCGGATTTTTAGAACTTTTTCTATATTTTAACACGGTTATATCTCGGTATATCGTACGGAATATTTCTTTTGTGTCTTAAGCAAAGTTGTAGATATTGAATAGGAGAAAAAAAAGTACATCCGGTACATTAAAATCGCTAAAATGCCCCTTTTTCCCCATTTTTCACCTTTTTTGCTCAATAACTGGATTACAAATCCACAAATATGCTGTTTTTTTTTCCTTACAAACTTTATTTTGCATGAAAATAAAAATTCCGATTCATATTACAGCTATTCTTATACAGAAAATATAAGATTTATATATGTTATCTATGCATGGAAACAAAACTTAGAACATTTTTCAATTATAATTTCAATTATAATTCAATCCATGTGTCGAAAAATGTTGTACTTTGTTATGCAATTAGATAAATGCCCAGTACAATTTTTCCGAATTATAGCACGATAGAATAAATTTCGATCTATATCAAATGAGATCTGATTTGGTATTTGAGATGTTACTTTTTTTTTGACCGGAAACACACTATTGTTGTATTGTAGAAATACAAATTCTAGTATCAATCGGGATAATTTTTTGAATAATGTGGCAACACTGCTTCGCAAGTTAGGCATTATGTACATAAAACTGTTGTTTTGCAGTTTTAATTCCAAAAATCGTAAATTTTCCATATGTTCCCCAACAACTAAGTGTCAAAAAATTCCAGAATTGTTTGCACATAAATATTCCTAAGTTGTCCAAGAAATTATAAGAGGTTTTTTACGAATTCTTTTCTCTATCAAATATCCAGGGTTTGTAAAATATTGTACTAGAAAACACTAGATTAAAATTCAGAAAACTTTTCTAAAGCTTCTTCAATCTGACTTCTGAGTTTACAAAGTAAAAACCTGCTTAGCACCCAAAATACACTACAATGAGATAGCAGCAGAACTTCAGAACACTCCACTTAAAGATTAATGCAGAACTCCTTTCATTACTCAATTACTACGAAGTGTAGTTAATGTCTCTCCATAAAAATGAAGAGTTACTGTTTTTCAATTTACATTTTTTTTTATTTTACTATACATTTCATTCATTCATTTAGTCATTCCCTCATTTATTCACTTTTTTTTTTTGTTTTATACCATCTCTAGACATTTTTTGTTGTTTTTGTTTCCTCTTCCTGGCATTTCTATACAAATTCAAATTGTATTTTTCCGGCTTGAGTAGCTCAAGTTGAATTTTCATTTTTATAACGCCACATTGCAATTATGTCGTTCATAATGAAGATGATGATAATGATGATGTTGCTGCAATGTTGTTGCTATAGCTATTGAGTGTATATTTTATATAGTGTTGCGCGCGTGTCTAGCTAAAAGCCAAAACTTCCTTTTGTATTTGAAATTATTGTTCTAGAGTTTGCACAAACATATACAACTGCACATACAATTTCTGCATATATTTCAGACTTGGAAAAATCTGAATAGGAACTACGCATATAACAACACCAAACAACTACAACAACACGATGTAGCAAAGTTAACAACAATGACCCTTAGGCATTTAAATCGTCAACGGTTTCTATTTTTTTTTTCCTACAACATTATTTCTTGCTCCTTTCCAATGACAATTTTAGTCGTTTTTGTAACTTTTGTAGTTGTTTTAGCTAATATAGTGATTGTTTTTAGCAATTGTTACAAAATTAATTAAAATGCATCACAGAACACGCAGCAACAACAAACAAACAACAAAACAAAAGTTTTGTTGCACTTTCATTGCAGTTACGCATTTCAAGTACAGTTTTTGTTGCAAAAATTTCCAACAATATCGCTACTACAACAACATTTATACACAGACAACAACTGGGTACAAAAAAAATTTAGCAAATATTTTTATTGCTGAAGCGTGTTTCAAAAAAAAAAGTTTAATAGAGGAAAAAAACTTCAAGTGGACAGAGTCGTTTGGTTGTAAAAGGATGCTGTTTCGTCCCTTTTCGTTTTATAATTAAAATGAAGACAATAGCTTTAGAATTTTGACTTTGATGTCTTCACACAACCTCGTTTTGAACTCGAATATTTGCATTTACCAGTCCGCGTAACAGTACACTCACAATAATTTTTCCGTAAATACAACTGAATAATTTTTTTTTTTTAAGAGTAGCAACACTCAGGAAATTCTTCCTATTAATTAATGTGTTGCTTCCTTTGGAAAGGGGATAGTGGAGAGATGACAGGTGGTGAAGGATGAAGGGCTTCAAACATGTCAACACTGTAATTGCGCGAGATGATAAGTCTTAGAACAGTTGTCGCTCGCAACATGATGTAGAGTTGGCGAATTAATGAAGCTTTCTGTTTCAAAGCCCTGATTCATTATTTTACTTCGGTGGGGTTAAGTGCTAAGGGAACACCGAAGGTGGGCGCAGCTCATACATATTATTTCTCTAAATTAATGTTGTCGTCACCGGGAATCGAACCCGGGACCATCTGTGTAAAAGTCCAAAGCGCTAACCATTACACCATTTAGTTTATTTTCAATTGTTGAAAAATTAATTGACACAATCGATATAAAAAAAAACAATAGATTGTTTTCGTTTATTTCTATACTTGTGCGCCTCGGTAGGCTTGTTGGTAGCGTGCTGGCTTATCAGTGCGGGAATCGTGGGTTTGATTCCCTCCAGAGGCAAAAAGACATAGTAACTAGTGCTCGGTTAGGGTATTTATTAGGATTATTAATTAATAAAATAAGAAAATAAATATTTCAATACTCAATATGAAATAACAACTTTTTGTTTTAAATAGAAAATTTGAACTAAAAATTTTAATATAATATATTTTTATTGAATAACAGACAGATTATATTTCTTTGGTAATTTAACTGTAAATTCCATTGAAACAACTTTACCGATTAAATTTTTAAGTACCTGTTGAACTTTTATGGAAAAGTTCCTGTAGGTATAGGCTTCTTCTACTTGAATTCCTACAAATGTGGACTATGAAGATTTTATAGTTTCTAAAAAATATACCCTCCTTTTTTTACCGTCTATCTGTCTCTTTCAAAAGAAATCTGTCCCTATTTTGTTATCATCATAGTTTCTAAAACAACAACATATAACAACATTTGTGGAAGTCTTTCTTAACCATTGAATATCTTGCAACAAGAAGATCTGAATTTTTATATATTTTCTACTACACACGTAGCACAGTTTAAACGTTTGACTATAAAACCGTAAAGAAAAGCGCAACAAACTTTTTTGCCACGTCCACAGCAATTCTGCATTGCAATGCTACTGCTGCTACCCAAAACTAAAATCAACACTCTTTGCCCTAGTATAAATTGGAATCAAACAAAAAAAAACATGGACGCGCTTTACTAAACAACAATGGAGTAACTAAATATTTAAAAAAAAAAAAAATGTTTGCCTAAACCGCAATGACATTGGAAAACAATGCAGCGTTACCGAACCAGACAGAGCTTTACAAGAATTTAGTTAATATATTGCAAATAATATTTTCCTCATTAATTTCCTGAAACAGTTTCAAATGCTTTTATTTTCTATTTATTTCTTTTCATCATAACTTACATTGCGCTCCAAACCGGATTTTTTTTCTACCAAGATTGGTACCCGACGCACAGTGGGTAATTTCACGAGAAGGCGGTCAAAATTCCATAACTTTTGACTGGATTGGTATGTTTTTTATGCATTTTTTTGTTCGATATGTGAAACTTTAGCCTTCAATTTGCGCGTTAAAACGTTAAAATCGACAAAACAAAATTTATGAGAATGAATTTTTAATTTTTTTTTTTTGTTTCAGTGTAGAAGTTGATTATTTTAACATGTCAAACAGGTATTTTTTTATAATTTCTTATTTTTTCTGTTGTATGTTACAACTAAAGCTATGTACAGACGGTTGTCAGATCTTACAATATTGTCAGAAAAATGTTCAGAAAATGTCTAACAACAGTGTGAACTTACAACTTTTGTCTTGCAACATTGTCAGAAAAAGCATTGTCTGTACATTGTAAGACAATAATATTGTCAGACATCTGACATTAGTGTGAACACCCTACGTTGCCATTGTCAGATAATTGCAAGACATTGTAAACTATTTTGTATTGGCAGATGTGTTTAAATTAATGTATCTGACAATGGCAGTATTGTCACAGAAATGTTTCTATTGACGGCACTGTCCATAAATAATAAAAAAAAAAAAAATTTCATATTAATAATATTAAAAATCAAAAGTGAAACAAAATAGGAATTCAAATTAAATAATAAAATGGATGGCGACATTTCCATTAATGAAACCTGCGGCACAGATTGCAGCTATGAGCCAACTGACTTGATGTTTCGTACCCCGTCGCCAAGAGGCTCCCAGTCGACAACAGGCTCTAAAGCCGGGAAAAGCCAACACCCAAACAAAGATCCTACCGCAAAAAGATGGAATCCGTGTGGTCACACGAAAGTATTATCAAACTTATCGAGGAAGTTGAGGTACGGTGAAGTTTATGGGATGCTGGTTGCGCTGAGTATAAACTTCATAAAGATATTTTATGGCAATAGGTCGCAGATGCCATCCAGATAAGTGTAAACGATTGTAAAGGAAAATGGGCAAATCTCCGCGCCTCTTTCAACTGCAATTTGCATAAATATTTTGTCTTCATCCTCGCTACTTTCTAATACATATGCAGCTAAAATCGTTGCATTTGCTTTTTTTGTTCCATGACAATTAATATTATTACTTTTTCAATTTAATTAAACACACAATTGACAATTAATAATTTCTTTCAAATGCTTTAACAGTTCTGGCAATGTCTAACAACAGATCTGGCAATTTTTGCCATACAAGAATCTGACAACCGTGTGATCTGACAATTTTCGTTGGCAGATAAATTTATTGTTTGACAATGAAATTGAAAGGTTTTCTTACAATCGTCTGACCTGACAATTTACCTTTTGCTAAACATGTTTCATTGTCAGTACATTGCCAGCTCATTGCCAGATCTTACAATATTATAAGATCTGACAACCGTCGGTACATAGCTTAATACGTGAAGGTTGCTTGAGACTATCGTTTTATTCGGGTCTTTTATAACTATGCGAGAAATTTTCTCATCGAAAAATGCAATTCTTCCATATTTAAAATATGATGAGTACATGATGTAAAATTTATTTACAAGGAAAGTACGCAGTGGTAAATACATAGATTTAAATTATACTTAAATATGTTGTAAAGGACAAAACAAAATATTTTAGGTGTGCAATGTATAGTTTTAGTTATGCAATCTCTCAAGTTTAGGGTTTAAAGGTGGAGTCAAAAATTAACCAATTTTGATGTTTTTTTTTAAATATTTCTTATCCCAGCAAAAAATAGTACTTACCCAGAAGCTCTTCCGGAAGGCATTATTAGATTGCGAAGCGCTTCCAAAGTAAATAAAGAAGGTATGATGATATGATTGTTCGCGATGTCCCACTTGGTATGTCTCTTTTAAGCAGGTGAAAAGTGCTCTTAGAAGCAATAAATGCATGCCTTCTTAGAAGCGCTTTTTTGTATGTTGACAACATTAATGCTTCATGGTATGCGTTTTTTATTGCTTCATTATAAGGATTATTCAAAGAAGGCATTTTAGGAAGCACAACAGAATGCCTTCACTAATTGCTTTATTGTATGCCAGGCGGTGAAGAGCTTTTTGGGAAGCATACAAATGCAGTTACTGCTTACAAGGTTATTCGGGTTATTTTTTTCTGGGATAAAATATAAGTTATTTTTTAACTATAGGTAAAATGGGTATCAAATGAACGGTATTTTAAAGACACCATCACTGGAATATAAAACATGTCCGAGCATATCTGAACAATTTTGTTGTTCAAAAAACAAATTTTTCGAAAACTAGATTTGGGTGTGATGCTGTTGTTGGTTTGAGTTCAAATTAACACATAATAATGCTTATTTTATTTTATCTACACTGATAGAATTTTCCTTCATAATATTAAAGAATATCGTTCATTAACTTGGATTCATTGATTTAATGAATAATTTTCATTAAATTAATGAAAAATTCAGTAAGTGTTATCATTAAAAAAATGTTATCATTTTTATATAAAGTGTTTTTTGTACACCAAACATTTAGTTATATCAGATTTTAAAAGGAAGCTCTTCAACTATTGCAAAAAGCAATTTGAACATAAAAGTCTAAACAAGCACATCATTTTGTTTAGGTTATTTAGGTCAATCGGTAACGCGGAACTGTTTACATGTTTGTAGCTGCGGGTTCAAGTCGAGTTCCGGGAGATGTCAACAAAACAGAAAAGTAAAATAAATAAATATAAAAATCGAAATAAATATAAAACAGGGAACCAATAATTTTTTCCATTATAAATCATTTGATGAAAATATTTCATTAATCCAATGAAAGTTCCTTTGGGGACTTTTTAATAAAAAAAATCATTGTATTAATGGTGGATTTCATTAATATAACGCACAGAATTCTATCAGTGTAGGGGGTTTCTAGGTATTTTTCCACTTTCGTAATCGTTTGGTATTAATACACACAGAAAAATAAAGTGCCAACCGAATTGAAAAGTTTATTTTAATGGTACCAACTTATAAATTCAGTTGATGCAACGATATTTACATTGGATTTCTGAATATTTTGGGTGTTGCAACTAAAATTCAGTTAAATTAACGGAACTTTGTTGTGAAGACTAATGTTAAGTTGTGCCAGCCATCTGAAATGCGTTATAACCGAATTTGATTAGAAGTAACCAAATTTTAGTTGGCAAACAGCTAAATTTTTCTCCGTGTGTACGACTTTTCCTGAAGAGATTTTATAATACATTTGAAAGCTGCTCCTGAACAATTTCTAAGCCATATTTTAATTCTGTTTAGATGGTTATTGTATTTATTAAACATACAAGGGGAAAAAACCATTGAGGCATTGATTTTCCCATATCAATGCTAATGCCAAAGCATTTGCTTTGAAAAGAAAAAACAATGCCTCAATGCTAAAATCCCAAGTATGTTATTAAATTCAAATTTGTATTTCTTATAATAATATGATTGTAGGGAAAAATATGTATAATCTCAAGATTTGCAAAAGAAGTATGTACCTAAAATTATGTATTAGTCTGAACTTATTTTATAGGAAAACCGTTTGAAATTAAAAGGCTTTTAAATTTAATTGGATTTTTAATAGAAATAATAATAATAACACTGTGATAGTTTTTGACCTGAAAAAAAATTAACTTCGATGAATCTTTTTCGTACTAGTCCCCTGAGTGCGAAAGTACATTTGGAAGTGTCAGATTAGCTACAGTTTGTGAGAAATCGGTATATATCCATTTTTCATGGATATAGCTAAGTCTGCGCTATTTAAAAAATTTTTATTAGACTGTGTTAGTTTTTTTTTTTGCCTTCTTAGCTTTCTTTTACGGAATGTTTTGACTTTTTTTCAAAATCTCACGTAATTTAAACCATTAATGTCGATCAAAAGTAACGATTTTTGACCATTTTTTCAGGTTTTTAGGTCGTCTTACCAAAATGTACCAGCTTATAAGAAGGAAAAAAAAAGACACCAGATTTGAAACTATGCTGCTAAAAGGCTTAACAATTCACGACGAAAGAATAAACTAACAAGGATTTTGATTTTGAAGCTTAACTTGAGGCCTATGTTAGGAAAATTTTGGTAAGACGACCTAAAAACTTGAAAAAATTTCTAAAAATGGTCAAAAATCGTTACTTTCCGTAAAAGAAAGCTAAGAAGGCAAAAAAAACTAATACAGTCGAATGCAGACTTAGCTATATCCATGAAAAATGGATATATACCGATTTCTCAAAAACTGGAGCCAATCTGACACTTCTAAATGTACTTTCGCACTCAGGGGACTCCCCCCTAATAGTTCGAAAAGGATTCATCGAAGTTCATTTTTTCGACTATCACAGTGTAATATAAGTTTGGGAATTAAGAAAAAGTGAATGAAAAATGGACCTGAATTTGACTGTCTCTCAGAACCGTATTGCAGTTGTATTTTTATTAATTAAACTCCAAGAATATCTGTAAAGTAAATTTGGGGCTTATTTAACAAAGAATTTGAATTTGAGGAGTTTTTGGTGATATTTTTTCATTTGATAACAATAAAAAGAGCCTGATAGTAAATGTATAAAAATTAAATAAGAAATTTTAAATCAATTATTTTGTTCAACATTTTTCAAATTGGGGATTTTTTGGGTTGATATTTTTTGATTTGTTTGGGGATAACTGACAAAAACAAAAAAACATCATAGCGATTCCTATTCTTACTGCCATACCTAAACAAGAGCGGCAAGCGTTTTCTAACGGTAAAAAATTCTCATGCCCATACAATTTGTATGTAGCATCCCGAAATAACGCTGCGGCAACTCTTTGCAATTGGAAAATCCGATTTTGACAGCGCGTTTAATAGTGAAGTTAGTTGCAAAAGACAACAAATGTAAACAAATAAATAAAGAAGAATAAAGAATAAGCGAGAAAAAAAATATATTTGTTATTTATATATGAAAGGCTTATTGGAAAAACTTGATAAGCCGCATTTACTGTTTGCTGGATTTTCGTTGTTTTCTGGACATCCATTAACTAATATTTGATAGAAGTCTTGCTTAAACACTTATTGCAAGTACCTAGAGTATAAACGTCCTGCAATAGTCATATTTTTTGGATTTTTTTAACCTTTAAAATTCAAAATCAAACTAAAACTAAAATGTGGCATATCAAGTTTTTACAATAAGCCCTTCATACATTATATTATAATTAATATATATTTGTTATTATAAAAAACACAAATCACAAACACCAATATTGTAATATGATTTATTGTTAAAATAATCAGGGTTGTTATATTTTTTATTTTAATAACCCTGTTTTTATCGATTTGACATAGCGTTTCCGCTCTTGTTTAGGAATGATATTTCAGCGTTAACGATATGCGGTAAAAAACGTTCCGCTTTCCGCTCTTGTTTAGGTATGCCTGTTATTTTCAGCCAATGGCTATGGAATGCTCTCACCCTCTGTTAATATCTTGCGACATTTTATATATTTTTTCTTTGTAACTGAGAATATTGCAATCTCTTTATTACTAAAGTCTTTGTTTCAACATTCACCTTAGATTTTTAGACTAACTTTTCCCAAATAATAAAAATGTTTTAAGATTGTATTGTCGTTTGGACACATATTTCCAAATCAGAAATAAAAACTGGACAAATTATTAACACACAGGGAAATAATGAGATTTGAAAATTGTGGTGAACTGTGAAATTGAAAACGAATAGTCAAAAAAAAAAACTGTCAACAAGTGGGTATATAGCTGATGATATGGCACATGATGAAAACAATTTTCGCAGACTTACACGAAAAAAAGTTTGGACTTCTTCGTTTGGACTCTTGGCCGCTCTCATTTGCACAACTTTCGAGTACTCGAACACACCTAAAGATTCCTACTTAGAAAATGTAGTCACTGAAATTAATTTTTATTACTAAATATTAAAAAGCTTAGGGAAAAGCCGTTTCCGAAATTTGTATAAATTGGAGAAATTTATGCGATGTGGGAAATATTGATGCCCCTCTGATATGTCATAGAAAAAATATAAGAAAAGGCACCAAACTTTCTATTATTGGAAATGTTGAACTAAAACTTAATCTCAAGAGAAGTTTATTTAATTGCAACATGATTTAATTCTTTCGCAGTTCTTTTATCAACCAACCAGGCAGCCAACAAACCAACCAGCCAAACGTAAAGGAATGAACAACTTTAAACGCGCCGTGCCGTGTCTCTATTCAAAATGCGCAACGCATAAAAAGTATTGTTGTGAACAAGAAAAATAAAAAATAACAGCAGTAGCATGCAACAAAAAAACAAAACTTTAAATAATTCTCAATGCAACAGCACGGTTACACTTAAGAATTGAAAAAATGTTGTTTAAAAGTATGCATGGCAGAAGAAGAAGACTAAGTTACTAAAGTTTTAGAACTATAGGGTAGAAGGGAGTAAAGCGGAAAAAATATAAAAGCTATTGCAAATTGTTTTGGAAGTGAATTTGAGCGATTTTAACCTCATGGTTTGTCATCTAACATTCTGTCTAAACTGTAAACGTGTAAATTTTGAAGGAATTCTAAGGTCAGTTATGAGTGCAACACGATAAACTTGAAATTGGGAAATAATTAAAATTTTAAGAATAACCCTACACGGTGAAATCTTCTAATATCGGAGACCTCTTCCTGTCTGTAATAGGCATTTTTTAGGTGCCAAATATGCATTGAAAACTGAAAACCTCCTTATAACTGCCAAATACTGTTACTGAAGCCATTTTTAAAGCTTTAACAAAATAAAGGGTGATTTTTTAGCAACTTCTTGTTTGGCAAAACTATTTTTGGCAGCTCAGCTGTTTTCGTGTAACATGTTCAGTTTGGTCTATAATTTAACCATGAGTCGAATTACAAACGAACAACGCTTGCAGATTATTGAATTTTATTATCATAATTCATGCTCGGTAAAGAAAGTGCATCGTGCACTTCTTCGAATTTATCTTAAGTTTGGGCGACCTTCTGAGGCATCTATTCGGAATCTTGTGAATAAATTTCGCACCAAATTTACATTATTGGACATTAAACCACCAACACGCATACGTCGAGTGCGGTCAGAGGAAAATATCGCAACTGCATCCGCAAGTGTTGTTGATGACCGTGAATTATCGATTCGGCGCCATTCGCAGCAATTGGGCCTCTGTTACGCCACTACGTGGAAAATTAGAATTAGGGTGTAAACCCTTTTAAAATACAGCTACTGTAAGAATTGAAGCCACACGGCCTACCACAACGGCTGACTTTTGGTGAATAAGCGCTGGCAATGTTGGATGAAGATCCACTTTTTTATCGAAAAATTGTGTTCAGCGACGAAGCTCATTTTCGGTTGAATGCATATGTGAACAAGCAAAATTTGCCGTATTTGGTGTGAAGAGCAGCCAGAAGCATTGCAAGAACTGCCAATGCATCCCAAAAAATGTACTGTTTTGTGCGGGTTATGGGCCGGTGGCAACATTGGACCGTACTTTTTCGAATTTTTTTTTTGCCCAAAATATAAGAGCTGGACTTGAGTGACATGTGGTTTCAACAAGACGGTGCCACACAGCACGCGAATCAATGGCCCAATTGAGAGGCGAGTTTAGTGAACAGTTTATTTCACGTTTGGGGCCGGTCAATTGGCCGCTTAGATCGTGCTATTTAACGCCTTTAGACTATTTTTTGTGGATATATCCTAAGTCTTATGTTTCTAGGGGCAAGGCCGAAACGGTTGACGCACTTGAAGCCATTATTGAAGAATTTATTCGTGAGATACTGCCCGATATGTTGAAGAGAGTATGACAAAATTGGACCAAGCGCATGAACCATTTGAGGAATAGCCAAGGTCAACATTTACATGAAATCATCATATAGATCGTTCCATCGAATCAAATAAAGATTTCATACATTTCTCTAAATTTTAGGATTTTTTTTATCAAATCCAAAAGCCCTTGAAAAATCACAATTTGGCTAGGAGTTTTTTTTTTGTAAGATTTAAGCATGCAGAAACATTTTTAAAAATTGTACATTCCCACATTATTGCAATTTCCCACTTCACACTATTAGCCCCCATAACTTACAAAATCAAGTTTAAAATGCAACAAAATATTTTTGTCCTGCTTAGGACTACAAGTTGAAAAAAACAGCAAATGTTGTGTAAAATAAGTTTTTTATTTTATACCTGTAGTTTATTTAATTTTTTTTTCTGTCGAAGCTGGCCTTAAGGATTTTTAATGTTAAGAGATTTTGGGAATACATTTTAATTTTTCGTATATACACACTTTTCGTTTACACGTTTTTAAAATTAATGCATTTAAAAAAAAATTTCATTCTAAGCATTGACATTTCACTTTTACAACTATAAAGTGCAATTACTATATTCCAATGTTACTTTAGTTTTAGTAAACTTAAGTACAAAATTTGTACAGGGTCTCACGCATTTTGTACTTTTGTTGTAACGTTTTTGAAGGTCATTAGTTGAACTTTTTGAGAAAACTATAAAAAAAATAAAAATGGAATTGCAATTATGTGACTGAGCCATAGAGAATAGTTATATGACTATGACTATAAAAAGTCATAAAAAATTCAGTGTAATAAAATTTAATAAAATAACTAAAATAAAAAATATACACAATTGTAAAAATAAAATTTTGTATGTCATGCACTTGTTAGGGTAGTACACTCATAGAAATAAACCTCTAGAAATAGTTACTTTTTACTTTGCTGAAATCAGCTAAAACTTTTCTTAAATTTTCTGTTGATATCAGCATATTTAATAGTTTCTTTCAAGTAACTAAAATTTAGCTCAAAATAACTTAATTTTTTTAAGATTCAACAGAATTTTCTATTCTTATCCTACTTATATTTAGCAACAAAATCGGCAAACAAATTTTGCACAAAACCAATTCGGTTTCCGTACAGCCCATTCCACCATTGACCAAGTTCATCGTATATCCAACGTTATTGAAAGAGCACTGGAGAAAAAAAGAATATGTTCTGCAGTATTTTTAGATGTGTCACAGGTATTTGACAAAGTCTGGCATGCTGGTCTCGTCTTTAAACTACGGCAAATGTTACCCATCAGATACTCTAAATTAATTGAATCTTATTTACAAGATCGCTATTTTCGTGTCAAACAAGTAGATTCATACTCTACCTTAAAACTAATTAAAACAGGAGTTCCTCAAGGAAGCATCCTTGGCCCAACATTGTATTTATTGTACACATCTGATATTCCTCAACCAGAACATTCTACAATAGCAACTTTTGCAGATGATATAGCTATTTTATCGATTTCTGACACGGAAGAATAAGCAAGAAATAAACTAGAAACTGCAGTAAACTCTATCATGACTTGGACAGAAACATGGAGAGTCAAACTTAACAACGCTAAATCAGTTCACATTGTTTTTACAAATAAAAATATACAATGTTTACCAATCTAAATGGATAACTTAGAAGTTCCCTACGCCATTACAGCAAAATATTTAAGCATGACCCTAGATTGTAAGCTTCGTTGGAATGAACACGTAAAAAAGAAAGTTACAGAATTAAATCTCAAATGGAACAAATTGAAATGGTTTATTGGGAGAAAATCTTCACTTTCCATTGAAAATAAAATATTATTATACAACCAATTGATAAAACCTATTTGGAGCTATGGAATACAACTCTGGGGTTGTACAAGTAACAGTTATATTCAACTCATTCAACGCTTTCAAAATAAAGTCCTCAAAAATATAGTTAATGCACCGTGGTATGTTCGTAATGCTGATATACATAGGGATCTTGGCATAGAACAAGTACGAAATGTAATTCGGAAATTCGCTACAAAACATGATACGAGGCTCAGACAACACGAGAACCCTTAAGCGTTAGCCCTAACTCATATAGATGGCCAATCGCGAATACTAAGACGTACTATACCTGCCGACTTGGTTAGACTTCCATAAAAAGTTTATTAAAACTATGTTTACAAATTGCCTTTTGCAATATTGTTCTTTGTAATTTATTGTAAAAAAATTGCTTGTTAGTTATAATTAACTAGTTGTAATATATAAATATATATAAAAACCAAAAAAAAAAGCAAGTTTTTCAGAGTGTTAAAAGTTTCGGTAAATTCCGATTTTTTCGGAGTTAGTGAAAAAAATCGGAATTGTTTTCTTGATAAAGTTCGTTATTTAGATACTTTAAAAAAACATCATTGTTATTCGGAGTTAAGTTTGTGTTCTACGACATTAAATAATCCACTTTTGTTTTTCGAAGTAAAGTTAGTAGGATATAATATCCTTTAAAAAACCCTACCATTGTTATTCGGAGTAAAGTTCGTAGTTTATATCCGTGCAATCTTTTGAATTTCTGATACAATTTGTCGCTAGTCGCATTTAATTAAAATTTTTTTTTTATTCGTGTGCCACCGAAAATCGGCTGGTATGACATAGATTTGCCAGGAATCTTCGGCTAATCGGAAATCGCTTGTGATTCGAAATTTATAGTTTTTTTTGTTCTTAAATATACCTTTTCTAGCAATATCCATAGTTTTGCCTGCTCTGGTCTAAGGAATCTTCGGCTAATTGGAATCGAAAATCGCTTGTCATACGAAATTTAAAGTTTTTTTTTTGGCTTTAAATATTCGTTTCCTAGTGATATCCATTTTTCATTAAATTATGATACCGTTTCCGTTTTCGCAATTCTGTAAGATAATGATAGTAAAATCGCCATAGTAAACAACGAACCACTTAATATTTTACTATCGGGGATTTCCAGAAGAACAAAGCCACAACAAATTACACTTAGAAAATTAGGAAGGTAGAAAATGACTAAAAATGACAGTTGAAGTGATTAAAAATGTCGTCAAAAAGGCGATGACTGTATTTGTAATTTTTAACTATTGATAAAACAACTGCAATAGTAATGAAAACGACTAACGAAGCGGTCAAAAACAAGTAACCTTAAACAAATGCTTAAACCATAAATGCTTAAACTAAACATTGAACACAAAATGACTACATAAATAGTTATTTTTTCTTTTTTTTTCTAATAAAAAAATTATTTTTATTCTTTTAATTACAAAAGACATTTTAATTTTCTACATCATATTTAAAATGCAAAGTCAAATTTCCAAATTGTATTCCAGTTATGACATTTTTATGCATTGGAGATACATACAAATTTTCTAATTATTATTTGCAAACTGTGGACATATCAATAATAACAAATATAAACTAAATGAGAATTTTTAAAAACTTGAGATTATCTACTATTTCTATTGTTATTTGTTTATTAAAATTCTAAAATAACTACGCAAAACAACTGTCACAGGAGTACAATATTGTTGGTTAGTTATTTTTATAATTGACTGTCCACAACTATTATTCGGAGTTACGATCGTAACTATTGAATTTTATTAAACTTAAAATCGACGATTGTTATTCTGGGTAAATTTTGAAAATGCAAGATTTGTAATCGGAGTAAAGATCGTATTTGTTTCCTTTAAAAATTCGCTATTTTTATTCGGAGTAGGGATTGTTGTTTTCCATCAAAAATTCTTGTTTGTTATTCGGAGAATAATTTAAATTTTCATTCCTTTTAAAATGCACGGTTGTTATTCGAAGTGAAGTTCGAATTTTAGTTTCTTTAAATTTCTAAGATTTTTATTCGGCGTATAATTCAAATTGTAATTTGGAGTGTAATTCAAATTTTAGTTTCTTAAAAAATACACAATTTTTTATTCGGCGTATAAGTCGAATTGTTATTCGGAGTATAATTCGAATTCTAGTTTATTTAAAATTACATGGTTGTTATTCGGAGTATAATTCGAATTGTTATTCAGAATATAATTCGGATTTTAGTTTCTTTTAAAATCCAGGATTTTTTATTCAGAGTATAATTCAAATTGTTGTTCGGAGTATAATTAGAATTGTTATTCGGAATATAATTCGGATTTCAGTTTCTTTTAAAATCCAGGATTTTTTATTCAGAGTATAATTCGAATTGTTGTTCGGAGTATAATTAGAATTGTTATTCGGATTATAATTCGAATTTTAGTTTCTTTAAAAATCCACTATTATTATTTGGAGCATAACTCGAATTGTTATTCGGAGTTTAATTCGAATTTTAGTTTTTTTAAAAATCCACAATTGTTACTGGGAATATAATTCGAATTTTAGTTTCTTTAAAAATCCTCGATTGATACTGGGAGTATAATTCTTTAAAAATCCACGATTGTTATTGGGAGTATAATTCAAATTTCAGTTTCTTTAAAAATTCACGATTGTTACTGGGAGTTTAATTCGAATTTTAGTTTCTTAAAAAATCCACGATTATTATTTGGAGTATAATTCGAATTGTTATTCGGAATATAATTATAATTTTAGTTTTTTTTAACATCAACTATTTATATTAGGAGTTTAATTCAAATTGTTATTTGGAGTATTTTTCGATTTTTAGTTCCATTAAAAATCTACTAATGTTATTATACTCCGTATAGTTTATTATACTCCGTATAGTTTAAATTGTTATTAGGTGTATAGTTCGAATTTTAACTCCTTTATAAGTCAACCATTTTTATTCGGATTTAAGTCCGAATATTAGATCCATTACAAATCCATGATTGATATTCGGAGTGTAGTAAGAATTTAAGTTCCTTTGAAAATCAATGATTGTTATTCGGCATATTTTTCGAATTTTAATTCGGAGCACAATTCAAATTGTTATTTGAAGTTCGGAGTATAGCTTAAATTGTTATTCGGAGTCTTGTTAAAAATATAATTCCTTTGAAAACTCAAGATTATTACTCGAATTGCTGTTCTGAGTTTAGTTAAAATTGTAATTCTTAGTACAGGTTATAGATCCTTTAAAAATTCGCGATTGTTATTCTTAGTACAGTTCAAAATTTTTGTCGGAGTATAATTCGAATTTTATTTCCTTCCAATATACACGATAGTTACTAGGAGTATAGAATTGTTATTGGGAGTACAATTCGATTTTTAGTTCTTTAAAATATACACGATTTTTATTCGAAGAATAGTTCAAATTGCTATTCGGAGTATAGTTCGAATTCTAGTTCCTTTAGAAAAAGACGACACTTATTCTGAGTATAGTTCGAATTGCTACTCGAAGTATAGTTCGAATTGCTATTAAAAGCCAACTAGTGTTTTTCGGAGCATATTTTGAGTGTTATTCGGCGTAAAGTTGGAAGTTTTATTCGTTTTTTAATCCGCTATTGTTATTCGGGATATAGTTCGATTGTAATTCTTTAAAAACTCAACGATTAGTATTCGGCTTATAATTCGAATCTTAGTTTCTTTAAAAATTCATCATTTTTATTCGGCGTATAGTTAGATTTTGTTGGGTTTAACGCCCAAACTCGCCTTTGTGAGTTTTAAGTAGTAAGGCTAATTCTGGCTTTATTCCTAGAAAAAAAAAATATAAACTAATTTAATTTTAAATTTAATAAATAACCACAAAACTTGTTTATAAATTTTTACTTTTTCAATTTGGTTAATTTTTTTTTTTTTTTGTTTCCTTTGTATTCTGTGAAAAATGCCTTTAGTTGTTGAGAATATGCCTTATGAAAAATTTACTTTACACCTACACATGCAGCATTCACACACACTCCCTCATACATATACATATGAATAAAGTTTAACTTGTGTATGGGATGTATTCGTGCTCGTTTAAAGTCTACACTTGAATAGTCAGTTGAGTCTTTCTTGTTGTATTGAGCAGCTGTGTTAGTTTTTGCTTACGGGCTGCTTTTAAAGTTGGTCAACCACACAAAATTCACAGAAAACTGACCATAAAACATCAATGCCATACATAGCAGCAACAACGTCATCAGCAAAGAATAGCAGTAGCAGTATCAACAGCAGCAGGACAAGACCAAGGATCCAAAAAGCTTTTTATATTCAATACATTAATACGTTGTATAAGTAAGACCAACAAGTTGCTAAAGGTTCAAAACATTAGCATTAAACAAGTAAAGAATACAAACAGAGAAGTTTTTGGGACAGAGAAGTAGAAAAAAGCATAATATGCATTAAATGTTAAACTACCCGATGAAAAAAGTTTATATATAGTCATATATGTCTTGATATAGTTATATATATAATTACACTTGTGGCCGTATCTAACGATGGTCATATGTAATATGAGATGTAACTCTCATACTTTTTTACAAAAGTTTTTCATACATCATATATCATGATGTCTCATGTTATATATAAGTAAATTGTTTTTGTCTCATAATTATACCTCAAATTTAGCAATTCGCACAATGCATTACAGAGAAAATTCGTTTTTCTGTCGCACTAGCCATATGTGGAATTGTCGGAGGTCTTCCCTGCAAACTACAATTTAGAAAAATTTAAGTCAAATGTCCACAAACACCACTCACTCTTTCCTCCGGTACCGTGAAATAACTCCCAAATGAAATAAGTCCCAATGAAATAACTCCCAATGAAATAAGTCCCAAAAAAAAATGAAATTAGTCCCAATTTTAATAAATGAAATAACCTCCAAAGAAAAAATGAAATAAGCCCCAACATTTGGGAGTTATTTCATTACTATGAAATAACTCCCAACAAAGAATGAAACAACTCCCAATGAAAAAAGTCCCAAAAAAAATAAGATAATTCCCAATTAAAAAATATCGAATTCTGCGATTCGCGGCCGCGCCTATAGGACGCGAACTACGGTGGCGCCGCACTACGCGAAACGCGGCCGCGCAGCAAGACGCGAATCGTACGCACCGCTTTCCAGAGGTGGCATGTCATAACGTCCAATGACATAATGTCCATGGACGTTATGTCACTCGAAAAGTGTCATAATGTCCATGGACTTTATGACAATTTTTAATTTGACAATTTTGGACATTATGTCACTTTCAAATAGCGTTCAGACTTTTTAAAATAAAAAGATTAATAATATTTAGTATATCAATACAATTTTTTTAAATATATGTATATCACAAAATAAAACTAAATTTATAAATCGTATAATCGCACGCAGAAAAAACTTTATTTCACGAAGCCGCCTGCCGCGTTCTACGGAGGAAAAAAACCCCTAAGAGCGGCCGAAGGCCTCCACACAGAAACACTTGTTTTTACAAATTACTTGATGTCTTAAAAATATAAGATTTCAACGGATTCGACATCTGATTTGAAAAACAAGTTCTTCTGGGTGGCGGCCTTCGGCCGCTCTTAAGGGTTTTTTCTCCGTAGAACGCGGAAGGCGGCTTCGCGAAATGAAGTTTTTTCTGCGTGCGACACAAAAGAAACTTCAAAATTACTGATCTGTTTCCACACTGGAGTATAATGTTTATGGACCTTATGTCACCCAAAAAGTGGCATAATGTCCATGGACTTTACGTCATTCCATTTTTTTTTTTTTTGGAGTTATTTCACTTGGGAGTTATTTCACGGTACCCTTTCCTCCTCCCCATAACCTATTTTCCTGATATCAACACTATGCAATTCATTAGTAGAAAAAATATACTTCAGTTAATTTATTTGCTAGAAATCTTAAATTTGTTTCTGGTTCTTTTTAAAATAATTTATATCTCATTTATAATAAAGCCAAAAACTAGTAGTTTCCAGAAACTACTTGTATAGTTGTCAAATTTCATACAAATTTTTAACCAAAAACTACTAACCGTTGCCGAAGTTCGGCCAAATTTTAGATGTTCAGCCGAAGACGAACTTTTCAATTTACTTTTTTAATTGAATAAAACGTGAATTTCGGTTGATTTGACAACAAACTTTGTTTAAAGTAAAACAAAATGCTAATTCAGACTTTTTTTAAATATGAAATAATGAGTTCGGGTATTTTAATGACGTGCTTTTGAAAAAATGGGAATGCTTGAACTTTTTTATTTTTACTATACTATATAATGAATTTAATAAAAATTCTTCATATACTCGTTTACTTCTTGGTCGAAGCCGAATATTCGGTCGGACACTAATGATAGTTTTAATCAAAGAATGATAAAATATTGTGGTGAAATGACATAACATTGCATTTAGCGATATCAAATTATATATGAAGTCATGCTTAGTAATATCAATCGATATATATTTCGATATTAATATGTATGGAAACATTTAAAAAATTTCGGAAAAACCTAATCCAAAATGAAATTATATGTGATCATATGCGAGATCCGTATTAAGCTATCTAAAGCTATATGTTTTTAGATAATATTATACTAAATAAGATATGATTGTATATGAACATTTTTATTTGGGTGGTTGATTTTTTATATGTTTTACAAGAGTTGTACTTTTTAGTATCATTTTCCTTGTCTCTACTACTACTTGACATGCCGCTACATCTACTTCATTTTTGCGTATGTCATTCAATATGGTTGTCGTCCACTTTATTAATGTGCTTATCAGCACAATTTTTTTTTAGCATAATAAGTCAGTAAAACATGAGGTAAATATTAGTAAAGCATTAGTTCAAAAAGTTAAATGCTGAATATGTATAACTAACATTTTAGCAGAAAACACAATTTAAGCCAAATATTTAGCTGAAAAATAGTATACTTGATTTACAAGAGGTTTTACTAACTTTTCAACTAAGTTATTTTTTTTGAGTGTATAATTATATATAAAGATTAGGGCCGTTGCTAAAATGCATTTTTGTCAATTTTCGGGGGCTCCCAACCCTGAAATTTGTTGTTGTACGTAATCTTAAAAGTTAATGCTGAAAATATTAGTGGAATCGTACAACTCTAGACCGTTCCGATTTTGGTGCAAATTTTAGAGATTTTGGTCAATAACAATTTTATAAATTTTAAAAATTTTAAACTTCCCAAGCAGAAAACTACAATCGCCACAGTGTTGGCAAAGCGTGCCAAAAGGTGCCATTCTGAAGAATTTTTAAACCCATATCGAATGTTAACTAGAAAGATTATACGAGGGCGGATCAATAAGTCCGAGACTTTTCGAACTTCCCTCGTAGATATATGAAATGAAACACTGCTACTACCAAGTACCACCTGTTAAAAGACTACTGTCAAATTTTGAGAAAGTTCCGTCATTTACTTTGCGTTTAACAACTGTGCATTTTTTTAAAAATGGAAAAAAGTGAATTTCGAGTGCTCATTAAGCATTATTTATTGCAAAAAAAAACCGTCAATCAAACCAAGGAAAATCTTGATAAATACTATGCCTTTAAATTAAAATTTTTCATAAATTAACCCTTTACTGATTATGGATTATAATATTATTTATTTAATTGAACAAATATTTATTCGATTGAGAAATCTAGAACTATTTGCAGTAAAGGGTTTATTTTTTACTTTTATATAAAATTTTCAGAAAAAGGCAACAAAAAAATTTTTTTCAATGTATTTAAAGCAAAAAACAAAACATATTAAGAAAAAAATAAAAAATGTTAGAAAATCTACACTTAAAATCAAAAATACAAAGTTAATAGAATAAATTATATTTCATGAGTATAAAAAGAACTTTAAGCAAGAAAATCTTAAAAAAAAACAATGAAAAAGCCTATGAAAAAGCTATTTTAATGCTCAAAATCGGAAAATCCAAATAAAGCTAAAAAAAAATAATATATATATAATAAAGTAAAAACGCTATTTTGTCTTCTTTGAGAACTATATATATGGTAGAAACAAGAAAAACTTCTATCACTTCTGCATATAATTGTATACGGCATCACATATTAGTTGAATTGAAATTCCATGTAATTTTCCAATCCATTGATTTATACTTAAATTTTCATTATTATTTGGAATGTGAAACAAAATAGTAGTACGGATTTCCAAAGAACTTTATGAAGTTATATAAATTGTGTGAGATTTTATTCGTTCGGTTTGAGATCATGACAAATTTTTCTCTAAATTAACAGAAAAATTGTAATTTTTATATGATAATTTACTTTGACTATTAGAAAAAAAACACAGAAAAAGTTATTAGACACTAGCATGAATGGAATGCATTTTCTGACCCACTACGGTCTTCATCAACATTCTTCGTGCCATTTAGTGTTAATCGTAAATATCATCTATTTAACTTACACGTTAAAGAAATTGGGTAACGTTAACTCCCACATTACTCTGTGTGTTGAGTTAGAATGAAATTTACCACAAACGATTTCTATTTATAGTGTGTTTGTTTTTTCTCTAATCATTATCATAATTGCCAGTTTAACTTTCAGTTAAAACTTTAAATGGCAATTCTTTTCTCTAATGTTATGATGATTGTTAATAAATTATATATAACTTAATCAAGTTAGATAGACCATTTTTCGGATCAAATTATATCAAATAAAATCCCATGGCATCTCAGGAGATAAGGTTATGTAAGCAATTTTTCGGATCAGCTATGATATGATATGTGATAATGAATTATATATATGATTATATATGACTATCTATACATATATCGAAACTTTTTTCATCGCGCATACAGAAGAATATTCTTATACACATACAAATTTACAGCAGCATACATATGAAGATGAAAATGTTTAAACTCATTCAAGTGTTAATACACACACATACACAATGCACGCACATATTATGGCCACACACATATACACTGTTCTATTAAGTATACAGTCAAACAAAAATGTTGATAAAAATAAAGCAAAATTTCTTATTTATTGTAGTTTGACAACTTTTTCTCATATAATTCTCTATAGTTTATGAACTAATTTGCTTTTTAACCTTAAATTTTCTTTTGAGTGTATTTAGAAGAAGAAAAACCCCTCCATATTCCATATTAAGTATAATAACCAATGATACTTGCTACTTATATTAGAAAATTTATATAGCATTAAGTAATCATATGCTTTACTTTACTTTATTCTTTTCAACAATAAGAACAACTTTTTATAGAAGCACAAAAAAAAATGGTTCTTTATAAGCAATGAAGTGTTCATAACCTTAAAGGAAAATGGCCAAAGGCTTTAATAAATATATTTATTTTTTTTTTTAGTAAAAAATTTTATACTATTAAGTCTTGTCTGGCTTTGTCCTTTTTTTTCATAAAAAGAAAAACATAATAATAAACTGCTGTTATTTTTAAGAAAATATTTTAAATTAAGTGGATTTTTTTTCTCCATTTGGTAAAATATATTTTTCGTAAAAAATAAAAATAAAAAGATAATATTAAGAAATGTCTGCTTAAATACCCCTAAATGCACACATATACAAAAACTTATTGAAATATTAACAAATATTTAGTTAGACGAGTATGTATGTAAATATATGCGTTTTTTGTTTGTTAAACTAAATTAAGGAAAAAAAACACAAATTTAAAACAATTTTTTTTTTTTGTAATTTAAAACTTTTAAGAATAAAAAAAATTTCTTTTGTACTACACTCAAAGAAAAAGTTTTTAAACAGCATATACTCAGAGAAAAGCTGCATCATATTTATGAACAACTTCATAAATATAAAGAAAAACTTCATTGATTTTCGTACATTGTAATACTTCATAAATATGATGAAGCTGTTTAATAAAAGAGCAACTTGATGACAGACTGCTTCATATTTCATAAATTTTTATGAATGCTTCATAAATGTTCTGAAACATTTTGTAAATAGGATAAAACTTTTTCATAAATTTCTATGAAATGTTTCATTATTACTAAAAACATTTTCATAAATATTATGAAACATTTTCATAAACTAATATACAATTTTTTAAAATGTTCCCAAAAAATTTTTTTAACTCTATTTATTTAGTTCACTCAAAAAAATAAATTAGTATAGTCAGCAAAAAATTTAGGAAACATACAAAATTGCGTGTCCTTTCCTTGCGATTTAGTCTGTTCACCTGAGCGTGTATTTGTTTGCAATTTGACATTAGTAGTCCAAATAATCAAATACACATTAAATTTTTATTAAATTTAGATATTTTAAAAATGTTAAGTTTTCTTTTGATCTTCTTTTATTTTATTGTTCTTATTTTAAACGAGCTTAAGTTCATTTATTTATTAATTATAATTATTTATTTTCAATATTTCGTCTCCGCATTGTGTGACTTCTCCAGGGAACAAATATTACAATTTAATTGAAAAACTTGTTTTTATAATTGAAGGGTTTATTGTAAAAACTTGATAAGCCACATTTTATTTTTAGATTATTTTAGCCTTTAAAGTTGGAAAACATAGGGAATTGCCGTATGTATCTAATTTAGACTTCTTCCAAAAAATGTTTAATGGATGTCTAGAAAACAGAAAAAAACTAGAAAATAATCAAAGTGGCTTTAAACTTCGTTTAAAATAAGAAGATTTAAATATTTTATTTTTATAGCCAATTACTTTGACAAGCCGGTGACAACACAAAATTTAAGTTAATCCGCAATCGATATATATACGATACACATTGTTGGCGTTCTTTTGTGCTGTTATGTATGAAAAACAGATACAAAAATTTTTCATGGCTGATTTTTTTGTCTTACTAAAGTTGTACTTTTTAGTATCACTTTCCTCGTCTCTACTATATCTTGACATGCCGCTACATCTACTTCATTCTTCGTATATATTTCAATCCGGTTTTTTTTTAGCAAAATAAATTAGTAAAACATTAGTAAATATTAGTAAAACATGAGTTCAAACAGTTAAATGCTTAATAAGCAGGCACGTAGCTAGGAATTAATTTCTTGAGAGAGTGGTGGTGGAGGGGTCTTTTAAATTTTTTATTTTGATAATCAATTTTTATTTAACTTATTTTTTGTAACTTATAACTTATTTTTTGTAACTTATTCGGAACTTCTAACAAGTATAAAAAAAGTTGTAACAGGGTTACAGCTTTTTTTGTTAAATTTTTACCTATCAGCACGTATTGGGCAATAATGTATTAATAATAGAAATCGCTTTTTATGTACTTTTGAAGCAAACATCTCCCGAATAAAGTGCATTTCCATAAAATGCATTTTTTTTTTCAAATTTTAAACATTAAAGTTGTACTAGTTGACCAATAATACTGCACAAAATGTTTTAAATAACATTTTACATATTGTGTTCGTTAGTTTGGGAATTTTGATGTCTATATCGCGAAACAACGCTTTTTTCTGTTATATGAAAATCCGCGAAACACGTAAAATTTGAAAACTTATGTGTCCCCTAAGTTGGATATGCATAGTTATTGTCTAATTCCATTAAAATGCTAGCTAAATATTAATTTTTAGTTTAATTAAACAAAAAGAGGACTATACGGATATTTATGGATATATATGAGTCTTAATACAGTTTAATCCGAGAAATGGGCCCATATAATTATATAAATTTGCATTAGTTTAGTTTTATTTTGATAATATCTGATTAAATTGCATCCGAATAATGGCGCTATACAATTTAATCCGATTTTATATTGCGGTATAAATTGATATCTGAACTGATACTAATATATACAAAATAAGCTATAGTTGTATAAGGTTTTTGGTTTTTAAACTTCATTAAAATTCGAAATATTTGCAGAAATAATTACCGTCAAACACAGGTTTTGCCACTTGCAAAATGTTAACAACTTTATAAATTGTAGTAAATTCCTTTACATTTGGACTTTTGATTTTATTCAAAAAATTCTCTTGAAGTTACATAAAAAAATAAGTTGTTTAAAAAAAAAACTTTAAAAAGGAAGATTTAATGAAAATTAAGATTTTATGGAATTTTGTAAATTACAGGTGGAAACACGCAAAAAACGTTGAAACTTAATTTAGCTTTTCACATTGAAAAAAAATGTTAAACTAAATTAAAAATTCCTAATGTTACAAATGAAACAAGTTCTTTTTTAGGGTTAATACATCTTTTTTGTATAAGGAATAGAAATTTAGGAACCATAAACAAATCAATTCAAAAGACAAAAATTGGAGCAAATTTTGTGTATAAAATTAAACACAAAATAAGATAGGCAATTAATTGCACTACTGTATTGATGTAATACATATTTATATCAAAATATGGTTGACAAATGTTCTAGTGTAACTCAGCATGGGGTAATATACAATTTTATCCAAAATTAAATTGTGTTTTTTTAAAAAAAAATTATATAATATCTATTGATTTAGTGATTAATAAGCGGCAATGTCTTGTTCCTGCTCTAAATTCATGTCATGCATTGATACACTTATCGTATAATAATCCGGTTTTGGAGGAGATTGAAAATGTTCCATTTAGGGATTATGCGAACATTAACATTGCGGCGTGTATGTACTATATAGATACTATTAACTTTGATGTTGTTTATGATACTTCAAATACTGATTATCAAGTTGAGGCTTTTAATAGGAACATAATGGAAGCAGTTGATAGGTTTGTACCACTGTGGTTTGTTGAGAGGGGAAGTGGGAATCAATGGATGAAATGTCGGAAAGTATTAGTTGCTAAGGAGTATCGAGATTTTTCAAAAAGGGCGTATATGGAGGAAAGAAGTGATGAAAATTGAAGGGTCTATTGTGTCTACAGAAATCGAGTAAAATCAGCGATTATATGATTATGAACAGATTATTTAACAACTGAACAAATGCGCAATTAAGGAAAAAACTTAGGCAAATTGGTTGTATTGGAAATGGGAACCGTTAGATGTTGATGATTTCAATAGATCATGCGTAATGCCATGGTTGCCTAATACGGAGGAATATATATCATTCTTAAATAATAATATTGAAAGTGATTTTTCATTTAGGTTTATAAACAATTCTGAACTCTGCGATGCTGTGTTCAGTTTAAAGTCAAAGTCAATAGGATTTGATGGGGTGTCGCTAACTTTTTTAAAGAACGTTTTTAACGCTTTGTTTCCGCATCTGTTGCACATCATAAACCCGATAATTAAATCGTCAAGTTTTCCCTCTGCCTGGAAAACAGCGCGAGTAATACCGCTTCCAAAAGTTCGTAATCCTATATCTCTGTCTGATTTTCGTCCGATTAGTATTTTGCCCATATGTTCAAAAATCTTAGAAGTGATATTAAGAGGCCAAATGTTAGAGTATTTTACTAGTAACAACTTGATAAATGGGTATCAGTCTGGATTTAGGGTGGGTTGCAGTACGACAGCTGTTATGTTGAGTATCACTGATGAGATTCGGGAGAGCTATGATGAAGGGAAGTTGTCTACTTTAATATTCTTGGATTTTACAAAGGCGTTTGACTCTGTTTGTCATAACCTACTAATAAATAAGTTGTATAATAAATTTAAATTTTCAACTTCGGCTTGTCGACTTGTGCACTCCTTTGTAAATAGGCGTAAGCAGTTTGCCTCTTTCTGTAATGTAACGTCAGCCATGATTAGTTTGCTAAGGGAGGGGGGTGTGGGGTACCTCAGGGATCTGTTTTAGCTCCCTTATTATTTATGGTGTATATTAATGATTTATTCGACAGCATAACTCTTGGTACAACCCATATTTTTGCGGATGACGTTCAGATAGTTTATTCTTGTTTACCTAATAGAATTATTGCTTTCACAATTTTATTAAATAAGAACCTTCGTCGTGTAGGTGAATGGTATTTATTAAATCATATTGTTCTAAACTCCGGTAAGTTTAAGGCCATGTTCTTTTCCAACCGTATATTAAATGAACCAGAGTTGTTTATTGGGAATTCGAGGGTTTAATATGTGGAGCACTACAAGGCGTGAGGGTTCTATATAGATACAAATTTGATAATCATATAGTTTTTGTTACTTATGGAGTGTACCAATCGTTGGTGTAGCTTTGCCCTTTAATGTCAGGAAAAAATTAGCACATTCACTCCTCATATCAACGATACTATATGGCTTGGAGATTTTTAGTGGCACATCTGATGGGAATTTGGACAAACTTAAAATGTGCGTTCACCGGATTGTAAGATTTGTTTATAAATTAGGTAGAACTGATTATGTTACCTTATATGTGCGCGACTTTTTAGGTTGTAGTTTTGACGATTTTGTCAAACTAAGGTGTCCTTTATTTTTCTACAAAATGTAAAGGCAGAAGAAACCAATATATATAGCGGAAAAATTTAGATTTGGAAATTCTGGAAGAACACACACTTTAGTGCAGATACATTTTGAAACCCAGATATTGCAATATATTCGAAATTTGTTTGCTACATGTATATTTTAGATATTAATTAATGCTTATTGTACCACTTTATTTTTATAAATTGTATTAATTATAAACCTAAATTCTTCCATGTAAAGTTTATTTTTAATCATTTGGCCCATTGGGGCTTAGATTATAAATAAAGAATGAAATGAAATGAAATATATATTATTTTGTATTTTGCAATGTCTATGTATATAAAACGTCATTCTTATTTGGACTAGTTTTGAAGTATTCTAAATGCAATATGCAATTATATATTGAGCGAGATGCGATAAGACGCAACATATTAAAATTTTTTAACAAAATTTATTTTATATGTGAATCTATATAATTATGTCTGGTTAAATATACTGGCAGACAAAAACTTATAAGTGTATATAAAGGTAATGTATTAGTTTATGCAAAGGTTTTACCTCGGGAAATTAAAGATTTATAACCGTCCAAAAAATACGTATTTTTTATTCGTGAACTCAAAAGTTTCAGATTTTGCAGACAAATTAAAATGCAAATATCGTATATAAATTGCCTTACACTTACAAGAAAGCTTTTCTGATGGGTTCCATTTGAACATAATAAAATTCGGATAGGTGACAAAGTAGCAAAAATATGTGATAAACGTATTTTTCCGCTGCTCAATTCCATGTTTTGGGGTTTAAAATTGGCGGCCAAATTTAACACATCTTTGTATGAAAAATGTTTAAAGTTTAGGAAATTTAGACTTATTTAAAGTCTACTCGAGAAAACGCACATTTTGAAAGCCATTTTGACACTATATCGTGGACCCAGTATGCCAGATATTTGAATTATTTTAAATATTGTTGAACAAATTATTCACTATTTTTTCTCCTTTTTCATATATCCGAATTGTTTATGATCGGAGGAAGCCCAAATTTCCAAGGAAGCGTTTAAGATCACTAGTGTGATTGTAGTCTAAAAGAAATAGTGATAAATAAAAAATATATAATTGGAAAATTTAAAAATATACCAGTTTGATATAATTTATATTATTAAAAACAAAAATTATGTTTTTTCGACCTTTAATTGGACAAATTGTTTATTTTCATTAAAAAAATACCTGGCATCGCCCAGGTCTCATTTAAACTTAATTATGTATATCCAATTCACTTTGATTTATATTTTTGACGATTTAAGAAGCTTTTCAAGCGTTCTTTTGTGTTTACCCTTTATTTCTAAATTTTTCGTCAATAAATACAATTTACTTTAATTCATTTTTTAAATAAAGAACCTTTTAAAATTTCTAAAACAAAAAAAAAAACACAAAGACTAGTTTAGCTGTTGAGTTTTAAAATGACGCATTTCAAGGAGCGCCAATCGAAATTTGTTTTCAATTAGTCTAAAAAAAAAATTGTGAAAATTTGAGTCAAATTTGACCACCTTAGCGCATGATGCATATCGATCAAAGTTTGAGGCTTACATTTATTTCGAAAAATTCAAAAAAAAATAGTCTCTGTGTGCTGAACACGAATCGCTTGTAATGGATTTTGAGATATCGTAATATTTATCGTAAAAAATACTGAAAACTATGTTGCCAGATGCGTGCGTGGTAAACCAAATTAAAATAAAAAGATTGCACTGTAAGTAAAGTATCAGCTTTTGAAATGACACTCTACGACACAGGTAAACTTAAGTTTGGATCGTAGTGGTAACTCAGTACTGGTATCTCCGTAGTGGTATCTCTGTTTTAAAAGATTATGTCAAAATACACAAAAAATTATTGTCAAACAAGATTCTATTAAATTTTTGTTCGATTTCAAACTCACTTTCAATTCAAGGGCATATTGCAAAAACTTCATAAGCCACATTTTATTTTAAGGTTATTTTTTGCCGTTTAAATGCAAAAAACATACTTTGGCAGGACTTTTATACTATAGGTACGTGTAGTTAGTGTTTAAGCTAGACTTTTATCAAATATTAATCTATGGATGTCTAGAAAACTGCAAAAATCCATAAAACAATGTATGTGGCTTGAAAATAATATCAATTAAATAGTTACAAATTATTTTAATTGTTACTACAATTTCCTCACTACTACCGAATTTAATTGAGCTTTTAACTAAATCAATAAATATTTTAATTGAAACTCAATTTTAGTTTTTTTCTGTGTAGACATATTTAATTTTAGTTTGCATTGTCTCAAGCAATTTTTTAATTATATTTGAAGTAAAAGACTTTGAAATCTCTTATGAAGTGACTTTATTTTTTGTCGAAAATCAACTCTAACAATGATAGCCGCACATTTACAGGCGGTATTTCTAATGAAATGTTAAGATTCGAACCATATAATACTGAACTAACAGGTATTTCCTATTTGATCCAAGTCAAAAATAAATATTTTTATTTTAAATTTATCCATAACATTGTTACTTCCTAACGAATTGTATTACGTCTTTAGATACGTCAAATCATTTGCCCCTAACTACGTGCCGGGAACAACATATAATGTATTGTAATAGGTTCCAATTTCTGTTCTACAACCGATTCTTTTCATATGTAGTTTGTCATATTTGCAATAGGTTCTTTACCTCACAAAAACAAAAGCAGGTTGCTTTGGAACCGGTTCTAGAACCAGTTATAAAACTGGCTCTGGGACAATGAAATCTTACATTTTGACTCATAGGAACCTCATCTAGAAATTGTTTCATGTAACCGGTGGTAAAAGAAGTTGTTCTAGAACAATTTAAGAGGTAATCTGTTCTAAAAATTTTGCTGGGATATATTATATCAAATTATCTGCATGATATCAATGAATTTTTGCATTAGATCTACAAAATGCGGTACCGTGAAATAACTCCCAAATGAAATAAGCCCCAATGAAATAAGTCCCAAAAAAAATGAAATTAGTCCCAATTTTAATAAATGAAATAACCTCCAAAGAAAAAATGAAATAAGCCCCAACATTTGGGAGTTATTTCATAGTAATAAAATAACTCCCAACAAAGAATGAAACAACTCCCAATGAAAAAAGTCCCAAAAAAAAAATGAAATAATTCCCTATTCAAAAATGTTGAATTCTGCGATTCGCGGCCGCGCCTATAGGACGCGAACTACGGTGGCGCCGCATTACGCGAAACGCCGCCGGGCAGCAGGACGCGAATCGTACGCACCGCTTTCCAGAGGTGGCATGTCATAACGTCCAATGACATAATGTCCATGGACGTTATGTCACTCGAACAGTGTCATAATGTCCATGGACTTTATGACAATTTTTAATTTGACAATTTTGGACATTATGTCACTTTCAAATGTGGCATGGCGTTCAGACTTTTTAAAATAAAAAGATTAATAATACTTAGTATATCAATACAATTTTTTAAATATATGTATGTATATCACAAAATAAAACTAAAACTTACAAATGGTATAATCGCACGCAGAAAAAACTTTATGCCGCGTTCTATGGAGGAAAAAAAACCCCTAAGAGCGGCCGAAGGCCTGCACACAGAAACACTTGTTTTTACAAATTACTTGATGTCTTAAAAATATAAGATTTCAACGGATTCGACATCTGATTTGAAAAACAAGTTCTTCTGGGTGGCGGCCTTCGGCCGCTGTTAAGGGTTTTTTTCTCCGTAAAACGCGTCAGGCGGCTTCGCGAAATAAAGTTTTTTTCTGCGTGAGACACAAAAGAAACTTCAAAATTACTGATCTGTTTCCACACTGGAGTATAATGCCCATGGACGTTATGTCACCCAAAAAGTGGCATAATGTCCATGGACTTTATGTCATTCCATTTGAGGACATAATGTCACATTGCAGAGTGTCATAAAGTCCATGGACATTATGACACTTTTCGAGTGATATAACGTAAATGGACATTATGTCATTGAACGTTATGACGTGTAACCAAAATTACCAAAATTCTAGCAAGAACTGCGTTCCTTTTGGTAAAATAACTCATTTTATTGCTATTATTTACTTTACGACAACTTTAAGACAAGAATGCATAAAATTTACCAAAATATAATTTTAATAGAAATGAAATAACTCCTAACAAAAAAGAAATAACTCCCAACGATAAAATCACATTTAAAAATTAAAATGAAATAAGTCCCAACAAATGTGAAATAACTACCAATGACAAAAATAAGTGAAATAACTCCCAACAAAATCTGGTTGACTTATTTCATTTCGGAGTTCTTTCATAACGAAATAATTCCTAACTGAAAATTGTGAAATAAGTCCTAACGCATTGGGAGTTATTTCATAATGAAGTAAATCCCAATTTAATATGGAAAATTTTTGGGAGTTATTTAATTTTTTTTTGGGAGTTATTTAATTTGGGAGTTATTTGACGGTACCACAAAATGCCACTACAACTCGACCACTGAAACTTTTCATAAAATTTAATGAAAATTTTCATTTTATTAATTAAAAAATTTCATACGATTAATAAAAAAGTTTCATTAAAAATAGTCTCACTTAAACGTTGAAGTTTTCCATAAAGTTTAAGAAATTTTTCATTTATATTGTAAAGAAAACTTCATTAGTTTAGTGAAAAAATTTAATTAAAACTCGTCCAAGAAATGCTCTATGTGAAGGTTGGTTTTTATCATACAGTTCTTAGTCTGATGAAGAAAAATACTTAAAGATTTTTAATAAAAATTTTATCTTATAATAGATTTGATGGAATTTTTAGATAATTTTAAAATAAACTCATTTTTTGTCCAGCAGGCCTTAGTATTGAAAATAAGTTCACTAAAAACCTAATTTTTGTCCAAAAAATTTATGATTTCAAATTAAGCTCATTTTTGTTATACAGACCTTAGATTATGAAATAAATCGACTTAAAGAATTTAAATAAAATTTATCTTTTTTATGTTAGGATATTAATTATTTCAGGGTTACTTTATAAAATTTCATATGAATGAACATTTTTGCTTAAATACATAAACGATTTCAAATTATTTATTTTTTTTTTTTGCACTACGGGCAAACAAAAAATTTAATAGATTAAAAGATTTTTAATAAAATTTCATAAAAAGCTATTTTTGTATTAGCTCACGGCTTTGTTTAAGCAATTGATTTTAAAATGTTTAATAATTTAAAACACGGGCTTTAATTAACGCAATACATCGATACTAAGATTGTTAATCAAATTTCCGACAAAAATTCAATTTTTGTCGAAAATGTCGATAATTGGAAATTAAGCTGATTAGTTTACGAAAAAATCGATTTAAAAATTTCTATTTCAATTTCATTTTAAAATCCTTTTGATAAATTTCGAGTTTTTCATGATTTCAAATTAAGTTTCTTTTTGTGCCACGGCTTTAGTTTAGAAAATAAATTAAGTTAGAAATTTTATATTAAAATCCATCTTTGGTCGATGGTATTTAAAGTCTAGTGGCTTGTTAAACAAAGAACTTTCTGAATTAAATTTTCAAACCTTAAACGTTTAATGTTTTTAAGGTACATACTAGTAGTTCCACTATGTATGCAAAAAGGACCTATTTCCTTTTAACCAGGCACCGGAAAACGTTGTATTTAATGGTTTTATCAAACATAAATATCAAAGAAATTTAAATATACTTTAAATGAAAAATATCCCTCAATATCGAATAAAGTCTTTAGGAAAAAATTTCAAAGTTGAAAAAATTTTTTTAAAAAATAAAATCTTTTCTAATACATTTAATTGTTTTTTCTTTTTTACCTTTTGCTTTAAGTTTAAAACTATTAATACAAGTATTATTGTTGAATATTGGTTTGATTTCAGTAAAAATCATACCTACATGATTCATATGTGTATATAAATGGTTCATTGTGGTGTAGTTGTAAGCGCGTTGGACTGTTACACAGATGGTCCCGGGTTCGATTCCCGGTGACGGCAACATCAATTTAAAAAAATAATATGTATGAGTTTTCTATCACTTATATGTATCGCTGCTGCCACCTTCGGTGTTCCCATAGCACTTAAACCCACCGAAGTAAAATAATGAATCAGGGCTATGAAACAAAAAAGGTTCAATAATTTCGCCAACTCTACATCAGGTGGCGAGCAACAACTGTTCTAAGACTTATCATCTCGCGCAATTACAGTGCTGCCATGTTTGAAGCCCTTCATCTTTCACCACCTTTTATCTTTCCACTATCCCCTTTCCAAAGAAAGCAACACATTAATTAATAGGAAGACTTTCCTGAGTGTTGGTTCGCTTTAAAAAAAAAATTATGTTTGACCATATATGTTCATGTGTGTTACACATGTTCATACATTTCCATATATGGTCATCTATGAGCATATATGAATCACATAGTATATGGACATTTATGAACTCAAATGTATACATGAATCAGTTCATACATGTCCATAAATGTAGACATATAATTTGATTTTTAACCGGGCTTAATTGCAAATATCAGTATTGATATTTTTAAATTTTGTTTTAGAAAAAAAAAAATCAAAAAAAAAACGTTCATAAATTTTTTTAATTTTTGTTTTTTATATCTATCCAAAAATATAAATTGATTTGTATAAAAGTGTTTGTTTTTTATTGAGGAATAAACAAAATAAAACGTTTTAAACGTATTAAAATCTGGTGCCTGCTTTTAACAAGTTTTTCTATACATATCATAAAAAAAAGTTTTCAATAGTTTTTTGTTTCACTTTAAATTCATGCAAATCATATTCATATCATCACTATAAACGGAATTTTTTCTATCATGCTCTTATCCGTGCATACAAGTAAAATAACAGCAACATAAAATGTTGTCACGTGACAGGAAACAGTAAGAACAACAAAAAGCAATAACAAAAAACATAATTTTCTTGTTAAAAGCTAAAAATGTATATAAAATTTTAGCTGCTACTCTACTACTTCTTGCTACATGTTGCTGTTTTTAGTTTAGGATTAGCATTGATATGATGTTACGGTTTTAGTGATTTGAGACACGTGTTGCATGCCAATTGTTGTTCATTGAATAATAAAATTTTCTACTTACGTTCATTCTATTTACTTATTCGTCTATGCCTGGTGGTCGTTGTTGTCAATGGCGTACCTGACTTTTATTGTCTACTAATATTTAGCAATTTTTTTTTGCTGATTTTAGCAGATAATATGATACTTTCAATTACCTAAAATTTAGCTCAAATATAACTTAATTTTTGTAACAGATTTAGTTTAGCTATTCTTACTTTACTAATATGTACTAAGCAAAAAAAATTTTTTGCTAATGCAACATAATTTAGAATAATATTTGTAGTTTTAGCAGAAAACTTTAAGAAAATATTTTATTTTTTTTATTTTAATAAAAAAAAACTATGATTTTTGCAGATTAGTTTGTAACTTTCAATTAAAGAGAACTTAGACTGCGAAATTAACTCCCTGTAATTAAAATTAATCCACTTATTGAATCGATCACGTGTTCCTATGCATTATTTGACAGTTAAAAGCTTAGCTTGACAGTTAAAAAATAAACTTTCTCAGTCTAACATAACAATGTTGGCACCGACATCGGCTTAAGATTAACAAGGAAAATGTTGGCGACCGCGCCAACATTCAATGTAAGTGTAATTTTTACCTGACTTAGTGTGTAAGTTTTTTAGCGTTGCCAATCGAAATTATATCAAAACACAAAATTTTACACAATTAGTAGTATGAATACAGTAGTCGTTTAGAAATAATATCTAAATAAAAAGTTGGATTAACTGTTAATAAAAACGATATCAGCCTTATCAATAATAAAATCCAAACTCTTAATTTATTTTTTGGGTCGATTTTGACCTTCGTTTAACATGAGTTAAAGATGATAAAAGTTTTAAATATTTTGTGTATAAAAAAAATGATTAGGTTAAGTAGTTTAAAAAAACAAAAACACTTATATTACGTTAAAAGCATTTTAAATAAATTAGATAAGGGCAAAAAATGCAAACAACGATTTTCCTTGAAAAACGCACATATCAAATCGCTATCCACTCTAATCGGGTGAACGGATTTCTCTAATTTATGTTATATGTCATGAGTCATGTCAAGTTAAGATATTGTGATTTCGGATTTCTCTGTTCCAAAAAGCATTAAATTTAAATGGTTGTCCTTTTTAACACTTATGCAACAAAAAATTACATTTTTAATCAAACTGCATTTTTATGCAAATGCAATTGTTTGATGCATTTTCGAAATGGTTCGCCCCGTTAAATTTTTTTTTTAATATGAATTATTTTTTAGCATTTTTCGATTTAAAAAAAACCCCTTATCCATTATGTCCATGCAAAAATTAAATTTTTTGTTAAACACACCTCTTCAAGCTTCCTTGGTTTGAATGCAGACAAGTGGTTTATATCGTCTTTGACTCCCTGAGTCCAAATCTGGCATCCGAATTATTATATCACGTGACATTTTTGAGAAAACCGCAGGTAAAATTGCCAGAAATTTTTATTTTGATAATTTTTAAAGCCTTTTATTATACATACGTTTGACGCCTTCTAATGTTGCAAAATACTTTACTCTTGAAGACATCTCATTGATATTTTCTAAAACTGATTGTTAAAGTAGAGTTAAAATAAATTTAGCAAAAGAGGTTTAGAAAAAAATTATTATTTCGAGCAGTTATAAAGATAGCTTATATTTGAAATGCAATTTTAATTTTAAAATTTTTCAAAGTTTGCACTAGGCCCTGAAATAAATTTAAGCTGGTCGGATTCATGTAAACTCATTATAGAGAAAAAAAAGTTAAAAATATCTGCCATCGCAATAGACAACTTGTTCGGATTAGGTACGTGCACAATTTCAAAAATGCTTTAAAACGCTATTTTCCACGTTTCTAATCGCGGTTTTCTTCTCAAAATTGTGAGAAGGGAAATTTGGAAAACAGATTTAGAATCAGCGCGACAAAATCTATTAATTATTTTCTCATTTTTGTGACAGTGTGTACACTCAAAGGAAAACCTTTATCATATTTATGAAATATTTCATAGATGTCCGTCCAAAGTAACATTTTATAATATTTATGAAACATTTCATAAAGAACAAAATCAATTTCATAATATTTGGAAATGTTTCTCTATATATATGAAGGTAATTTTGTATTAATAAGGATTTCATTATTATTGTGTAGAAAAATGTTCAAACAGACCGTGATATGGTCATAACAATCATTGTTCATTATGAAATGCTTCATAAATATTGATGAAATTGTTACATTGGACGAAAATTGATGATAGTTATTACTGTGTTTCTCTGTGTGTAATTTGTTATTTTGAAACAGTTTAAAAGTTACAATAAAATTCTTTAAAAGAGAAACTTGATTTCTAAAGGTTCATCTGTCCAAAAAATGCATTTTTGATGCAATTCCATTTTTTGCTTGCATTTTGCACAATGGCTCTGAAATTTGCATCGACACCAAAAGTGATTTTTTAGACAAATTAATTTGATGATTCTTTAACAAAAGGTAATTTTTAATATCACTTTTTTTAATATCACATAAATGCTTGACAGTTGTAAGACATGTTTGGTTTACTGAAACATTTGAGAATAAGTTGAAAAAATAAAAACCTATTTCACTTTTGAATTCACTTTTTAACCTCTAAACGTGAGATTGGGCCGCTACAAAGATTCGCGTCCGTTTTTCTTTTCTTTATCACATATCAAATTTTTATTAAGATCGAAGAGAACCCATTGGGGGACTGGCCTTGTAAGCCTATAACAGTTTAAAACTTGATTGCCCTGCGTTAAATGGATCAGTCACTGGTATGGTCACGTGACTAGATCTTTGTGTGTATGAACCTGTCCTAGTTTTGGTCCTGGTATATAAAAGTGACCGGTACTTTTAACATGGGCTTGTCATAGGAGGTGGCAATTGCTACCTTTGGAGCTCCTTGTGACGTATCGAATAACTAGATGACGGTAACCTTTCACCATACCGACTTAAATGAATAAGCTACGGGACATGTTAAAAGTAGGTCGTGTTAAAGTATGATAATTTTAGGATTTATGTGATATGAAACAGGACCAGTGTGAAAATAATTATCATGTGACTGGTTTAGGTGTACGTATCGTAGAACGGGAGAAAAATGTTTGATGGAATACCAGTCACATATTAAGCGAAACGTATTCTGTTATACGAGTAGTTTGAATTGAATTGATTTGTTTCATACCACTGCACTGTTCTAAGGTGTACATGTCGCCGGGCATGCGAAAAATAATTAGTAAGTAGTCTGTCACTTTTTAATTCGCCGTGTGTCATATTATATACGGGTTGCTAAATTACACGGAACCAGTCACAGAACATGTCCAAAACAGTGTGTCCTAGCACCATTTCAAAAAGGCACAACAAAAATGTGTTTATTTTTTCTATACACAACGAAAAACTTTAACATTAACTATGTTGGTCACCATCTAAACAGTTCCGTATTCACTTCTTTTGAACCAGTGCAGTGTTAAGTCTTCATTTCGACAATCAAAAAATCGGTACAGATCAAATTCCTTCAGTGTTATGGCCACTTTGTAGCAGTCAAGGGACTGAATAATTTGGCACTAATATATTCATATATTCATCCACTGCTAAGGGGTTTAAACCATTTCAGTGACCAGTAACAACTTCAACTGCAATGGCCCTAGTTACTTTAGTACACTTTGAGGTTATGTTACTTTTTCTCCAGTTATAAGATATATCTGGTACCAACTAGTCAATGTTTTATCAGCATTACTATAGTCACGTGATTGGTCATTTCAAAAATTAACACTTTTTGGTACACCGCAATTTTGGACCTCCCACCCAATGATATATCGGAACGTCCCACCCAATGATATATCACAAAATTGTCATTTTGGATCAATCGGCTCTTCATTTCCCGCAGGGTACAAATATGTTTGAAAAGTTTCTTGTTATTTCAAATGAAATAATTTTGTGTTTAAACAAATTATTTTTATAAGAAAAATTTAATGAATTATTAATTTTGTTTCAAATATGTAGAAAATATTACGTTTTAATATTTTAAACCATTTGAAATTTGTCATACCAAATATATGTTAGCCCCATTTCCCTCGAAACATAATTCTGGTTACGCCACTGGTAGTTGTTGTTTGTTTGCAGCTTTTCCTTAATATGCACAAGTATCCAGGTTGTGTTTTAATGTTTTTACTGTTTGTCACAAACAATATGCCAAATAAAATATATAAATTCAATGCCCATGGAAAAAGAATTCTCTATAAAGGCAAAATTAAATTTATTTCCATTTGTTAAGTTATATCATTTGGTCTGTCCTACTGTCTGATTTTCTTGTTATTTTGTATGTAAAAGAAAATTTAAGCAATACTTATTGATGCCATTGACAGCTTTAACTAATATAAATGTTTACAATAACAAATTTACTGTTTTTTTTTATGTACAACCTCGCATCCGGATCCGTTTTAAAGTAAAAGGAAAAACAAGTAAAAGTAAACATTATTTTTGGTTGTTTATTAGACATTACCAACAATAACAACACCTTTTGGTATTGCTGCTACTGGTTGATTTGATGCTGCTGCTGCTTTTCCGGCAGCTACTGTTTATTATTTTCTCCTTGTGGTATAAATGCCATTGTAATATCCTTTGTTTACTTGCCAGCTTGTTTCCTCGGTTGCCACCGTCTAACACTACACAAAGTGTACAACCGATTCTTGAGATTTGAAGTAGAGTACATTTGTAATCCCCCCGTTTTATATTGTTTTGGTAACACAGCACACAACAATGCGTAGTACCAGCCATTTATGTTTTATTTTTTTGCAATAACCAGTTTTCTTCATCTTCCCTATGTTCTTTCATAAATGAAGCGTAAATTCTTTGAATTCCTAACAAACCATCGTTTTTGTTTGTATTACCCCAAAAATGGCAGTGAAACCTTCACCAACAAGTGTGGCATAACTACTTTGTAAACCAAACAAGTTGCTGTTTTTTTAAGTGTTGGTCAATCGTATCGACAATTATAAGGAACTAGAAATGTATTGAGAAGGTATATTATTACAAGCTTAACGTAAAAAGTCTAAAAGGCAATAAGTCGACCAAAAATGTTTTTTCTTTGTATGAAATTTTAGTAAAAGCTTTTAATTTGATTTATTTCTTAAACTAAGGCCCGTAGAACCAAAAGGAAGCTTAATGGTAAATCATGCGTATTTTCGATTAAAAATGTTTCTTTATATGAAATTTTATTAACTAATTATTTTTCTTATAAATAAATTCATAATTTTGACCAAGTCACAAATCTTTAATACAGTTTTTTTTCATCAAGTAATACAAAATGGATCTTAATTTTAAATCATCTTTTATGTTCGTTAAAAAATGAATTTTATATGAATTAAAATTCTTTAAATCGATTTACGAGGGCGGTTCAATAAGTCCGTGACTTTTTTAATGAAACACAGTTTTTTATTTATTTTTCAACAAAATCTCCTTTTAGCTCAATAAACTTAGTCCAAAGTTTCTCCCTTTCAAAAAATATGGCCATATGTCGTTTTTTTTTTTTAAATCCTCGTTAAATCGGTTCAATGAGTTGGTATTATATTCGCCGTTTATTGAAGGTAATCGATGTGGATTATCCCGCATCCCAAAAAACTGTTGCCATCACCTTACGTTTATGGTCAATTGAGAGCAGCTGTTGCCATCACCTTACGTTTATGGTTAATTGAGAGCAAACGCTGCACCCATCTTGCAGACAGCTTTCCTGAACCCAACTGATCATTTAAAATCGAAACCACACTGCCATATGAAATGCCTATGGTATCAACAATCTCACGCACTTTTACTCTTCGATCGGCTAACACCATCATATCGTGGATTTTTTCAACATTTTCGGGTGTATTGACCTCAATTGGCCGTCTAGAACGTTCAGCGTCATTTGTACTTGTGCGACCACAACGAAAGGCAGTAAACCATTGAAATCAATGATGCAGAGTCCCCATAGTATTTATCAAGCTTTCCCTTGGTTTGTTTGACGGTTCTTTTTTCGCAAAAAAAAATGTTTAATGAGCACTCGAAATTCACTTTTTTCCATTTTTAAAAAATCCACGAGGTTGAATATTTTCCTCATAATTTGCCAGTAGTCTATTAACAGGTGGTACATGATGGAAGCAGTGTTGCATTTCATACAACTACGAGGGAAGTTCGAAAAGTCACGTACTTATTGATCCGCCCTCGTATATAAAATAAAAAGATTTATTAATAATAAAAGGATCTTAATTTAAAATCGTAAATGTGCGCCCGGTAGGCTAGTTGGTAGCGTGCTGGCTTATCTGTGCGGGGGTCGTGGGTTCGATTCCCACCAGAGGCACTGGTCTGATTTCGCTATAACGCGCCAAAGGCCATAGTAGCTGGTGCTCGGTTAGGGTAATAATATATAATTTGTAATTATATGATTATTAATTAATAAAATATAAAAAAAAAAATCGTAAATATTTTCGACAAAATATGGATTTTTTAAGAAATTTTATGAAAAATATTTTATTCGATTTATTTTGTAACATAAGGCCCGCAGAACGAAAATTAGCTTAATTTAAAATCATTAAAAATTTGGACCAAAACGGTTTTTTGTTTTATAATATTTTGTTAAAAAATATTTAAATCAATTAATTTAGTAAACTAAGACATGTAGGACAAAAAAGGCTTTATAAGAAATGGTCAATATTTTCGACCTAAAGTTTATTTTTAATACATTTTTTAAAAACATTTTATTTTCTAACTTAGGCCCCATATTATAATGGGAAGCTTAACTTAATCAAAAAAAAAAACTTTTTTTTAACAATCTTTAAGGGCAAGTAACTTATCTTTAAATGACCAGAGTATTAATTCAACCACAGATATTTTCATATATATTTGCTATTCATAGCTACCCAGTCAGAAACTACAAGTGGTACAAAAAATCAAGCACTGGCTAAGCGAGGAATTGTAAATAAAATACTGGCAAAATACTTTTTTAAGACGCTTTACCAGCGTTTTGGCAATATTTGTTTTACAATAATTTCAGTGGTGTCCAAAAAAACATTGGCAAAAAATTGGCTGAGACCAATATGCCAACGTTGGAAAAAGGTGTTTTCCCAGCCAGTCAGAAATTACCAACGGCTTAAAAGTCTAACCACTGGTAAAGCATTTATTTTACAAAAATGATGATGCTTTGTTTAAAAAAGTTTGTAGTTTCACACAAATGTTTTTTTCGTGATTTTTTTTATACTCTTTCATATTTTTTTATATAAAATTGATTTTTTTGTTGCTGGAAAAGCTCTTTTAAAACCAACATTTTTTTTTTTTGTTCTCAGAATTTTGACAGGTTGTTTCCATCAAATCTTATGTTATATTTGATCAGCCAACTGTTAACTAGCAATTATCATTTGCTTACTTTTTAAACTATTAAGTATTATATGTCTCGTTAGCTCAGTGATTAGAGCTGCCAATCTGTGGGCCAGAGTTCGAATCCCTCATCCATGAACCTTTTTTTAATTTTATATGGGAAACCCTTTTTAGACCTCATATTTCATGGTTTTACCGACATTTTACCAACATTGGAGATTTTGTTTCCCCAGTGCTTGTCCGACACTTTTCAAACAGACCATTTGCTAAAGTGCCTTGCCAACCATCCGTTTGACTTTTTCGGGCTGGTTATGGCTAAACTTTGGTTAATTTCCCGATAAAATAGTAAAATCTAAATAATTGGTTGCAGAAAATCTTACACTGGTTTTAAATAGGTTATAGTTTCAGTTCTAGTTACAACCAATTCTTTTTGTCAGGAGTTTGTCCTCTTTGCAACAGCTTCTTTACCTCCGAACAAGAACAGGTTGCTTTGTTGTGGAACTGTATAGCCTTACATTTTGACTTCCAGAAGCTAATACCAGAAACGGTTCTATGCAACGGTGGCTAAAGAAGTTGTTGTGCACTAGATTCTGAGGTAACCAGCTCATAAAAATGTTGCTGGGTTTTGGTAAGCCTAAATATATTCATTTCCTAAACTCAAGCGCATAAAGCAAACATAATCTTCCAGGATTATATTTTAAATATGACTTCTGGCATATGACAGCCACGGCTGGCTCGACCGTAGTCTAATCTGGAGGTCTAATTTTCGAAGACGTTTTCCAACATTTGTGGCCGTATATTGGCAATATCGTAGCGCATGTTGTCTTCCAAGTGATCAATCGTTTCGGGCTTATCGACGTAGACTAGTGACTTTGGATATCCCCACAGAAAATAGTCCAGCAGCGTTAAATTGCACGATCTTGGAGGCATATTCACGTGTCCGAAACGTGAAACTATGCTGTTATCAAACGTTTCCTTCAATAAATCAATTGTGGCACGAGCTAGGTGATCGTGTTGCTTCCATTGTTGCACGAGTTTGATTTTGTAAGCATGCAAACCAATATCTTTCCGTAAAATCCTCCATAAAGTGGATGGACACACATCCAATTCCTGTGCACGATGTCGGATAGACTGATTGGGGTCTTCCTTTACGCTACGCTCTACAGCAGCAATGACTTCTTCTATAAGCACTGTACGACGTCTCTGTGGATACACATTATCATTTAGAGTAAACGTGGTGTGAAAACGTTCCATAGTTAATCGAATCTGATGGACGATTATGTCGACCATAAGAGTGACGTAGTGCGCGATACGTATTTCGAACAGAAATATTATTCTCAAATAAATATGCACAATTTGGAAGCGTTCTTTAGGCGTCATGTTGAAACGCCATACCAAACTAAATCATGTTGAGAAACTTGTTTTGAAGTTTATAAACATTTTTACCTAAAAACGGTAGTAATAATACACACAAATGGTAATAGTCTGCATATAAGGAAACATATTTTTAAATTTATAAACATTTTTACCTGCAAACAGTAGTAATTGTCCAAATTAAAAATGACAAAAAAAGAAAATAAATTAAACAAATTTTTTTTTTTTGTAAATTTAAAGCAATTAACATATTTTAGATTTTTTTCATAATTATAGTTGAAAAATGCACAGAAAAATAAGCTATACCACAAATAAACGTTTAATAGAAAAAAATAATGTCGCTTAAAGGAAGAGCTAATACTTAACTGCTGCAACAAATTCTGGAAAAGGAATTTTAAGCCGCTGGAGCACGCGTTTACTTCAACATGTGTGTGCCTTTCCTTCTTTCAATTGTCAACATAAGATTTTATTGTAGTATTTTGCTAATATCTGTATATCGGTTACTTTGGTTGTAATATTGGTAAATTTGGGTTCTGTCTTCCTCTGATAGTGTTAACAAGCTCAGCTGCGGTAAATTTTTTGGACGTCCTTTCTTTTTGATCCCGGTTGAGGCCACTCCATTTTCGACTCGTTTGAATATGGAATATATTGTACAACGTGATACTTGCTCCTTAAGGAAATGATGTAATGATTTATTTTTAGGATTCCGTCCAAGAATGATATAGAAATTTTTTTGAAACAGTTTTTTTCAAGAACTTTCATTTTGAGTTTTTTCACTTTGGAATATGTACAATAATACTTATAGTATAAGATTTTATTGACATACATTTTGAAAAAAAAAAAACTGCCTACTTAGAATTAATTTATATTTTAATTTTGCCTATTTACTTAATTGGCATAGGTTTATCTCCAAATTTTATCAAAACATTCGAAAAATGTGTAGTTAAAATATAACGAAAATGTTCTATAGTCTAATCAAAACGACCATTGTCAAGCTACAGAGTGGTCTATGAGCTATTTGGGGGTGATATATTCATTTCTTTCTTACACTGTTATTTTACAATATTTTTTTTTAATTTACGACTAATTTTATTTAGAAACGAATATAAAGAGCCTTTTTAATGTAGTTTTTAATATCGGCGTTTATAATATAAGTAATTTTTTTTAAATTTGAAACTTTTCTTCACAAAGTGAACGAAAAATTTCTTAAAATTAATGAAAAGCCTCATAGTTTTTATAAAAGTATTTTAATGAAAGTAGTTTTTTAATGAAAGTTCTTTACAAACTGAATGAAATTTTTAATAAATTAAATGACAATTTAAATAAAATTGTATGAAAATTTGCATTAACTTAATGAAATGTTTCGATGGGCTAGATCCAGTGCAATTTCATTGCATTAATGCAAATATTCTTTAATATCAAGCAGACAATTCTGTCTGTGCACAAAAACTTTCAGATATTAGCCATACAAAGCGATTTATAAAAACCGGAAAAACCGGCTATTTGAAGCGGTTTATAAGTTAAAAACCCGAAACCCGATTTTCAAAAATTATGGTTTTTTAAGTATTTGAAACCCGGTTTTTTTTTTAATAGGTCGACTAGTTAACAAGTCTGTTTGTTAAATAGAGTTATTTGCAAATTCTAAATTAGAGTGCAATATTTACAAATGATAACACCGCGTATGAGTAATATAATTATATCAAAATATCACTTATACGACTTAGGGTATTCCAAATCATTGAAAACTATATTAAATATCCCAGCAAAAACTTGGTATTGACAGGTAATTGCCGCATAGATTACCAAGTAATGATACACTAAAAGAATTATGCTTCATTATATTAATGAAACAATTTCATTGAATTGTTTTCAAGGTTCAATGAAGAATTTTATTATACGAGTATACGTGAAATATTAATAACATAGAAATATAAAATTTCAAAGTTTCATAAAAAAAAATTCTTTCGATTTCATAAATTATCTCTTCATAAATTTAATGAAATTATTTCAAAGACTTACTTTTTTTATAAAATTTCATAATTACATTAATTTTTATACATTTTAAACTTTAATTTTATGATTTATTTCTCAAGTGTTCAACATATTTTATAAAGAACTTTATTGGTTAATTTTACAAAATTAATTATTTAAAATAAATATGTGCAACATTTTACGATTTGGCTAACGATATTATTTGTATTGTGCTGAATTACAATATTGAATAAAATTTTTCATATAGTTTGTCCGGATATGCCTATCCTTATATTATTGATTCTCATGATGTACCATTTTGAAGCTCCTATTCCTATACAATCAGGTAGGAATTGCAAACCGTACTTAAAAAAAATAGTACTGGCGAACCACAATTATTTTTGTAAAACAAAACCGTGTTAGAAATTACCAAAGTTACAACTACTAATGTACCAAAGAAGCTCAATTTTATATGCAAAGCAAGTGTTTTCCCAGTATAACCAGCAAGATTCAATACCCCTATTGTTTTTTTGTTTTGCCAATATTACACTCAGAGAACTTCTGCTTTAAAAGGTTCAAGTCACGGTCAGGATTGCATTTAATAAATAAAAATTTCATATACACACAGAGAAAAATTTAGATCTTTGCCAACTGAAATTCGGTTACTTTGACTTAAATTCGGTTATTACGAGTTTCAGTCTGTTGGTTCAACTGAACATTCGTTTTCACAACAAAGTTCGGATAATTCAACTGAATTTTAGTTGCAACACCCAAATTATTCAGAAATCTAATGTAAATATCGTTGTTCTAACTGAATTTATAAGTTGTTTCTATTAAAACACACTTTTCAATTCGGTTGGCACTTTATTTCTCTGTGTGTAGATGCAATCAAACAATAAAAACCATAACAAACAATTACAGTATTGTCAAAAGGATTACTGATGAAGGTTGTGCTACCAGAAACTGCGCAGTCTAATTCAATAAAAAAATTTACAATGTAGTTATGATTTTTAGAAAAGTATGCTTAATCTTCTCTACCACGCCTATCTCAAACAAAATATGTAGTTGTTTGGGTTGTAATACAGTTTCTTTATTTTTATGTAAATGTCAGTCATTTGTAGCACAATTTAAATTTTTTACTAACCTTGTAGTTCATTTAAAAAAACAAACCACATCAAATGACTGTATTATGTTTTTACATTAATTTAATACATTCGCTTTTTGTTATTTAAAAAAATAAAAAAATGCTTGTTTATTTTTTACTAACATGTGGTTCAGTTTTACTGCAATTGTTAGTCATTTTTTGAACATTAAAAAACAAATGACAATGTTAGTTGAACTTACCGAAATGTAAATCGTACTTTCCTTAAGTGAAATTTTTTCATTTGTAGTTAACATTTGCAGTGGTCTTTACCTACATAGTATTCTAAGTGTACAACTATTAGCAGCATTAACTTTTTTTAATATTTTATTATATTTTACTAGTTATTATTTATTTAAAAAACTTAGACCGACCTTTTTTGTTGGTTTTGAAAGGAGCGTCTTTTATAAACATTTCACAAAATAAATTAAATTTAAGTTATTTGGAAAGCACCAAATTTTTTTGAATTTAAAACATTATGTCAACGGTGGCAAGCAACGGTTGGCCATTGTTATCAATTGGGTAATAGGACAATACACTCAAGATTGTTTACGACACTTTCTGCCAGCACATAACCGGCCGTCATCGACGCTTTGCCAGTACTGTGCCAATTGTACACATATTCTATTATTCTTTCACTATGAGTAACCAATCTCGTAACTCATTACTGTGAATTTTTTTTTTTGTAAGCGAAAGCGTAATGACCACCCATGAATTTTTGGACATCGCGAACAAAAGTACTTAAGCCAGTAAGTAGCCCGTAACTAGTGAAACCCTTTAAGCGCCACTTGTACGCTTAATTACTTGGTAATGTCTGTTTTTGCTGGGATATTCTGGCATTTTGTTTGTTGTTTCATTTGTTTCTTTTAATTAACAATAAATCATTTAATAACCACAATTTTCATGATTGTAATTGTATTCATTGCCAAACTATAAAACAAATAATAACTAACTTTTTTTTTTTTTTTGTTGCTAACGATATCTCAATTTAACTACATCATGCATATCTCTCTTTTAAACAAAAACAAAATACACATCACGATAGATGCCCTTTATTTAAGTTTCGGTTTACACTTTATTTCTTGAAAACTATACAGAATTAAAACGAGTATAGAATAGGAAAATGTAAAATACAGCAAGAAGTAAACTTGGTTAGTTAGTTAAGCATACGTAGTACGTTGTGAGAGATACTCCATGGTATAGTAAATATGCTCCATCATCAAAAAGTACTTAACAATGGCAATTATCGAGTTTATAAAGTAAAGGTAACTGGCAAACATAATGGAAGAATATAGAAAAAAAATAATAATAAAGTAACTGAAACGAAAGTAGCAGTTACTATATAAAGGGTCCGCCAAATAACTTTTATTTTTTTTGAAAATGCTATAAAAAAAACTACTGAATATTTTCTCAAATTTCTTTTTTTATTTGAAAGTATAATCCTTCCGGTTAATAATGGAAAATAATTTCATTCAAATGGCTGCCTCGGCTGGCCATGCAGTAGCCTACACGATCGGTCCAATTTTTAAGCACATTATCAAAATGAGCTTCATCTGAAAAGATGATGTTTTTGGCAAAATCGGCGTCTTCTCTAAGTCGATCGCAGGACCACTTAGCGAAGCGAAATTGATGTTGATGGCGCTTCACGCACACTTTCTGCCACAGCAGCAATATTCTCGGGTGTACGCACTGTTTTTGGCTTTTCACGCTTTGGTTTATCGATGAGGATGCCAGTTTCTTTCACTTTTTTCACAAGATAACGACGGTGCTTCTCTTCTTCCAAAATCCGTACGCAATTTTCGCACAGATTCTGCAACATTACCATGATTTTCACAGTAATTTCGCAATATTTCCCAGCGTAGTTCAAGCGTATACACAACCATATTCGTTCAGCGGAAGGATAAAACTAATTATCTGTCAAATCAGACATGAGCTATGTGTTACCATTCACGAAATAAACACTAGTTGAAAAAAAAACGTTAGATGGCGGACCCTTTATATAGAAAAAAATATGAAAATTTTTGTATATGAAAATATGAACATCATGGAATCAAAGAGTATATACAAATAGAGAGACTACATTTCCCACACCTCTCTGCAACAAAGTACCGTACCCGGGCAAGCAAATGCAAACATTTTTGTTAAGCCAAAGAAAATGATTGCAACATGTTGATAAAAAAAAATGTTGCTTAAAATACTCACTTTTATTTTACTTATATTTTGTTAATTTCTAATAAAAATTAATATTTTTAATTTTATCTTGCTGATTTTATCATTAATATTCGAAATGATAAAAATTTTATTAAATTATTACTTAAAAACTTAATAAAAATTGCCTGTGGTGATGTCTCAACTTAAACGCAAAGTTGTCCACTCAAATAGAGACGGATGAGATTAGAAAAATAAAACAAAAAGAAATCTAAAAATAGAATATTTGTGTTGGTCACTTCTATATATACAATAATAGAAAAGCTATTAGGAAAGAAAACTGCATTTTAGCTGCATTATTGTACATTCGAGGCCATACTCGGGTGTGATCGCTAAAAGGTCAAGACTTGGCATTTTTACGTTTGTAATGTAAAAAGAGCGCAGGTTTGATTCTTACAGTCGCAGGTTGTTGAAAAATGTATCATATAGAGACAATCTGGTAATTATAAGATACAAACCATAATAGAATTTAAATGGAAAACCACTGATGTCGCCTGCCCATTACAAAAGGCAGAGACTAGTCTTGTCCGATTTAAATTAATAGTGTTTATAATTTTTAGAGGAAAACGTTTATTATTCTTCTTAACCTCAAACTTTCTAAAATAAAAAAACGAACAATAAAAATTAATTTAAACTTCTCAATTTCTGCAACATGTCTTCATTTGATCGGCGAGTTTATGAACAAATAATAAGAGAGCAAATTGAGCTACACTGAGTAGTATGGAAACCCCCACTGATAGAATTTACCACTAAATTCTATCAGTGGGGGTTTCATAGAGAGTAAACCTGAAAGAACTCATAAATGTAACACAAAATAAACTTTAATTTAAATTGTTGCATAAATTGTAATTTTTCGTTAGAGTTTGTTGGTTTTTTTTTTTTTTTTGTGTTACAGTTGGTAAATACTTTTGTTTTAAAATGTTTTTTAGCATTTAATTTCAAGTGTTGCAATTTTAATAAAATGTGTAATAAATAAAAACAAAAATATGAATTTGTTGTAAAGTTCTTGTCAAACGAGAGATGTAAACAAGTAACTTTTTTAAAAGAAATTAAATAGAAATTTTTATTAAGTACTTGAAGATTTTAAACTTTTTGTACTTAAAAGATGAAAAACTGAAACAACCCCAGAACATTAACTTAATAATTCGCACACTGGAAAATTCAAAAATTGGCTTTTTCGTAGCTTAAATTGTTAAGTAAATAGCAAAATTTACCCTACACTTTTTTAGTCAATGGCTGCTTAAAATTCTTATTAACCAAACTTTTTAAATGCCACAAGTTAAGATCTTTAAAATATGTATGGCCTAAGGCCCACAGTACAGTAAAGAGATTAATTTGAATTCATAAAAGTTTTCAACCAAAAAAAAATTTTTTTTTTAATTTTATTTTTCATATTTAATTAAATTATTTTCTTAACTAAACTCCATGCTAGAGTTGATACTACGAGTCATAGCCTGTTGTATGGCTGTGGGTTTAAAACTCACTACGACACAAAGTAAAAGTTTTTCATATAGAGCAGTTTAACTATATAATATACTTTGTTCAATTGACACATAAATTAACCACTGACAAGTCCTTGGAGGGGACGAAACTGCTGCAGTATGGCAAATCCATTGTGTCCGTTAAATGTTTCAATAAAAATATTTTTTTTCTTCCTTCTTCTTTAATTAATTAATTTAAATCACTTACATTTTCCACCAAAAATGCAATTAGAAGAATGATTATTTAATATTGGTACCAATTTTAAAAAATCTGATACCAATGATTGGGTTTTACAATTTATAACGAGCTTTCATCCTCCGTATATTTACAAAAATAAAGCAAATCAAACATATTAGTAATATTAGTAATATTTTTTACAGTTATATTAGTTTTTTGTTTTTATATACACTCTAATTAATTTCTGTTGAAATTTACCCAACTTATAGTAGGAAACTGTACTTCTACTATAAGTTGGGTAAAATTACTCTATGTGTGTAAATGAAAAGAATACGCATATTGAGAGTAAGTTTGTGAACACAAAGTTGGTAAATTTACAATGGAAGTGCGTAGAATTTTGATAAAATTTATAAAAAAAAGAGTAATTTTACCAAATTTTCGTGTAAAAAAACATGATTTACGTGCAATTATACGTATAAAATGCGTAAAAATACATGTTAATAAGCGTAAAAACCCCCTAAAAATGTGTATCTTTACCTTCCGGTAAGAAAGAATAACAGCCCGAAAAATTTTTCAAATAAAACAAAAAATTAATTTTTAGAAAGAGTTTTATTAATGTGTATAATATAATAATAAATTTAATAATAAATATTTTTATACAAGTTGTTGTACATATACAGAGCTTCAAAGATTGAATTCTATTTATAAAAAATCAAATCGGATTTTATTAAATCGAAAAATTTTTTTCTTCAATCATTGCAATTTCAATAATTGGGAATTCAATCTATTTTTAACTTAATCGATTTACAATTTGCCGAAATCGGCGAAACTGAAAAATAACGCCAGAATTGAAAAAAATCTCTAAAATCGAAAAAAATATCGTTAAAATGAAAAAATCCCTAAAAATTTAAAACAATCTCCAAAATTGAAACAAATGCCAAAAATGTAAAAATTACTTAAATTGAAAAAATCGACAAAATTTAAAATAACCGCCAAAATTAAAAATAAATTACTAAAATTTGCCAAAAAAAATCATTATAATTGATAAAAAATTGCTCAAATTGGAAAAGTTGTCCATGTCTTTTATTTATCTCTGTTAGTTTTTGAAACATAGGCGATGTTTCAAAAAAAAAATCTCAAACTTGAGAATTTAGAATTTAAATATTATTTTCTTAAAAGTCATTCTATAGATTTCTTTACAATACTTAAACTTATATGGCAAAAAGTTGCTTCTTTAATACTTTTATCGCAAAATGGACTTCAGATTACATTTTTTTAGCAATCTTTAAACTTATTTTTTTCGTAAGCCAAGTTCCGCAGGACAAAAAATGCCTAATAAAAAATCATCAATGATTTCGACCAAAAATAGATTTTCTTCTAATTTTTTTTAAATAGCTTTTTACCCTAAACATTAGCTAAACTTTGTGCAAACTGCAGTTTAATTGCAATAATATATATTTTTTAACAAAATCCATTATAATTGCTTTTTTTCTAAGTAAGACAACAAAAAGCTTGATTTTAAATCACCAATAATTTTGTTCAAAAAACTATTTTTTATATTCAATTTTTTTTTTTTTTATTTTTAAATTGATTAATTCCCTACACTAAGGCTCGTAAGACAAAAAGCAGTTTAACTTAAAAGCATCCATATATAAAAAAAAATGTTTTTTTATGAAATATTATTAAAAATCGTTTAATCACTAAACTACACTCTAATTAATTTATGTTTAAAATTACCCAACTTATAGTAGGAAACTGTAATCCCACTATAAATTGGGTAAATTTAATCTATGTGTGAAAATGAAAAATTTTAAATACATTATGTGTAAGTGGGTGCGCGAATTTACATTCCATGTGCGTAAACTTTTTTTTTTCTAAAGAATTAAATTTTTTTTTTAATAAAAGTCTTAAATTTTTTTTTTTTTTTTTTTTATTTTGTAAAGTTTATTGCATTAAATAATTTAACGAATGAAACAAAAAAATAGTTAATTAGAAAATACATAATTACGAAACAAGTATCATGTATTGGACTATCCTCATCGGATAGGATAGTCTCCATTATCATCAATACCACATTGTCTCCGCAGTAACGGGATCATCTTCAACGTCTACTGCTTCAGCATGTTTTTTAAATTTGTTTTTATATATTTTTTTTTTATTTATTTTCTCTTTTTCAAATAAATATATGTCAATGTTTTTATTACTACTATAAGTTAGTGAGTTTACATTCGTTGTGTGCAAAATTTTAATTTACCAACATAAAAACTTATTTTAGACACAAACTGTTTAATTTTAAACAAATAATAACGATTTGTATGCTTTGTGTGATTTTTGTTATAAAAGTGTGTAAAATGATTTTACGCATTTTAGGCTTATATTTACTCAATTTGCGTAATTTTACACACAAAATTACCCAATTTTTTAGTAGTAAATTTACAGGCATTTTTTAGAGTGCTTTATCATATTTATGAAAGCTTCATCATATTTATGAATGTTTCAATAGTTTTCACCCAATGTAACGTTTCATAGTATTTATGAAACATTTCATAAAAAAGAAAATAAATTTCATGAAAAAGAAAATCAATTTTATCATATTCATGAAATGTTTCTCTATATATATGTACAGCTGTTGACAACTAATTAGAAACGCACTTATTTTTAAGACTCTGTTTAACATTTCAACAAATATATGTATGTTTACCGTTACTTTTCCTCTATTTTATTTTTGTTTATGATTACTGCTCTATTAATGACTAAATAAAGGGTCCGCCATCTAACTTTTTTTTCAACAAGAGCTTATTTCGTGAATGATAACACTTAGCTCATGTCTGATTTGACAGATAATTAGTTTTATCCTTCCGCTGAACGAATATGGTCCGTATGTTCGTTATCTTGTGAAAAAAGTGAAAAAACTGGCATCCTCATCGATAAACCAAAGCGTAAAAAGACAAAAACAGTGCGTACACCCGAGAATATTGCTGCTGTGGCAGAAAGTGTGCGTGAAGCGCCATCAACATCACCGTCGTTCTCAACAATTGAACATTTCGGAGACATCATTGAGACGAATTTTGCATAAAGACCTTGGTATGGCGCCATATAAAGTCCAATTGGTTCAGGAGTTCAAAAAAAAAAAAGTTATTTGGCGGACCTTTTACAATCAATTTTTGCTGTGCAGTTCGTTATGTGTACCGTTATCTTTATTAAAATTTGCGTGCCTTCTTACTTTTTGTTTTTATTATTTGCGACAACTTATTAGAAACGTACACATTTTTGGTGAGGGACGCTGATTAAAGCAAAAAGTTTTAAAAAGTTTTATTAAAAATTGTGAAAAATTAAGAAATATTTAAATTTTGGTAAGTATCCCCGAAAAAATAGGACAATGAAAACATCTGCTGGCGTGGACGTAAAAATTGCCAATATGTCGAGAGCCGACCCAAGGAAGGCGTCCAGATAAATTCAGCGAGAAATAAGGGAGCTGAAAAATGTCCAAGTGTCGGAATATAGTGCATATTCCGCCGTTTAGTGGAAGCTGGTCTACATGGTAGAGCAGCAAGAAAAAAACCACTTGTAACAAAAATACAGCGGAAACGATGGCTTGAGTTTGCGACCTCACATTGGGCCTGGACTGAACGTGGGTGGAAGGCAGTGGTCTGGAGTTATGAGATCAAAATAAATGGACTTGGTCCGGACGGAAATGGTTACGTCAGGCGGCCTATAAATGAAGAATTTAATAAATATGCTATGTTTCACGTGTTGTGAAGTATGGTGGAGGATCGATTATGGTATGGGGTTGTTTTTCTTGGAATGGAGTCGTGCCAATTCATAAGATCGATGGAATTTTAACAAAGGAGCAGTACGTGGACATCGTTTAAAACCAATTTGGTACCATGGGCTGAGGCAAATTTGCCTGTTGTCTGGAAATTCCAACAGGCCAAGGTTACGAAAAAATTCTTTGATGATAATTTCAGCGATGTTTTGGATTGGCCATCGTCAAGCCCAGATTTCAACCCCATAGCATAAAAGGGGCATTGAATGGAAAAAATATCACAAATATGGCAAATCTATTCACTGAATTAAAGGCTGCGTGGGAGGCAATTCCAGTGGAGCGATGTCGCAAGCTTATTTGTTCCATTCGTAACCGTTGCGACGCTGTAATCAAGCAAAAGGGCTTTGCTACAAAATATTGAAAACAGTAAATATTTAACCACATTATTTCACCTTTTTTAATTGTCGTTTCTAATTAGTTGTCGCAACATTTTATTTCTTTTTTTAGAATTATTACAAGAAAGAAGGCGAAACTACGCAACAGGACCACATATTGTTAAGATTTAAAGTTTTTTTAAGTTAAATAATATAAGGAAAAATATGCATATTTTATTTTTATGGTTGATGCAGAATATGATTTTTTATTAATAAAATGTTTAAAATTTTCGTTTAAAAAAATATCGTTTCTAATTAGTTGCCAACAGCTGTATATATAAATTATATTTTGTATTAACTAGTACGGATTTCTTTATTTTTTGTATAGAAAAAAATCTTAAGGGCCATAATATGGTCATTATAATTCGTGTTGTTTATGAAATATTTTATAACTATTGAAAAAATTGTTACATTGGACGAAAATTTATGAAACTTATTCCTGTTGTTCTCTTATTTATAAAGTTAGGTTAAGGAGAGTTCTAATAAGAATTTTATTGTTAAAAAAGTTACTTTAATATTTGTTATTTATTTAAAAATTTAGAATGTATTAAAGTATATTTTTAAATTTTCTAGTTTTTAATTTTTTTTTTGTAAAAATTATGGATGAATTGATTCAATTAAATTTTTACAAAAAAAAACCTCGAACTAGAAAATTTAAAAATATACTTTAATACACTCTAAATTTTTAAATAAATAGCAAATATTAAAGTCACTTTATTAAAAAAAAAAAAAATCTTATTAAAACTCTCCCTAACCTAACTTTATAAATCACCATAACTTAAGTACTTTAAAATGACCAACATTTTAACGATACCATATGTTTATAGTCACATGGTTAGTAAAATGATATTGACAACAATAATATCAACAGTAGCTGTAACAAAAACCATTTATAACTCTCTTAAAAAAGAATAGTAAAACAAAACATGTTCCCATGGCTTTCTATAATAGCTTTCAGTCTTTTGTCAAATTGTTATTATTGTCATAATTTTTAAACATTCGTCTATTGCATGTCCTTTTATTTCAGTATTTTATCGTCAGTTGTTCTATCTCTCTCTCTCTCTCTGTGTCTGTTCTCTATTTCTCTCTCTATTTCGGTTGTTTTTGTTGTATTCTATCATTTTTATCATTATAGAAATTGATAGCCTTGTTAGCCATTAACTATAATGAATATGACGCCATCTTTATGTTATACATTCATTACATTTGAACGTTCTTTCGTTCGTTTGCTTTAACGGCTATTATTTTAGTGAATTATTGTTTTATTGAAAGCCATAAAAAACTGAAATGAAATTGAGTATGTTGTTGTTATTTTCTATTTTTAAAGAACAACAACAACATAATAAATTTCCACTAAAAACACACAAATCACTAAAAAATAATAATAATAATGTAGAAAAAATGGGGAAAAAACCTTTAAAATAAAGCCGCAAATCATATGACATTAAAAAAAAAAAGTTAATATTGGAAAAGTCGTAGAATGTGTACCCGATTAAAAAAATAATAATATTAGCCAACAAAGAAATGTATTAAATTTCATATAGCCTTATATATAAATGAAATACAATTTGATCCGAAAAATCGTGGATCGTATTGTATATAAATGGATTATATTACATTGAGTTTGATATAATTTGATACGATTCAGTCTAGTGAAAATGAATTTGTTAAATTGAATACAAGGGGCTAGATCATACATGGGACTAATGATTTAAGTGGACTAATGAAATTATGATATCATTACCATTACATTGCTATCAATGGTAATGAAGTTGTTCTCATTATAATTTTTTGTAATTAATGATAAGGATTTGAGGATTTATTTTCGTTGACTAATGAAAATGGTTTTAAATTTAATTTTAATGACAATGAAATGAATCAATTTAAAAAAATATTGGGTATACAAGTTGATAATATCGATTAGGACAACATATCACATTAGGGTGGTCCTTATTTTTCAACTTGAGATTTTTGGGGCTGCCCCCCTCTTAAAATATTGGTTTGGGTACAAAAATTCACCAATTAATAAAAAACAAAAATTGGGGCCCCCCCCCCCCCCCAAACAAAATCCTGGGTACGCCGCTGACTTCAGATGTGCTTAATGAAATACTTGACAGCAAACACTAGGTTTTTGATTATTTTGATGTTGCCGGCACCGGGGATCGAACCCGGGACCTTCTGTGTAAAAGTCCAACGCGCTAACCATTACACCACAACGCCCACAAGCGATTAGCGATTTTCTGGGAAAGTAATATTTTTTGTCTGAGTAGTTATGATTAAACCCAACACAAAAACTATTTTATATTTTTTTAATTTTGAAGAAGAAAATTTGTAATTTTTTTTTAAATTATACCCATTTTTCCAAGGGGCCCGGTTTTCAAGGGCGATGCGGGACATCTTGCCGTTATGCTAGAACTCTAATTTTTTGCGTGGCGTATTTTGACACCCTAACAAATATTTTCAGGGGGGGGGGGGGGGGGGGGTACAGTCAAAATCTCGTTTTTATTTTTCGCCCATACATCGAAAGATAACCCTAATATCACATATAGGTTGTGTCAATAATAACAAATATTGTATTTTTTTTTTTTTTTACTCGGGTAGAAATAATTTTTAATACCCTACGATTTTCTCTTTTTATCCCAACTTTTTTCGTGCCTATGCAAATATTTTTTAATTTCGACCAAATATTGATTTTTATATGAAATTCTATATAAATCAATTTATTTCCTAAACTAAGAAATCATCTATATTTTCGACCAAGAATATATTTTTTAGTATCCGACCGAATAGTTCGGCCAAAAAAACTACATTTGGTCGCTTTTTATTTGGTATTTAGAGGATAAATTTTGGTATTGGAAACATATTTGTTGAGCTGATTTAAATCGATTTGTTGAAAATTTTAAAAGCTGTCAATTACAAATTAATTGAATCAATTAAAAATTTGCTCAAATTCGGAGCTTGTTTGACATTTTTTTATACTATCGCTCAAAATACATACATGTACTTCATATACTTCATATATGTACTTCATATACAGTGGTGTTCAAAACCTTTGCAACCGAAATCATGGTTTAGGTAATTAAAATTTTTTTTGATCAAAAAGATTTGTGGTATAAGTTTTTGTTTTTTTTTATTAAATTCAGTTATAGCATATTATTTTACAAATACAAAAAAAAATATTCATATCTTCTCAAAAATAAAAAAAAGTAATTTTAACAAAATAAGTCGATGGTGCAGTGTTCAAAACATTTGCAACTCTTAAAGTAATTAACAGGAAATACAAACGCTGGTTTTAACGCTCAGTATTTTGTAGCGTAGCCATTATTTTTTATAGCTTCTAAACTCCTCTTAGGCATTGAGGCAATGAGCCTTTTAATATAATCGTCAGAAATTTCATTCCATTGCTTCTCCAATTCGACGAAAAGTTCGTCACCATTTCGGAATACTTTATTGCCGATATTCCGTTTTACAATCATCCACATGTTCTCAATCGGGTTGAGATCGGGAGATTGAGCCGGCCACGACATGATATTAATTTCGTTTTCCTGCAGCCAAACTTTTCCAGCTCCCGCCGTGTGTTTTGGGTCGTTGTCGTGCTGGAAGGTCCATGAGAGTGGCATTTCCCTTTCAGCATACGGAAGCATAACTGAATTCAAAAGATCTCTATAGATTGTGGCCGTCATTGTGCTAGTAATGCGGTGAATTGGGCCAATTAGATTTCCTGAAAAACACCTCCACACCGTAATGATTCCACCTCCGTGCTTCACTGTGGCGGTTGTGTATCTGGGATTAAACTTTTCGCCTCGTGGTCTTCGAACATTGGCTCTTCCATCTGATCCCCGGAGGTTGAATTTAGACTCATCTGACCACAATACATTTTTGCATTTTTCAAATGAGTGAGTGCAAAGTCAAGCCGAGCTTTTCGGTTTTTTCCGATACAAACGGTTTTTTTTGTACATCTATAACTTCTAAGACCATATTCTCGGGCTCTTCTTTAATGGTGGGAAGACTGGCATCTATTAAAAGATCTATTTTATCTTCTCTAGGAACTGCTTTGGGATATTTCATGAGAAAATTCTTTATTTTCCGATCTTCTCTTACATTTTCCATCTTTATGAGTTGTGTGGATGTTACCACTTTTAACAATGCGGCAAATCGTTGATTTTGGAACGGAGTACTTTATAGAAATTTCTTTTTGGTGAAAGTCCATGTCGAAAATCATTTAAAACTTTTGATTTAAAATCAGAATTGTATTTATTTCCTGCCATTTTTTACAAAAATTTTTCTTACGATGTTTATGCTTCCAACATCTTATATCAACTATTAAAGAACAATAATTATAATAAATTTGTTTAAAAAACGTAACGGCCTGAATCTCATATTAAAAAGGAATGCGATTAGCATTTGTTAATATAAATTGTGTCGTTAAGAGTAAGAATAATGAGAGTTGCAAATGTTTTGAACACCTGCATTTTGAATACATCTATTATTATTAATTTTTTGTTGTTTTAATTTAACGGAATTAAATTTTTTTATTTGTTTAACATAAAACGACGTAAGAAAAATATGTAAAAAATAAATTTTAGTTACTAAGTGTGATTTGAAGAAAATAAATGAATGAAAACAACAAATGCGATCTCAGATGTTTTGACCACTACTGTATGCACTACATGCACTTTATAAATACATTTTTATAAATGTTTATGTATTAGTAATAAATTAATTCATAAAAATCTCAAAAAATATTAACAAACTATTAAATAATTATGTTTTTCTTAAACAAAAAACGTAATTTTCATGCCGAACAACTGGTATAAATTTTATTGCGAAAAGCTTAGACCAGTTTTAGGGTTAAGCCTAGTCATGTATAAACTAATATTTTTGACCAATCGTCAACAAAAAAACTCGAAAATGACAATATTGTATATAATGTATGTTAAGATTTTATCTTTAGATGACTTTTAAATGTGCTAAATATATTACTTTGATCGTAAAATGCAGTAGAATCGTGGTAAACACTCTTGCAGGCCCAAAATATTTATATAGAACATGAAAGTATTTGATTTTGCTGGATAAATTTCTTCTTTTGATGGATTTTCTTACTGTTATATTTTCAATTGTACGAAATCTATCGTTCTTTCAATGGAAAAAAGGAGCTGGTTTGTTATCCTGGCATATTTTTTTAATGACAGACAGCTCTTACTGAATGTTAAAATATCTATTTCATTCCTAGGACTCTAAAATAATGTAAAGTGCATTTTTGCATTTGTATTCAACTTTGTACTAACGATTTAAAAAAATTTATACAATTCAGTTTTTATAAAGGAGAATATTTCCAACAGACTTTATTTTAGATCACTCTTTTGTTTTTATGACACATAAAGCCAAGTTCTTTGATTTGCGTAGTGTAGAAGAGGTAATGATATGTCATTACTTTTCTTACTTACAGTAATGGCACCAGATTAATCTCTAAATTACTTTAATATAAATAATTAGGACCTTCCAATACCTAGCTAAATTTTCCATTATTTTAAAACAAAAAATAATGCCTTACCCATAAGTACTTATTTCTAGTATTATTATTTTAAATATAAAGTGATGGTTCAAGAAACTTTTGAAAATTTATTTTTAGACTCATTATATTTTAAACGCTGATTTTTTCTAAGCTTTAAAGTAATGACAATTTGTGCAAGACAGTATTTTATGTTTTTATCTATCAAGTATAATATGTCGAGATAACTTAACCGGTAGAGTGGTTGACTGAAAATCTGAAGTCACAGGTTCAAAACCCGTGTGCTCACATTTTATTTAAAAAATATTTTTTTATTAAATTTAGTTTTTTGAAAATTTATTTTTATACTTTTTGAAAATTTATTTTTATACTATACCACATATTTTTTGATTTTTCGTAAGGTGTTTAGTAATGATAAGTCATTATTTTGAGCGACATCCCCTTATAAAACTAACGAAATTTGTAATGACAATTGTAAGTACTTGCAATTACCAAATATGTACTTATGTAACCACTGTGGTAATGCTTTTCCACATTACTTTCACACTACTTTTGTCATTAATTTTCTCACTACCAGTAATGACGCCAACTTACTCTATGCATTACTTTAACACAAATAAAAAGAGCTCACTTAGAGCGTACTTATTTTTATCATTATTTTAAATATAAAGTAATATACTATACTACCACATAAAATGTTTGAAAAATCACGAATATATAGTAATCCGCTATATGCAAATACATTTTTCTTTTGTCAAAATATTTCACATTAATTGCCTCTTTTTAAAGAACTAACACTTATTCAGGTCAATTGTTCATTAAGCGTTCATATTCGTTAAAACTGTAGAAAATGGTAAAAGCCTACATAAAACGGTTTAAATATAAAGTTTTGCGCACTAAATATGTGCCATAAATAGGAACACAGGTCGTGTTATTTAATTTCATCAAAACAAAAGCAGATTGATTGCTTTCGAAAAGTTTCAAATGAAAAAAACTAACTGCAAAATCGAAAAATTTTAAAGCAATTTTTCTCGAAATCGGTACCATTGATGAAAACAAATTAGGTATACCATTGAAATTAGCAAGTCCAAAATACATCGCTCATTTACTGCAAGACTGACATAACTCAAAAAATACGATTTTGCAGAAAATGAGTTTAAAGTTTTCAATCCATATCTGCCTCGCTCAACCCTTTCTCTATTTATTTTATCACGTTTTTTATAAATAGGGGGTTTTAATGTATTTTTCTCTTAGTGAGAGTTGTGTGCGAATTCGCCAATTATCGAGAGACCCGTGAGTAGCACAGTTTCTCTATGAAGTATATACTGTTTGCACCCACTTTAAGGAAAAAATAAAATATATTTTACTCTATCTCGAAAAGTATACATGATATTAATAAGAAATTTCTACACAATATAAAGTATGATATAACTAATAAATATGCATCATTAACTCAAAAACCGCATTTTTTGACTTATGACAGTCTTGTAGTAAACGAGCGATATATAATTGATGGCTAGATCATTATTTATTTCTAAAAAGTAACAGTTTGTCCTCCTGTGTAATTTTACCATTTCTTATAAACTTACACGCTTAAACACAGAAAAAAATATGCAATTTACTAGCAGAAATTCGGTCTGATTTAAAAATTAATAGTGTCTATAATTTTTAGAGAAAAGCTTTTATTCTTCTTCTTAACCTCAACATTTCTAAATTAAATATGGTTGTACTAATCGAATTTATTGGTTGTAGCCACCAAAATACACTTTTCAATTCGGCTGGCACTTTATTTTTCTATGTGTATAAAATATTAGCAAATATTTAATGATAACAAAAAAGGCGGGTGCATGAAATAACCCCCTCTGAAATAACCCCCACCGTCGAAATGAAATAAGCCAAACTGAATTTGTGCCCACCGAAAATAAAATAAGCCCACCGAATTTGTGCCCACCAAAATGAATTAATCCCCACCAAAATGAATTATTCCCCACCAATGAAAATGAATTAGCCCCCACCAAATTTGGTGGGCATTAAAATGAAATAATACCCACGTATTAAAATGAAACTTTGCCCACCAAAAATGAGATAAGCCCCACTTTAAATTTTTTATAAATTTGGTGGGGCTTATTTCATTTCGCCGGTGGGGGTTATTTCAGTGGGGGTTATTGCATTCACCCAAAAAAGGCAAAAAAATTATTTTCATTTTGTATGCTTTGATTCTTTTCCGGACTGTAGATCATCAAAATTTTCTCCAGCTGTAGCATGTATAATGATGAATTTAGTACATCCACCTAATATAATAGTACACAAGAAAAAAAAAAAACAATTTTTAAAAAATTTCAAAAATAATAGAAAATTGGTATATTTTTATAACCACTTCTGGTTTCAATTTTCTTTTTTCAATAATATTCAAGAGCAACCACATTCCTCATTTCGGTTTTTTTTTTTTTTTTTTTTTGTTTAACACAAAATAACATTTTTACGACTCAAAGGATGTAAAAATATTGTTGAATGTTTCATACTGTACAGGATTTAAACAATACATGAGCACAAAAATAGTAGACATTTTTCAATAAAATGCCATTAAAGCAAAAAAAAAAAGAAGAAAATTGCTTGCCATTATGCAATTTAAATTGATTTAACTGTATACTGTCATGAGTTCAATATAAATAAACATGTATTTTTTGCTGTTGCTATTTAATAAAAACAAAATAAAGGAGACAAGGAGACAAGGAGTACAAGGAGTCTGGGATACATTTTGCTGCTGATGTAGCTGTCTTTTCTGAGTGAGTACAACGATAAAAACAACATTATTTGAAAAAATAATGTTATTATTACGTCTGTAACGATGATATACACTCGCTTTAATATAAAGTATGAGTTTATAATATATGCAACGTCAGCAATTGTTGCTTTAGCCGTTTTGTTGAATACCAACCAACCAACAAAAAACAAAAAACAGGAAAAAAAAACCATTGAAAATTCATTATGACCATAGCTATAATAAATAAAACATTGTTGTAATGTAACATCAGGCTATAAATTTTTAAATATAATAGCAACAAAATAAAAAAAATAAACGACATTATGAATATACGCAATTTTTGGCCAGCAATACTTAAAACATTCAAATACACTCATTAGGCAGATTCTCAAAAAAAAAAAACTTTGAATTTTTGACTAGACAACACTAGCACAATGTTGCCTCCAATGGGGAAAATTGGACTTTTTTTGAGAAAATTTGCCAAAAATAAAAAAATAATTAACTAAATTCCAGATCGATTTCTCATGGCCGTTTTTTAAAAGTCATTAAACTGATGTTCTTAATAAATCGACAAATATAATATAAATAAAATGTATTTCAGCTTTTAGGTAATTTCATTCTCAAGCGAAGGTCTTATTGTAACAACTTGATAAGCCACATTTTTTATATTGCTGATTTCAGCTGTTTTCTAGTCATATTTTGATGAATATTTTAAAAAAGTTTTGCTTACACATTTATAACAAGTATCTAGAGTACAAAGTGCTGTAAAATTTCTACTTTCTGCATTAAATTAGAACTTTTAGGGCAAAAACCATCAAAAAGTTAAATGTGGCTTATAGAGTTTTTACAATAAGCCCTTCAATTGATAATCATTATAAAATTTGAAGTCACTTTTTTATTTTGTTTCGTATAATTTAGTTAGAAATATCAAAGAGTATACTCAAAGAACTTCTGCTTTAAAAATATGTAGTTGTTTAAATTGTAATACCGTTTATTTAATGTAAATGTCAGCCATTTGTAGAACAAATTTAATCTTTTACTAATCTTATAGTTCATTTAAAAAAACAAACCACTTCAAATGACTGTTTTATGATTTTTCAATAATTTTTTACAGTCGTTTTTTTGTTATTTAAAAAAATAAAAAATAAATGTTTGCTTATTTTTTACTAACATATGTGGGTCATTTTTACTAAAATTTTTAGTCATTTTTTGAACATTAAAAACAAATGACAAGTGTTAGTTTTTTTTTTAAAGAGAAGCAACACTCAGGAAATTCTTCCTATTTATTAATGTGTTGCTTTCTTTGGAAATTGGATAGTGGAGGGATGAAAGGTTTGGAAAGATGAAGGGCTTCAAACATGGCAACACTGCAATTGCGCGAGATGATAAGTATTAGAACAGTTGTGCTCACCACCTGATGGAGAGTTGGCGAACTTATTGAAGCTTTTTCGTTCATAGCCCTGATTCATTATTTTACTTTGGTGGGGTTAAGTGCTATGGGAACACCGAAGGTGGGACCTGCGATACATATGAGGGATAGAAAACTCATACATATAATTTTTCTAAATTAATGTTGCCGTCACCGGGAATCGAACCCGGGACAGCACCCAGAGTTAAATTTAATGAAATGTTAGTCGTCCGTTTTTTAACTGAAATTTCATTTATTTTTGACTACAAATTCTGTCGGCTTTACCTACATACTACTTAGTGTATATACAAATGAGAGACTACACTTGCCAGCAACAAAATACCAAGCAAATGAGAACACTGAAACTCTAAAAAGTAATTGCTACATGTTGATAAAAATTATTTATTTAATTATTTTCTATTAAAATGTAAAATGTATTTTAAATTTATCCTGCTTATTTTATCGTTAAAATTTTAAATAAATAAAGTTTTTATTAAATTAAATCACAAAAATGATAAAAATTAATTTAAGCTTTCAAAATTCTGCAACATATTTTCATTTGCTCGGTGCTAGTTTACGAGCAAATAAAAAGAGGGCAGATTAAGAGAGTCTGAGATGGATAGAAACCCACAGGAAATATATATGCTTTTTATTTTTCATTGACCATTTTTCAATCTTGTTGGTCTCTTATGGATATGGGTATGGATATTCTGCTTCATCGACATGGATCTTAAAATACATTTAAAGTGATGTTCAAGTGAATGAAAAATGCACAATTTTAATTTAAAATTTGTTAACTCTTAAAACTAAAAAACATGAATGAAGTAGGCTTGTTTCATTTACCAACTGAAAATTATTGAATTTTGGGCAACACCCCTTCTAAATGTGTTCAAATTTGGCACAAGTATTATTTTTTATGAAACTAAAGTTTGGCCCACTAGACCCCTTGATTCGCAAAATATATCATCTTAAAAATTGAAAAAAAATTGAAAAAAAATTTACTAAAATGACTTTACAAAATGAAGCAAATAATGAAAAGTGTTCATGCTACTTGAATGGCTGAGGTCTCAACTCAAGAATGATCAAATTACCTTTCAAATGATATATCGCGTGATTAATTTTTTAAAAGTTCAAATTTCAACGTTTCGTGACATAAAGTTCGCGGGCAAATATTTTAAAAAGTGGTGTTTTTTTAAAAATTTCAAAAAAATGTATGTTAATGATGAACCCTTTCTTAATACTGTCCGCAAATTTCATGGTGGAGAACGTTTTAGTTTCGGATTTATTGAGTAAAATGTCGCAGCAAGTACAAAAATTATATGATGTTTATGTCATTAAAATTAAATAGTATAATATAAAATGTTTTACTTGTTTTTCTTACTTTCATGCTGATTTCTTTGATTTTTTTTTTTTACTTTTATGCTGACCTTGGTGACTTTTCTTTATGCATTTTTTTTTGTTTTTTTTTTGCAAATCGACTTTAAAATTTGGCTAATTTTTATGCATTTTTTTATATACAAAAATGTTTGAGCGTCAGAAATGTTACATTTTGCTATTAAAATTCATTAATTATGTCAGTTTCTAATAAAACGTGGCCAAAATGTGTTTTTTTGCAAGTTTATTTAAATATTAAAAAACTACATATTAAATAAAAAAAAAAAATAAAACTATTTGCAATCCACCCTAAAACATGCAGATAGCATATATTAGAACCAAGCTCCTGACCTTAAAAACAAGATTCAAATTTTTCTTTTGACATCTAATAAATTAAGGAAATTGAAGAAAGTTCAAAACGCCTATAAGTATGCTCACATATTTTTATGATTTTAAAAATATAAAATTATATGGTAGAATAATATAAAATTATATGGTAAGTCTTCCAGCTTAATTATCGTACAGCTAACTTTTTAAGGTATACAGATACTACAAGATGAACTCTTAAATCATTTTTCTCGCTAATCTGTCATATACATTTTTATTACATTTTACGTTTTTTTTTCATGAAACGGACTTTTTGTATTTGTACTTTTTACAGGAAATAATTTTCAAATTGTTCAAAAATAGTAAAATATAGTAAAAATTGAGAAAAGCCGCAGATTTCCTAGATGAAGCTGTACATTATTAACCAAATTTTATACCCGAATGTTGCCGAAGGTCTTTTTTGTATTTACTAGGATAAAATCTTTGATTTTTAATATTGTATGTATTAAAAAACCTTGTTAAATCCTTGTTAATCCAACTTTTCACCAAATCTGGCCCATTAGTGAAATTAGATACCCGAAGTATATAGGATTATTGATTGCTAATCTTCTTTTTTTCTCAGGCCATGTTTTAAGAAAACTTATAATTAATTTTTTTTTTTAGTTTTTGTGACATTTTTTTCACTAAATCAGAAACCAATACATTCTCCACCCTGCCACTTACTGACAGTATCGAGAAAAGACTCAGCATTGACATTAATTTTTTTTGAAATTTTTCCGCTAAATTTATACCACTAAAACTTGACCTTTGAACTTTTGAAACAGTTATCATATGACATATTATTTTAAAGGTAATTTTGTCATCTTTAATATAATGCCTCAATGATTCACATACTATACACTCAAAAAAAAAGTTTGTAAAGTCAGAAAAAATTTTGCTGTGTCAGGTTTTAGTCAAGAGGGTGCTTGAAAAAATTGCTAATGTCAACAAAATCAGCTCACTAGTTTTCAGCAACAAAATTAGTAGATTCAGCAAAAGTTTTTCTATCACTTAATTGACTAAAAATTAAAAAATAGTTAATACAATTTTTGCTGAATATTAGTAGACTGAAAACAACTCAAAAAATTTTTAGAAAAATTAAATTTTTGTTAATTTATTTGCTGAAAATCTGAAGCATTTTTTTAACATAAAACAATTTAGCTTTCAACTACTTACATCAATGGTTGTCTAAATACACAACCCTTTTTTAGCGATAAGAAAAATAAAACGTTAAAAAAATTACCTAAGATGTATGTGCTAGTCTTTCGCTAAAGTATATCTACCTGAACGTATATTTGTGTGCAATTTGAGCACATTACATTAATAATCACTTTAAAAATTTAGTTTAAAAATAAATTTAAATATTTTATTTCATCTTTAATTTAATTAATAGACAAGTACTTTGACAATCCGGTGACCACACAAAATTAAAGTTTTTTTAATCCACATATTTATCATTGTTAACGTCTTTTTGCATGAAAAAAAATATACAAAAATTTTTATATGTCTTGCAAGAGTTGTACTTTTTAGTACCATTTATCTACTACATCTTGACATGTCGCGACATCCACTTGATTCTGCGTATATTATTCAATCTCTTTGTCATCCACACTATTAATGCGTTTATCAGCACAATTTTTTTAGCAAACTAAATTGGTAAAACATTAGTTCAAAGCAGTTTAGCTGAAAACACAATTTCGCAAAAAAAAAATTTGTTGAGAAATAATATACTTGATTTACAAGACTTTTTACTAATTTTCCTACTAACTTATTTTTTTGAGGGTATGCTTAATTTTGTAAGCCACTTTTTTACGATTTTTTTCAATTTTTAATACGGCATATTTCGCGAACCAAGGAGTCTAGTGAGCCAAAAATTGGTGTCAGTATTAGTTGTAAAAAAGACAGTATTTGTGCCGAATTTGAACAAATTTGGAAGCGAAGAGGGAAATCAGTTGGTTTGTTTTATTTATTTTAATTCAGTAGTATAAATTTTATTACAAACATTAAGATTTTCAAAAAATAAATATGTAATTTTTTTATTAAAAATACATGATTTTAGAATATTCTTAAAATTGTTTTAATTATGGGCATTTGTGGAGGAGAAAATTGGTTTTTATCAATAGAAAAAGTTCAACGATATTGGCAAAATAGTAACGATGATGTAGTGAAAAAAAAGTGAATATTTATTTGATTATTATCAAGAAACTAAAACTGTGACCGTGGACATAACAAAAAGTATCAGCAGGGATACATTTGTGATACATTTCGTTTGCGTCCTACAACTTTTACATATTTTGTAGGAGAAATAATGGAAATTTCGCTAGATTTGACGATTTATTAAAGATATAAAATAAATGGCTTTTAAAAATCGGTCATAAGGAATTGGTGTGGAATTTAGTGGGTTATTTTTCAAATTTACTTCTTTCAAATTCGTTTAAAACTTTTTTCCGAAAAAAAGTCCAATTTCCTCCCTTGTGCCAGGGTTGTCCCATACAAAATACATGAATTTTTTTTATTTTTAAGAAGCAGCCTAACGTTTATACATACAAGATATTCTTATTATTTTCAAACTGTTGCTAATGTGTAAAACTGACGCATCAGCGTCATTATCATGGTTTTTGGTCGTCATCAACATCATGTTTTGATGATTCAAACACAAATCTTATTTTCATTTTCTCTCTGGTTTGGCCTGCATCATATGTTGAAAATTAAACTTCTATTTTATTGCCTATTCAACAAAATAAGCAACTGGTGCTTTAGCGGAATATCACAACAAAAAAAACTTTTACATGACGAGTTTCTTTGTCTATTTTTTTTTTGTCTTCTTTAATTGCGCCAAACATTAAAGACCTCCTAAGCCATATTAATTTTGGACTCCCATTTTTTGTTTTCCAGCAGCACTGGTAACATATCAAATAAAGCCATAAAAATCGGGAATTTACTGTTGTTCAGTTTAATTTATTTATATATAATTTTTTCCCCCTAAATGTGTTATTGTCTGCGATTTAGCATATATGAAGTATTCTAAGCAAACTGTCCGGCTATGACAAACACTAAGTCGTATTATTGTCAAACTTACAGTATTTATTGTCATGCAAGAGAGGTATCTCGACCCGCACCCGTATATTTTAATGAACTTTGAATACGTTGCAGAAAGGAAAATGAAAGTGACTTGTCGATTTTTTTTTGGAAAAAGTTAACGTTAAAAAACGTGTCGCGAGACGTCCGAAAATAGCAAATTTTCGAAAAAATGTGTATTATTATTAAAAATTCCCAAAATTCGAAATTTCAGAAAAACGGACTTTCTATTTCATGTATTCATTTAATATACTCAAAATTATTCAGATATGGAATTCTGACTTTATCGGATATGATTAGCCCACTTTAGCCAGGAATCCAAAATGACCCAGGCATTTAATAAAAATGCCAAATTTACAGATGTCGTTTGCTATTTTAATAACATAATAGTTGCTTTTAAAGAAAAAAGAAATAAATTGGCAAAATAATAATTCGAGTTTGTATTTGGAGCTACTCTTTTCTAGGATATTTTATGAAACTAGGCTTTTTGTCCAAAATTTAACAAAATTTGACTGCTTTCATCAAAGTTTGCATGATTTTTGAAAAAAACATTATTTTAATTTATTAAGACTATAATTATCGTTAATTTCATTTAAAAAGTATTTAACAATTAGTGGCCAATGAAAAATAAATCACAACTTTATAAAAATCATTATTTTATGTAACTTGATCCATATACGGTTCATTTATACACTTTTGGCAAAAAAAAAGACCAACTAGAAAATTTACAGAATAACATCTTTTATAATTTTCAGAAAAATATCACTTAAATTTGATAAGACTATAATTATATTTACATTTATTCAAAAAATATTTAACTCTTAGTGCCCGTGTTACAAAAAAGACCCATGAGAGCTTAATCTAAATTATGGTCCAAGAATATTCTCTGAATTTATTGAATTTATACTCTTTAAAAAAGTTTGTTTATTAGTAACATTACGAAAAAAAATTCGGGATTGAAAAATGTCAATAATTCACTTGAAATCCCGTCCCAGGAATTCCCGTTAAAATCTTTATTTATGAAATTTCACATTTAGCAAATACCCTTATTGTGCTAGTCCATTGCTCATTGTGGTGTAATGGTTAGCGCGTTGGACTGTTACACAGATGGTCCCGGGTTCGATTCCCGGTGACGACAACATCAATTTAGAAAATTAATATGTATGAGTTTTCTATCACTTATATGTATCGCTGCGCCCACCTTCTGTGTTCCCATAGCACTTAACCCCACCGAAGTAAAATAATGAATCAGGGCTATGAAACAAAAAGCTTCAATAAATTTGCCAACTCTACATCAGGTGGCGAGCAACAACCCTTCATCTTTCACCACCTTTCATCTCTCCACTATCCCCTTTCCAAAGAAAGCAACACATTAATTAATAGGAAGAATTTCCTGAGTGTTGCTTCTCTTAAAAAGAAAAAAAAAAAAAAACTTGTTTCATAGATTCTATGAAAAGTTCCAATGGACGAGGTCCAGTGACAATTTTCAATAAAGCTATGAAGAAATTCATTACAGAAGTGAAGATAATTCTCTCAGTGTAGACTCACACATATTTATTAGTAAAAAAAAAAGAAGTTGTAAATCTCTCAGTAGCTGACAAAAATATTAAATTAGAGAGCAGTCGAAAGATGATTAACAAGTAGGCTGCGAATAGTATTTTATACACAGAGAGAATTCCTTGGACGAGTTTAAATGAAAGTTTGCACTAAACTAATGAAGTTTTCTTCACAATGTGAATGAAAAATTTCTTAAACTTCTCGAAAAAGCTTCAAAGTTTTAATGCGACTAATTTTATTGAAACTTTTTCATTAGTCGTATTAAATTGTTAGTAAATAACATTAAATTTTCCATTAAATTTTATGAAAAACTGCATTAATTTAATGAAAAGTATTAATGGACGAGTTGCAATGACAATTCATGGAACTAAAGCAAAAATTCATTAACATCATGCAAATAATTCTCTCAGTGTACCGAAAAGTCGATGCTTACGATTTCAAAAAATACATTTGAACAGTTTCTACTGAAAGTTATCGAATCATTTAATATCCGTACGATTGGTAACAATAAGGACCCTTAAAACTGATTTAAGCCATTCGTAGTGGAGTGACTTTGAATTGAGTTTGCATTTTCATTGATATCATAGAGTTTTTGAGGCATTTTAAACATTTTCATATTTTGAACGTTTTCATTATTAAATATATCAGGATTCTTTAAATATCTTAGCATCATATCAATGAATTTTTGCATTAAATCTACGCAGTGTCACTGGAACTCGACCATTAAAACTTTTCATTAAATTAATGAAGTTTTTCATAACTTTTATTGAAAAATTTTATTTTATGTATTAAAAATTCCATATGACGAAAGTTTCATTAACCTTCGCACTACCAAATGCTTTTATATACGTAGTGTAAAGAAACCCACCCGGGTGGGTTCTTTATGTTTTACACGTATTTTAATTAAAAAAATGCATTTACTCCAATATTTCACAATGGGTTAATAAGATGAAGAAATGAGTAATAAAATTTGGTGGGCCTGTGGCTCTTCGACAAGATTTGGTTGCTCCATACAAAGGAACTCATAGAAATGTGACTACGGACAATTTTTTTACATCTTTCCCACTGGCCAACAAATTGATTTCTTGGAAATTAACGTTAGTTGGTACTTTGAAGAAAAATAAACGATATTTGTAAGAACAATTTAAGCCTTCAAAATCCAGAAATGTAAACTCAAGTCTTTTTGGGTTTTCAGATAATGTGACCTTAGTGTCTTACGTTCCCGCAAAAAAACAAAGCTGTAGTTCTAATGTCTACAATGCACCACAATAAAAATATTACTGGACCAAAAGAACAACCAGATATAACTACGTATTATAACTAAACAAAAGGCGGCGTAGACACTATGGACAAAATGTTATCTCAGTACACGTGCAAGAGAGGAACACGACGTTGGCCTCTGGCTTTATTCAATAACCTTATTGATACAGCAGCTCTTGCAGCTTATGTAATATTTATGGAAATCAATTCAGAAGGAACAGTCAAAAGTTCTCGTCGTCGACTATTTCTGGAGCAGTTGGGAGAAGAACTTTGTATTCCACACATAAAATCTCGGTCCAAAAATAAGGCTGTTGTTGGCAGATTTGGAATCAAGACAGCCGTTGAACGCGTCTTAGGTATGTTTTTAGTAACTATTGGTTTAAAATTATGTAGCTAAATTTAAAATTTATTTCAGGAGAGCCAATCTTGGGTACAAGTGTTGATGACGAATTTGTTGTAGACGAACCACTAGAACGTGATGATACTGGTCGAATTAAACATAAGGGAAAATGTTACATACAGGAGAGCACAAAATTAAGAAATACTAGACAGTCCTGCGTCCAGTATGTTCTTAACACGCCTGTACCCAAACAAAATGCGAACATTGTTATATGGGCCAATCTATTTCACGCTACAATTTAAGATAAATTTGTCAAAATTATTTTGTATTTTGAATACTATATGAGTAAAGCAATGTCGCTTTCTATACTATTTAAAGACAATTTGTATAAATAAAATACCAAAATTCTGTACCAAGTCACCTGGGTGGGTTTCTGGTAACAACGTAGAAAAATTGAAAACTAACAAAAAAAATATGAAGGAATAATCGAATCTTAAATAATTTAACAGTTTCTGGTAAAAATAAAAAAATTAGTCACTGAGTCCAAAGTATTTATTGTTTCGACCAAAAACCGTAAAGTTATCAATGATTGAAAATCAAAGAAGGTTAAAAATTGTTTCATAAAAATTGTGAAGCTTTTTCATAAAAATAAACAAATTTTTAATTCACTTTGTGTAGAACACTGCATTAGTTTAGTGAAAAATTTCATTAAAACTCGTCCAAGAAAATTCTCTAAATTTATTGATTATCTTTAAAAAGTATGTTTATTAGTAACATTACGAAAATTTCCGTAGTATTTCCCGGGATTTCGGGATTGAAAAACGTCGATAATTGCCGGGAAATCCCGTCCCAGAAATTGCCGTTAAACACTGTAGTTATGACATTTCACCGTTAGCACACACCCTTTTTGTGCAAGTTCCGTTGCCAACATTTTAAGATTTCTATTTTTGCTTTTAAAATGTTTCAAAAATTAGAAAAGAACACAATTTTTTTTGTCATCATTATTTCACTTTGATGTAAACCATACTCGTAGCAGTTGAAATTTAAAAAAAAAAAGAGAGAGTGATAAGCACAGACATTACATTGAAATTCAAATTATGTGTGTGAGTGTTTGTATTTAAGGACAGCAAGGTTGATCTAAATGTATATAGTGTGGTTATGAGTCATGAATGTAATATTGTAGTGACCACTAGAGACTATCCGTATGGTTGTTGTCGTTGTATGAATATTTGCCTAACTGTCTGGCATTTTACATGATGTTCCCCCAATTTTGTGTGAGTTTAATGTATGAAACAGCATTTAAGTTACATTCGTAGTTTATACACACACATACATATATATCTACATATAAATATGTAGTTATCCTTTCATGTTATTTGATGATATCCTGTTGCTTTTTCTATATAGACAAATTCAAAGCATTTGATTTCTATTTAGTAATGTGTGAAACATTTGCAATATTGTATTTCTATAATAAGAATAGTTATTATGTGTGTGTGTTTGTGAGATGCAATGGGTCAATGTTAATCTGTGATACCATACACTATATCCCAGTGTTGCAAAGCATTACCATATAAGTGGTTATTTAAGTACATATTTGGTAATGGCAAGTACTTACAATTTTCATTACAAATCTCAATACTTTTATATGGGTATGTGGTGCAAAATAATGACAAATCATTACTAAACAAAAAAGTATGTGTTTATATGTGCATATACGTATGCTTACCAGAATGGACAAAAATAATGAGTGTAAAAATAAATTTAAAAAAAAATAAATTTAATAACAAAAGTTTGTATTAAAAAATGTTTTTTAATAAAATTTTCCCACACGGGATTCGAACCCAGCACTCCAGGTTCTTGGTCAACCACTGTACCACCAGAGCTATCTCTCCATGTTTTACTTGATAGATAAAAACATAAATGACTTACTTGCACAAAATATCATTTCTTTCGAGCTTACAAAAAATCAAAAATAATCAGTTATATGTGTACTTACCAAAAGTGAAAAAATAATGAGTCTAGAGCTATGTTTTCAAAAAATGTTTAGATCATTACTTTTTATTTAAATAATAAAAATAAGTACTTAAGGGTAACACATTGTTTTTTGTATTGAAATAATGGGAAAATTAACTACTTATTTGTCTTTATTATTTGTGAGAAAGCAATGCTGAGAGTAAGGTGGTGTCATTACTGGCGGTGATAAAAGTAATGGCATGTTATTGCCGTTTCTACAATGTGATATGAACTACTTCAAAAATTTTCGACACCTCTTATTTCTCAAGGTTTTATGAATTTAGAGAAACGATGGAAGGCGTTAGGTACAATATAGCTGGAAACTGTGACATGCAAAGTTTCATGTCGAAAAATCTTCGTCTAAAAAATGTATGGCCATTTAAATGACGAAAAATAAAATAAAATACTTAAAACTTCATTCATTTTATTATTTAGCGATGGGCATGTGAGCAGAATTTATGGTGATTCACGTGAATCACGCGTGATCATGCGTGGCTATGAGAGAGACCTAATTTTATTGACGTGAGTGAGTGTGAGTAGGAAAAAATGTGCGTGAGTGAATGTGCGTGATTCAAATTTTTGCGTTGTTAAGTGTGAGTTAGTAGAACTATTTCACACTTTAACTTAATTTTAAAATTTTATTTTTTTGCTTGTCAGGTTTTATTTCGTAATCTTGTGTGACTCACGTACATCATGCGTGAGTGAGAATAAAATCTGAAATTACCTGAGTGAGAAAAAAATGCTTGAAAGTGATTGTAGTTTTTCTCTCCTGAGCGTGAGTGAGTGTGAGTCAAAATTAACTCTATTGCCCATCTCTAATGTAATTTATTTGGTAGCTCAACGTTTTCAACTTTCAGATCCAAAAGAACAAAAAATTGGAATCACTACACTTGAGAAATACATTCACCTAAAAAGTCATTTTAATATCGCTTCTTGGTGGTTGTTCAAGTGAAACCATAATTATTCGATTTTTAAACTTTCGCTATTTTTTCCATAACCCAGCAAAAAATAGTGCTTACCCAGAAGCGCTTCTGGAAGGCATTATTTAATTGCGAAGCGTTTTTAAAGCAAATACAGGAGACATGATTTTTGTTCGCGATGTCCCAATTGGTATGTCTCTTTCAAGCAGGTGAAGAGCACGCTTCTTTCATGGGCTCTTAGCACCAATTAATCCATGCCTGCTTATGCAATAAGAAGCGCTTTTTTTGTATGTTGATAACATTAATGCTTCGGAGTATGCATTCTTTATTGCTTCATTGTAGGCATCATTCACGGCTTCAAAGAAGGCATTTTGGGAAGCACAACAGAATGACTTCCCTAATTGATGTGTTTTATGCAAGGCAAATGTAGTTACTGCTTACCAAATTCAGGTTATTTTTTGCTGGGAGGGTTTAGTCGTCGTTTAGTGGATATGAGTTTTGCGAACGGTATTTCAACAACGGTTTAGTTTTCAATAAAAATGTTTTATTCTTCTTCTTCCTGTAAAGAGACTAACTAAAATTAGTTTTATACAGTTTAAGGTATACCAAGCTGATATTAGCGTACCAACAACGGGCTACGAACATCACAAACTTATAAGGAATTGGGGTAATTTTTTATGTTATGTTTTTATGTATGTTTTCTGCGTTGTACATTTACAATTATATTTGAAATTGGTTAGCGTATTGCGTGGACTGAGTTTCTTAGTAAATATCACTTCTGAAGCAAAAGGGCATTTTAAAATTTTTAAAAGCAAAACGTGTAAGGATTGAAAAATAGTTTTATTATATCTCCTCAAATTATTTTTTCCATTAAAAATTTATTTTACGAGAATTTTTTTCTAAAAATTTTTTATCTGTGATTTCTTGTTGTAGAATTTGCAGCAAAATTTGTTTTTTTTTTTTTTGAATTTGATTCCAAAAAAAAATGTTATTGCAAAATTTGGCTTTCACTTTTTTTTAGTGTTTCAGTTTCTGTTATTCTGACCTATAGTGTGTAGACAAATACCAATATATATGGACCCGTGTGTGTATTTTTATACAGATGGGTGTATGTATAAAGGATTTCCTTTTTGATTGACATTGTGTGGCATTTGAATTTTAGCCACATATGCAAATATTTTGCATACATATCCTGATTGACAACAATAACAGCAGCAACAACAGCAACAACAACAACTCAAACACCAGTATTAGCAACACAAACACCATACTGTGTTATTGTATGAATTAAATTCTGTTTGGCTATCTCTTGTACTTTCTAACCCAATATGTTTGATTTGATGTCTGATTTTATGTATTTTTTGTTTTGGGTTTATAAAATTCTTCATTAGTCAGTCCATCTATGTTTATCCATACACATTTGAATTATACTCCCAAATATGTATATTTTGTATGTGCTTCTAACACATAATTTTTAGTTTGACTCGTTTCGTATTTTAATCAATTGCCAACCATTTAAAATTTAGTTTTAAAATTTTCCAACTTTTGCTTTTTGTTGTTGTTGTTTTTGCTGTATTTAGATTGTATTTTTTAGCATAGATGGTAACCGATTCGATGCGGGTATCGGTAAGGGTAATGATATTTGCTTTTATTTCGGTAACGGTATTATAGGGGTAACGATATTTCAATTATTTCTCTAACGGGTTTTTTAACGTTAACGGTATTTTAGGTGTTTCGGTAACGGAACTATGGCGGTAAAGGCATTGTAGTTATTAAGGTATCGTTGTTTTAGGGATAATGGTTTTTAGCTATTTCGGTAACGGTATTTTAGGATTAACGATATTTCAATTATTTCGGTAACGGTTTTTAGCGTTTTTAGTTATTTCGGTAACGGTATTTTAGGATTAACGATATTTCAATTATTTCGGTAACGGTATTTTAGTTATTTAGGTATCGTTATTTTAGGGATAATGGTTTTACGTTATTTCGCTAACGGTATTTTAAGGGAAACTTTATTTAAGTTATTAGGGTAATGTCACTGCATAGATACCAATATTTTTAGCCCCTTTATGACTGACTAGTTTATGATCAAGACTGACTGACTAGTTTATGATCAAGATTATTCGCCAACGAAATTTTAAGGATTACTTCGGTAACGGTAGTTTAAGGATAACAATATTTCAACTATTTTGTTAAAGTTACTATAACGGTATTTTTATTATTTTGATAACGGTATTCTAAAGATATTGATATTTTAGTAATATCGCTAACGGTACTTTTCGGTTAACGGTATTTCAATTATTTCGGTTACGGTATTTTAGGGATTACGTTAGTCAGTTGAAATTGTTTCGAATCTATAACGCTATTTTAAAGGTATTGCCTGCCATCCCTGATTTTTAGTATCAAATGCCTTTTGGCTTTGTATGAACACTCTTCTGAACACATTTGAAATATGATAACGCCAGCAAAATGTTAGAATTTTGATAATTTTATATGCAAATAAAAACATAATTAGGATATCAGAAACTCAAATATAAAAATTAAAGTGTTAAATTTAAATATTGTTGAACAATTAAAAATTATTTAGAAAATATTAAATTTCTTTGAAAAAAAATTACTTTAGTTTAATTGTTTTTCTAATTTTTAATCATTCTACTCTTAAAACAAAACGGTAGCAAAAAAATCTCTAAAACTAGAGTATTGAAATATACACAGAAAAATAAAGTGCCAACCGAATTGAAAAGTATATTTTGGTATATACAACAAACAATTTCGGTTGATACAACCATATTTAAAAGTGATTTTAGAATATTTTGGTTGTTGCAACTCAAATTTCTCTTGTATTAATGGAATGTAGTTGAGACAGCGAATATTTGATTGTACCAACATTATGTTGTAGCAACATATATTCAGTTGACAAAAGACGAAACTTTCCTTTGTGTGTACCCAAAAGCAAGAAATAGGTTAACTAAATTATACACTTAGAATACTATGTACGTAAGATTCACTGCATTTGTAGATAAGAATAAATGAAATTTCACTTAAAGAAAGGATGACTTACATTTCAGTAAATTCAACTAACATTGTTTGTTTTTTACTGTTCAAAAAATTAACTACAATTTTAGTAAAAATGAACCACATATGCATATTTGTTTTATTTTTTTAATAAAAAAAATTATTGTATAAAATTAATGTCAAATCATAATACAGTAATTTGATGTGGTTTGTTTTTTTAAATGAACTACATTTGTAGTAAAAACTGAAATTTCTTCTTAAAATTACTGCTTTTCACTTAAAAATAAAGACACTGTATTACAACTCAAACAACTTCAACTATCTACAGCAGAAGTTCCCTGAGTATACTTATTTTTTAGAAATTTTTTTAGGATTAAGTTACCTTCCTACTATCAAAAACATCGAACCTAGGCAGAGTGGGAAAATAGGACTTTTTTAAAGCAAATTTTCCTACAGGCCACAGTTTTAATCCGATTTGAAAAAATTCAAATTTGAAAAATAATTTTATAATACTACTATGTTTTGTATTGACAGGGAACTTCTGCTTTAAAAACATGTAGTTGTTTGGGTTGTAATACAGTTTCATTATTTTTAATGTAAATGTCATTCATTTGTAGAACAAATTAAATTTTTTACTAACCCTGTAGTTCGTTTAAAAAAACAAACCACATCAAATTACTGTTTTATGATTTAACATTAATTTTTTACAGTTGTTTTTTGTTATTTAAAAAAATAAAATAAATGTTTCTTTATTTTTTACTAACATGTGTGGTTCAATTTTACTACAATTGTGGTTCATATTTTGAACATTTAAAAACAAATGACAATATTAGTTGAATTTATTGAAATGTAAAAACAAATGAAATTTCACTTAAAGAAATTTCATTTGTTTTTAACTACATTTAATATAGCATAACTACCTACATAGTATTCTAAGTGTATGTAAGTAATATAGTTCGTTATATACATTGTGCCTAAATTTACGCATTTTCTGTAATTTTGCTCGAAATCTTACATACTTTATAAGAGTAATTTTACAAGCATTTTTTAGAGTGCAGGTTACACCCAATTAATGTCCCATATTGCCATAGGCATTTCGTTAGGCGAAAATTTTATGTAATAATAAGGAACGGGTCATTTTACCATGGCGTTGTCATACAAGATTGTCAATTGACATATTTCAGATTTCTTGTGCTGTGTTAGAAGCTGTTAGAAGCTGTTACTAAGTGTATAACATTTTGTGTAACAAAAATCGGTAGAAATTTCATATAATTTTAGATTTATAGTAAATAGTTTTAATGTTTCGGTGAGAAAAAGCCTCATAATCGGAGAAATAAAATAAATGCCAAAAAATTTAACAAAATATTTAAAATTCTGAAATAAAATTGTAACTGAGAAGACCGGAAAAAGATAAAGCATAAGACCCAGGAAACATTTGTACGGCCTATCCGGCACGAAAGCAACCTTAAATCCATCTTTTGTAATACATTAACGGTCCGTAGAATACGTATTCGTCAAAGCCTGCAGGTAAACGTAACATTTACGGACCGTAAAATCAGATTTTCGAAAAGAACGTTTTTACTCCGCTTTAGCGTATCCGTTTCCGGGTCGCCTAGTACCCTAAGGTTGGCAAAACCCATAAAAAACATAATTTTTAAGATTTCAAGAATTAAAAATCAAAAACAATTTTCAAAAAAGCAAATACGTGATGACATTCTTAAAAGAAACATTTTTCCTAAGTTTAAAAGATGGCACAATAAATGGGCTTTGAAAAATGTAACTTAGGTTGCAGGCGACACTTTTTTAAAACAAAATATGTCAGTTTTTGGCACGCAACGGGAACAGTCTTGCCACCATTGCCATAATTGGTACAGCCGTTAAAAAGAACTTGGGACAGATTCTCTAAGAAAACAAAACGATAACTAAATTGCTATCGTTTTGAGGTGTTACGAAAACGTTAAACTAAAAGATGAAAAATTGTAGTTTTCTAACAAAATTGTTAACATTATTTAAAATTTGTATGTATCATGATCGCAATTTAACTTCGAAAAGTTTGTGTTACATTGTCTATCGTTCTACAGAATGCCTAAAATGTTTGTATACAATATTGCCAGGTTTGCTGAACATAAAAACGTCATATTTTCTAGAAAAAATCATCAAAATAGTCATTATATTTTGTAAAATCGTCAAAATAAAATATATTTGTTAGAAGAGGGACAAAGTTTTAATAAAAATAAAATGCAATAATGTAATTCACATTTCAAATGTTAACATGCTATCGTTGTAATATAACACTAATTTTGACACTTTGGTTTAAACTTCGAAAATCATTATATTTTACAAAGATATCAAAGATGTATTCATATTTATGAAATGTTGAAAGATCAAATAATACAATTTTAAATGAAACAAATTTCACCACTTGAACTGTTAATCACTTATATCTACATAATTCTGTGAACAACATTTCAGTAGCACAACTTTTTTAAATCTTAAATTCTTTTACAACATTTGGAAATTCTTTAACAATAAGTCTGTTCGATGCATTTTCCAGTAAAGTTCAGTAAAAATTACTCAGTAACAAAATTACAAAGAGTTAGACAAATTTACAAAAAAGTAAACGAACAAAATTTGAAAGAATAAGTAAAATAGATAAAACAGCTGGTTTTAAATACTCTAAAAAAATCAACTGGTCATTATGGAAAAGATAAAAGTTAATAGAAATTGTCGACCAGAAAGAATTTAAAATGTTTTTTAACTTCTTCCATAGTTAATTCTTTAATATTTTTCACTTTAAATCAATAAACAATTATAATTTAATTTAATATTTGTTTTTGTTTACTAAACATACAAACATATTTTTTCAATCATATGTTTTTTTCTTCTAACAAATTATTACTGACAAAAACGTGTCCAGTAAAAACTTGTAAGTTCTTTGGCATCAAACTGTCACTTTGATCTCTTTTTTTACCAGTTGATACTACCCAGTAAAAAATTTTCGTGTTTTTAGAAGCAGGATAAAACAAATTCGCTGATATAAGTGCTTACTATGACATAATACTGAAAAGCAGCAAAAGAAACGAATAATTTTCTTATAAAAATAAACAAACAAAAATTTTGAGCTTACTGTTTTCCCTTATAAGGATGCAGGTTGTAATGCAGGAAGTTTCATATCGTGTTTTATAAACGATCTGTACCAGTTTTCCCGAGTGATTTAACAAAAATAAATAATATCTGTAGAATTTTATGTAAAATAAATTATGAATGGTGTATTCATATTATTACTTTGAGTCGTAATAATATAGACATGAAATATGATTTTACTGCAAGCCATGAAATCACAGCTTTTTATAAGCGCTAAAATCAGCGCTTATTTTGCCCAAAAGTAATGCTTCCAAGTGTAAATTCGCCATATAAAAATCATAGCTTATGTAAGCAGGTTTGTAAGGGATTCTTTTTGTACAAAATTTTGTGTTATCGAACAAACTTAATGTTATTTTTTTTTTAAGTATTAAATTTTGGCACTTTTTTATTTAGGCCTGTTTTTTAAGCACCAGATTTATTTTTAGATTTATTTTGTTTCATTTAAAGTTGTATTTATTTCATCTTTCAATATTTTATAAATATGAATATTCGGGCTGGAGATCTGTTTGTTTCGCAAAAAAGTTCATGCCTTGTTTTTTAATATAATTTTTTTTTTTTTTTTATTTAAATCTAACACCAATTAAATTTTATAAAAATATAAAAAAAAAATGTTCTTAAAATATAAACACAGAAACTAAATTAAGCTAAACCCATAATGAATTTATACAAAAATAAATCCGGTTTGGATTAAGTTTTATTTAATTCTAGGATTTGCATTTTTGCAAAATTTTATTTCACATCATATTAGCAAATAAAGGTTAGCTTTCGTTAAAAAAACAATGTTTTTTTTTTTTAATTTTTAACGAAATAATATAAATTTAATATTAGATCCGTCGATTTTAGGAGAATGATAAATAAATAGGTCTTGCTGACATATTGAACTATGTATGGTCAAAAAATCGTCATTTTGGAAGCAAAAATCGTCCAATAGGCATTTAGTTATTTTGGGTATTAAAAATCGTCCATATGACGACAAATCGTTAAGCCCGGCAACACTTTTTGTATACCAAACGGTTGCTCAAAATCAACTCAAAAACAATGGGTGACGCATGATCGTTATTAATTAAACTATAATTAATATAACTCATACGCCATGGTATGTCAAATAAGCAAATTGTATACAAATACAAAGTAAATATGAGAAGTACCGGATATTTCTCTTATATATGTATGTATTTTAGCAAATTCAATAGTATTAAATAATATTTTACTGCAATTTATATTTCTTAGAAGTTTAAAAAAAAGATGTGTACCTTACCATCAGCTTAGTTTGTTGTTTTGTCTGAATTTTTTTTTTTTTTCATCTAAGGGATTTTTGTATTTGTAGTTTTGTTTGTTATAAATCTACTTAACCAAGTTGTTTTTTTTTATTTCTTGGTAAAAAAAAATCAGCAACAGCTGCCATTTTGTCGACTGTCTTTATTCAAAGTCATTCTCGGATTTTTTTTCTTAACACTTTGCTGCCATCATCATTGTCAATGATAAACGCACTAAGTTTTTTTGGTTGGTTTGATGGTTTTGGGTTGTTGGAAAACTCACTAACAACATTGATACTTAAGAAATATGTATTGTACATAAATATAAATATATCTTGCTTTCGTTTGCCATTTCTTCTTTTTTTCATTTTCTACACTATCAGCAACAATTGAATGCTGCTGGTTCTTTGGTTTATTGATGCTATTGCTAATCATGAGTCGTTCGTTGTCTTCCTCTCTACTTTTTTATGGAAAACATTAAACTTACGAGGGAAATAAAGTAGCTAAAAGATAAAGGTACTTAAACTCAGACAATATTCCATTTCATAAAACAAAAAAATATAAAAATATTGTAAGAAATCCTTAAAAACATAAGCTAAAGTTTTATCTCTTCCGTAGACTCATTTAGGTTGGGGAAAAAGAAAACAGACAAATAATATGTATTGAACTGGCTTATTTTATTTTTCCAGCATCAAGAAAAGGATCCGTTTCATGTAAGAGGAAATTTTTTTTAAATATTTCTTTTTATATATCCTCAAAAAAAAATTGTTGTCAGGTTTTAAGTTGTTATTATATTTTTTATCTATAATAATCTAACGCTTTAAACGACCAATATTAGATAAGTGTTACTTTTTAGGTGGTATAAAAAAAAAATATAAAAGGGAATGTTCCCTATTGTGGCCGGCTTTTTTTTCGTGTTATTGCATGCCTATGTCAAAACTGTCAACAGTCATTAAGTTAAATTCTGTTATCACTATTTTAAAAAGTTTCGAGTTGAAAGCACACATTTTTCTTGGTTTTATTGTGTCATTCCAAAAAAAGCAACACAAAGTATATATTTTCGTTAACATAAAAAGTGAATAACAAACAAGTTTAAAAGAATTTTTCAAGTCGTATTTTTGTAGACGGTAAGAATTTTATTCAAAATTTTAATAAAAAATAGGGTGACTTTTTTAGGAACTTTCTTTTTGGCAACACTGTTTGTGGCAGCTTAGCTGTTTTCGTGTAACATGTTACTGTTAAACATGTTCAGTTTGGTCTATAATTTAACCATGAATCGACTTACAAACGAACAACGCTTGGAGATTATTGAAATTTATTAACAAAATTCATGCTCGGTTAAGAAAGTGCAAATCGTGTTCAGCGATAAAGCTCATTTCTGGTTGAATGGGTACGTGAACAAGCAAAATTGCCGTATTTGGTGTGAAGAGCAGCCAGAAGCATTTCAAGAACTGCCAATGCATCCCGAAAAGTGCACTGTTTGGTGTGGATTATGGGGCGGTGGCATCATTGGACAGTGCTTTTTCAAAGACGACGAACGCAGGAACGTTTCTGTGAATGGCGAGCGCTACCGTGTGATGATTACAAATTGTTTTTGCCCAAAATCGAAGAGCTGGACTTGGGTGACTTGTGGTTTCAACAAGACGGTTCCACATGCCACATAGCTCGCGAAACAATGGCCAAATTGAGAGGCGAGTTCGGTGAACAGTTTATTTCACGTTTGCGGACGGTCACTTGGCCGCCTAGATCGTGCGATTTAACGCCATAAAATTCCACAAAATCTAAATTTCATATTGTTCCCTAAAATTGACCTTTGATATATTGTCTTCTTTTTTTAGTTTTTCCCCAGTTTCGGTTTTTTTTAATGGTTTAAGAATTACTCAAGCTTTTCTTGAGAGTTTTTCAGTTTAGGTCCAATATACACGCTAAGGAAAAGCTTCTTCATATTTTTGAAATGTTTAATAAATTTGCTTTTTATTTTAATTTAATTATCAGACAATTGACCACATTAGCCCAAAGGAAATACCTTACAAACAAACTAATAAATGTTCGTTCAATGTTACGTTTCAGCACAGTTGTAAAACATTTCCAACCGACACCAAAAGTAATAAGCTTTGACACAAGTGCCCAGTGCCATACACGATCGAATTATAAACCTTTGACAAACGGCTAGTTTTAATATCAGTTAAAACCCATTTTCGAAATAATATCACTTTTTTTTAATATCAAAAATGTTTGGAAATTTTTAGACATGTTTCGTATACCAGTTAAAGCGTCTCCTATTTTCTTCAATACCACATTTGTATAAAATTTCTCTGAAACAATTCGAAATAAGCCGAAAAACCAGAAATGAGGTAAACATAAGATTTGGCCAATAAAAAAAAACGTTTCCCTTATTTTTTGTTTCTTTATCACATATTAAAATATCTTTAAGATCGGAGAGAACCCAGCGGGAGACTCCCCTTGTTATTTTTTTTATATAGCTCAAATACCAGGTGTAGAGCCATATTAGCGAACATTCCCTTACACAATTAAATTTTGTTGTTGCAAATACATATTTGAAAATATACGCCTTTAAGCGCTATTCGTGTTAGATAAACGTTTTGTTTTTGTTTTTTTTTTTAGTAGATAGAAATATTCTATTTGATATTAGATTTTTGTTAATCATATCAATGACAATCTTTCTCTATTAATCTATGTATATTGACGTGTTCAAAATATTAAGTATTTCACAAATATTTTGTCGTTAACTGTTTGTAGTACACTCAAAAAAGTCTGCCAGTTAGATCTACTTAAAATTACAGTTAAAACAACTGTAATTTCATTTAAAAAGCCGACAAAGTTAAATACCGTTAAAATAACTAAAAAAAGTATTTGTTTTTAACTGTTGAAAAACAACTTATAAATGTAGTAAAAAAACAAATAATAATGTAAAAAAACTGACAATTATTTACTACAAACATTTTGCAACAACCTTAAAAATTGGTAAAAACTACTGTTTTTAACAGTAATTTTTTCGGTATTTTAAAAATGTTTTGTTTAATGAAAAAATATTTTTTTCTCTTAATTTCATAATTGTATTTCCTACATCTTACTTAAACTGCATTGGAGGCACAATGAAGTTTTCTAATTACTCGATTTTCTACTCGATTTAATCGACCTCTTCTGATTTCAACCAAACTTGGAAAAAAAAAGATGTATATCATATAACTATAGCTTCGCATCTTGAAATAACGCGTTTCAAAATATGAAAAATATGAAAATTTTAAAGAAGTAGTCGTACATAATATTCAATATCTTTTTAACGGCTTAAGCTACGGGAGTAATACATCATTTTTAAGCTACTTAACTTTTGGTTTTACTAGAGTAAACTAATTATTTACTTCTCCACTGCAAAATGCATTGTTTTTGAAAACCGTGTGGTTAAAAAAAAGATCTATTTAAAAAAAAAAAAAAACTGGGTTTTTGAAATTTTTAAAAAAATAAATGTTAATTCTAAATTACTTCCCCTTCCCTATGTGAAGCTTTTACAGTATTTAATTTAATCTAATTTATTGATTTCATTGATACAAATAAGACTTTAAGTCTCTTACAGCATCTCAACAATACAAAATTATAAATTAATATATCAAATCAAATATAACTTACAACAAACAACTAGTGATGACTCGATTTAAATTTAATACAAATAATAATAGTTTTACTCGTACCTGAGTTATGAATAAAAATGTAAAACAATTTTACTAAAAAGGCGATAACTAAGTGGCTTTAAAATGGGGAATCTATGAATCTCGTAGCTTTAACCGTTAAAAATATATGGACGATTAAGTACGACTACTTTTGTTAAATTTTCGATTTTTTTTAAATTTTAAAACGCAATATTTCCACAACCGTAAGAGCTAACGACCTAAAACTTACTTGTACGTTGACATATATATATATGACACTTGCACTCAAATAAAAAAGTTAGTAAAGTCAGCAAAAAATGTGCTAATGTCAGCAAAATTAGTAGAGTCAGCAAAATTTTTGCTAACGCTTAGTAGATTAGAAATTAAAAAACCCTTGCTAAAAATTAAAAAAAAATGTTGCTGAATATTAGTAGAGTGAAAAAAACTCAAAAAATTTGTAGAAAAATTATACTTTAGTTAATTTATTTGCTGAAAATCATAAAACATATTTTTGTGATTCTGTTTAAAATAATTTATAATACGTTACAAAATATAAAAATGTTCATACTCCCAAATTGACAATATGAATTAATGTAATATCTAATAACAATAGAAATAATTATATATAACATAAACGAAATTATCTCTGAACTACTTACATCAATTATTGTCTGAATGATGCTATCTTTTAAAGGAACGTAAATGCCGCAGAGAATTATAGAAAAGGAACGAAAAGCTCAAAAAAAATATAACATATACAACCATTTTGTGCAATAACAAAAAGAAAACAGAAAAATCTACCTAAAATGTTTGTCTCTGTCTTTGTCTTTCGCTTTAGTCTGTCTACTTATTGCATATTTGTTTGCAATTTGACCACACCAGATTAATAATATATATAAACATTTAGTTTACAAATACACATTTAATCTTTATTGAATTTAAATATTTTATTTTGTCTTTTATTTAATTAATAGATTAAGTTGTTTTAATCAACAATTTTGTTTTATGTATGAAAAACAGATGCAAAAATCTTTCATGGTTGATTTTTTTATATTATGTCTTACTAGAGCTGTACTTTTTAGTATAATTTTCCTCGTTGCAACTACATCGTGATATGCCGCGACATCTAATTCATTCTGCGTATATTTTTCAGTCTGGTTGATGTGCTAATCAACACAATTTTTTTAGCAAAATAAATTAGTAAAACATTAGTAAAATATTAGTAAGACATTAGTTCAAAACAGTTAAGTGCTGAATAAGTATAACTAAAACTTTAGTATAAAACATAATTTTAGCAAAAAATTTGTTGAAAAATAGTATACCTGATTTACAAGATGTTTTACTAACTTTTCTACAAACTTATTTTTTTGAGTGTACCTTAGATACCGCGTTTGGTTAAAATTGAAGGGTGGTGGACTTCGAAAATTGGATATTTGTGGATGGTTTATGATTCGGATATTTATTGATGGTTTTATATGGAATAGGTCATATCAACCTCGACATAATCTTCTATTTTTAAATAACTAACAAAAATTAACTGTTTACTGCAAAAATTACTGTTTTGGTAAACATAAAATACCGTGACGTTCTTTAGTTGTTTGTTCAAATACTTGTTATATTTTTATTTAGTTATAACAAGCTTTCAACCGCCGTATATTTACGAGAATAAAGCAAATTGATTATTTTAGCTAGGTTGGTACATGTATTTTGATCTGGCAAAACGTCTCATTAGAAACCGAAGTTTTAGAAAAGCTGCATTCATAGATATAAACCTGTAAAAATGGCAGAAAAAGCAACTAAAATTTAGTTAAAAATTACCTAGCAGAAAAATCTGCAATATTTATCAAATTTTTTGCTAATATTAATAAAATAAGAACAACAAAAATAAATCTGTTAACTTTACAAAATTTTGGTTATATTCGATGTAAATTTTAGTTAATTGAAAAAAGTATTTTACTCTGTAAAATTAGCAAAAACTTTTACTAAATATTTGTAGACTTTAAATATCAAATAAAAACTTTAATATTAACAAAATGTTTGCTATATTTACCTCAAATTTAGTAAAATGCAATTAACAGTTTATTTTGCTAAAATCAACAGAAATTTTTGCTAAAAAATTGTAGATTGCCGATTTCATAGGGGCACTATTTTATTCTCATTAAAAAAAAAAACTAAAAAATGAAATTTTGGTTTTAATTTTTTAAAATTTAAAAGTAAAACATTAAAAAAAGAACTTTAATAATTTCACTTTTTTGAAGGATCTTTTTGTCTACTAATATTTAGTAAATGTTTTTACTAATTTTAGAAGATTATTTTGTTACTTTCAATCAACTCAACTTAGCTCAAATATAACTAAATATTTGTAAATTCAGCAGATTTATTTTTGATATTCTTATATTAATAAAATTTAGTAAAATAGCATTTAGCAGTTTTTTCTGCAAACTCATTTTTAACTAATTTTAGTCGCTTTTTTGCTATTTGTACAGGTTTATTTTTATGAGTGTAAAGCCTTCAGAATAAGCAGAGCTTTTAGAAAACCCCTATTAACCACAAATTTTACTCTATTCTTGTCTCCTTAGCAATCAAACACTTGGCTACCCAGCAAAATCTTTCATTACCACATAAGTACCTAGGTAGAAATTGCCAACTGCGCCAAAAACATAGAGCTAACAAATAACTGCTATTTTTTGTAAACCCACGAGTTCAAAACTACCAAAGGTACAACAAATATTGTACTAGGAAAACACTATTTTGTTTGCGAAGCATGTGTTTTTCCAGTTCCACCCGCAAAATTCGTTGCCAATATTGTTTTCACCAATATCACCACCAATTAGAAGCATTTTTTTAATGTTTTATTATACTTCACACATTTACATATGATATATAAGACTAAGACCGAACTGTATTGCTGCCTTTTAAATGTGTTTTATTATACACATTTTTAAAAATTAATTTAATTTCAAATATTTTAAGAGCACCAAATTTTTTGAATTACCAACCTTATGCCAACGGTGGCAAGTTCGCTTAAAACAACGGTTGGCCACTGTTAGCAATTGGGTAACAGGACAATACTGTCAAGATTGTTAATCCCACGTTCTGCCAACCCATAACCGACCGTCGCCGATGCTTTGCCAACACTGTGCCGATTGTACTTTTCTGCCTGGGTAGTTATATAATGAAAATAAATATCTTAACAGATTATAATTTGGCGTCAGCACTAGTTATTTTTATTTGACAAAGCCGTTTTTATAAGCGATCTAGCTTACGCGCAACTACTTATTTAATTATAAAAATAATGTCATTTCATCCACTTATTTTTTAATTACTGATAAGTATGTATAAGGGTAAGCCTTATTATTTAAAAACTTGTACCCACAAATTTTTTAGTTCTTATTTTATGACCAATTCAAATAATTATTTAGGATTTTATTTTAACGGGCTATTTAGGGTCAGCTATTTTATAGTTGGATGTAAATAAAAATCAAATTGTTCCATCGTTAAACTCGACGTTTCGTTGGTTTTATTCGAACTTTTTCAAGAGTGCTGAATTTTATTTATTTGAATTATTTATTCATATTTGTCAAGTATTTTAAAGTTTTATATTGTAAAACTTAGACAGCGCGGCGCGACACAGAATTTAATAAAATAAATAAAATAAATGTATAAATACGAATAACTAATTATTTTGGTAACCACTTATTTTTAATTTTTTTTTTTTGTAATGTAAGCGTGCGTACAAATGTTGTACGTTTTTTCATGATTCAAATAAGTAAAACTACTCTCAAAAACTTTCAAAATAATAAGTTTTGACTCCGAATTATATGCAGTGGGCCCTAGTTCTACTACTTATTATTTAAATACTGGTAATGAAAGCCCGTTACTGAAATTTTGCTGGGTATTAAAGATGGGTATTAAAGATATAAAGATATGTATATTTATATTCTCAAAAAAAATTTCATGATTTTGCTGTCCAATTCAGGAAAAGTAAAAAAAAAAAACATTCGTAAAAAATGGTGTAAATATAAACACAGCGATATTTCAATAAATTTTCTAAAACTTTGCATTAAAAAATTTAAAAAAAAAATAAAATAAAAATCTTATTATGTGGAGTTGTTAAGCTGGTTTTAATAATTTTTTAATGCAGAAATATGTAATTTTTTTTTTTTTTTTATTTTCCCAATTTTTTGACAAAAGGAGCAGTAATCAATTTTAAATTCACAGAAAATAAGTGTTTGTGGGCTTTTACGGGATGTTATCGCTAGAGCCGAAATATTTTAGGAGTAATCATAAAACATGATAATCTTTATTTTCAGGTGGGTTCATTTTGCATTTTTTCAAAAAGCCTCAAAATGAGACACTCTAATGTAGACCGACTCACCAAAAAAAGTTTTGTTTTGTCCAATCCTTAAAATATATCTTGGTTTGTTTTATGATGATTCCCAAAGTATTTCTTGTCTAGCATTGAGATCGGGTAAGCTAAACCGCTTTCAAAAAATGTATTTGTTTTGTTTTGTTTTGCAAAGAATGTTGAACTTTAGCTATCCTATGGGCAAAGGGGCATGACCAGGATCACACGCGGGATATGTACCAAGGTGGTGGTGACACATTATGGGTCGGACTTTTTATATGAAAGGGACATAACACTTTAACATGACGTTGTCATTGGACATCGATTTACCAAATTTTGTAGAATAAGCGCATAATTTTTTTAGAAAAGCACGCTGCCCATGAAAATCGACCTTAAATTGAATGCAATTCAGTTGAAAAATACGCCAGTTGTAAAAATTAAAAAAAAAAAATTTTAAATCTTTTGCCGAAAATTTCGGTTATACTGAATTTATATTTATTTCGCTGCAAAAAAAAAACGAAAAATTCTTAAAAATGTAATGAAAATTATTCAAGTTCGAGGCCATACTCTATATTTCTTTCTTAGGATTTTGTCCTAACAAATAATCTATAGAATTTTTCTTTTCAAATGTAGTAAAACATGCATCAAAAACATCGAAAGGCGGTTGGTGTCGACTGGCATTATTATTATTTTTATGAGGTGGCAAAACTTTTAAAATATTGCAAATAATTTTGCAAAAAATCACAATTACATGGGTGAACTTATAATTATTTCGCCCAATGAATGTATTAGTAATTCTGTAAAATTTTTAAGAATTTACAATTTCTGATACATTTTTTTGTAAGTAGATGCCATTTGGTTATGAAGTGATACAAAATTTATAAGTTGCACGCAGAAAAGAGAGACTTTTGAAAATGTTTGCAGGCAATTATATATATGTTTACAATAATTCGAATTTTTAAACCTAAACAAAGATATATTTGCAAATTTCAATATTTTTAGATATTATGTTTGGGACATGCAAACATAAATAATAGATATAAATATATATATATATATATATATATATATATATATATATATATATATGTATGTACACCGCATAGTCTAGAGACATTTATTCATTCCCCCGCATAGTTTAGGGACATTTGCTTACTTTGGGGACTGTCCCCAAAATTTTCGCGCCTTTTCATACATCTAGCGTTTAAGATGAGGACAATTTTTTCTATACACCGCATATTCCGGCGACAATTTTGGGCGTGTCCCTAAACTATGCGCTGTGCATACATATATATATATATATATATATATATGTATGTACACCGCATACTCTAGAGACATTTATTCATTCCCCCGCATAGTTTAGGGACATTTGCTTACTTTGGGGACTGCGCATAGTTTAGGGACACGCCCAAAATTGTCGCCGGAATATGTGGTGTATAGAAAAAATTGTCCTCATCTTAAACGCTAGATGTATGAAAAGGCGCGAAAATTTTGGGGACAGTCCCCAAAGTAAGCAAATGTCCCTAAACTATGCGGGGGAATGAATAAATGTCTCTAGAGTATGCGGTGTACATACATATATATATATGTATGCGTAGCGCATACTTTAGGGACATGGCCAAAATTGTCGCCGGAATATGCGGTGTATAGAAAAAATTGTCCTCATCTTAAACGCTAGATGTATGAAAAGGCGCGAAAATTTTGGGGTCAGTCCCCAAAGTAAGCAAATGTCCCTAAACTATGCGGGGGAACGAATAAATGTCTCTGGACTATGCGCTGTGCATACATATATATGTATGCGTAGCGCATACTTTAGGGACATGGCCAAAATTGTACCCGAAATATGCGGTGTATCGAAAAAATTGTCCTCATCTTAAACGCTAGATGTATGAAAAGGCGCGAAAACTTTGGGGACAGTCCCCAAAGTAAGCAAATGTCCCTAAACTATGCGGGGGAACGAATAAATGTCTCTAAACTATGCGCTGTGCATACATATATATATATGTATGCGTAGCGCATACTTTAGGGACATGGCCAAAATTGTCGCCGGAATATGCGGTGTATAGAAAAAATTGTCCTCATCTTAAACGCTAGATGTATGAAAAGGCGCGAACATTTTGGGGACAGTCCCCAAAGTAAGGAAATGTCCCTAAACTATGCGGGGGAACGAATAAATGTCTCTGGACTATGCGCTGTGCATACATATATATATATATATATATATATATATATATATATATATTAGAGTTAGTTTTGAAAAATAGATTTTTGGATATTATCACTTTTTAGAAGGTTTTTGTATCAATAAAAATAATGGCGTATTTTTTTTTTTTTAATTTCAACTCCTTCCCGTGCCTATAGGCGACTCAAATCGCGGATTTTGGGTCCCTTTTCCCATACAACAAAAACGGCTAAATATATGTCAAATCTGACTTCAGTATTCGATTCTACGGGAAAAGTTAGGCCCATAAGCTTTTTTTTAGTTTTTGGAATGCACCAGAATGCATAATTAGAGTGGTCCAAAAAAATAATTTTGTAAATAAAAAATTAAAATATTTTTTTTGTTAATATACACTGAAAAAACACTTACATCTGACAAAAATGGTCCAAAAATTTTAATTTTGTAGTTACCCGTTCAAAAGTTATTAAAGTTTAAAAATTTAATTTTTCTTTATATATACAATGAAAAAGTACTCCTAGCTGAGAAAAATTGTGCAAACATTTTTATTTTATAGCAACCCGTTCAAAAGTTATATAACAAATATAATTATAAATATAATAAATGCTATATAAAAAAGATTTTATAGAAGTAGAAGAGGGAGAAGAAGTGGTTAATAATGTTGTTGATGCAGCTAACAAGTTGGCATATTTTGATTCCGCTTTTAGTAAGTCACCGTTTGATTTTATTACTCTTCAAAGTTTAAAAACTCTGGTTAATTTTGGAATTAACATATCCTTTATGCTTTATAACGCTGTTGAGTGGCCAGCCCAGAAAGGTTTTCGTAATGCAATCGAACAAGCTAAAAATATACAATCAACAAGTATTTACACCGAACAACTTGTTGGTATAATTTCGCGCCTGAACAACTCGTGTTTAGTTAAAAATAAAGATAATTTAAATTGTTTAGCTTTATCTGCTGTGGAAAGGAATAGAATTAATTAGAATTGTTGTTAAATAGAAATTACAAAACCAATAAATTATTTTGTATTCACTAAAAAATTAAATTTTTAAACTTTAATAACTTTTGAACGGGTAACTACAAAATTAAAATTTTTGGACCATTTTTGTCAGATGTAAGTATTTTTTCATTGTATATTAACAAAAATAAATATTTTAATTTTTTTTTTAAAAATTATTTTTTTGGACCACTCTTATTATGCATTCTGGTGCATTCCAAAAACTAAAAAAAAGCTTATGGGCCTAAGTTTTCCCGTAGAGTCGAATACTGAAGTCAGATTTGGCATATATTAAGCCGTTTTTGTTGTATGGGAAAAGGGACCCAAAATCCGCGATTTTAGTCGCCTATAGGCACGGGAAGGAGTTTGAATTAAAAAAAAAAATACGCCATTATTTTTATTGATACAAAAACCTTCTAAAAAGTGATAATATCCAGAAATCAAAATCAAAAAAAAATTGAAAACGAACTCTAAAATATATATATATATATTTGCAGCCAAACACGTTTTTCATTTTTCACTTTTTACAAAACTATATATGTTTCCAGGCAAACATATTTGCTAGAAAACATGTTATATTAGAAACATGTTAAACGGAAATGTTTTCCGAAAAAAAAGTACGTACCAGCATTTATATTTCCAGCAGAGCGATTTTTTGCCAGCGTATATCATTTACATGTTGCTTGTAATCCATTTCAAAAAATTGTCCTGTTTTTTGGTTCTGATTTAAGAAATGTGCATTTCATATGAATTTAAATTTCAATTTAAAATTTAATTCAAATTTTATATGCCATAAAAATGTTTTTCTGTGGAATTATTTTTTTTTTCTTTTTTTAAACCATTTTATATAAATCATATTATATGCTATTTACACTTATCACAAGTGTACAGTTAAATCGTTACAAATTGATTTTATTTTGTGTTCTTTTTTGTGCATCCCTTTTCTTGTTCATAATGCAAATATAAAAGTTTGTATGTTGGAAAATAAAAATATATTTTGTAAATTGAGTGAACAACACTAATCCGTACGAATAGCCAAACCAGCCATCATGGTAAATAGAAGATGAACAAAAAAAACCTAAATGGAAAACATTGCAACCAGTTCACAAGTGGTCGGACATTAACATATCAACAACAGTAATGGTCGCTCATAAAAATTGTGTTTGTCTCTTTTATATCGTGTATTTTTTCTATATTTTTACAGTTATAAAGCCCGGCTGCATACAGAGTAGTTAGTTAGTAGGTACAAGTAGGAGTAGTGCATGGTGGTGAAATTGTATGAGTTTGTAGAAATTTTAAATTGAATTTTGTACGTGGACATCGCAATATAAGTAAGAGCATCACTTATGTAAATAGAAGTGAAAATGTTGCCAAAAATTTTGTTGATTTTTTTTTTTTTTTTGTTGCACAAAAAATATATTATATTTACAATTTAGTAGAATATATCAAAATGTACGAGTGTTGATTGATAATTTAGCAAAATCACTTTTTAAAGCAAACCTCACATTTTTATAAAGTTTTTGTGAAGAAAACTTCTGAGGTTTAAATTGAAAACCCAATATTCTAAAAAATTTAAGCCCTTGCAATATTTGGTGGCAATTAATTGAAATTTGGAAATCAATTTTTTTATAATTAAATTTGGTATCGGTTAAAAGTAGATACAATTCTGCATCAGTAGTTGTGAAAATCAATTAAATAAGTTGGCCAGCAAAAATAGCCTCGAAGGCGCAGTGCGATAAAACCATGGGCGATATGGTCTTATTTCACCGTTTTTAGAGAAATAGTACCCGCAAGGGGTATTTTCCCATTTCATTTGGAAATAAAGCCATTATGGCTTTATCACTCAATAAAAAAATGTTGGTTCAACAAAAATGTAGTATATTTCATTACAAAAAAATAATATTTACAACAAATTTAACAAAAAAAAAATTTACAAAATTTCCTTTTCTGTGTAAAAGTAATCTATAAATAATAATTGGCTTTGCCGTGGCCAGCTATGCAGAAAAACTTTGCTCGGCAAAGCCACTTATTATTTATAGATTACTTTTACACAGAAAAACTTTCCTCAGCGAAGCCGAGAGTGGGACACACTAGAGGAAAAAACCCCTAAGCCCGGCGAAGGCCGGCTACGTAGGAAAACATTACTCAGCGAAGCCACTTACTTATATAAGGTGGCGCAAAAGTAATACTCCTATCAGAAAATGCTATACATAATAAATACATAATAAAAAAAAAAAAACATCGGAAGGTTATTTTTGCGCCACCTTATATATTGATTACTCTACCCCCACCCCACTCGCTCCCGCGATTGAACCATAACTTTTGAACACTTCGCACTGACAACTAATTATGTTGTCACTATGTAACTAAAAAAAATACACAACATGGCCTTATTTCCCGTTTGGTTGCAAAACGACCATGACCTTATTCCCCAATGAGTTGGAAAAGACGCTATATGGCATTATTTCCCATTTTTTTTAAGAAATAAGACCATATTAACTTACATGGCTTTATCGCACTGCACCGCCTCGAATTGGAATCAGTAACTACATTTGTTTGCTTTCAAAATAGCGCATACAATAAAGCAATTAAGGAAGGCATTCTGTTGTGCTTCCTTAAATGAGTTCATCAATTGAGCAACCAAGATGTGCAGGAGCTGTGGTTTCAACAAGACGGCGCAACACGTCACACAGCTCGTGCCACAATTGATTTATTGAAGGAAACGTTTGGTAGCCGCCTCCAAGATCTTGCGATTTAATGCCGCTGGACTATTTTCTGTGGGGATATGTGAAGTCGCTAGTCCACGCCGATAAGCTCAAAACGATTGACCACTTGGAGGACAACATTGTTGGAACAAGTGTTGGAAAAAGTCATGGAAAATTGGACCTCCAGATTAGACTTCATCCGAGCCAGTCGTGGCTCGGATGTTATATTAAAATTATAATGCCAGAAGATTATCTTTCGAATAAAGTAAATTTCATGCCAATTTAAAAAATTCATATTTTCAATTTATAACGAGCTTTCAACCTCTGTATATTTACAAAAATAAAGCAAATCAAACATATTAGCTAGGTTGATACTAGTATTTCGATCTCTAGATCTCATCAGAACCCGAAGTTTTAGAAAAGCTAGAGGCTCCATAATATGCAGAACATTAACAAAAAACCTATTAATAATCAATTTTGCTCCATTCTTGTCTTCTTGTAATCCAGCGTGTGGTTAGGTCTTTTCCTAACAAGCATCATGACGTTACTAAACATTGAAGACCAAAAATGTTCTATTTATATAAAAATTCATATTTCTTTTATTCCGTTGCAAAGTTCTATAACTCTATAAAAAACACCCTTTATTACCTTAAATATTAATTTTTCCATTTCAATAAAAATCGTGTATTTCAAATACCTCCAAACTAATGCTTTCCACCCTTTTTTTGAAATAAAGACAAATAAAAACGGTGCTGGAAAAGCTGATTTTTAGCAGTAAAAAATACCTACAAATGGCAGTTGATCTTAATTAAAATGAACTCCTTTTCAGCTGAAAATTTAGTTTAGTGCTTACCGGCTCAAAGTAATATAATTTTAAATTTAATAAACTGGCTGTTACCATTTATGTAAAAATTAGTTAAACTCAAAAATGGATTAGTAAAACCACAGTTAAGTTTATTGAGAGAATTTATTGATATTAATGTAGAAGCTATGGATCAGTAATATGTGATGCCTCTTGCGTGCTGTTATGCCTGTTTTAAAATATACTTAAAATAGCAAAATAAAGAACACACTGATTTACTTAAAAAGGTTTTTTTTCATGTGATACTTTAATTTTGTCCATATTTTCATTATTTAAAAGACTTATTATTATTAGAACAAAAAGAATGTTGTTGTATACAAAAACATCTTGCGAATGTCTTGCAAGACATTCGTGCTACCCTTTAATATGTATTCCCATTTTTTTCCTTGGGATACTTTAATTTTGTCCATATTTTTAGAATTTACAATATATAGTGTTATTAGAACAAAAACAAATTTTTGTTGTGTACAAAAATGTCTTGCGAATGTCTTGCAAGACATTCGTACTACCTTTTAATATGTATTCCCATTCCCAAAGTATCCTAAGGAAACTTTGATTTTGTCCATATTTTTATAATTGACAAGATTTATTATTATTAGAACAAAAAGAATGTTGTTGTATACAAAAATGTCTTGCAAATGTCTTGCAAGACATTCGTGATACCCTTTAATAAGTATACCCATTTTTTTTCTTGGGATACTTAAATTTTGTCCATATTTTTAGAATTTTCAATATATAATATTACTAGAGAAAAAAAAATGTTGTTGTATACAAAAATGTCTTGCGAATGTCTTGCATGTCATTCGTGCTACATTTTAATATGAATTCTCATTGGTTTTCCTTCGGATACTTAAATTTTGTCCATATTTTTAGATTTTCCAATATATAATATTATTAGAGCAACAAAAAAAAAATAATTGTTGTATACAAAAATGTCTTGCAAGACATTCGTGCTATCCTTTAATATGTATTCCCAAAACTTTTCAAACACCCTCGTATGTATTTATGAAAAAAACAAGCCTCAACACAAAAAATGTGTGTTGTTGGTTTTAGTAATTTTTGTAAATAACTGTTTTAAATTGTTTGCTTGTTGTTCATACAACAAACACAACTTTTGGATCGTTTTTTGCAGGACTTTCAAATTGTCCCCCATCTCCTTAGCACCAACAAACACACCACGCAAAATAACAATTTCCATTTTACATAAAAAACAACAAAATCTAAATGTATGTATCATTGGAATTACGACGGACATAACCATACAAATTTTTCTTTTGTTATCTATATACAAAAACATGGACCCTTTTATATATATATTTTGTATTTAGTAATGTTGTTGCAGTTGTAGGGAAAAATTTTACCATAAATCGTTAAAAAAAAAACAAAAAAACCTTAACCATAAACTCTCTAAATAAAATTTACAAACCATGTCTGACTTTTGCAAAACAGAAATAACTACAAACAGTTCCATGGGCCTGTCATTATTTTACAAAACAAAAATTATTTAAAAATGTGTGTGTACAATCCACCAAAATGACAAACAGGTAGACCTCTAGTTAAGCAGTTGAATGACGCGAAAAACTTGTGATAAAGACTCATTCCATATAAAACCATCAAAAAATATCAAATTTTCGACCTCTTCTCCAAACTTGGTATGGAGTGTAGTCTAAGTAAAGGGTGATGTTTTAGCAACTTTCTTTTTGGAAACACTGTTTTTGGCAGCTCAGCTGTTTTCGTGTAACATGTTACTGTTAAACATGTTCAGTTTGGTCTATAATTTAACCATGAATCAACTTACAAGCAAACAACGCTTGCAGATTATTGAATTTTAATATCAAAATGCCGTATTTGGTGTGAAGAGCAGCCAGAAACATTGCAATAACTGCCAATGCATCCCGAAAAATGCACAGTGTGGTGTAGATTATGGGCCGGTGGCATCATTGGACCGTACTTTTTCAATGACGATGAAGGCAGGAAAGTTACTGTGAATGGCGAGCGCTACCGTGTGATGATTTCTAATTTTGTTTTTTGCCTAAAATAGAAGAGCTTGATTTGGGAGATATGTGGTTGCAACAAGACGGTGCCACATGCCACACAGCACACGAAACAATGTCCCAATTAAGGAGCGAGTTCGATGAACAGTTTATTTCACGTTTGAGGCCGGTCAATTGGTCGCCTAGATTAAGGCTCATGTCTATAGGAACAAGCCTGCAACGGTTGACGCACTGGAAGCCAATGTTGTGGAATTTGTTCGTGAGATACCGACCGATATGTTGGAAAGAGTATGCCAAAATTGGACCCAGTGTAAGAAATATTTGAGGCGTAGCCGCGGTCAACATTTACATGAAATCATCTTTAAACATTGAATTATATATATCGCCATATCGACTCAAATAAAGATTTCATACATTTTTCTAAATTTTATGTGTTTTTTTTTTTATCAAATCCGAAAGCTTCTTAAAAATCACCCTTTATGCCAGTGTACAAGTTTTGGGTTGATAGCTCTAACGGCTGTGGAAATATCGCGTTTTAAAATATAAAAAAAAACGAAAATTTATCAAAAGTACAATCAGGGAAAAAGTTTCATCATATTGATGAAATTGTTTCATAAATCGTATGTCATCAATTATTCATCATATTTATGATGTTTTTATAAATATGATGAAAATGTATGATAAATTTTTCATAAAACTTCATCATTTCATAAAAAAAAAAGTTTCATAAACTTTGTGAAAAGAAAATTTTAATTTTCATTCATTTGAAGTCTAGAAAATAGCATTTGCAATTAATTTCTTTAAAGACTCTAAATCTACGAGAAAATATTTAAAATTCTGAAACATCAATTGAATAATCAATTGCTTGATCAAATAAAATACTAAAAGTGTGCCCCGGTAGGCTAGTTGGTAGAGAGTTGGCTTATCAGTGCGGGGTCGTGGGTTCAATTCCCACCAGACGCACTGGTATGTTTTCGCTACAAAGCTCCGAAGGCCATAGTAGCTAGTGCTCGGTTAGGGTAATAGTATATAATTTGTAATTATATGATTATTAATTGAACAGGTAATGCGTAGAATTTTACAGGGGACAATAAAAACGCTGGAAACGGTTAAAAAATAATATTTTTGTCAACTTTTTGGTATTAGCTTAAAGATTTAAGTCACATCTACCTATATAGAAAATTTTAGTAAGGTATTCGAAAGAGAACTTGCCAAAAATTGGACTTAAATTTTTGCTTAAATGGAAAAGGGGCGAATATCCAAAAAAATGTATTGAAATTTGAATAAAAATGTGTTATTTTGCAGCAGATTTTGACTACATTTTCATGAGACTTGCAAAACTTGACGAACTATGGTTGGTATTGTTTGTAACACTTTAAGGACTTCAAGGATACACTTTTTAAGGATTGCAAGGACATGCAAAAAAAATAAATTTTTATATAATATTATGTTAGGGATGGATATTCGCCCTTTTTGCTTTCCACACTTTAAAGTCTTATAACTCAAGAACGGTAAATTTTTTTGCCAATATAATAAGTGTGGTTTGTTCCTCGTAATGTTCTTTTAACACATTGTTACCGAAAGTAACATTTTTGTAAATTTTTGTGTTGTATTTAATCAAAATTGTGCGTTAGTTCACTCCCAATTTAAACAAAAATATAAAAATATACGAATTATTGCACTTTCAAAGTCATTTTTTTAGCCTTAAAAGTCAAAATTTCCCCAAAATTTCTTCATAGGATTGTAGGGCTCTGCTAATAAAATGCATTTATGCAAAAAAACGTGTTTGCGAAAAAGTGGTCTATTCGATCTTATTCGCATGAACTGTTCAATTAATAAAAAAAAAAATTAAAAAATAATTTTTTAGAATACTAAAAACTCAATCAAAGTTAAAACAAAAAAGCGAAACAATTTTTTCATAAGACCGGCACTTGAAAAATAATGTATGTAAAATAAATTTTCATCATTGGTTGTAGCTTTTATATTGTTTGTTTCTAGGCATTTTGCATATTTTTCTCACTCTAACACAAAATATAAACCAGTTTTGAAAACAAGGAATACAATTTTAGTGTTGCGTGTTGTATAAGACGAGGAATTTGTATGCGAGTGTGTATGTTGATTAAAGAAAAATAAGAGTTTGAGATCTATGTAATCTATGGAACCAACTTCGACTGACTGATTTGAATTTTTTGTGATTTTTTACACGTTTTAATATTTTTTATACATAAAATTTATTTTTTTGTGTCTGGTAAAGCTCTTTAAAGACTAACTTTGTTTTATTTTTCCAACGTTGGCAAGTTGTTTTCAGCAACCCTTATGCCAGTGGTAATATATTTGCGCAACTATTGGTTACCATGCAGTTATCATTCCCTTTGGTTTTCATATATCAATTATTATATGTCTTGTTAGCTCAGTGGGTGGATTTGTCGGCTGCCAAACGGGCGGCCAGAGTTCGAGTACCGGCAAGCCCAAAAAAATTATACATGAAATTTTTTGTAATTTTATTTTGGAAAATCTATTTTCAGACCACCTATTTTATGGTTTTACCAACTATTTTCCAAGGTTGGAATTCTTTTTTACCCAGTGCTTTTCCAACACTTTTTGAGCAGACGGACCTTTTGTATAACGATGTTATCATTTTGGGATTGGGAAAGCACTAGTTTGCTATAACGTGTAGCACCTATTAAAGTGACTTGCCAGCGGTGGTCCGCTTGTCTTTTTCTGACTGGGTACTGACATTTATAATTTAAAAGCTTTGTTATCTTTGCATGTATTGGTTTTATGTGAAATTGCATTGTAAATTTATGTAAAATTCCATTATACTTAATCGATTTTCCATTTTATCCATTTTTAAGTGTTATTTTTTTAATTATTTTGCAGGAAAAATCTCATTAGTTTTTTTAATAATATGTGTTTATTAATGCTTTTTGTATAAAAACCAACCGCAGCAGATGTAATAATACTACTAGTGGATATACTACTGACAGTTCCAGATGACTTCTTTACGGAAAAGCTAAAAAGAAAAGTATAATAAAATTAAATTTCATTACAGCCAACTGAAATTTTTTTTAAACACAAATACATGCCGATTTCAAATAAATCCCATACTTTTTATTAATGATATAGAATAACAAATTTGTAAATTGGTTTTGTTTACAAAAACAACATAGACCATAAAAAAACAACCTAAATTTTGCTAGTCGTCAAGTTGTACAGTTTTTTTTTTCATGTGGCAGTCAAATAACCAAGTTGTTATCATGTTTAACTGATACTTTGATAGTTTTTAAAAACTTTCAGAAAAGTGATAGAAAATGTGATTTATACTTGGACTGCGGTGGTTTATGCTTAACTGATATAATTTCTATCAACTGTATATAAAGAAAAATTACAAAGTTGACTTTGATATACTTACATAGTTAATTTTCTATATATATAATCAATGGTTGCATTAATCGAGGTTTACTGTTACCTAAATACATGCGGAAAAAGGTAGAATTTGTTACAGTATCTGACTTATTTTTTCGTTTGTTTTTTTTTTTCTGTTGGTCCAAAATATCTACATATTTGTTCATGAATATATGAACATTTTTAACTGTTTAACGTGTATCCATAACAGACTTTTATAACCTTATTTCCTTTAGTTTTTTTTTAACAATTTTAAAATTCTATGTTCCGACTCTATGGTGTGCTTCAGAAGACTTTAAAAGATTATTTCATAAAATTTTGCTACCGGAAAAGGAAATAAAGTGGTTTGACAATATGCGTTGCTTGGAAAACGGAAAAACGACTAATTTTTGATTATATTTGCATACATAAAAAACCCCGAAAAAGTAAGTAAAGAGATACAGAGTGAAAGTTTGCAAATAAAAATTAAATTTAAACATTTATTACTAAATTTATATTACTAGTTGATGATTTAATATAGTAACGAAATAGTTTAGTTTTTATTTAAAATTTAAAATTTTATTAATCTTCAAAATAAAATAAAAACTGGCTTATAATACTCACAAAAACACACAAAAAATAAACTACGAGTAAAAAATTATACTTAAAAATTCATATTATAAACCTCCCATGCAGAAAAATACAGTCGGCAAAGTGTTGGCAAAGCGTTGGCTACGGTCGGTTATGCATTGGTAGAACGTAGGACTAAATATCTTGGCACTATTGTCCTGTTACCCGATTGATAACAGTGTCCAACCGTTGGTTTGAGCAAACTTGGCACCGTTGGCATAACGTTGGTAATTCAAAAAATTTGGTACTTTTTAAATACTTGAAATAAAATAAATTTTGAGAATTACTTATAATAAAGCAGCAATACAGTTCGGTCTTAGTCTTATACATCATATCGATGGCTTAATATAGAAAAGGCGTATCTCGACTTTATGTTACGTTACAGGAGAAGGAAAAAGCTGAATAAAATCTAAAACAAACTTCAGATGCAAAAAACTTGTCTATGCAAATCTTAATCAACCTTCTCAATTCTGATTTTTGTTTTTTTCTAATTTTTAGGAAGTTATTTTAGAGAGAGCTTTTTGTTATTGATTTTATTTTTTAAATAAGTGTTAATTTGCTTTAAAACCCCTAATGCCTGACCAATAAATACGCTCACCAGTGCTGATTTTTCTCAAATTATAGACCATTTTCTATTTAATAAAATGTTAATGTACACAAGCTTTATATTTTTGATCAAAATTACACACAGAGAAATAAAGTGCCAACCGAATTTAAAAGTGTATTTTAATGGTAACAACTAATAAATTTAGTTAGTACAATGATATTTACATTAGCTTTCTGAATATTTTGGGTGTTGCAACTAAAATTCAGTTGAATTAACCGAATTTTGTTGTGTAAACTAAAGTGCAGTTGTACCAACCGACTGAAACTCGTAATAACCGAAATTGAGTCATAGTAACCGAATTTCAGTTGGCAAATAGCTAAATTTTTCTCTGTGTTTAGTTGTATTTATTTAATTAACATTATTCCGAACTATAAGTGTAGAAATCATTAAGTTGCCTTAAACAGGTCTTCAGATATTAATGAATTTTGTGATGATATCCCACTGTACTACATTTGCACACTCATAGAAATAAACCTGTAAAAATGCAGAAAAAACTGCTAAATTTAGCAAATTTTTTTTGCTAAATTTTAATAAAATAAGAACAGCAAAAATAAATCTGTTAAGTCATGGTTCACACACGGCAATTATAATTGCGCAATTCTTCTTCAATTCTCCTTTGAAATTGCTTTTGTGTTCACACAGGAAAAGTTTGTTTAAGAAATTTTCGTATATCAACCAGCAGTGTTGAAAATTGCGGATGACAAAACAAAACGGAATTGGAGTACGGGCAAGTCTGTACCCCCTTCCATTCTCTTTTTTTCCCTCTTCTATAAACTCAAGAATTGCGCAAGTACAATTGCCGTGTGTGAACCTAGTCTAACTCTACAAAATTTTACTTATGTTCAATGTGAATTTTAGTTAATTGAATTTAATATTTTACTCTGTAAAATTAGAAAAAAACTTTTACTAAATATTTGTACACTCAAAATAGCAAACAAAAACTGTAATATTAACAAAACTTTTGCAATATTTATCTCAAATTTAGTAGAATGCAAATAACAGTATATTTTTTTTAAACTCAACAGAAATTTTTGCTAAAAACTTGTAGATTGCTGATTTATTTGCATTATAAAGAACAACTTTCAAAATTTTACATTTTTTAGTGATGAACTAAATTAATTAAATGCAAAGTTTCTATAAACGAATTCCAGTGATACTTCATAGATTTAAATTTGCTATACCGAGATACATTTACAGCCATACCTAAACAAGAGCGGCAAGCGGAACGTTTTTTACCGCCTAGCGTTAACGCTGAAATGTCATCCCTAAACAAGAGCGGCAACGCTACGTCAAATCGATAAAAACAGAGTTATCAAAATAAAAATATAACAACCCTGATTATTTTGACAATAAAGTACATTACAATATTGGTGTTTCTGATTTATGTTTTGTATAATAACAAACATATATAAATAATAATTTAAATAATAATATAATATATATACATAACAAATATATTTTTTTCTGTTTTATTTTTTTGTTTATGTCAGGGATGAGAAATGAGAATTTCGTTTCGGTACCAATAACATTTTCAAATAGTACTTTTTCGACTCTCAGGGTACTAAAATTATTTTTTATTTTATTTTTCTTAAAATTCATACAAAATGCATTAAAATAACATTAAATGTTATTAAACATAAATTTATGTTTATATGAATTTATAAAAAAATAAAGTTTTACTTTAAAAAAAGTATATTTTTTAAATTAATGTACAGGAACAAAGAACTCCAAATGAGATCCAAATTAAATTAATCAATACAGCTAAAAAAGAATTTTATAAATTGGTTGATAATAACTTGTTAGAGATTTTAAAATAGTAACAACAAGAATTTGTTGCATTTAATAAATCTTTTGTTTGTATTAGATTTGATACTGTTGTTGATACTGTTGAACATGAAGTCTGTTTCTGCCTTTGGTTTTAATCAGAATGAAAAAATTCTTTCAACGTTTGCAGAAGAATGTGGTATGGATAAAATACCTGCAGCAATTCTTAAAATATCGGGAAACAAAGATTTGTTTAACTCATTTTTAATTTTAGATACTTTCGACCAGAAACTACATATATTTTCCTTTCTAGAAAGTTTTAGTTCTTGCCAATCTGCCAACGCTCTGTATTGGATATTAATGGCGTCAAAATTATTTTCTTCGTTTGGAAAATTTTTTATCCAAAATTTCACGATACTATTGGTTCTTCCGCAAACAACGTTTTCAGGTGAAAGCTTACTGAACCAAATTAAAATTTCATTATCAAAATTTACTCTGGTCTTCAAATCCTCAAAATTTAATATAACATTTTTTGGAATTTTCTTTAATATGATTTACAGTGCCGGATTCAATCTGATTTGTATTTATATACAAATCCACTTCCGTACCACAAAAAACGTCGTTTAGCGGAATATGGTTATCGTGGATATTTAATTGTAACGGTGTGCAATTATCTAACACATCTTTATTTATGAAGTTGCGAGCAATATATTAATAAAATTTATATATTAATAAAAATTAAAAAAATAAAATGAATTAAAAACTTTAAATCGTCCAATAGTATCAAATGAGTCGAGGGAGTACTTTGGAACATCGAATAGTATCAAAAAAAGTACTATAGTATCAACTTTGCCATCCCTGGTTTACATTTGTTGTCTTTTGCAACTAACTTCACTACGAAACGCTCTGTCAAAATCGGATTTTCCAATTGCAAAGAGTTGCCGCCGCGTTGCCGCCGCATTATTTCGGGATGCTACATAGAAATTGTTTGGGCATGACAATTTTTGACAGCTAGAAAACGCTTGCCGCTCTTGTTTAGGTATGGCTGTTAAGCATTTACGATCTCTATATGTGGATTATTTTTTAAATTTTCTCAGAAAATATTTTACGGAAATTTTCCATTGCCTTTTTAACACACAATTGACTACCTAAAGCCACGTCCACACCAAAATGAAACACACTTGTTTTTCCAAAACACGTATTTAATCCTTTCACGAACGAACTTAAGCCGCTGGAAAATTCAAATTTCTGTGGATTCGTGCTTATCATTCCAAAATTTCTAAACAAAAGTGTCTATAAGCATATTTTTTACAATTGCTTCAGTGAAAAAATTCATTGGTCGTCAACGGTCAAAATTAATGAACAAAAACCTTATCAAGTAATAACAAAAAACGTGTAGAGTTTAGTTCTATTCTCTTGTTTACGTCACATTTTTTTTTTTTAATTATTTTGCTATACTAAACAATAATATGTAACAACTTTTAAAATAGCTTAAGTCGTAAACCAAGTTTTGACTGAAGTCCTATAATATCTTTTTTCTCCGATATTTCGAAATTGTGAAGGGAGACCAGTTTTCAAATCAGGAGATAAAAGTCTATAAATGTCACTTTTTATCAGGGATGGCAGTTGTTATCGATTCAAAACCTTTCAACTTGCTATCGTTATCATTAAAATACCGTTACCGAAATAATTGAAATACCATTATCCGTAAACTCCTGTTACCGATATAACTAAAACACCAATCCCCTAAAATTTCGATACCAAAATGGAATGACTTACCATATTACGTCCAGCTATATAGTAACGCATCAAAATTTAAAAGTGAAATTCTTAAATTATACGCTTAATTTCTGTAATAATTTTGTTTAATGATTTTGTTTTTTATGTTTTAAAATTTTTAATTACTTTTATTTTTGATTATTTTTATGATAAACTTTAAAATTTTTCAAAATGTTTAACGTTTGATTTTATATTATTTTATATTATTTGTTATAATTAATAATCTTAATTTAAATTTTGTTTTTTCTTTATATTTTATATATTTTTTTTTTTATATATCATTTTGAATTTTATATGTAATTCTTATAAACAAATTAACCTGTTTAGCTTTATAAAATCCTATGCTGTAATTATATGCTGTAATTGTAGCATAGGACAGTCAATGAAATAAATAAATAAAAAAAACAACAAAAAAAAATAAAATAACTCAAATACCGTTATTGCTAAAATACCGTTACCGAGGTAATTGAAATAGTGTTATCCTTAAAATGACGTTAACGAAATAATCCGACAAAATCTGAAAAAATAATCGTTGTAAATAGATATATATTTTCGCAAAGCTTGATCATAAACTAGCTAGTCAAAGAAATTGGGGCATTATGGGGATAAAATTATCGATGTGCTTTTATCTTACCTGTATAATTTAAATAACGTTATCCTTAAAATACCGTTACCGAAATAACTGAAAACCCGTTATCCCTAAAATAGCGTTACCGAAATAAACGAAAAAAGAGTTACAACTAAAATACCGATGCCGAAATAAGTAAAATACCGTTACCGTTAAAAAAACCGTTACCGAAATGACTGAAATATCATTACCCCTAAACTACCGTTACCGAAATAAACGAAAATAGCATTACTCTTACCGAAACCCTCATCGAATTTTTTACGAGCCCTGGGGGGTTATTACGTAATTCGATTCGAAAAGTAAAACCTTTCGAAACGAATTTCCGTTTCGAAAGTAAAATTGTATTATCTAATTCGTTCGAATCTTTCACAGAGTTGTATTTGTGTAAAAAAGGGTAAATACAAGTGATGCCAAATTTTTATCGGTTAATACATAACTTGGCAGCATGTCTTATAATGTCAAAGTTGTCAGCATTGTGCTTAAATGTCAAAATTTGAAAACAAATATTTAAAGAAAACTTTATTAAAGAAAATATTTATTTAAAAAGTCGAAGCTTAAATGGATTGTGTTTTATTGTGGACAGAAGATAGTGATGAAAAAAAATGATTCTATTCCGGAAAGAGTTGAACTTATAAGAGATTCGTCAGATATAATGAATCTTAAAGAGACAAAGTAAGAAAAATTTAAAATTTTACCTTTAAGATTAAATATATTCCTAACAATATCTTTTTAGTTTCATAAAAAACTTTAGGCTTAGTAAAAATGCTTTTACCTATGTCTTGAGTTGTGTATATTAAAATTAGCTGCCACACTTAAATTTGTGGCGCAAAGTGGATATCAGCATCAAATTGGCCAAGACCGCCTATTAGGATTTTCTCAAGCATCAATTTCTGTGTGTTTGTCTGAGGTTTGCGATGTTATTGAAAGAGTTCTTTGTCCCAAACATATTGTATTTGAAATGACAGAGGATAGGAAGAGAGAAGCTAAGAGATACTTTTTTGAAAAATGTGGAATACCTGGAGTAGTTGGAGCAGTAGATGGTACGCATATTCAATTAATCAGACCTATAAGGGATGAGCAATTATATTTCAAAGGGAACAAAATTTACTCGGCCCACCTCCAGTCCCTGAAATACTATTTCTCGGCATTTTACCTTTATGTGGTGTTTATAATCTGGCCACACCTATAAACATATGTAAATTTGAATAATACCAATCTATAAACCGACAATTGATAAATTGAAAACGTACTTTTTTAAATTTCGTAATATCATGAGTCGGAGGGCCAGCTGCATCCAAATCCAAAGACAATCTTGTAAACAAATCCTTGGACTTGATTCTAGCATTCGCTACATTTAGGTGACCTTTAGCAAAATCCACTCCTTCAAAGATTCAACATCGTGAAAAAAAAACAATGTTTAGTGTAAAAAAATAAAACATTTGATGTTTTTTTATTTTTACTTATTTATTTAACACTTTTTCTTATATTTTGTATAACGATACTTACATTTTAAATTTTTTTTCTTTTTTCGACAACAAATTAGCTCTCGAATAAAATACGAATGTTTTAACGTTTGTGAAGTTCGCTTTCGTATTACATAGTTGCATTTACGAAAGGGTAATTTTTGTTTTCGAAAGAGGGATAAAAAACGGCCGGTTCGAAAAAAAGTTTCCGTGCGTTCGTAAATACATTTTCGAAAATCGTACTACAAAATACAATTCATACGAATTTACACTTTTTTTCTTTCGAATCAAATTACATAATAACCCCCCTGCTTTTTATAAATCAAATCAAACAAAAATTGCTTAAATTTCTATACGAACAATAAATAAAGAAACCGAATAAAACCCTCCTCTTTGTTGTACCTTTGATGACCAACGGGATAGGTATGTCCCATACTGTATCAGTGTCACGTAGGAATTGAAATGAAGCGATTCCAAATATCTCAATGTTTCTTGAAACTTGAAGGATTCGACCATGTCCTACCAATAGTTTGATCCCCTATTACAATAGCTTTCGAGAATATAAGTATCAAAAATAATGCAATAAATATTCATATTTTTTTAACTTTGGGATTATGCTATTTGGCTCTGCGTTTAGGTGTGAACGTGGCAATAGGTAGACAAGCAAATGAGTTAAAAAGGCCATAAAAATTTCCGTAACATTTATTCTGCGAAAAATTTCAAAAATAACCCGCATAAATAGATCGTAAAGACGTAAACGTAACTCGGTATAACAAATTTAACAAGTTAATAAGTAAAAAATCTTATTTTTGAGCATATTTTAGAAATTTTTAGAACAAAAGCATATTTTCCGTTTTGCTTTTAATTTTTAGTTACTAAAATTTGTTTAATAAAAAAAATATTCAAAATTTTGAAGCTTGCGATTTTGGAGATTCTCGCTGAGTGTGCAAATTTGAATTTCCTTGCTTTAAGACTACCGATTTCGGTATAATAAATCTTTTCCCCTTGTTAGTAATCAGTTTTAATAAATTTCGCAAAACTTACTCTAACAAAAAAGTGCTAAAAAAATCTTATCATTTAAAAAATGTAGGACTTTTTTTTTTTACAAATTTTAAGTGCTAAATCGTAAAAAAAAGTGCTAGCATCTATAATGTTACAATGGCAACCCTGATATCAACTAGTAACATAAACAAAAAAAACTCATCAATAGGGCTAGGAATTCATGCAAATAAATGCGTTTTATCGATAACCTTAAACTGATATTGACTAAATTTAAAGCAAAATAGCATCGAATTGTACCTACATATTTTGGCAAATATGCATATTTTGATTTTTATGAATATTTTGTGCTTTTAATGCATATTTTGTCCATTTTAATGCATATTTTCCATTTATTTTAAGTATTTTTTTATAAATTGGGTAAACAAAATTAAATTTCAAAAATATATGCCAAATTAAATTTTTTTTCTTATGTTTTTAAGCTTTAATTTTTGCGAAAAGTGTTTTTTTTTTTTTAGTTTTTAGCTGCATTAAATTGTAAGGGCCGATGTTGAATGTGAACCACACCTAAACGCCAAGTTTTTTTCCGAATTTTATTTGACATTTCTCTATTTCAGACTTACTCAATTTGAACCATGGAGAGATACACAATCCAACAACGTGTTAAAGTTATCCAGACTTATTATGAAAATGGGCGTTCAAATCAAAATGCATATCGTGCACTTCGTGATTTTTTGGTCAATTTGATCGTCCAAATGTGCGTACAATCGCAAAAATCGTGGAAAAATTCGAGCAAACCGGGTCTGTAGAAGATGTGAGAACACCAGTGCATGCTCGTACAGCTCGTACTGCAGAAAATATTGCTGCTGTTCGCAATAGTGTGGCTGAAGAGCCGTCCACCTCAACTCGTCGTCGTGCCCAACAATTGCACCTCTCACGCTCGTCGTTGATGGACATTATGCATAAAGACTTGCATTTACACGCTTACAAGGTGCAATTGGCTCAAGAACTAAAGCCTCTTGACCATTCCAAACGTCGTGAATGGGCAGAATGGTGGCAAGAAATGGCAACAGTGGATGATCAATTTTCGAAGAAAATCATCTTCAGTGATGAGGCACATTTTCACCTCAGTGGATTCGTCAATAAACAGAATTGCCGCATTTGGGCGAATGAGAATCCAAGAGTCATTGCAATGCACCCACAAAGAGTGACTGTTTGGTGCGGTTTATGGGCTGGCGGCATCATCGGGCCGTATTTTTTCCAAAATGAGGCCGGTCAGGCAGTTACTGTGAATGGTGTTCGCTATCGTGAGATGATAACGAACTTTTTATGGCCCGAATTGGAAGATATGGATGTGGACGATATGTGGTTTCAGCTGGACGGTGCCACTTGCCACACAGCTAACGAAACAATGGCTCTTTTGCGCAACAGATTCAATGGCCGTGTTATCTCACGTAATGGCGATGTCAATTGGCCGCCAAGATCATGTGATTTGACACCGTTGGACTTTTTTCTTTGCACACAGGGAAAAGATCAGTTGGAATTCGTTCGATATTACATTATTTAAGTTGTTAAACAAATATTTTAGCTGTGTGTGCATACAAATGTTAATCAGGACCAGTTATTTTGTCTAGTGCAAGTTTAAAAATGTGCTTAATAAACTAATTTTCTTAGTGACAGACAATTGGTTGATTTCCCTAATTATACAATTTTAAATATGGTTAGAAAAACTACTAGCCTGTGCAACCATAGAAAAAAAATCTTCAGTAAACAGAGCTATTTAATTGTAATCATAACTCTTGCTCCCAATTGCCGTAACTATCGTACCTTGTTCCGTACAAAATAATTGTTATTTGCTACTTGTGTCAAATCAATTATTTAAAAATAACAAAACGAAAATTTAAACAAAAAAAATGTAGAAAAACTTATAAGTACAAAATTTTAAATGCTTGGAGAATATGGAATAAAATTAAACAAACACCATGGAAAAATAGCAGAAATCAAGGAGATGGTAATGTGGTAAGCTTAAATGTTGTGTACATATAAACGAAAATTATTGTATTGTTGTATTTTCTTTCAGAATTTGAAACATATTTGTAAGACGGAGGATAGAATATACTATAAATATTTGGTAAAATTGGAGAAAGCTAACATGTTAACAGCACTTACTTAGCAGCGGCATTGCTCTATCTGGCGAAGTTTGCGAAAATATGATTTATAATTTTTAAGTAGAACCTGGGGTCTAGACCGGTATCCAGGGTTTCCCGGTCTTCGGTCTACCCGACTAGACCGAAAGACCGGGTGGAACGAAAACCGGGGAATTGCAGAAAACCTGGCAACACCGAAAACCACAAAATCACAAAAGTAAATTTTAAAAAAATGTACCTTTTTCAAAAACAAAGTACTATTAAAAACAAATTGTATCTTGTTTAAAAAAAGTACATTTATTTTAAAAAATTACCATTTTTTAAAAATATACTCGATCAAAAAAGTGGCCTTTTTCAAAAAAATTAAATTTAGTTAAAAAAAGTCCGTTTTTTTCAAAAAACCGTAACTTTTCCAAAAAATAGTAACTTTTTCACAAAACAAAATCTTTTACAAAATGAAGTACCTTTTTCAAAGACGTTCCTTTTTGAAAAAACAGCCTTCATTCAAAAAAAAAAACATTTTTTTCAACCAAAGTACCTTTCTCTAAAAAAAAAAATTTATCAAAAAAATCTAGTATCTTTCACCCTTTGAAAAAAGCTTTTCAAAAAATTATCTTTTTCAAAATAGTATCTTTTTCAAAAAAATTACCCTTACAGAAAAGTACCCTTTTAAAAATAATACAAAAAAGTCCCTTTTCAAATAAATTACCTGTTTCCGAAAATAAATTATCAAAAGTACCTTAAGGAAAAGTATCTGTTTTCAAAAAAAGAACATTTTTTTCAAAAAAGTAAGTTTTTCAAAAAAGTAAGTTTTTCAAAAAAGTAAATTTATCCAAAAAAAATATCTTTTTAAAAAAATTAGCTTTTATCAAAATACTTGCTTTTTCAATAAAAAAGTACATTTTTAAAAGATACTTTTTTGACAAAAGTAACTTTTTGTAAAAAAGATGCCTTTTAAAAAGAGACATTTTTTTAAAATGGTCCTTTTTTGAAAAAGAAATTTTATTTATAAAGAATATTTTTTATTAAAAAGGTTGTTGTTTTAAAAAAGATACTTTTTTGGTGAGATGTACTTGCTTTGAAAACGTACTTTTTTGGATCAGGGTACTTTTTTGAAAAATTTACTTGTTTTGGAAAAAGGTGCTCCTTTTATAAAGGTATTTGTTTTGAAAAAAGGTTCTATTTTGGAAAAGGGACTTTTTTGAAAAAGCGTACGTTTTAAAAAACTTTTTTTAGAAAAATACTTTTGTTTGTAAAAAAAGGTACTTTTATGAAAAGGGTAGTTTTTTTTAAAGGCTAGTTTTTTTGAAGAAATGTACTTTATCAGAAAAATATACTTCTTTTTAAAAGGAGTAGTTTTTTTGTGAAAATGGATTTTTTTGGAAAAGGGTAGTTTTCCAAAAGTTACTTTTTTGAGAAAGGATATTTTTTGTGAAAAAGATATTTTATTGAAAAAGGGTAGATTTTTGAAAAAGGTACTTTTTGAAAAAAAAAAATACTATTTGAAAACAACATACTTTTCTTTTTTGATAAAGAGTACTTCTTTGTGAAAAGGCATTTTTTGAGAAAAGGACTTTTGCGATTATAAAGGGTATGTTTTTATGCAAGAAGTACTTTGTTTTAATATCGCTGACCGGGTTTTACGGGTACACCGCCCTAGTCTTTATTTCTATATTATTTATATTGACTGTAATATTTATTTTAATAAATAAAAATAAAAACATTGGATACGGTGTATTACTTAAATAAATTCGGTTAAGTAGATAATAAGTTCAATTGTGACAACAAGTACTTTTTTTTAATTCTGTAGGTATAATTGAATAGTCAGTACTCATAGCCAAATTTTAATGACTTCAATTGAATTTCTAAGTTAAAAATATATTAGTAAATGTAACTATCAAAATTCGGTTGCAGCAATTGGTTCTCTTTTCTGTGTGTGGGGTTATTTGAAAGAAAAGGTGTACGTCGATAAGCCAGCAACAATTCAAGAGCTAAAGGATTAGATAATTCGGCACATTAACGGCATAGAACCTCCATTATTCCTCAGCGTCATCGAAAATTTGGACCATCGGATGGAGGTGTGCCGCCGTGGTCGCGGCGCCCATTTGGCCGATATTTTGTTCCATACATAATTGAGTAATACCAATATATCATAATAAAATAAAATTACAATAATTTCCTAAATAGTTTGTGTTTTATTCAAAATCAACATCGGCCCTTGAAATTTAACCACCCTTTATAAGCTGACATTTTCGTTGTTTAGTTGTATGAAATTCCTTGCCCTACTCATCAATACCTAGCCAAACAGAAGAAACATAACAGCTGGTACATTGAACAAAAAACAGCTGTGAAATCAACTAAATCACATGTTAAATTGATGAAAAGGTGATCTGTCCGTCATTTTAACAAATTGTTTAGTAAATGTATTTTTTGACGTTTAACTATTTGTTGACTGTTATTTTGACGAAATATCGTCAAATGTATTAACCTTTTTTTATTATTTTAACAAATTTATAATTAATAAACAATTTATAATTAATAAACAATTTATAATTAATAAACCATTTATAATTAATAAACAAATTTATAATTAATAAACACACACTATGCACATCAACTTTAATAACACAATTGTTGTTTTAACAATAAAATTTGTCAAAAGTTAACAACAATTTTATGTTGATTTCACTTACAACGTTTGGTTCAGTGTATCGGTAGATGTTCCCGTGCACTTATTTATTACTTAGCACTTCGATTATAATTCCCCAGAGTTTTTCTGTGTATAACACATTTGCTTATTTAGATATTCAACTATATTGTAAACACAGATCCAATTAGGCAAAAACTGTTAAATGTGTGTTGCCTTAATACACTACTCAATTTTCTTGTGCAACTTTTGCTATTGTGGAAAATATTACCAGTGTGTCTGCCATATTGGAAGGTTGTATTTACAATGTATTGGAAAAAATCAAAAATGTTTCGATTCTTATTACGCAACCAAGAAATGTGAAAACTATTTTATGGTGTGTTGGCCACATTGTGCAATTTTTAAATCCCTACACAACAGAACAAAAGTATGGTGCAATATTTTGTGCAAAAGTATTGTACATCTTATTGTATTATGTAGAGCAAAATGACAATAATACTGGTAATAATATTTGCAATAATAATAGCAATAGTATTGCAAAGTGTATGGGTACCTTTATTAATAAAATTGTTATTGTATTTTTCTTTAATTAAAAGGCTTAGCATCCCATTGATAATATTATTTAAATTTTTCATACTAATATTTTCTACAAGTTGTTCGTAACAACCCTGTGTTTATGCTTTTGTTTGGTCTCCACATAAAAACAGCTGTTTCTTTTGTCATGCATTCTCTGCTCTCATACAAAACAAATATTTCCACTCTCTTTATGTGATGGCATTTTTGGAATCAGGAGATACAAATCTGTAAATATCACTTTTTATCAGGGATGGCAGGCAATAACGCTAAAATAAGGTCAAAGATTCAAAACCATTTTAACTTACTATCGTTACCCTTAAAATACCGATACCGAAATCATTGAAATACCATTATCGGTAAAATACAGTTACCGCCATAACTAAAATACCAATTCCCTTAAAATACCATTACCAAAATAACTGAAATACCGTTATCAATAACATACCGTTACCGAAATAATTGAAATAGCGTTATAGAAAAAAAATATAGCAACTGGTACACTGAAACAAAAACAGCGGTGAAAGGCCATGTTAAATTGTCCGTCATTTGAACAAATTGTTTAGTACATGTATTTTTTGACGTTTAACTTTTTATTGATTGTTATTTTGACGAAATATCGTCAAATGTATTAACTTTTTTTATTAATTTTATTATTTATTTAATCAAACTTAATAATGATTTTGATGCTATAACAATGCGCTTTATTCAATTTAACAATGCGCGTTACTTAATCTATTTGTTATTTGTCGATTTATTATTTATTATTAATTTGTAAATTTATATTTCTTTTATATTTCATAAATTTAAATTTTTAGTAGTAGTAGTAGTACCTACCTACCTAAACTTCTTCACTATTACAAATGATCACTTATATAAAAAAAAGTAAAGTAATGACAGTAATAAAAGTTTACAATTTACATCAAACAGTATGAAATTACATAAATTTATTTAAAAATAATTAATAACCGCACACTTAATTATCCAATATAATTCGAAGAGTTTAATTAATAATTCATTAAAAACCCATTTAACATAATTTTATTAATTTGGCCAACTTTTACAAATGATTCTAACACGCTAACATGAGTAATGATGTCACAAGACTAAAATCAGGACAAATTATTTTCTATATCTGTTTTACAAAAATTCACATTAATTTCAACCACACATTGTTGTTTTAACAATAAAATTTGTCAAAAGTTAACAAAAATTTTATGTTGATTTCACTTACAATATTTGGTTCAGTGTATCAATAGATGCACGTATTAACAGTGCACTTATTTATTACCTACTGCTTCGATAATAATCCCCCAGAGTTTTTCTGTGTATAACACATTTGCTTATTTGGAATCTATTTACGGCTTGTTTTTACAATACGTGTATAATTTCAGATGAACGTGTGGCACCCGAACGAATACGTAAGGAAATGAGTTTTTATAATTCGTTCGCCTGACTTACGTTTGAGTACGTTAAGCTTTATGTTATGTCAAAGAGTAGAGATTGCCATGGCATTGCTTTTCGGTTTTTGTTAGTTTATTTCATATACAAATAACTCATGTTTCGTTGCTAGATGGCAACCCAACACTATAATTGAAATATAAACAAAAACAGCTGGTTTTTGCTTAAAAAAAATTAATTTATTTTGTTTAGAAAACAATAAAAGTGGATATAAAAATATAATTTGTATAAAAAAAAACAAAAACATTTACAACTAAAAATGTAAATAAATATAAATGAAAATAAAAATCAATATTCTTTTTTTATTACAATTTTTTGTTAAAAAGTATTACAGTAAAACGCGGTTAAGATGAACTCCGAGGGACCAAATAAATTAGTTCGTCTTAAGCGAGGTTCGTGTTAAGCGGGTATTTTAAACAATAAAAAATATGTATTTATTAAAACAAAAACCAGATTTTTACATAAATAAAAAATAAAATTAGCATTTCATGCATCCACAATTAAAATTCTTCATTAAAAAAAAAAATCTGTTATTTTTTTCTGAATGGCTGAATTAACGATTTTATTCGTTACAAGTTTTTCTATTACCAAACTATGATTGTCAGCTTCTTCGGCACACGATTTTGTTCGAATATATCTCTTGACAAATTTTCAACATCGGTAGGATTAACAATTTCCAATTTCTTCATCATGTAAAATAAGTAACGTTAAAACATTAGCATCTATATCTAAAAAGTCATCCACGGATATGAAATTCATATTAGGTCTATCCCTCCTAAATTTTCCGGCTAATTTTATTTTTTTTGGATTCCTCATAATTTTTGCTTTAACAATCAGCAATAAAAAAATGGGGCCCGACTCCTTGTTTGGACAGGAGAAGAGCATTTAAGAGACCACCTTGTTCTCATTGTTTTTATATTTTTTATAATTGAATTATTTTTAATTATTTAACTAGAAAAATTAGGAAAATTTTATTTTTCAATTAAAGCCTGATTCAATACCTTTCCAACGAGCTATCACTCGTTGCGATCGCTTTAGTAGTTTTTTTTTTTAAAACAACTTTCAATGAGGTCCCTGATGAAGAATTCTTCAATTTTGTCACATGACAGTGGTGCACACCACTAAACCAGTCACTATAAAAAAAAATATGTAGGTACTTTATTTTTTGCTGGGCAATCGATTGAGACTATTTATTTTAAAATCGGAGAGGGGTCGTCCAAAAATTTGCCAATTTTGATCGTTTTCATATGGAATTGCTCTATAAAGTAAAACGTAACATCGAAAAAGACAGTTCATTTTGTGAAAAAATTAAAATTTTAGTGTTTTTAATCAAATTAATTCCTTAAAAACAATAAAAATTAAAGTAAAACAATTATTAAATATAAATTAATAGTTTAAATTAAAAATTTAGTGGTTTCTTATCGGTTTTATTTAGAGCAATTGCAATAAATACTCGAGCATCATAAACGTATCGTTTGCATTTGTTGCTGACATACGCGAAAAAAAAAACAAAAAATTATTCAACTTGTGTGCAGAGGGCGAAGTTGACCGGCTGTCAGTCGGCGCAAAGCCGCCGCCGTTTAATTTTTACTTGCATTAGCCACCGCCGAAATATGCGGCTTTCATCGGCTAAAATTCTTAGCCGATTTTAATAGCTAAGCTGAAATGTTAATTTTTTTTAGATTATAGTTTACTTTTAGCTGTGGGAGTTGTGGTGTAATGGTTAGCGCGTTGGACTGTTCCACAGATGTTCCCGGTGACGACAACATCAATATAGAAAAATAATATGTATGAGTTCTATCACTTATATGTATCGCTGCGCCCACCTTCGGTGTTCCCATATCACTTAACCACACCGAAGTAAAATAATGAATCAGGGCTATGAAACAAAAAGCTTCAATAATTTCGCCAACTCTACATCAGGTGGCGAGCAACAACTGTTCTAAGACTTATCTACTCGCGCAATTACAGTGTTGCTATGTTTGAAAAACTTCATCTTTCACCACCTTTCATCTCTCCACTATTCCCTTTCCAAAGAAAGCAACACATTAATTAATAGGAAGCATTTCCTGAGTGTTGTTTCTCTTTAAAAAAAAAGTAGATTACTATAAAATCTTTTGATCTATATTTTGCGGCAAGGCAATTCTAAAATATAAATAAAAATGGTTTAGTTTTTCTGAGTATATTTATGATTTTTTAAAGAAGTTGGAATTTGCGTTACTGTGGCAGCATGGTTTTTTGACATCAAAGTTTTAGCATTTTGGCAACATTAAAAAAAATTGAAATCTCATCCAAATATCCGGTTATAGTTTACGCGTAACTAGAAAAAAAATATATTCTAGAAGTTCTAAGAAGTGTAAAAATGTGGCAAAAAAATATTAAAAATTATTGTAGCTCAAACTTAAATAATCAAACAACTAAAAAACGAAAAAAAAGTGGACTTCATCCTGCAACAATAAAAAAACAGCTATTCGTGCATGATAACATGCAAGATGTGGAACCATTTTTATCAAAATAATAAAAATCTTACAAACTTAATTAAAATGCCTTATGCTAGAGTAGCAATGAATTACTTTTACGTTTTTTTAATCTTTTTGTTAAATAATAAATCAATTTAATTTTTTTAAATATTTCTAAAAACTGTCGGCTACAAGCCGGCTTTAAGCCGCCGCCGAGTTATTTTTGCTTAGCCGCCGCCGCCGAAAATTTTAGATCGGCTTCGCCCTCTGCTTGTGTGTTATTTGTATACAAAATTCGTTGTGATTTAAAGTGATTTTTGTGTTTATTTAAATAAAAGTGCTCTAATTCAGATTTAAAGTACAGCTTAACGTTAGCGCACTCATTTAGTTCAAATATGAGTGCCAAAGACATTCTTATGAAAGCTGTCCAATGTGACCAAGCCGGTCGTATATTAGAGGCCCAACATAACTATCAAGAGGGTATAGAGATTTTAATGGACTTAGTTGATGGTAAGTCATATTACAGTTTTGTTTAAAGTCTAGACATTAATGCAATTTTGTCTTTTTTAATAGAGGAGACAGAAGTGGCCAAAAAGAAAGTGTATTATGAACGGATTAAAGAATACAAAGATCGGGAGGAACAAATTAAACTAAAGGTTCAGAGGCATGTGTCGCAGGGTGAATTAGTACATCACATTCCGATTGACGAAAACTCTACTGGACATAGCTATAAGAGTCTATTTGGAAAGTATGTGGATTCCGATGTAAGAGAGGTGTTGATAGAAGAACCATATCTGGTGGAAAGGTATCAGGTAAGTTCATAAACAAATTTTTACTACATTTGCTAAACAAATATAAACAACAATTAAATTACACTGTTAAACAGTAACAGAATCTAATTAAATTTAACAGACTACAATAGGTCTGTTCGACGTCGCTACCGCGGAAACCCAATTTACCCGAAATAAAAATTTACACACAAATTTGACAAAAAAAAAAACGGTTTATGGTAAAATTGGGTACCAGCGGTAAAGTAGTTGGAAGACGGCTAATATATCAATGCTACACCACAATTGTCATACTTGTAGAGTTTTCAAATATTTAACCCATTTAAAAAAAAACCGTTTTTCGAATACATAAAAAACAGCATTTTTTAAAACCCGCTTTTCGGTTTTTCTTTTTAATTTAAAACCGGTTTGGATAACCGGTTCTTATAAATTGTTTTGTATTAAAAATTAGCAAACTTTTAACTGTCGACATCGTAAACTACACTCAAAAAAAAGTTAGTAAACTCAACAAAAAATGTTGGTAAGTCAGTAAAATTTTAGTCAAAAGGGTGATATCAAAAAAATTGCTTATGTCAGCAAAATCTTTTGCTGAAATTTACCGAGTTGATTTTTAGCAACAAAATTAGTAGATCCAGCAAAAGTTTTGCTAACACTTAGTGGATTAGAAATTAAAAAACCCTTGCTTAAAATTGATAAAATATTTGCTGAATATTAGCAGACTGAAAAAACTCAACAAATTTGTAGAAAAATTATACTATTGTTAATATTTTAAAAAAACACGTTCAATACGCTACAAAATATAAAAATGTTCATTTTCCCACATTGACGACATGAATTAATTTAATATCTGAAAATATATAGAAATAATTATATATAACATAAAAAAATTTGCTATATTTTAAAGGAACACAACTGCCGCAGATAATTATAGAAACGAAACGAAAAAAATAACAAAATATGGCATATACAACGGTTTTTTTTTTTAATAAGAAAAAGGAATCATAAAAATCTACTTAAGATGTGTCTTTGTATTTCGCTTTAGTCTGTCTACCTGAACGTATATGTTTGTTTGCAAATTGACCACACTAGATTATTAGTCTATAAACATTTAGTTTAGAAATACATATTTAATCTTTATTAAATTTATATATTTTATTTTGCCTTTTATTTAATTAATATACAATTATTTTCACAAGCCGGTGACAACGCAAAATTTAAGTTGTTTTAGTCCAAAATTTTGTTTTATATATCAAAAACCAAAACAAAAATCTTCAATGGTTGATTTTTTTATATGTTTTACTAGGCTTGTACTGTTTAGTAACACTTTCCTCTTCTCTACTACATCTTGACATGCCGCTGCATCTACTTCATTATGCGTTTATCTTTCAATCTGATGCTAATCAGCACAATTTAGCAAAATAAATTAGTAAAACATTAGGTAATATTAGTAAAACAATAGGTAATATTAGTAAAACATAAGTTCTAAGGAGTTAAGTGCTGCATAAGTGTAAAAAAATTTTAGCTGAAAATAAAATTTCTGCAAAAAATTAGCTAAGAAATAGTATACTTGATTTACAAGAATTTTTACTAACTTTTCTACTTACTTATTTTTTCGTGTGTACTTACTGTAAAAAGGCAAAAGATAAAGAGCATTTTTATGTTCGTTTCTAAATAAAAGGAGTCGGGAATAGCGGATTTCAATCTTCTTTCAACTACTGTGAATCTGGAAATTTTTTTTTAACATTCTGGGAATTTTCAAAAAGAATATTCATTAATATTAATAGGGAATATTTAAAAATTTTAAAAATTGCTATTCATCGCATGTTTGCTTCATCATGCACCTGATTCGCCAGATTGAGTAGCTACCTTGCATTATTTTCAATTTCCAAACATGAAAAAATGGTTCAGTGTTAAAAGATTTGCCAACAATGGCTAGGTGTAGTCTGCGGTAGATGGCAATTTTTTGGAGCTAGACAGTTCTTAATATAAACAGGATATCGAAGCTATTCAATATCGCTGCGAAAAGTGTATCGAGTTAAAAGGAGATTAGGCTGAGAAATAAATAACATTTTTGGCAAATTTGTTGTGTTTTCTTTGTTAGGTCGTCTAATTTTGAGACCGCCCTCGTATATAGCTAAACTCGCAAAGGCCACTCGAAAAAACGCATGTATATGAGCGTCGCCATGCGAACAATAGAGTAAACAGATGTTGTTCAAGAGCATACAGGTAGACTGAATAAGGGACTGATTTTCTTTTGGGTTAATATTTTCAGAATTGTGTCGTTTAATCTTTATTCACACGCCATCCAACCATATCTAATATTTCCCAGTATTTTGTAATTTTTAAAAGATAATTTACAATAATTTGACAATTCGTATCACAAATAATGGGAAATAGTAGATATGGATGGATAGCGTGTGTATCGCGCCTTATACGTATAAGAGACGTATAAGTATTTTTACTTATTTAAATGTACAAGATATATGTGGCATATACGTGCATATTATATAGAATATAATTCCTTCAACTTTTAAAATAGCGATATCTCAGAAATGGTGACTCTTAGAAAAAAGTATAAGTTCAATTTTTGTAGATAATTTTATGATCTGACATTTATTTTTTGATAAAACTTACCGTTTACGAGAAAACTCCTAGAAACCCGAAAATTTTTACCTTTGACTTTGATGGAGACTTTTCACAGAAAAAATTTTGTTTATAAATAGAACGAATTGCTTTCATTGATTTCAATTCTTAATATGTATGAACAAGTTCATGCTACGTATGAACTTTTTTATATATATTTTTTTTTTAACATTAAAAACTTAGTAAGCCAAAAGAAAATTGTTTTAATTTTCATTTATTTTTTTTTCTGTGAAATAAAAACGTTTCAAATTTTTCTTTTATAATAAAAAATCGTTATTTATTCTTAATTCTTGTTGTTAAAGAAGTGCTTTGTGAAAGAAAATAAGAATCTGTTAACAATAAGGTAATTTAAAAAGATAAAAAAAAGTGTTTAATGTGCAAAGAAATTTGCTCAACAGCGAATAAAAAGTGTGCATAAATCGAAAACCAATGGTGAATTTTATTGTACTCATGGAAAATGGAAATTTTGTGGAAGCGCTAGCTTTATTGCTGATATAATCCATGATTTTTGTTCACGTTGTCCTACTTATAACCTCTCTTTAGTGCTTCTAATGCTCCTCGAGGCAGCATTTCAATAAAGCGTTTCAAAAAACTCATCTAATTATGATCCGAAATTATGAGTACTTTCTCCTGGGATATAGTGGTATTGTTCTATTTAACAAATTTTTAATTTATGTACATTATTTAATTTATTTATTTTAAATTTTTTGCATTTAAAAACAATAATAATAAAAATGCAACCTTATACTTTAATGGGAAAATAGATAAAAAATATTTTTTATTATGAAAATTACAAAATATAGATAAATTTGGTATATACATATTATATTAACATATTTCGTAATATGTATGAACACATTCATAACTCGAATGAATAGTTTTTTGGAAACTTATTCAGGTTCGGTTTCATATTATGTATGAACAAGTTCATACTATAAATAAAAAAGTTTTGGGGAAAAAAAATCATGTTCGATTCATACAGTTTATGAAAAAAATCATTCTGTGAATGATTTTTTTTTTCTGTGTTGGTATTTAATTCGTAATGGTGTACTCAAGGTTTGAACACTATTTTTCTGGCATTTTCTAATTTTTATAAAGAAACAATTCATTCTTATTTTTTGCAGGTTTAATAACTTAAATCATTTTGGTACTAATAACTAAAATATTTTATTTTCAGCGTGAAAACTTAATTTCATTTTTTGAATTACTTTTAAAGAAATCAAAGCAATTAAAATACATTTTGAGATAGGCGTGGTAGAGAAGATTAAGCATACTTTTCTAAAAATCATAACTACATTGTAAATTTTTTATTGAATTAGACTGCGCAGTTTCTGGTAACACAACCTTCATCAGTAATCCTTTTGACAATACTGTAATTATTTGTTATGGTTTTTATTGTTTGATTGCATCTATATGAAATGTTTATTTATTACATGCAATCCTGACCGTGGCTTGAACCTGCTTTCTTTGCCACATGCACTTCGCACTACACTTTAGACAGGCGTTTAACCACTTGATCTAAAGTCAGGTCGATTTTTGCTGTGGCTTAAAACCAGTTTCAATTACACGGGGTCGATTTTACATTTAATTGTAATTGCAGAAGATAGCTAAGACAAACACCACAACAATTCACAATTGTTAGAAAATCATATGTAATCTAATTTCCACTATTTCCCACATTTTGTGAGTTGGCGCAACTATGATGTACATACGGTAGTTTGGCTATTCACGTAGTTAGGGAAGAGTTGCCAGGGAGCAAATTTTTGATATATTTTATTGGGGATTTTTGAATTTTATTCATCGTCTTTTGAGACAGTGTGCATTTTGTTGATTACGAATCGGTTACCGCAAAACTCCTTGGATACCATAAAAAAAGATTTAAATATAATGAAAGTCCATTTAGAAGTGCAATATGAACAAAATTTGCATGATCGAAAAATTGTGTTAGTGTGGAGTGCAATAGAATTTTTTATTGAATATTTATTTTTATTTTTTCCAATTACCAGATTAATGGATAGATATGTTTTCAAAATTGGCCGTGGACTACATTTTTTCAAGAATTCATTTTTTTCAATTGGTTATCATGATTTTGATTTCCACAAGTGTATGCAAACTGAAGTAGACATTTTACGTATAAAAAATTCTCAATAACTTCAATTTGTTAAAGATTTTATAATAATTTATTATGTAAATTTTAATTTTTATTTGGTGTAATGTATGAATAGATGTAATTTGAATGTTAATTATTGTTTTTAGATTTACGAAATATATTTTTTAAAAAATAAGAAACTTGTGTCTTTAATAAATAAATATTTCTTCTTTTTAATTTTTCTTATAGTTTCAAAATTTAATTAGATTTTTTGAATTACTGGTTAAAAATTGTTCTCAATTAAAATACATACGAGTGGTAACTAAACCAGAAAAAACCAGTGGTCAACTTTCGGCATTTGAACAAATGAAAGGCGATTTGGGTAACCGAAATATTACATTAACTATTAAATTTGAAGATTCTTTGCATGATCGTAAAATAGTGTAAGTTCAAAGATATTAACGAAACTTGGGTAAATTTAATTTATTTTTATTTCCTATATATTTGTCTTTCTCTAGCCTCAGCAGTGGTTTTATTATAAAAATTGGCCGTGGTCTTCATTTTTTTAAAGCCAGCAATTTGCATTCTTTAGGTCTGGTTGATTATGATTTTCGTAAATGTTTACAGACAGATGTTGATATTTGGCGTTGCAGAACCTTTTAATATGTTTAACATTCCCTATCATTCATTTTCCTTTAAGTTTCCAATATAATTTATATTTTTTTCTTCTAATAATTCCATTAATTTAAATAAACTTTGTTATACATTTTATTGTTTTGAAAAAAATAATTTTTGTTCGAAATTTTATTTTGAGTGGGTAACATAGTGTGCATGCAGTACTCCGGAGTGAAATGTAAATAGAAAAAATCGAGTTTCATTAAAAGTATTGATCAATACAATTAAAAAATTTAATTGAATTCGGTCCTATTAAAAGTGTGGCTCAAAATGTATCACCCTATGGGAAGATGCTTTAACTTTATCAAATGACGGAAATTGTTGGTTTTGTTTCAATATTTGTGAAGTAACAATATACAAAATACACATCGACAAGCCATGGAACGCTATACTCCTCGGGATAGTGGGTTACTCGTGACTAATTTTTAGCGCATAAATTTGTCATTGATTTTGGTACAACCTGAATTTCACACACATCGCACTTGATCAACAAGAGGGTATTAACTCAAAGTTTTAAAATTTTCAGTAGAGTCAAAAAACTGTTTATGGCCACATTTTAACAGAATTTAAAAATTCAAACATATCATAATAAGCAAATTCCATTTGAAAATATAAATACATTGTTTTTGTTTTAAATTTTACCACTCGTTGCAAAAAAAAAATCAATTTTTTGAGTTAATACCATTTTTTGAAATTTTATCGATTTAAATTTACAGAATAAAACAAATTTTATCAACAAAACAGTATCAACTCAAAATACAACCAAATATAAATAAAACAGTTTGAGTATTTTTAACATAAATAAAGGCTCAAATCAAAATAATACCTTTTTTATGAAAATATACGATTCATTTCTATTTGAACTTTTGTATTAACTCGAAATAATACCTTTTTGTTGAAATAAAGGTAATCACTACATTATCATGAAAATGGTCTCAAAAGTGGTTTTCGAGATGAAATAGTAATCAGAATACGTTGAAATTTTTACAATTGATACATATTGATGTTGTTAGTTGATTTCTTGAAAAAAGTGATATTTTAAAAATTTTGAGTTAATACCCTCTTGTTGATCAAGTGCGACATATTTCTCGGCCGTCCTACGCTAGCTGTTCCGATCACCTCGAAGTGACTGGAACAACACGTGACAGACGAAGTTTCCGAAGGCTTATTAGTGCTCCTTCCGTAGAGAATATAGCCACTGTTGTTGAAGATATCGAGAATGAGCCGTCAACGTCGACCAGACGATATTCCACGCATTTGGTCATTATGCGTTCGTCTATGCAGAGCATTTTATTGAATGTCCTGAAGGTGTTCCCTTACAAAGCAGTGCCGACCCCAGACGATATTCCAAGCAATTGGCGTTCGTCTATGCAGCGCATTTTGGTGAATGTCTTGAAGGTGTTTCCTTTCAAAGTGTACGCAGTGCATTAGATATTGTCTACAAACCAGCAATAGCGTCTGAACCACTCTGACGCTCTACCGATACTCAACGACACCGATTTATTGCCAAATTTTTCCGATTTAGGAGCGTTTACGATATCACAGGATTATGTGAACCATCTGCAGACTTTTTATGTTACAATATCTGGCAAAAGTGCGAGATCTCATTGGCCGAATTTCTCCCCAAAACGATTGAAAATGCGGTAAAAAGAGCCCTCATTTTGCGTATTACTCCAATGTGAAGTGAAAGTGGATTATATTTCTAGTTGATCTACAAATTATTTTCCAACAAAAATAATCTAGGTGGTGCTTTTTTTTCGCGGCCAATAAAAATTTTCAAAATTTGTCGTATCTTTAGTTTAGGTCGTGTCGGTTTTGATAAAAAATTTAGGAACGATTCCGATACGTGAGCTGAGTAGAGATTTTTTTGCTCAGACAAGCTGACTTTGGAGGCGGCAAGGCTTAAAAGTTACATTTTTTAAATTTTAATTTTCGCCTTTGTGCTACGGGGCGATTTACGACGAGACCTTATGGTCACGGGATGATCATTGGGGATAGGATCTGTAGCAGTGACTACACCATCCCGAAAATTGGCTTCACCACTGGCTTGCGTGTTACCCTGAGTGAATACGGCTGGTTGGCGGGCCTTCGTCCTGACCACAGAACCTTCAACTTCTTCACTGATGGTTCAAAGATGGGGGAGGGGGTCGGGGCAGCGGTTTTCTGTCGAGAGCTGGGTATCGAGGAGTCATATAAACTTCCCGATTACTGCAGCGTCTTTCAGGCGGAAGTTATGGCGGCCAAAATGGCTGCTGACCTTGCTCTTGTTTCTGAAACGGAGGGCAGTTACGTTAATTTCTTTATTGATAGTCAGGCGGCTATCAAAGCTATCGCCGCCAACTTGACCTACTCCTCGATTGTACAAGAGTGCAAGAACTCTCTAGGGAGACTTGGATCCGGAAGGAGAGTCCACATCTATTGGGTTCGTGGGCACCGGGGTATTGAAGGAAATGAGGTTGCGGATGAACTGGCTAAACGGGGAGTCCAATTGCCAGTTGAAATGGCATTGGATGTTTGCGTGCCACTTCGGTCTCTGAAAAGGGATGTAGAATCCACGATGATGCGAAGAGCTGATGCGGTTTGGAGAAATACCGAAACATGCAGAGTACCTAAAATCATGTGGAAATCCTACGATCCCGTAGCGACCGAACTTTTATTGTCCTTGTCCAGGAGCGACTGTAGACTTCTGGTGAGGGGTGTTAACTGGTCACTGCTGGACGACAGTTCTTGCCAAGAGAGCGGGAAGGCTGCAGAGTGACGAATGTAGATTCTGTGGGGTACCGGGGGACAGAGAGACGGTGGAGCACCTAATGTGTCACTGTCCGGCTCTTGCACGCTGCAGGGCGAAATGTTTAGGGGACCATCTGGGAGAAATCTCAGAAATCGGAATCTTGAGACTTCTGTCATTTGCTAAGAGGGTGTGGGGAACTCTGGCTACCATCACTGACGACTGACCTAACGTGGGGGTTATCGTTTCTAATCTGGTAACGCTAGGGACCTAATGGGCTATGCGGGGTCTTTGACCGGCCAGCTCAACCTAACCTAACCTACTTATCACGACATATTATATGTCGTTGAAAAGCTTAAAAAAATTTCTTTCGTATGCCATATATCGTAGCCTAAAATCCAAAAGACCATAACTACACTTTTTAGTTTTTTACAGGAGAGACAAAAAAGATCTCATTACTAAGACATTATAATATTCTCTTTTGTGACTTTTTTGAAATAAATTTGTACATTTATGAGATTTTGTGAAAAACAAAAATTGGATTTTAAATTAAATTTATACTAATATAAATGCATACAATAAATTTACTCTTTGACTTTTTTAGTAGCTCATTAAGTATGCTTTAATTTCCAATTTCATTCATTAATTTATCGCTTTTCATTTCAAAGTTATTGTAAACTAAGGTATTTTTTTCCAAAAAACAATAATGCGCTTAACGGGTTAAAAAAAAAAAAATTTTTAACTTTTTTTCTCTAATGCTGGGTTTTTATGTGCTTATAATAACTCATCAATAAAAATATATATTTTAAAACTACGGCTTCTATGAATTAATCGCCACTTTGGATACTATCGAACCCACTGTGCGTTGGCAAAATGTTGGTAATTCAAAAAATTTGGTGCTTTTAAAATACTTGAAATGAAATAAATTTTGAGAATTACTTATAATAAAGCAGCAATACAGCTCGGTCTTAGTCTTATACATCATATCGATGGCTTAATATAGAAAAGGCGTATCTCGACTTTATGTTACGTTACAGGAGAAGGAAAAAGCTGAATAAAATCTAAAATCTTTTTCAAAATTGTGATGACCCTAAATCTCCTAGTTGCCTAGAAGTCTTTTGACAAAATACCTTTAACGTTATACGTAAATTTATTCAAACACTAGGGTAAATGCGCAATAACGCACATATTGCATATGTGCGTTAAACACGCATTAAACAACATTAATTTCGTTCAGTTAAAAGTTTTTTAACTTTCTGCTTAAAAATAAAAAAATATTGAATTTTAGTTAAAAAAAATAATTTAAATTCTTTATTCATAAATTATGATTAAGAGCATCCTGCGATTTTTTAAAGAAAACTTAAAAATTTATTAAGGAGAAATTGAAGGCACTAAATCCTAAGAGTTACAGAGTTTTTCGATTTAGAAGCTTATGAGAGTCTGCCAGCGTTACCATTTTTAAAATATAAAAGTTTTAAAGAACTGCTTGTGGATCAAGTTTTTTGTTACTTCTAGTGTCGGTTTCTACACCGATAATTTTTTTTTTTTTTTTTTCATTTTCACACCAATGTTTGTTCGCCGAAGTAGAACTCGTACCACAGCGCTTTGTTCCCATATAGCGAATGGTCAAAAATAGAAGTTGTTGCCGTAGACATATGAAACTTGTAACATTATTTTATTTGCGCCAAGGATAAACAGACGCAAAATTCGGACACTCCTACCTCCCATATATCCTGAAAATGAAAAAGTGCAAAAACATGTCCAGGACTGGAACTAGTACAAGCATGTACTAATTTCAAAGATTTTTTCAGTAAAATAATGCATTCGGTAAGATAAATGAAGAATGGATTATTAATAGGATTTTTGTTAAAGTTGTGCCTATTATGGAGGCTCTAACTTTTCTAAAACTTCGGGTTCTGATGAGATCTTTAGCCAGATCGAAATACTAGTATCAACCTAGCTAATATGTTTGATTTGCTTTATTGTTGTAAATATACAGAGGTTTAAAGCTCGTTATAAATTGAAAATAACATAAAAATAATCTCGATGTATATAAAAACAAAACTCTAATACAACTGTAAAAAGAAGAATAGTTTCATTCTATCTATTACAGTTACAGAGATAATTTCTTCTGAAACTTAAAAATTTAATTTTTTTGCCAGATTTTTTTGCTTTTGACCGACTAGATTTTATTGAAAACTAAGACAAATATTTTAAAAAATATTTAAGTTTATCAAAATTAAAACTTAAAAAAAAAAAATTCCAAAATTTAAAAATTTATGATACTTTTAGTTTTTCACATTTTTTTTTTTTTTTTCTAAATTCTGTTCAAAAACTTATTAAAACAAAAACAAAACAAAAACATTATTTTAATTAGGAATCGTTTAGGCTTTAGGAATGGTTTTGAAGGAAATTTTGTAATTTTTGAAAATGCTACAGCTTGCATTGTTTGAAAGTGATACATTTTTGCAAAAAGTTTGGGAGTTTCGATTGTATCATAAAATGTTCACGCAGAATTTTATACTTTTTTTGAGTTATAATGATTGACTAATATATTCTTAGTGGACAAATAGATCTTTTGTGGTTTGTATACAAAATAGGTTCTCATCGGTTAGAAATATACCTGCTGGACTACATCAAGGCTCTATTTTATCACCAACTCTTTATTCCATATACACATCGGATATTGTGATAAAAAAAAGGATAATAATGCTGCGTTCTATGCAGACGACAGTGCATTTTTTATGTAATGGAAAATTTCCCAACGCCATCATAAAAAGAATGAGAGATTATATAATTTGTGCTGAAAAGTATTTAATAAAATGGAAAATTAAAATAAATCAAAGCAAAACTCAGGCTATAATTTTCCCATTTAACAAATCGACTAAACTTACACCCAGTCTTTCACTACAAATTGAAGGTAATACTATTGAAATGAAGAACTCAATAAAATATTTGGGAGTTGTTTTTGATAAAAAAAACTAACATTTAAGGAACATGTTGAATATGTCAGTGAAAAGGCAATTAAATGCAGAAGAGCACTATTTCTGTTACTAAACAGAAAATCAGTTATTAGTCTTAATAATAAACTTCTATTGTATAGAATGTGTATTAGGCCAATAATGACTTATGGGTGTCAAGCAAAAACAAAAACAGCGAAATCGCATATAAAAAAGCTACAAATCATTCAAAATAAAAATCTGAAAATTATTTACAAACTCAATTGGAGATACTCCACTGACATTCAACGAGCTTTCAACGACCCTATGGGGAATGGGACCGGTTCTGCGTGTGCCACAGGATCGGTCACTTCGTGCCAGAGACCGGTCCTCTGCTAAACCCTACCCTATGTAAACAACTGGCAACTTTAACATTGGCTTGTCATAGGAGGGGGTCATTTGTCCTGCTTTAAACCACATAAGTAGTGGCATGCCACAGGACTAACCAAAGATGGGCATACCACAAGACTGTAGCAAAAGAGCCATAAACGAAAACTAAACAGCTCTCCAATCGGTAAAATTCTGGCCAACTTGCTTTTTCTTGTTAATATGCATTCTGGTTAAGTGGTATGTCCTCCCTTTACCAGGCACAGAATTGGTAATTTTAGGACAATTGACACTGCTTAACAAACTTCAGTATTAAATTATACCAGTCCTGTGATAAGTCCTTCTTATCCATAGGGGAGCGATGCAGACAGTCTAACCTTGATATCATAAGAAATTTACTTTGAAAACTATACCTCTTACTTTTATAAAAAAAAGTACACTAAGCTGTAGTTTATTATATTAAATCTCTATTAATTGTTAAATAAATTCTCTTCTCATTCTATATTAAAGGTTTTTTATACCTAATTTTTCATCCTTAAACTGTGGTATTATTGTTTATGTAAGGCTTTGCCAAATAACTATCAATTGTTGTAATACTCATTGTAAAATCTCATAACATGTAATTTTAAACTTAAAAAAGTAACAAGAATAAAGGTCAATATATTCTTTAAAAAAAATATATATATGTTCTTAGTCCCGGTTCACACACGGCAATTTTACTTGTGCAAGTCTTGAGTTTATAGAAGAGGGAGGAAAAGCGAATGGAAGGGGGGTACATACTTGTCCGAACTCCAATTCCGTTTTGTTTTGTCATCTGCAATTTTCAACACTAACTAAAGAAAACGAAAATTGCTGAAACAAACTTTTCCTGTGTGAACACAAAAGCAAGTTCAAAGGAGAATTGAAGAAAACTTGTGCAAGTAAAATTGCCGTGTGTGAACTGGGACTTAATTATTGGCATTAAAAAAACTGATGCCAGACCAATACGCTCAACAATGCTGATTTGTTTTTTTCAAAATAATATGCCATTTTCTATTTAAAAAATAAATGTACACAAATTTTATATTTTTGATCAAAATTATTTGTATTTATTTAACATTATTCCGAACTATAAGGTGTGTAGAAATCATTAAGTTACCATAAACAGGTCCTGAGATATTAATGGGCAAAAATTTTGTGATATATCCCACTGTACTGCATTGCCACACTCATAGAAATAAACCTGTAAAAATGCAGAAAAAACTGCTAAATTTAGCAATTTTTTTTTGCTAAATTTTAATAAAATAAGAACAACAAAAATAAATCTGTTAACTCTACAAAATTTTAGTTAGATTCGATGTGAATTTTAGTTAATTGAATTTAATATTTTACTCTGTAAAATTAGAAAAAAACTTTTGCTAAATATTTGTAGACTCAAAGTAGCAAACAAAAACTGTAATATTAACAAAAATTTTGCAATATTTATCTCAAATTTAGTAGAATGCAAATAACAGTATATTTTTTTAAACTCAACAGAAATTTTTTCTAAAAACTTGTAGATTGCTGATTTCATAAGGGCAGACTTTTATTTGCATTATAAAAAACAACTTTAAAGATTTCACATTTTTTAATGATTAAAATAAAAATTATGTTTTTTTTCGACCTTTAATTGTGCAAACTTGTATTAATTAACAAACTTGTAAAAAAGGCAAAGTACCGCCTAGTTTACTTTCCCTGTTTTGTTTACAAACTGAACAAAATATAAATAAAATATTCGCATCTGAAGAACTACAACTCTCACCTGAACAAATATCCGCAAATATTGAATTCATTGCTGTTATGGTTAAATTAAACTTTAAAAAAGTATTTATAACGTGTTCCTACATACCTCCTGATTCTGATATACATATCTGTTTACGCTAAACATTTTGAATTTATAAATTCTGTTGTATTGAAGTCTAATCCTGAAGACTCTATCTTTGTTATTGGAGATTTTAACTTACCTCATGTTAAATGGCAATTTTCACCTGATTCTGATAATTATTTACCCATAAAATCAAATGATGACACTGATGACTTTTTTAACAATATATTCGACTTATGTCTTTTTCAAATTAATGGTATTTATAATGATAACACAAGGCAACAATTTTGAAAAAATTTTAGGGGCTTTGAAAACCACTATACAATTTTGATGTATTGTGGTCCCAGTAGTACAAATATGGTTCAATTTTGAAATTCTATGGAGAGGTTTTTTTTTAAAAATTTTTAAGTAAAATTATAAATTTTTTTAGACGTTTCTCCACATAATTAATGATAACTAAAACAAAATTAGTCCGATATTATTCAAATAAATTTAGAAAAACTGAAATTTACATAGCCTTTAATCCGTTAATATATTGCGTTTCAATCGGCTCAGTAGTTTCGGAGTTATAATAAAAAATTGAGGGAAAAAATATTTTTTTTACGTGAAAATAGCAAATTTTTTTGTTTTAAAAAAATCATAAAAAATCGAAAACGGCAAAAATCATTCAGATTTATTGCTTTATCGCAAAGCCACATGTAATAGGAACAAAATGAGATATCGATCATAAAAATCGATTGATCTTTTTCGAATTTATTCACAATTAAGTGAATTCGCTCCTTTTCACCAAATTTTAGTTTTTTGTCTGATATACATAAAATTGAGTAGTTAATGTTCTTCTTTCGATTGATTGAATTTTGAAAACATTTTCCCCATGCTATGTACAAATTTTCACATCAAAAATGCATTACATAGTAACATTCGTGTATTTTTTGGCAAAACCCTACCTAGAATATACTGATACTATTCTTCGGAAAGACATTTGTGTTGGATGAGCTTAAATGTAAATAAATAAATTAAATAGTAGAAAATTTATATTTTATTATTCACATTTATTATAATGAATAAAACAAGAAAATAAATAAATAAATATGTATTATAAACTACAAACTCTGAAATTTTCTTTTAGTCGATTTTCTACTATTGTTGAATAACGAAGTGTTACTCTGAATACTCCAGCAAAAATCAGCCATCATGTGTGCATCCCAGCGACCCTGGTATCGTTCCTCCATTGTCCGGATATCTTGGTGGAATCGTTCGCCCTGTTCTTCACTCAAGTCTCCTAGATTTTCAGGAAAACGATCTAAGTGACTGTGCAGGTAGTGTACTTTGATGCTCATGTTGCATCCAAGATTCTGGAAGTGAGTTAACATCTCTTCAACGTGCGCAACGTAATCATCACCCTTGCATTTCCTAAGAAATTTTGAATAACCCATACAAACGAATCCCATGCATTCTTCTCAATTTCTGACATTGAACTGCCAAATTCAGTATCGTTCACCAATTTGCGAATTTGTGGGCCATCAAATATGCCTGCTTTCAGCTTTTCCATACTTAGATTGGGAAACTTCCTTGAAATATACTGGAAACATTCACTATCTTTGTTAAGTGCTTTAACATATTGTTTCATCAGACCAAGTTTAATGTGAAGAGGGGGTAATATGATGCGATCTCGGGGCACTAGAGCCACATTTATAACATTTGGCGTATCTGGAACTAGTGTTTCCCTAGAAGGCCATTGTTTTCTCTTCCAATGTTCTGTTTTAGCTCTGCTGTCCCATAAACATATAAAACAAGGATATTTTGTAAAGCCGCTTTGTTGGCCTAAGAGGAAATTTACCATCTTAAGATCAACACAAATTACCCACTTATGTTCATCATACTTTATCTTCTTCATGACCAATGCAATTACAGAGTATTCTTCTTTTACTTTTGTTGAATGTGCGATCGGCAAGGAGTGAAATTTATTTCCATTATGCAAAAGGACACACTTCAAGCTGCGTTTTGATGAGTCGATAAATAAACGCCATTCGTTTGAATCATATCTCTGTAAGCCCATGGCAGTCATCAAACCAGAAATATCTGTGCAGTACACAAAGTCATCCTCTTCAGCAAAATAATGAAGTAAGTTATTAGAATCATAAAAATGTCATAGAGGTTTTTCCCAAAGGGGTTTTGCCAAAATGCGTGTCGTAAAATGCACCTGAGTTTTTATGTTCTGCATTTTCATTATATAGTAGGTACAATTTTCTACAGTGCTTGTAAATATGCGATACCTTCAATTAATTGTAAATAAAAATGTAAAGCATGCATCGATTTTATGATCCATATCTAGTTTAATTCGCATGATATGTAGCTTTCCTACAAAAAAATAAAAAGTAATATTTTTTGCAGTTTTCGATTTTTTCCAGATTTTTGTTTTTCAATTTTTTTTTTTTTTTAGCATTTTTTTTTTTTTTTGCTAACAATTTGTTTCATAACTTTGAAACTATTGATCGCATTAAAAAAATTTGTACACGTTCTTTAAAGATATTGTAAACCTTAATTTTTGTAAATTTAATTTGACAAAATCGGACTAGTTGTTTTTGAGTTATGACAACATAAGTGGAGAAATGTCTCAAAATATTGTAAATTTTACTTAAAAAATTTAAAAAAAAAAAATTATCCATAGAATTGAAAAATTTTACCATTTTTGTACTTAGGCAGCCATGATGCATCAAATCTATATAGTGGTTAGTCAAGCCTTTTTTTGCTGTTGACCTGTGTAATTGTAAACTGCTTGATTTAGTTTTTGTCAACGAACCCAAGGACTGTACAATTAACCGAATTCATCCAATCACATTGCCTGAGGACCGGTACCACCCTACTATCGAAATTAGCTGCAACATTCAACATATTCTTCAACGTAATTCGATAAACGAAAACATCAAAGTCTTTTGTTTTAAGAAAGCAAATTATAATGATTTAAATAGCCTCTTAAATAATACTAATTGGCTTCAATTACTCTCTATTTCTAACGGAACACCAGCTGCCATCGACAAAATGATAGAATTATTTTACAAAACTATGTATGATTATATGAAAGAATGTATCCCTAAATTTACACCGCAAAAACTGTCTGGCCCACCTTGGAACTGAAGACAACTTTCAAGACTTAAAAACTTAAAAATAAACAATATAAAAAATATAAAAAATCTGGTTCCATCGTTCAATTTGGAAAATATTCTGTTACTCGTGCTGAATATAATTTACTTAATACAAAACTATACAACAAATATTTAGCTAAAATAAAATTCAACTTCAAACGCGATCCAAAGTCATTCTACACATTTGGTAACTCTAAAAGAAAATCTACTGGTTTTCCTACCGTCATGAAACATTTAAATCAGGAATCTTCTGATAATCTTATTATTAGCAACATGTTTGCAGATTTTTTCGCAACCACATATTCAGATGCCCAATATAACAATTCTGCTGACTATCCATTCAAAATTAACTCTAACCAATCAATATCATTGTCTCCCATTGATACTTCGCACATTATTACTTGTTTGAAAGGTTTTAAATCATCATTTTATAGTGGGCCTGATAACGTACCAAGCTGTATACTTACTAATTGTGCTCCAGCTGTTGCTATACCTTTATCTATTATTTTCAACATATCAATAAAGCATGGTTATTTCCCCAAATTTTGGAAGGAATCTTACATCATTCCCCTTTTTAAATCAGGAAATAAGTCTAACGTAATTAACTATAGAGGCATTGCTAAATTAAGTACGATTCCAAAACTTTTCGAAAAATGTATTACCGATTTTCTAGTACACCCAGTATCATCGTTGCTCACACCTTTTCAACATGGGTTTCGTAAAGGACGCTCAACAATGACTAATGTTCTACAACTAACAACCTTAGTAAACCGAGGATTTTCAAATGGCCAATTTACCGATGTTATCTTTACGGACTTTAGCAAAGCCTTTGACAAAGTCAATCATAAACTTTTGCTCGAAAAATTGCACTTAATGGGTTTTAATGGTCTCATTTTAAGTTGGTTAAAGTCATATCTTCAATTCAGAACGCAATCTGTCCGATACATTGATGCTACTTCAAGGAATATCTTGGTAAACTCTGGAGTACCTCAAGGTAGCCATCTTGGACCTATTTTATTTCTATTATACATTAATGATCTGCCAGAAGTCATCAAATACTGCAATGTATTAATGTACGCCGACGACGTAAAACTTTTTCTAAGTTCTAAAAATTCTTTTGATCAAGTTCTTCTGCAAAGTGACCTTGATAGTTTTTTTCCTGGTGTAATCTAAATTTAATGGATTTAAATTTAAATAAATGTAAACACATGCATTTCTCCAGGAGATGTGATGCTTCTAATTACTATGTGTTAGGTGTTTACCAATTGGAATTAGTTGATGTATTATTAGATCTTGGAATTCTATTAGATGTTAAACTTAATTTTATCCAACACATTGAAATGTTTGTCAACAAAGCTCGAGGTGTGTTAGCTTTTATAAAGCGATGGGCTAAAGAATTTTCTGAGCCGTTTGTTTCTAAACAGCTGTTTACAACACTAGTACGACCTATTTTAGAATTTGGCTCGATTATATGGGATCCTCAATATAATAATCATATAAATCGCATTGAATCCGTGCAAAAACAATTTATTTTGTTTTGCTTAAGGGACATATACCGAAACGATTCATTCATCTTACCATCTTACGAAACAAGATTACGTAGAGTTAGCTTGCCAACATTAAAAAGTAGAAGGACCATGTTAAATGTGACATTTTTGATAAATTTGATAAATGGAGATGTTTGTTCAGTGTTTATGTTACAAAATTTATCATTCAATGTTCCTCTACGCACTCTACGCTTCTTTAATCCGTTATACATAAAATTTTCTCGCACAAACTATGAAAATGCTGATTCATTTAGGAGGATGTGTACTAATTTTAACGAACTATATAATTTAATAGATTTTTCAACAAACATTAATCAAATAAAACGCAATATTATTATGTTTTTGAATAATTAGTTAATATATACATATATCATTTTTATGTTTTTGTTATTATTATGTTAGTTATGTTATTGCAAGTTTGTAAGGATTTATTCCATAGACTTAAATAAATAAATAAATAAATAAATAAATAAATAAATAAATAAATAAATAAATAAATAAATAAATAAATAAATAAATAAAAAAATAAAAAGGAGAGAAAAAACAAAAAACGTATATTGAATATCCACCAGAGGTGGATCTTGCACATCAAACAAGTTTTCAATTTATTTTTTGATCAATAGTTATAATCTTTAATTTCAAACTCATATGTAAATTAGTTCTCATGTAGTGAGTAAACTAGTTCATATGAATGTTTGATGTTTGGCATGGGATTGTTACCGCTTTCAAAACGTGTTCTGATGATGGGAATCTAGAAAATTCCCGAAATATATCTATCAACACATTCCTGAAAGGGTCAAATAATAAATTTGAAAACAAAAACAAAAAACTCTATAGATTATTTGTTAGGACAATATCCTAATGAAGAAATATAGAGTATGGCCTCGAACTTGAATAATTTTCATTGATGAACTAAATTAATTAAATGCAAAGTTTCTATAAACAAATTCCAGTGACAATTCATAGATTTAAATTTGCTATACCGAGATACATTTAAGCCTTTACGGTCTTTATAAGTGGATTATTTTTTACATTTTGCTCAGAAAATATTTTACGGAAATTTTCCGTTGCCTTTTTAACACACAAATGACTACCTAAAACCACGTTCACACCAAAATGAAATACACTTGTTTTGCCAAAACACGTATTTAATCCTTTCACCACCGAACTTAAACTGCTGGAAAATTTCCAATTTCTGCGGATTAGTGCTTATCAATCCAAAATTTGTAAACAAAAGTGTGTGTAAGCATATTTTTTTTGCAATTGCTTCAGTGAAAAAATCCATGGGACATACATATATGTATATCCCATTGGTCGTCAACGGTCAAAATTAATGAACAAATACCTTACCCAAGTAATAACAAAAAAAGTGTCGAGTTATTTTTAATTATTTTGCTATTCTAAACAATAATATGTAAAAACTTTTAAAATAGCTTAAGTCGTAAACCAAGTTTTGACTGAAGTCCTATAATATCTATTTTATCCAATATTTCGAAATTGTGAAAGGAGACCAGTTTTTAAATCAGGAGATAAAAGTCTATAAATATCACTGTTTATCAGGGATGGCAGCCGTTATCAATTCAAAACCCTCTCAACTTGCTATCGTTATCCTTAAAATACCGTTACCGAAATTATTGAAATACCATTATCCGTAAAATACCGTTACCCATATAACTAAAACAGCAATACCCTTAAAATAACGATACCAAAATAACTCAAATACCGTTATTGCTAAAATACCGTTACCGAGGTAATTGAAATAGTGTTATCCTTAAAATGACGTTAACGAAATAATCCGACAAAATCTGAAAAATAATCGCTGTAAATAGATATATATTTTCGCAAAGCTTGATCATAAACTAGCTAGTCAAAGAAATTCGAGCATTATGGGGATAATATTATCGATGTGCTTTAATCTTACCTGCATAATTTAAATAGCGTTATCCTTAAAATACCGTTACCGAAATAACTGAAAACCCGTTATCCCTAAAATAGCGTTACCGAATAAAGTAAAATACCGTTACCGCTAAAAAGCCCGTTACCGAAATGACTGAAATATGATTACCCCTAAAATACCGTTACCGAAATAAACGAAAATAGCGTTACTCTTACCGAAACCCTCATCGAATTGGTTATGATCCTTGCTTTTTATAAATCAGGTCGAACAAAAATTGCTTAAATTTCTATACGAACAAAAAAAAAAACAAAACCGGACAAAACCCTCTTCTTTGTTTTTCCTTTGATTACCAACGGAATATGTATGTCTCATACTGTGTCATGTAGGAATTGGAATAAAGCGATTCCAAATATCTCAATGTTTCTTGAAACTAGAAGGATTCGTCCATGTCGTACCAAAACTTTGATCCTCTATTCCAATGGCTTTCCAGAATATAAGTATCAAAAATAATGAAAAAAATATTCATATTTTTTTAACTTTGGGGTTACGCTATTTGGCTCTAGATTTAGGTGTAAACATGGCAATAAGTGTTAAAAAGGCCAAATGAATTAACATTTATTCTGCGAAAAATTTTAAAAATAACCCACATAAATAGATCGTAAAGACGTAAACGTAACTCGGTATAGCAAATTTAACAAGTTAATAAGTAAAAAATCTTATTTTTGAGCATATTTTAGTAATTTTTAGAACAAAAAGCTAATTTTTCCGTTTTTCTTTAAATTTTTAGTTACTAAAATTTGTTTCATAAAAAAAATATTCAAAATTTTGGTTTTTATATTTTCTGGAGCTTGCGACACCGATTTTGGAGATTCTAGCTGAGTTTGCAAATTTGAATTTCCTTGCTTTAAACGACCGATTTCGGTATAATAAATCTTTTCCCCTTGTTTGTAATCAGTTTTAATAAATTTCGTAGAACTTACTCCAACAAAAAAGTGCTAAAAAAATCTTATCATTTAAAAAATGTAGGACTTTTTTTTTTTACAAATTTTAAGTGCTAAATCACAAAAAAAGTGCTAGATCTTGCATCTATAATGTTACAATGGCAACCCTGATATCAACTAGTAACAGAAACAAAAAAATACTCATCAATAGGGCTAAGAATTTCATGCAAATACATGCGTTTTATCGATAATCTTAAACTGATATTGACTAAATTTTTAGCCGAATTATCAAATTTAAAGCAAAATAGCATCGATTTGTACTTGCATATTTTGGCAAATATGCATATTTTGGCAAATATGCATATTTTGATTTTTATGAATATTTTGTCCATTTTAATGCATATTTTCCATTTATTTTAAGTATTTTTATTTTAATTGGGTAAACAAAATTAAATTTCAAAAATATTTGCCACATTAAACTTCTTTTCTTATGTTTTCAAGCTTTTATTTTTGCGAAAAGTGTTTTTTTATTTTTAATTTTTAGCTGCATTCGATGTTTGGTTGTATGAAATTCCTTGCCCTACTCATCAATACCTAGCCAAACAGAAGAAATATAACAACTGGTACACTGAACCAAAAACAGCTGTGAAATCATGTTAAATTGATGAATAGGTGATCACTATACAACCAAACAAAATCTGTCCGCCATTTTAACAAATTGTTTAGTAAATGTATTTTTTGTCGTTTAACTATTTGTTGATTGTTATTTTGACGAAATATCTTCAAATGTATTAATGTTAAATGCTTATAAGTTAAAAATTTTATATTTTTAATTTAAATAAGTTCAACTCTTACAATTTTGTTTTTTACTTCTCATCGGGTAAATAAAACAATACGGGTAAAGCGCTGATCTTATTCCTTCAAAATTCGGGTAAAATATTCTACCCCTTCTACATTGGTTCTCTGATGATTTTCGGTGACGCGAAATAAAACATGTAAGGACCTGTCAGTAGATAAAGTCTGCTTTAAGTTAGCGGACAGAAAACTTTTTTGATTAATAAATAAACATTGCACGGTTTTTTGTTTAACAAAAACCAGATGATCTTGAACCTGAATAATCTTGCTCACATCATTATTTATGATAAAAGATCGAAAAATAAACTTTTGGTTTTAACTTTTTAAAGTTTATAAATAAAACACTTCTTTATTATTTTAACAAATTTATTTTTTAATTGAATAATTATTTTGTTGCTTTACAAATGCGCTTTATTCAATGTAACAATGCGCTTTATTTAATCTATTTGTATTTTGTCGATTTATTATTAATTTTATATTTCTTTATCTTTCATATTTCATAAGTTTTAATTTTTAATAATATACGTCTTTAGTATTTTAAAAAAAATAAGAATTTGATCAAAATATAAGAAATTAAAAATTATAACGTAGTACGTACCTAAGCCTCTATTTTTTAAAACACATGAAACATTACATTTACAAAACACATTAATTTATTTAATATTTGAATTAATAATTAATTACATTTTTTATATTTTTATAAATAGTTTTCTTCACTATTACAAATGATCACTTATATAAAAAAAAAGTAATGACAGTAATAAAAGTTTACAATTTACCTATAAAACAGTATGAAATTACATAAATTTATTTAAAAATAATTAATAAACACACACTATCCACTATAATTCAATGAGTTTTATTAATAATTCATTAAAAAAAAAAAATATTTAACAAAATTAACTTTTACAATTGACTCTCACACGATAACACGAATAGGTAATGATACCACAAGACTAAATCCAGACCCAATTATTTTCTACAGCTATTTTACAAAAATTCACATCAACTTTAATAACACAATTGTTGTTTTAACAATAAAATTTGTCAAAAGTTAACAACAATTTTATGTTGATTTCACTTACAACGTTTGGTTCAGTGTATCAATAGATGTAGCCGTGCACGTATTTATTACCTTGTACTTCGATTATAATCCCCCAGAGTTTTTCTGTGTATAACACATTTGCTTATTTAGATATTCAACTATATTGCAAAAACAAATTCAATTAGGCAAAAACTGTTAGTTGTTTGTGACCTTAATACATTACTCAATATTCTGGTGCAACTTCTCCTATTGTGCAAAATATTACCAGTGTGTCGTCATATTGGAAGGTTGTACAATAAATTGCTCAACAAAGAAATGTGAAAAATATTTTATATTGTTTTGGCCACATTGTGCAATTTTTTTATCCCTGCACAACAGAACAAAAGAGTGGTGCATTATTTTGTGCAGAATTATTGCACATATTATTGTACCGTGTAGTGCAAAACGGCAATTATACTGGCAATAATATTTGCAAAGTGTATGGGTACATTTGTTGATAACGGGATTTTATTAAAAAAAAAAAAAAATATATTAAATTAAATTTTTATTATATTTTGCTTTTAATTAGAAGTCTTTGCTTCCCAATGTGCATATTATTTAAATTTTTCCTACTAATCTTTTCTACAAGTTGTTCGTAACAACCCTGTTTTTATGCTTTTGTATGGTCTCCACATAAAAACAGCTGTTTCTTTTGTTATGCACTCTCTGCTCTCATACAAAACAAATGTTGCCACTCTCTTTATGTGATGGCATTTTTTGTAAATAAAAAGCATATGAAGATAAACAAAACCAAAAAATATAAAGTAAAACGTAACATCGAAAAAGACAGTTCATTTTGTGAAAAATTGAAGAAAAAATTAAAATTTTAGTGTTTTTAATCAAATTAATTCCTTAAAAACAATAAAAATTAAAGTAAAACAATTAGTAAATATAAATTAATAGTTTAAATTAAAAATTTAGTGGTTTCTTATCGGTTTTATTTAGAGCAATTGCAATAAATACTCGAGCAACATAAACGCATCGTTTGCATTTGTTGCTGACATACGCGAAAAAAAAACAAAAAATTATTCAACTTGTGTGTTATTTGTATACAAAATTCGTTGTGATTTAAAGTAATTTTTGTGTTTATTTAAATAAAAGTGCTTTACTTCAGATTTAAAGTACAGCTTAACGTTACCGCACTAATTTAGTTCCAATATGAGTGCCAAAGACATTCTTATGAAAGCTGTCCAATGTGATCAAGCCGGTCGTATATTAGAGGCCCAACATTATTATCAAGAGGGTATAGAGATTTTAATGGACTTAGTCGATGGTAAGTCATATTAGAGTTTTGTTTAAAGTCTAGATATTAATGTAATTTTGTCTTTTTCAATAGAGGAGACAGAAGTGGCCAAAAAGAAAGTGTATTATGAACGGATTAAAGAATACATAGATCGGGCGGAACAAATTAAACTAAAGGTTCAGAGGCATGTGTCGCAGGGTGAATTGGAAGATCACATTCCGATTGACGAAAACTCTACTGGACATAGCTATAAGAGTCTATTTGGAAAGTATGTGAATTCCGATGTAAGAGAGGTGTTGATAGAAGAACCATATCTGGTGGAAAGGTATCAGGTAAGATCATAAACAAATTTTTACTACATTTGTTAAACAAATATGAACAACAATTACATTACACTGTTAAATAGTAACAGAATCTAATTAAATTTAACAGACTTTACAATAGGTCTGTTCGACGTCGTTACCGAGGTTTCCCGCGGGAACACAATTTACCCGAAACAGCAACAATTTACACACAAATTTGACAATAAAAACGGTTTAGGGTAAAATTGGGTACCAGCGGTAACGTACGTGGAACACAGCTAATATATCACATGCCCCCGGATGTAGGTACACCATAATTGGCATACTTGTTGTCAAATATTCGACCCATTTAAAAAAACCGTTTCTCGAATACTTAAAAAACAGTATTTTTTAAACCCGCGGTTAACCGGTTTTTATAAATCACTGTGTATTAAAAAGTTACCAAACTTTTAAATGTCGACATCTAAAACTGTAGTAAAAAGGCTCTTTAAAAAGGCTAAAGACAATAATACTGGCAATAATAATAGCAATAATACTGCATGGTGTATGGGTACCTTTATTAATAACGGATTTTTATTAAAAAAAAAAAAATATATTTATTATAGGTATTTTTCTTTTAATTAAATCTTGTTTATCCCACTGCGCACTATTTTTTAATTACACAAGTGCGCCCCGGTAGGCTAGTTGGTAGCGTGCTGGCTTATCTGTGCGGGGGTCGTGGGTTCGATTCCCACCAGAGGCACTGGTCTGTTTTCGCTACAACGCGCCGAAGGCCATAGTAGCTAGTGCTCGGTTAGGGTAATAGTATATAATTTGTAATTATATGATTATTAATTAATAATAATAATAATAATTAATTACACAAACAAAATAAACTAATAAAATAACAAAAATGTGCATATTTAATAACAAAATCATTGACTTAAGTCGACTTTTAGTCTCCGCCGAGTTGTTTTAGGTCTAGCCTCCGCCGCCGAAAATTGTTCGTCCTAAATAGACTCTTACGCGCCGCCAGCCGCGATGTAATATCGGATTCGTTCTCGCACTAAACAAAGCGATTAATCTATTTTTTTAATATTTTTGATTAACAATCAAAGAATGGGGCAAAATTTATGATTAATACGTTTTTTTGTTGAAGCTCTTCGGGTTCTGATGTGAAATTTAGCCAGATCGAAATACTAGCATCAACCTAGCTAATATGTTTGATTTGCTTTATTTTTGTAAATATTCGGAGATTAAAAGCTCATTATAAATGGCAAATTATTTTTTTGTTTTTATCGAAATTTAGCCAGATCGAAATACTAGTATCAACCTAGCTAATATGTTTGATTTGCTTTATTTTTGTAAATATTCGGAGATTAAAAGCTCATTATAAATGGCAAATTATTTTTTTGTTTTTATCGAAATCTAACATTTGTTATTTTTAATATGATGTGAAATAAAGTTTTGTAAAAAAAATTATTTTATAAATTCATGTAAGGTTTAGCTTAATTTAATTTCTGAGCTGACATTTTTTAAATTTTTATAAAATTTAATTAGTATAAGATTGACATAAAAATAAATTATTTTTGCATTATAAAAAGCATGGAATTTTTGTGAAACAAACAGACTTTTAGCTCGAATGTTATGATATATAAAATATTGAAAGGTTGAATAAAAACAATTTCAAATCAAACAAAATAAATCTACAAATAAATCAGGTGCTTAAAATAGATCAGGTCCTTTAATAATTTACCAGTGGACTTAAAATCAATTATGCGGGTTTCGTTATTTAAATCATCTTGCAAACAATGTTTTTTTAACAACTTTTAAATGCTTTTGTAATAAAATTTTTAGTTTTTTGGTTAAACCAGTTTTTGTTATATATATCGCACTTGATCAACAAGAGGGTATTAACTCAAAATTTTTAAAATATCACTTTTTTCAAGAAATCAACTAACAACATCAATATGTATCAATTGTAAAAATTTCAACGTATTCTGATTACTCTTTCATCTTGAAAACCACTTTTGAGACCATTTTCATGATAATGTAGTGATTACCTTTATTTCAACAAAAAGGTATTATTTCGAGTTAATACAAAAGTTCAAATAGAAATGAATCGTATATTTTCATTAAAAATGTATTATTTTGATTTGAGCCTTTATTTATGTTAAAAATACTCAAACTGTTTTATTTATATTTGGTTTTATTTTGAGTTGATACTGTTTTGTTGATAAAATTTGTTTTATTCTATAAATTTAAATGGATAAAATTTCAAAAAAATGGTATTAACTCAAAAAATTGATTTTTTTTTGCAATGAGTGGTAAAATTTAAAACAAAAAAAAAGTATATATTTTCAAATGGAATTTGCTTATTATGATATGTTTGAATTTTTAAATTCTGTTAAAATGTGGCCATAAACAGTTTTTTTACTCTACTGAAAATTTTAAAATTTTGAGTTAATACCCTCTTGTTGATCAAGTGCGATATATTAAAATTTAATAATCTTCTAACAAGTTTGATATAATTTTTATTAAAAATAAAAATTATGTTGTTTTTTTCGACCTTTAATTGTGCAATGAAAATGAAAATTATTCAAGTTCGAGGCCATACTCTATATTTCTTTATTAGGATATTGTCCTAACAAATAATCTATAGAGTTTTTTGTTTTCAAATTTATTATTTGACCCTTTCAGGAATGTGTTGATAGATCTATTTCGGGAATTTTCTAGGTTCCCATCATCAGAACACGATTTGAAAGCGGTAACAATCCCATGCCAAACATCAAACATTCATAGTTTACTCACTACATGAGAACTAATATATGAGCTTGAAGTTAAAGATTATAACCATTGATCAAAAAATAAATTGAAAACTTGTTTGTTATGTGCAAGGTCCACCTCTGGTGGATATTCAATACACGTTTTTTGTTTTTCTCTCCTTTTTATATTTTGTTTAGTTTATAAACAACACAGGGGGAGTAAACTAGACGGTACTTTGTCTTTTATACAAGTTTGATATAATTTTTATTAAAAACTTCAACTTCAAGCTCATATATTAGTTCTCATGTAGCGAGTAAACTAGTTTATATGAATGTTTGATGTTTGGCATGGGATTGTTACCGCTTTCAAAACAACCTAGAAAATTCCCGAAATAGATCTATCAACAAATTCCTGAAAGGGTAAAATAATAAATTTGAAAACAAAAAAACTCTATAGATTATTTGTTAGGACAATATCCTAATAAAGAAATATGGAGTATGGCCTCGAACTTGAATAATTTTCATTTTCATTGCATAATCTTCTAACTTTAGTTAAATATTCTATTTGGACTTTCAACAATGAAGTGTTATGCCAATTTGCCTAAATAATGCCTATAGGACGCTGAGGACGAAATTGAAATTTATTAAGCAATTTTGTCCAAATATAATTTTTTCTATAGAAAAGTTTTTCTATGGGAAACAGAAGAAAGATAAAACAGATCTAATAGATATATAAATAAAGTGTTCCAAAGTGAAACTTTAGATATTTACAATTTATATTTGAAAATGGAAAAACATGCAATAATAAACAATTTTTTAATACAAATTTTTTATATTTAGAAATTGAAAAACATGAAATAATCAAAAATTACAGAATCTATTGCATTAAACTATGTCATCAAATGTAATGCGATTTGAATTTGATAATAAATTTTAATTCGTCAATGGAAGTAGCCAAAAACTTAATAATAAAATGATATAAAATTTTTAAAGAATTTCGAATCTTTTTAAAAGAATTTCAAGATTTGAAAATTGTGCTACTGAAATGGTGTTCACAGAATTATGTAGAATTTCATGATTTTCGAAATTTAAACCGCAGACGAGTATAAAAAATCGTATTATGTTACAGCGATAGTACATAAACAATTGAAGTGTGAATTAGATTATTATTATTCTTTAGTTTTTATCAAAACTTTATCCGACTTATAACAAATATTTTTTGTTTTGACGATTTTTAAATATGACGATTTTTACTGGAAAATTTGACGATTTTATGATCAACAAACCTGTCAACAGTGATTACCAGGGCAACCAAAAATATGCTCTAAAAATCGGGTTTAAACCTATAAAAAATTCCATAAAAAACGAAAAATATGCACTTTAAATTTAAAAAATATGCTGTGCATTGAGATTACTTGACTAACTAAAATAACGTTACCCTTAAAATAGCGTTACCGAAATAACAAAAAAAAATCGTTATCGCTGAAATAACGTTACCGAAATAACTAAAATACCGTTAAATAAATAAATTAAAATACCGAAATATCGTTACCCCTGAAATACCATTAACGAAATAAAAGAAAATACCGTTATCCTTACCGATACCTCCGTTCAACCGGTTACCATGCATGCATTTTTCTTTATTTTTTTAGTTCAGTTGGGTTAACTCTTGTGAAATTTATTTCAGATGCTAAGAAAGAAGGAGATAATGATACCTAAATCGGTACAGTCTAAATACAGGATATTTAAATTTGCAAAAATGGCTTGAATTTTCGAAATTAGTGTTGCAAACCCCAGAAAATATAAAAAAATTTTGAAAATTTTTGTTTATGAAAAATAAAATTGTTCGATAAAGGAAAAAAAAAATATGCTCTAAAAATTGACGTTTGTTCTAAAAAGTACAAAAATATGCTCAAAACTACGACTTTTTATCAAAAATATGCTCTTAAGGTCAAAATATGCAAAAATGTGATATTAAGAGAAAAATATGCTCTAACAAATCGATGCCATAATTCGTCAATTGTTCTGAAATGGATAAATATCTTAACCAATTGTCAATACAACGCACAGGAAATATGATAGAATATGATAGAGCATATTTCTGGTTGTCTGGCGATTACATTATCAATTTTATGACAATGTTCTTGTTCTTGTTCTCTAGAATCTAGTCTAGTAAATATAAAGGGTCCGCCAAATAACTTTTTTTTTTTGAAAATGCTATAAAAAAAACTACTGAATATTTTTTAAAATTTCTTTTTTTATTTGAAAGTACAATCCTTCCGGTTAATAATGGAAAATAATTTCATTCAAATGGCTGCCTCGGCTGGCTATGCAGTAGCCTACACGATCGGTCCAATTTTTAAGCACATCGATTGTGTGCAGCTGTATTGACACATTGGATGGTCAGTTGGCTTCAACTCCTGAACCAATTGGACTTTGTATGGCGTCATACCAAGGTCTTTATGCAAAATTCGTCTCAATGATGTCTCCGAATACGCAATTTTCGCACACATTCTGCAACATTACCATGATTTTCAAAGTAATGTCGCAATATTTCCCAGCGTTGTTCAAGCGTATACACAACCATATTCGTTCAGCTGAAGGATAAAACTAATTATCTGTCAAATCAGACATGAGCTAAGTGTTACCATTCACGAAATAAGCACTAGTTGAAAAAAAAAACGTTAGATCGCGGACCCTTTATAACAATATTTAGCATAGTTAGCATTAGCATCAGTGTTGCCAGAAACTTGCTTTCAAAATATGCTAAATCACTCAAAAAAATATGCTAAAATCTGCTAAGTCGTCAGAAAAGAAAAATATGATAAAAATCTGCCAAGCAAAAATTCAAAAGTGATGTAATATTTATTTTGCAAAATTACTATAAAAAAAAAATCTGCTGTGAATAATAGGCTCAAAGTTTTTATTTAAATATTGCGTTTTTGTTAAATTTTCGTGCTAAATACATGTTTTTGGTCTTTTCTTTCAATACTTGAATTGATCAAAGTTTTCATTCCACGACTAATGCCCGTAATTTTAAGCAATAGATACCTACCGGTGCTTAGATACCTACCCGATTTTGTTCGTGTACACGGTAGGTATCTAAGCACCAGTAGGTATATACTGCTTGAAATTACGGCCATAACAGTAACAGATTCACCGTCGGTCACAATTTTGTTGAAGATTAAGCAAAATTTTGAAATTTTTTTTTAACACAAACTGTAATAAGAAAAACTACCAATAAACACATGTATGCACTGCAAGAAAATGTTCAACACTACAAGCTAAGAAATAGAATATACATACGAAGGCGGTCCCAAAATTAGTCTCCCTGACGTATGGATGGAGGAAGTAGTTTGAAAATATACTTTGGTGTGAAGTGGCAACGTAATAAAACATATGTTTTAAGTTTCAAGGCGCCACGTTGTTTAGTATTTTTTTGGAGCCATCAAAAATAAACGATCTCAGTGAATTTGTAAACATGAAAAAAATTGGCCACCGTTATGTAATTCTATCCTTTCATTTGTAAGGGCTCCGTCCAACCAATCGGTGTTTGAGCTGACTGAAATGATAGGCATTTCAAAAATCGCTATTCATCGCATATTGACCTAAAGTTTCGAGATGAGAAAGCTGTGCTCAAGATGGGTGCTGCGTTTGCTTAACAGTAGAACAAAAACAGCGTCGTGAAGATGTTTCAAAATGAATCAATCAATGAATTAAAGTTCGAATTTGCTTCATCATGCACCTGATTCGCCAGATTGAATAGCTCCCTTGCATTATTTTCAATTTCCAAACATGAAAAAATGGTTCAGTGGTAAAGGATTTGACAACAATGACGAGGTGTAGTCTGCGGTTGATGGTAATTTTTTGGAGCTAGACAGTTCTTAATATAAACAGGATATCGAAGCTATTCAATATCGCTGCGAAAAGTGTATCGAGTTAAAAGGAGATTAGGCTGAGAAATAAATAACATTTTTGGCAAATTTGTTGTGTTTTCTTTGTTAGGTCGTCTAATTTTGAGACCGCCCTCGTATATAGCTAAACTCTGCTTAACAGTAGAACAAAAACAGCGTCGTGGAGATGTTTCAAATTGAATCGATCAATGAATTAAAGCTCGAATTGCTTCATCATTCACCTGATTTGCCAAATTGAGTAGCTCCCTTGGATTATTTTCAATTTCGAAACATGAAAAAATGGCTCAGTGGTAAAAGATTTGCCAACAATGACGAGGTGTAGTCTGCGGTTGATGGCTATTTTAAGGAGCTAGACAGTTCTTACTATAAACAGGGTATCGAAGCTATTCAATATCGCTGCGAAAAGTGTATCAAGTTAAAAGGATATTAGGCTGAGAAATAAGTAAAATTTTTCGCAAATTTGTTGTGTTTTCTTTGTTAGATCGTCTAATTTTGAGACCGCCCTCGTATATAGCTAAACTCGCAAAGGCCACTCGAAAAAACGCATGTATATGAGCGTCGCCATGCGAACAATAGAGTAAACAGATGTTGTTCAAGGGCATACAGGTAGACTGAATAAGGGACTGATTTTCTTTTGGGTTAATATTTTCAGAATTGTGTAGTTTAATCTTTATTCACACGCTATCCAACCATATCTAATATTTCCCAGTATTTTGTAATTTTTAAAATATAATTTACAATAATTTGACAATTCGTATCACAAATAATGGAAAATAGTAGATATGGACGGATAGCGTGTGTATCGCGCCTTATACGTATAAGAGACGTATAAATATTTGTACTTATTTAAATGTACAAGATACATGTGGCATATACGTGCATATTATATAGAATATAATTCCTTCAACTTTTAAAATAGCGATATCTCAGAAATGGTGACTCTTAGAAAAAAGTATAAGTTCAATTTTTGTAGATAATTTTATGATCTGACATTTATTTTTTGATAAAACTTACCGTTTACGAGAAAACTCCAAAAAACCCAAAAAATTTTTACCTTTGACTTTGATGGGGACTTTTGGTATTTTATTTAGAATGGTGTACTCAAGGTCTGAACACTATTTTTCTAGCATTTTCTAATTTTTATAAAGAAACAATTCATTCTTATTTTTTGCAGGTTTAATAACTTTAATCATTTTGGTACTAATAACTAAAATATTTTATTTTCAGCGTGAAAACTTAATTTCATTTTTTGAATTACTTTTAAAGAAATCAAAACAATTAAAATACATTTTGTTGATTACGAATCGGTTACCGCAAAATTCCTTGGATACCATAAAAAAAGATTTAAATATAATGAAAGTCCATTTAGAAGTGCAATATGAACAAAATTTGCATGATCGAAAAATTGTGTTAGTGTGGAGTGCAATAGAATTTTTTATTGAATATTTATTTTTATTTTTTCCAATTACCAGATTAATGGATAGATATGTTTTCAAAATTGGCCGAGGACTACATTTTTTCAAGAATTCATTTTTTTCAATTGGTTATCATGATTTTGATTTCCGCAAGTGTATGCAAACTGAAGTGGACATTTTACGTATAAAAAATTCTTAATAATTTCAATTCGTTAAAGATGTTGTAAAAATTTATTATGTAAATTAAAATTTTTATTTGGTGTAATGTATGAATTGATGTAATTTGAGTGTTAATTATTGTTTTTAGATTAATGAAATATATTTTTTAAAAAATAAGAAATTTGTGTCTTTAAGAGGTTATAACAAATTAAATATTTCTTCTTTTTAATTTTTCTTATAGTTTCAAAATTTAATTAGATTTTTTGAATTACTGGTTAAAAATTGTTCTCAATTAAAATACATACGAGTGGTAACTAAACCAGATGCAAAAAATCCCAGTGGTCAACTTTCGGCATTTGAACAAATGAAGGGCGATTTGGGTAACCGAAATATTACATTAACTATTAAATTTGAAGATTCTTTGCATGATCGTAAAATAGTGTAAGTTCAAAGCTATGAGCCAAACTTGGGTAAATTTAATTTATTTTTATTTTCTATATATTTTTGTCTTTCTCTAGCCTCAGCAGTGGTTTTATTATAAAAATTGGCCGTGGTCTTCATTTTTTTAAAGCCTGCAATCCTTTGTATTCTTTAGGTCTGGTTGATTATGATTTTCGTAAATGTTTACAGACAGATGTTGATATTTGGCGTTGCAGAACCTTTTAATATGTTTAACATTCCCTATCATTCATTTTCCTTTAAGATTAAAATATAATTTATTTTTTTTCCTAATAATTGCATTAATTTAAATAAACTTTGTTATACATTTTAAGATAACATGGACAATTAAATAATTATATTTTTGTATTGTTTTGAAAAAAGTAATTTTTGTTCGAAATTTTATTTTGAGTGGGTAACATAGTGTGCATGCAGTACTCCGGAGTGAAATGCAAATAGAAAAAATCGAGTTTCATTAAAAGTATTGTTCAATTCAATTAAAAATCTAATTGAATTCGGTCCTATTAAAAGTGTGGCTCAAAATGTATCACCCTATGGGAAGATGCTTTAACCCAGCAAAACTTTGGTAATTGGTGCGATAAAGTAATGCATTAGCTTGCAATGTGTACTCCTTACCTGTATCATTATTTTCCAAGAGGAAGTAATGAGTTACCGATAATTGAACACTCATGGATTACCATGTAATGAGACCTCATTACATTTTACATTACTTGAAAACATAAAATAATGACTTACCGATCATCAATTACATAAAGCATGAATTATAAACGTAAAGTAATTATTAATAAATATTTGTGAAAATCTATTTATAGACACATTACTTTGTAATTTTTTGTAAGCATGAGGGTAAGGTGATTTTTTTGAGGGTATTTTTTTTTTTTGAGGGTAAGGTGATTTTTGATATCACAAACAGAAATTCGAAGCACAACAATTCTTTTACATTTTAAGCAACTTATTATTATATGTAACGATAGCGTAGTGGGTAGAGTTCTCGCCTAACTAATTGTTAAACACCAGAGACCCCAGGTTCGAATCCCAGCATGGCCACGTTATTTATTTAATAATAAAAAAAAAGTTATTTATTTGATTAAAAAAAATATCTGTAAAAACAATTTTTATGCATTTTTTTATGAAAATCTATTTATAGACATATTACTTTTTCCCACCATGTAACGATATAAGTAACCAGTTACTTTACCCCTACAAGGTAATGAGTTACTTTGAGGCTCATCGCCTGTATAATTCATCAGTGAAGTAACGTGTAAAGTAATGCATGAAGCCCTATGGCGATACATAACTTTACCCATGATTTGGTAATGTGTGGTTTTGCTGGAAACTTTTCCAAATGACGGAAACTGTCGGTTTTGTTTCAATATTTGTGAAGTAACAATATACAAAATACACATCAACAAGCCACGGAACGCTATATTCCTCGGGATAGCGGAATACTCGTGACTAATTTTTAGCGCATAAATTTGTCACAGATTATGGTACAACCTGAATTTCACACACATATTTCTCGGCCGTCCTACGCTAGCTGTTCCGATCATCTCGAAGTGACTGGACAACACGTGACAGACGAAATTAGAGTCGTGTCGTTCATGAACGAGCTAGTTCAATTGAACGATATGACTCGTTCACCAATATTCGATCTTGTCGTTCAATCGTCATTTCGTTCAATCGTTCATTTCGTTCTTTTTATTCACAGAGAAATTGCATCTCTATTCAATTAAAACTGCTAGTAAGAGCAATTCTTTTTTTTTATGAAATAGTGGTAATATTGTTTCAAATTAGGAAAAGCAATTATAGTCATACAAATAAAATGTTTTTTACACAAAATAAATAATTTTTTGTTAGAAAAGTTGCAATTTTAAAACACTTTTTGTCTATGTACACAGTGTTGCCATGTATTTTTTTCAAAAAAACTGTAAAAAAAACTGTTTTTTTAAGAAAAAACTGTTTTTTTTTTAAATAAAGAACAGTAGAAAAAACAGTTAATATGTGCATTTTGAATTCAATTGCATTTTATTTAAACGCCAAACAACATAAAAAACATTAAACACATAACATTAAGCATTTTATATACACAGAAAAAAATATTTTTTGTTGTAGACTAACTTTTACTTATACTATAAAAAAAAATTATTTTCAAATTTATGTTATTACAGATCACAAGTTGTGCTCTGTTATAAAAGTACATTTTAAGTAACAATAAGCCTAATATGTTTTTTTTCCGTGTACTTGTTTAAAGTAAAAAAAATATAATATAAAAAAAACATTTATATTAATTATTTAACATATAGCAAAAAATAACTACAAAACCATAAAAAAAAACAAAATAATTCATCACATTTTGAGATCTTACTTAAATACATAAAAATATCAGTTATACATTTTTTGATTAAATTTGATTTACATTTCGTTTGATTGCACAAAATTTCAACACAAACATATGTTAAAAAGGGTGTTAAAACTTACTACAGAGTTGCATTCAATGCGTAGTAATTTTTTATTGAAACATTTTGTGCAACTTTTGTATTAATTTTATAAATTCAATTAAAAAAAAGTAAATCGAGCAGGTAAACTGTTGAAAACTGGAAAAACTGAAAAAAGGCTGAAATTAAACAAAAACTGTTTTTTTTCATGAAAAACTGGAAAACTGTTACGCATCCTAAAAAACTGGAAAAAACAGTTAAAACTGGCAATATGGTAACACTGTATGTACAGTAAAATTTGTGAAAAAACTCGTAAAACATGAATGGTGCGTAATAATTGCCAAACGAACGACACAGTTCACAACACGCGGATCAGTCACAAGTCAAAGGAAAAAAGAACGATTGAACGATTGAACGAACGATTGAACGATTTGAACGAACTAGTTCACTGACTCGAATTGAACGATACTGACCGATTCACCAAAATGAACGATTAATCCCAACTCTGGACGAAATGTCCGAAGGCTTATTAGTGTTCCTTCCGCAGAGAATATAGCCGCTGTTGTTGAAGATATCGAGAATGAGCCGTCAACGTCGACCAGACGATATTCCACGCATTTGATCATTATGCGTTCGTCTATGCAGAGCATTTTATTGAATGTCCTGAAGATGTTCCCTTACAAAGCAGTGCCGACTAGACGATATTCCAAGCAATTGGCGTTCGTCTATGCAGCGCATTTTGGTGAATGTCTTGAAGGTGTTCCCTTTCAAAGTGTAGGCAGTGCATTATATATTGTCTACAAACCAGCAATAACGTCTGAACCACTCTGACGCTCTTCCGATTCACAACGACTCTGATTTATTGCCAAATTTTTCCGATTTAGGGGCTTTTACGATATCACAGGTTTATGTGAACCATCTGCAGACTCTTTATGTTACAATATCTGGCAAAAGTGCTAGATGTCATTGGCCGAATTTCTCCCCAAAACGATTGAAAATGCGGTAAAAAGAGCCCTAATTTTGCGTATTACTCCAATGTGAAAGTGGATTTTATTTCTAGTTGGTCTACAAACTATTTTTCAACAAAAACAATCTAGGTGGCGCTTTTTTTTTCGCAGCCAATAAAAATTTTCAAAATTTGTCGTGTCTTTTGTTTAGGGGCAACTCACCGATTTTGATAAAAAATTTAAGAACGATTCAGATACGTGAGCTGAGTCGAGATACCCCCATGGTTCAGTCTGATATCCTTGCATCCTGATTTTGTCCTTGAAATTTTTTTAACAAATCTGGGATGTTTTTTGTGATAACATATTTAAAAACTGGAGTGAGGATATTTTCCTAAATATTTTAATTTTTTTTTTTGATATTCCCCTCTTTTGAAAGATACCCCCACGGTTCAGTTTGATATCCTTGCATCCTGATTTCGTCCTTGCAATTTTTTCACAAATCTGCGACGTATTTTTTGATAACATATATAAAAACTGGAGTGAGGATATTTTCCTAACTATTTTAACTTTTTTTTTTGAAATTCCCCTCTTTTAAAGGATACAGATGTCTGATTTCGTCCTCGTATTTTTTTCACAGTTTTTAATGCAATTTTATTTCAAAGCTGTAAAAACTTGATAGAAGAAGTCCGTTAGGGTTTAAAAACATATGCTAAATCACCAACTATTTCGAAAATATTAAGAAAGCGGGTTTTAGTTTATTCCTAAATATACAGAGCCATGGCAGCTTTAAATGTCATTTTAAATACATTTTATTAAATATATTTGACAGATTTCACTGTTTTTTTTTTTTTTTTTTTTTTAATTATTTTATAGGTTTTGGTACATATTTGATTTTTTAAAAAAGTGGGCCAGTTAAAGTGGGCTGACTTCACTTCGGTCGCGACGTCTACTTCATTCTGCGTATATTTTTCAATCTGGTTTTACGACAACCAGATTTATGTGCTTATTAGAACCATTAATGTGCTTAACAGCAAAATAAATTAGTAAAACGTTAGTAAAACATTAGTTCAAAACAGTTAAGTGCTGATTAAGTATAACTAACACTTTAGCTAAAAACATAATTCCAGCAAAAAATTTGCTGAAAAATAGTATACTTGATTTACAATGTGTTCTACTAACTTTCCTACTAACTTATTTTTTTAAGTGTACCCTAATGTAGCTTGTAACTTTTAAAAGTTTTTCAACTTTTTTTAGCATAAAATGAAATTGTCTTAAACCTTTGGTGAATGATAATCTTGATGTTGCAAATCTCCTACATGTTGAAAAAAAATATGTACTCTTAGTTAGAAACAAATGGCAACTCTTAAAAATCTGCAACTCTGCTAACCCTAGAACACACACCCGGGTACAAATCTATCCACTTGCAACTTTGCAGTGCTGTAACTCAGGAACGGCTTAACTAAGGGCATAGAGACAATATAAGTAATGTCTAATCTTTTAAAGGTTATTTGATCCAATTCGGATCAGTGGATCAGGAGCTACGACCTTCCAAAGTCGACACCTATTTAAACACAAACACATTTGCAGTGCTGTAACTCAGGAACGGCTTAACTTACGGCATAGAGATTTCGGATCTAGAAAATATAAGTAATGTCTAATCTTTTAAAGGTTATTTGATCAGTGGTTCAGGAGCTACGAGCTTCCAAAGTCGACACCTATGTAAACACAAACACATTTGCAGTGCTGTAACTCATGAACGGCTTAACTTACGGCATATAGATTTCGGATCTAGAAAATATAAGTAATGTCTAATCTTTTAAAGGTTATTTGATCAGTGGTTCAGGAGCTACGAGCTTCCAAAGTCGACACCTACGTAAACACAACATTTTGGCTATCCCATGCACGTGACCTTTTTTGCCTATATCTCTTGAACCAGGTAGAATATTTGCATGAAACAAAAACTAAAACATTTGTAAAATATTAATATACGCATTTAAAAAACACTTCAACATTAGAAAAAGCCAAAATAAGCTAGTAGGTGCAAACGTATACCGGGTGTGTGTTCTCGTAGAAAAAGTTGGGTATGCATCGTACGGTTAAATAGAAATTTCAGAAATTTTTCATTTTCGCGCCCTTAGCGTCCACATAATTGCATTTTTTTTATATTGGCATATAAATGACAAATAAACTAATTAAATGAGATCAAATCGATTAGTGTGACTTCAAAAATAAAGAAAATATGACAATACAAATCTCAACATGTCTATATGTGAAGATCGTAAAATTTTATATTTTTTGAAGGGTACATTCGCTGTTTGAGAAATATTTAGTTTCAGTCCGGCGTGATCTGTAGATATCAGTACGTAAGTGCTAAATTGATCGTATTATTATTTTGGTATTAAGAGCCATTCAAGGTTATATTTCTTAGCTCTTTATAGATTTTTGGAGCTAAAGGTGATGTAGAAACGAAAGGGATAATCCGATCATTTTAGCACTTACAGATAACAATAGAAATGGTGATCTCTATCATATAAGCCAGATTTTAACCTATAATTCTCATAACTGCGGATGCGCCAATCAATTTAAAGTTCGATTTTTAGCGTACTGTTGAGCTAAAAGTGATGTAAAACCAAAAAATAAAATTGAAAGTAAAATTCGATCTATTTAGCACTTTCACATAATGATTGTTGTGATAACATGTACAATTCAAGATATGTTGGAGCCCATATATCTTGAAATCAGCGGGTGTGCCTTTAATTAGAAGTTAGCCTTGTAGGGATCTTTGGAGAAAAAAATTTGTAGAGAATTCAAAGTTTACGCGATCAATTTAGCGTTTTCACATAATAGTTGTAATGTTGAGTTATACCGTTCAAGACATATTTGACTCCATAATTCTTTAACCGCGGATGTGCCGTTCAATTTTGTGCTGCATTTTTTTTTACTTTTTATCTATTTTGAAAAACAAATTGATAAAGAGACAAAATTATATTTTACCACGCAATTCTTTAAGCCGCGCATGTGCGGTTCAATTTTAAGTTGCATTTTTTTTTTAACTTTGTCCTCAATTTCCTCAAAAACCAGATGTGTTAGAAAAATTTGTCAATCAAATTCGGACTTAGCACGGAAAGGTTACACGAAAGGTTAATAAAGAAATAAAAATATAAAGAAATATGATAGAAAAATGCGCGTGCTTTTAAGTCTGTAGTACGAAATAATCATAATATGTTTGAAATAATCATAATATGGTAATAAATGATGACGAAATTCTTGTCCATGAAGTCAGCTTATTTAAATGTGTGAATTATTAAATATTATTAAACGGCTAACGTTTTAATCCAGTTTCAACAGAATACTAGGAGAATACTGTAGGGCTCATAGTGTGATAATTCATAAAAATTTAGAGAGAAGTTATATGATAATATTGAAATCAATTTGGAACAATAATATGGTAATATAATAATCATATTATGTTACAGAAAAAGATAAGAGTATGGTTGTCACAACCATAGTAACATGATTGTCGCAATCATAAATCCAAAAATGTATAATACTCTTCGAACATGGTTCCCTCAACCATTTTTTTTCTTTGCGTGTATATAAAGCATACACACAAAAAAATGTAGGGGGACGTTTAATAAAAAAAGCTTATAATATTACCAAGTATAGTAGGAACATTTCAACTAATAACCATTTGTAGGAAAGTTTGTCAATCAACTTATGAAAATTATTTGGAGAAAAATATAATAACATTTAATTACAAAAACTTGGTAATTCTTAAACTTTTATTTTATGATATTTTAGCAAAACATATTTATAATAGTTCAACTTTGTATACAAATCCTCATATAGATTGTCCTATTTTTATGGATTTAAAATACGGCTTTTTTATTTTAATGTAATAAAATTGCAGTTTATTTACTAAATATTAAACAAAATTATTTATTATTAATACCTTTGCTAATAAATTGTTGAACCATTCATCATATTTTGCAAAAAGAAAAAACCAAGAGAGCAGAAAATGGCACAATGCTAATGTCAATAGTTTTCAACTACAAAAAATAAAATTGGGGTTATAATTTTCCTTTTTATTTAACAAATTAAATATACTTACTTATTTTCAGAGCTTTTTATTCCGAGCTACTTTTAGAAAACAAACAATAGTTTGAATGGCAGTACGATTTATATTATCATATTTTTATTAAAAATAATTTAATTTTCCAAATATTTAATTTAATAAATTATAGTTCACCAATCTGACTTTGTGTTGCATCGTATTTTTTTTTTGTTGTTCATGAAAAAACCATTTCTAACTTTTACCACGCATATGTTATGTTCGTCCATATTTATTTTGTAACATTTTACTAAGTAATGCTTGCTTAAAATATGTACACAATATGTTAGGGGAATGCAATATACGTTTGACATATTATAAAGATTTAGCATAAGAGGAATAGTTGTATCCATAGATAATTTTTATATAAGTAATTTTAAGTAATTTTTGTATAATATATGAAATGACTTGTCACTTGGAAAGTATTTTAGGAAAATCGTGTAAATGCATAGACAAAAGTAACAAAGTGGGATACATAATTTAAGCAAAACTTGAATTTAAATGAATAAATTTTACTAAGTATGCTTTCATCATATTCCCTCTAAATTTTTTTTGTGTGTATTTTATATTAGTAACGATTTCGTTATTTTTCTGTATAAAAAATTCATGGATATCATGATATGGTCATTATAATTCTTGTAGTTTATGAAATGTTTCAAAAATATTGATGAAATTGTGACATTGGACGAAAATGGATGAAACTTATTCCAGGTTTTAACTGCGTGTACCTACATAATTTTCTAAGTGTATCAAAAGGTGACAAAATTCACTCCACATCACAGATTACTTCAGTATTGTAACGGATTAACCCTCTAATAGGTAAGGCTGCCTCAGGGAAGCCTTCATAAAATTTACCACAATTGCGCCAAATGAGCGTTTTATAAAGGGTCCGCCAAATAACTTTTTTTTTTTGAAAGAGCTATAAAAAAAACTACTAAATATTTTCTCAAATTTCTTTTTTTATTTGAAAGTACAATCCTTCCGGTTAGTAATGGAAAATAATTTCATTCAAATGGCTGCCTCGGCAGGCCATGCAGTAGCCTACACGATCGGTCCAATTTTTAAGCACATTATCGATTGTGTGCAGCTGTATTTCACCAATGGCTTCACGAATATTGTCCTTTAAAGCGTCTCTGGCTTGTTGGCGTAACACTTTGACGGCACCCCACAAATAATAGTCCAACGGCGTCAAATCGCAGCTCCGAGGTGGCCAAACGACATCAGCTCTGCGGCTGATAATGCGATCCAAAATCCGTACGCAATTGTCGCACACATTCTGCAACATTACCATGATTTTCAAAGTAATGTCGCAATATTTCCCAGTGTTGTTCAAGCATATACACAACCATATTCGTTCAGCGAAAGGATAAAACTAATTATCTGTCAAATCAGACATGAGTTACCATTCACGAAATAAGCACTAGTTGAAAAAAAAAAGTTAGATGGCGGACCCTTTACGTAGAAATTAATATATTCCGATAGAAAACTAAATTTGCTAAATATTTTGCGAAGGAGTTTTTCGTGAGCCGTCCACGGTTTGAAAGCGAGAAAGCGTCAAAATCAAAATTTCGTAAAATTTCAATAAATAGTTATTTTTGAAAAATCATAGTTTTCAAATATCTAAAAAACCAATTTAAGTTGACTAAAAACGCTTTATAATAAATTATAAGTAAGACTAAAGCTTTATCTTTAATAATAAGTCCTTACTTTTGTTCAAGGACTCACAGGATTTTATCAATGTTTCTCTAAAGGACATCATCTTAACTTATAAACTGATAGACGGATTTTTATGAAATTTGGCAGAAGGAAGACATTTAGTATTAATAGCAAAGCGTTGAAGTTTGAACAATATAAATTGAAGTTTCGATACTTTTTCGTCTAATTTCGCTTTTTTCAAAAGGCGAAAGTCGTGATATCTTCTTCAATAGGAGCAGAAAAAAAATAGTTTTTGGAGTGTGGTTATATCTTGGTAGGAGAAATATTTTTTGTCCAAAACTTCTCTTTTATATGCTTTAGTTTTTTAAAATGCATCCTAAAATATTTTGGTTCATATCGCCTAAATTAGGCAACGATAAACAACAAAACTCGACCTGACGATAGCTCAGTGCGCTAAAGCGCTTTGTCTAACGTGTAGTGCGAGTGCATGTGACATTAGAAATCAGTTTATCTATACCACGGTCAGTGATTGCACAGAAAATTTCATATAGACGCAATCAAACAAATAAAAACATAACAAATATTACATTATTCAAAAAAACAGGATCACTGACGAAGGTTCAATACCAGAAACTGCGCAGTCTGATTCAGAAAATTGAAAATTTGCAATGTAGTTAGGATTTTTAGAAAATACACTCATTCTTCTCTACCACGACTTTCACAATTAAAATTAAATAAAATTGTATATTAATTATAGTATTAATTGCAATTGTCTGAAAAAGACGTTAAAATTCAAACTCAGATAAACAATTTTGTTGAAGAAATTATTATTTGTTTTTCGAGTGGAGCACATGGTATGAATTTCGTTGCAAAACATCGTTTGCCAGTTAGAGGGTTAATGTAATAGAGAATTATATTTTTAATTACAAAAAAAAAAATAACTTTCGCAAAATTTTTTTATAATTGATAAATTTCTCAGAATTGTTAACAGTCATTTATAGTTATCAAAAAGTTTAAAAAAAGTTTAAAAAAATATCCTTAAATTATTTAACGTTTTTTTTTTTGTATCAAATTCCTGCGAATTAACTTCATATTCTATTTATTTAAATTTGCCTTTTTTGTGAACATTTTTTATACAATTGCTTTTATTTTATGTCACTTATTTAATATTTATAGATTAAAACGTTTATGGTCAGAAAGTGGACGCCATGAATGTTGTTCTTTTTTTTTGTTGTTTATGTTGTTTTTAAAGGATTTTTTGTTTTTTTTTTGTTCGTTATTTTAGTACTTTTGTGGTATTATTGGTTGTTGTGAATTGCGTGCAATGTGAGCTTTAATATATATTTTTTTATTACCGATTGATTTCCGTTTTTGTTAATTGGTGTCATCCGCCTATAACTTTAACCACTAACAATTTAGAAAATGTTTCAATAAAAAATTGATTTTTGTATGAATGTGTTCTAATATTAACTCCCAGCCAGCAATTTCGGAGCGCTCATAAATAAAATTATAAAATGACTCATAAACACCGAGAGAATTTTCTAGGACTTGTTTTAATGTAATTTTTCACTAAACTAATGAAGTTTTTTTTTGTCCCAAAGTGAATGAACCGCATGAGGAAAGCTTCTGTATTTTTATGAAAATGTTTTTGATGAAACTCTTTTTTATGTCCAAAAAGTTTTTTTTTATCTCGGAATTCTATTGTTCCCTCGTTAATGATTTCTGATTTATATATTTTGAATTTCATTTGTAAAGGATGTTTTTTAAGCCTGATAGATCTTGAAATTGTAAAAAATAACACAAAAAATTTAATTATAGTTCAAAAAGGATCAATACATGACATTAACATTTGAAAATGATTTCTGACCACCGCTGCTGTTCTTGATGAAGCGCATTCTGGTCCTTCCATTTTAGGCCACTTTTTCATGTCACGAATAACGCCAACAATGTTGACCTCCAAGGCGTCAAATGTTGCTGGTTTATCAGCATAAACCAGTAAATTGACGTATCGAGAGGTGCCAAATCGCACGTCCTTGGAGGCCAGTTAACAGATCCGGTACCGTGAAATAACTCCCAATGAAATAACTCCCAATGAAATAAGTCCCAAAAATGAAATCAGTCCCAATTTTAATAAATGAAATAACCTCCAAAGAAAAAATTAAATAAGCCCCAACCAACATTTGGAAGTTATTTCATAGTAATAAAATAACTCCCAACAAGGAATGAAACAACTTCCAATGAAAAAAGTCCCAAAAAAAATTAAATAATTCCCAATTCAAAAATATCGAATTCTGCGCTGCATTACGCGAAACGCGGCTGCGCAGCAGGACGCAAATCGTACGCACCGCTAGCCAGAGGTGGCATGTCATAATGTCCAATGACATAATGTCCATGGACGCTATGTCACTTGAAAAGTGTCATAATATCCATGCACTTTATGACAATTTGGAATTTGACAATTTTGGACATTATGTCACTTTCAAATGTGGCATAGCGTTAAGAATTTTTAAAATAAAAAGATTATTAATATTTAGTATATCAATACAATTTTTTTAAATATTCTTTAGAAGTATATCACAAAATAAAACTAAATTTATAAATCGTATAATCGCACGCAGAAAAAACTTTATTTCGCGAAGCCGCCTGACGCGTTCTACGGAGGGAAAAAAACCCTGAGAGCGGCCGAAGGCCGCCACACAGAAACACTTGTTTTTACAAATTACTTGATGTCTTAAAAATGTAAGATTTCAACGGACTCGACATCTGATTTGAAAAACAAATTCTTCTGGGTGGCGGCCTTCGGCCGCTCTTAGGGGTTTTTTCCTCCGTAGAACGCGGCAGGCGGCTTCGCGAAATAAAGTTTTTTCTGCGTGCGACACAAAAGAAACTTCAAAATTACTGATCTGTTTTCACACTGGAGTATAATGTCCATGGTCCTTATGTCACCCAAAAAGTGGCATAATGTCCATGGACTTTATGTCATTCCATTTGAGGACATAATGTCACATTGCAGAGTGTCATAAAGTCCATGGACATTATGACACTTTTCGAGTGACATAACGTCCATGGACATTATGTCATTGGATGACATTGTTATGACATGCCACCAAAATTACCAAAATTCTAGCAAGAACTGTGTTCCTTTTGGTAAAATAACTCATTGTATTGCTATTATTTACTTTACGACAATTTTAAGAACCGTTACAAATGCATAAAATTTACCAAAATGTAATTTTAAAATAAATGAAATAACTCCCTTTTTTTTATAGTAATTAAATGTGCTAAAGTCCCAAAACTTATTTAACAAATTGTGAAAAGCAATCTGATGTAGGCGTGTCCCTATCCGGATTTCATTCCTGCCTAAGGAAATCTTCAGGGGACTTTGTTATTAGACTTTCTAGAGATTTTTGTTATGTTAAATCACAAACTCAATGAGAATTTCTTGTCCTCCTCTAGGAGCGACATTCAAAATTTGAAATATCAAAGAAAAAACAAAAACAACAACAAAAAATTGTCACAATTGGCTTTGTCATCTTCCAAATACTACTCTGTTTTTTTGACAGACCTAGCAATGTAGTGACGTTTATTCAAGTAAATCAACAATAGAAAATCATATGTTTTCTATTAGTGTCAGTTACATTTAAATTTGCACAAGCACCTGCATATTTGTTATTTAAATTTATTTTCATCGGGACAAACATTAATTGCATTTTTTAACTCCCAACAAAAATGAAATAACTATCAGCGATAAAATCACATTTAAAAATGAAAATGAAATAAGTCCCAACAAAAGTGATATAACTCCCAATGCCAAAAAGGAGTGAAATAAATCCCAACAAAACCTGGTTGGGAATTATTTCATTTGGGAGTTATTTCATAACGAAATAATTTCTAACAGAAGATTGTGAAATAAGTCCTATAGCATTGGGAGTTTTTTCATAGTGAAATATTTTGGGAGTTATTTCATTTTTTTTGTGAGTTATTTCATTTTGGAGTTATTTCACGGTACCAACAGATCCACTTTTCGAGATGTTGAAACCACATCTCACCCGGATCAATGTCTTTCATATTTTCAAGCAAAAAATCATTGATCATGGTGCGGTAACTGTCTCCATTGACCGTAACGCAAGCTTGGGCTTTATTTTTGAAGAAGTAGGGTCCGATGATGCCACCAGTGTGTAAATGGCACCGAACGGTGCATGTTTCTGGATGTAGAGGAGTGTGTATGGTCTTTTGTGGATTGGCAATTATGCTGTAATTTTGTTTATTAACAAACCCGTTAAGCCAAAAATGAGCCTCATGCCGAATTTAAAGCTTTTACTAATATTTAGCTCCTTAATTCTTAAAGAGCTAAATCTATCATTAAAATTTCTAAAATGACCACCTTACGCATTTAAGGGTTAAAATATTTGCCACTTACTTTTTATATATTTCCAACCTATTGGCTAGACTTTGTTTAGTCTTTTTCAAATAAGCACCAGCATTAATTTTTGATTCGCGGCGTCAGCCGCCTACCAGCCGTATTCATCTATCTTCCTACTTTCAATTTAAGTTTTCTAGCATTTTCAGTTGTGCTCTATAATATTTTAAATATCTTATTTAATTGGACACAAGCACAAACTTTATTTTTTATTTCAAAACATGTGTAAGTGTTGGTAGATTCATTGTACTTTTAATATATATTTCAGTAAATATATGTTCAAGTATAATTTAACCGTTAAAATTGTTATTGTTCAAGAAGCCTTCCATTGTCTATCTGACTACAGTATCATTGTTTTTAGGGTCCTTCAAATAGAAGTATAAAATTTAATTTCTATGACTTTTGTCCAGAAAAAATATTCGTTTAATAGTTTTTTTTTTTGTTTCTATTGTCCTCATTTTTAAAATTTGATGTGATGGTCATAATTTATATAATCTTCTAGTAATTTGGAAGTTTATGGGCAATTATTTAATGGAATTGTTTTGAAAACAAGACAATTTACAATTTTGTAGTATTTTTACACTTTTTTCTTTTTTTTTGTATTGCTTTAAGTGGGTGATTATCATTAACATACAATGATATGTAATTATGAGGAATACACAATAAATTGTTGCATTTAATGGGTGGAAACGCTTAATTTTAGTAATTAAATTGGTATTTAAAACATAAAAACAAAAAAAATCTGTAATGACTACTGAAAATTTTGTTGTTATTACGGGAAATTTAACTATTTTGAGCATTGCGGTATTTTTTTTTTGCTAAATTTAGCAGCACATGTCTGCTGAACGGTAGTAAAATGAAATTAGTAGAAAAAATTAGTAGCTGGTACAAAATTTTAGTAAAATTTCAGTCAACTGCAATTTAAACTTAATTTGCTAAAATCAACAAGAAACTTGCTAAATTTTAGTACATCCAATAGAACTTCACAGAATAAGAATTGAAAAATTAAAATAAAACGACTTTGTTTTTTAATCGTTTACACTTTTTTCCTAATGGATGAACATTATTTTAATTTTAACTCTGTAAAAAAAAAAAAATTTATTTGTTTCTAAATAAATGGTATTTTATATAGAGGTAATGAACTTTGAAATGTAATACGACTAAGATCAATTTTTTATATTGACATGAAATTTATACGAGAGGTAATCTTCTGGCATTATAATTTAAATATGACTTCTGGCATGTGACCGCCACGTCTCTGTGCAATAACTCCCAGGTGAAAAAAGTCCAAAAAAAAAAAAATTAAAAAAGTCCAAAAAATTTTTCATACAAATTTGGGAGTAACTTCAAATGAAATAATAGCCAGTTCTTTTGCAGTTATTTCATTTTTGTTATTAGGTGTTATTTCATAATGCAGTAATTCCGAAATGAAATAAGTCCCAACAGAACTTAGCGTGGGACATAGCGCCCAAAAAAAATTATATGTAAATTGTTGTTGTAAAAAATTTCTTGTTTTGGGCAATACGACATTGATTTGGATGAAATAACATTTTTTGTTGGGCGCTATGACGGCGAAAAAGAAGTTATTGCCCAAAATTATAATTTTTTTTTTTAATGTAGCCGCCTGCCGCGTTCTACGGAGGAAAAAACCCCTAAGAGCGGCCGACGGCCGCCACACAGAAAAACTTGTTTTTACAAATCCAATGTCGAATCCGTTGAAATCTTATTTTAAAGACAATAAGTAATATAATTTGACCAGTCATAGCTTTGTCATTTAAACAGCTAATTGATTGTTTTTTATCTTAAATAAAAGAGTAAAGCGTTTAGAAAATTTTAAAAAAATAATCATTAAAAAACAATAAATCTTGGGGGTTTTTTCCTCCGTAGAAAGCGGCAGGCGGCTTTGCGAAATAAAGTTTTTTCTGCGTACGACACAAAAGACATTATGTCTTATGACATTAAAAAAAAAAAAAATAAATATGATTTTGGGCAATAATTTCTTTTTTTTTACCGTCATAGCGCCCAAAAAAAAAGTTTTTTCAAAATAAAATGCCATAACACCCAAAAAAAAGTTTTGGATTTTCTGTTGATTGATTTGGTAGTTATAACATATTAACATCCACAATTTTGGGGGATATGCGAACATTTGGGCAATATCTCATTTTGGTTTTTGGGCTTATAATAATTGGGGAATATAATGGTACGCCCTTACTTCATTTGTGTTGCATGGACTATTTTTGGGAGTTATTTCATTTTTTTTCTTTGGAAATTATTTCATGATGAAATAACAACTAAAACCTAGGATTTGTTTCATTTTTGTTTTGGAAATTATTTAATTTTTTTAGAATTTATTTCACTTTTTCGAGACGGAACTTATTTCATTTTTTTAGAATTTATTTCATTGGGAGCTTTTGGGGACTTTTTGCACCTGGGACTTATTGCATAGAGCCGACCGCCACGGCTGCCTCGGACATAGTCTAATCTTTAGGTCAAATTTTCGATGATTTTTTCCAACATTTGTGGCCGTATATTGGCAATAACGCGTAGAATGTTGTCCTCCAAGTGGTCAATCGTTTCGGGCTTATCGGCGGAGACTAGCGACTTCACACTAGTCCAGCGGCGTTACATCGCACGTTCTTGGAGGCCAATTCACGGGTCCACAACGTGAAACTATGCGGTTACCAAACGTTTCTTCCAATAAATAAATTGTAGCACGAGCTGTGTGACATGTTGCACAGCTCCTGCTCATCATGGTTGTTCAATTGACGAACGAAAAAGTCAGTAATCATGGCTGGTGGTCACTATTGACAGTAACGTTCTGACCTGCATCGTTTTTAACGAAGTACGGACCATTGATTCCCCTAGCCCATAAAGCACACCAAACAGTCAGTTTTTCTGGATGTAACGGTGTCTCAACATACACTTGAGGATTATCGTCACTCCAAATACGGCAGTTTTACTTAATCAAATTAATTGCTCTGATGGACGATTATGTTGACCGTGAAATGAACGAACTGAACCATGATTTTCAAAATAAATTTGCACAATTTGGAAGCGTTGTTCAGGCGTCAGTCTATTCATGTTGAAATGCGAAACCGAATTAAACAAAAATCGCTTGACAGCTGACAAAATGGCCTCCAGTTAAAAAGGGTTGCCTACTTAAAGTTTTTATCTTCATAAAAAGCACCCTTTATATATTTTTTTTTTGTGATTAGCAAAATTTTTTGCTAAACTTAGCAACTGGTTTTTAAAAATTAGTAAAGCATTTTGCTAAAATCAGCTACAAAAATTAGTACAAAATTCAGTAATTTGTAAAATGAGAATAGCAAAAAATGTTACTTAAATAAAAAAATTGTACTGAAAGGTAGTAGCAAAATAGTAAAGTGCGATTGAAAAATTTTTCTATTACTTTTTTTTTCTGAGTGAATGTTTTGAACAGTTTTCTTAATTAAGGTAATGACGTATATTTTACAAAGGCCTAAACAGTTTTTGAACAGAATAATTTGTGAAAATTTTTAGTGCCCTATTTAAATAACTTAAGAACTTGTTGACCGATTTTGTTGATTAGCGTTCATAAAAATGACTGCTTCCTCTCCATTATGCTATAAAAAATTTGAGAATAATTTTATATTTTTTGTAATTTTTAAAAGTTTTTAACTTTTGTTACTTATTTTCGATGTTGTCCTAAAAAATATCCTTGGTGACAAAATTATATACATACATATATTTGTTATTTAAAGTTGCAAAACTTATATCTACACCTGTAATTGCATAATTTTACTTAACAAAATGGCAGAAAAAGGACATATAAATGTCCTTAAAAACACAACTTATGACCATTTAAAGTTTTATAAATTCGCATTTTACATTCCCAAAACACAGGCACACATACATATAAAAATACTCAAAGATAAAAATACAAGTGCATATACAGTAAACACTTTTCATAATGAACTCTGAACAGTTGCTGACACCTCCGTTTTATCAAAATTTTGTGTGAAACAGTGTCCCAAATTAAAAGCTTTTAATCAGTGCAAATTTTTTGAAAAACATACAGCGAATTTACTTTCCCTATGTAAAAGTTCAGATTACACGCAGAAAAAGAATATTGTTGCAATATGATCGCAGCCACAAAACTATGTTTCCTACAGCCATATATGGCTGTTTCTAATTACGTATTGTTGTATCAATCATATTTCATAAATGATTCATACATGTTCATATGAGGAATCATATGTCCAAAAATTTCCATACGTACATGAACTAAAATTGAGATAATATTTTCATATATGATCACATATGAACTCCTATGAACATATATGAATCCTATATGGTGGTAGCATATGTACGACCGGAAATGATTTCATATATGAGCACGAATCAGTTCATACATGTTTATAAATGGATGCATATGTACATATGTTGATTTTCAAAATATTATGAAACTTTTGTCAATAAGTCATTTAATGTTTTAGCGTAATAATAACATTCAAGATTTTTTCCTCACTTCTATGAAAAGCTTCATTATATTTATGAAATGTTTCAAAAATGTTCGTCCAATATAACGTTTAATAGTATTAATGAAACATTTCATGAAAAACAAAATTATATTTATGAAGGATATTTTAAACTACAACTTTTGAAACTTTAATTCAGAAAATATCAATTGGAATTTAGAAAATACCCAGCAAAAAATAACCTCACTTTGGTAAGCAGTAACTACATTTGTATGCTTCCAAAATAGCGCTTCACCGCCCTGCATACAATAGAGCAATTAGAATATGCATTCTGTTGTGCTTCCCTAAATGCCTTATTTGAAGCAGTGAGGCAGTAATGAAGCATTAATATTGACAACACACAAAAAAAGCGCTTTTTATTGCTGACGAAGACATGCATTTATTGCTTCTTGGAGCACATGAAAGCAGCGCTTTTCACCTGCTTAAAAGAAACATACCAAGTGGGACATTACGAACAAAAATTATGCCTTCTTGAATTGTTTCAGAAGCGCTCGGTAATTAAATAATACCTTCTAGAACTGCTTCTGGGTAAGCACTACTTTTTGCTGGGTATCAATTGAAATTCCATTTGAAATTCAGAAAACATCAATTTCATGTCAGAATTTCTATTTGAAATTGAGAAAACATCAATTGAAATTCAAATTTTCAATGTGAAATTCGCAGAAGATCATTTGAAATTTAGAAAATATCAATTGAAATTCAGAAAGTATCATTTGAAATTCAGAAAATACTAATTTAAATTTAGCAGCACATGAAATTTAAAATACATCCAATTAATATTTAGAAAAAATCAATTGCAATTCAGAAAATGTCAATTGAAATTCAGAAAAACTTTTAATTAAGTTTCACTGTGTATACAAGTGAATACATTCACTTACTTACCTTTCGACAATATATTCGAGTGTCTAGTGGTGATACTTCTGTGCGGTTTAAGTGGCCACCATCATAAAAAACCTTTGATTGTGTGTGTTATTTTTCGTGTATTCGAGTAGCAGTAACATTACGAAATTTAATGCGTTTTTCGTTATACCAACGACGAGAAAAAAAAAACAGAAAAAAATCTGGCCTTGTGTTCAATGCGTTAGAAAAACTTTCATGTAATAATAAAAGTGGAAGGAAGGCAAAATTGCCATACTTGAGTGCCACTTTAGAAATGGGTGATGCTCATTATAATAGTATTTTTATACACAGCTTTTATGGGTTAACGTAGGTATATTAAGTCTATCGTTTGTTTTGTAACAACTTGGTTTCAAAATTATCATTTGACATAGTTCTTCTTCAGATGCTAAAGAAAATCTCTTCTGAACCGTGTCTGAACATGTTATAAATGTTCCATAAATATTCTCAGTTTACGAGTAAGGAAAAAAAATTTCAATGTTTTTGGCAGTTGTTTTTTTAAACAACCTGTAAAAGTACTGCATTTAATTGACTTTTAATTTTTAAGCGTTAATGATTTTTCGATAACACATTTTTCACACATAAATCATTTGGGGCTTGGTAAGAAATTTAAAGTTCAGCAATGTGAGAAGAACATTTTTTTCTCTTGTGTCATTAGTCAAAAAAAAAGAACGCTAAAAAATGACACACATAAAAGTAAAAAAATCAAAAATTTTATTAAATAAATGAAATAAGGTTAGTTTTATATCACAAAAACACATCTGTTTACGTAAATATTATTATATATAGTAGGTATTTATTTTTTCAATTATTTAACCTCTCTGCTGCATTAGACGTATATATAAGTCCACCTAGCATATGGACTCCGCGCCAAAAGAACTGCTCCGGTTTTGAGGTAAAGAACGAATCAAGCCAATTTCTGATACCCTGTTCTGAAGTGAAGCGTATTTCAGTAAGGGCGTTCTGTATCGATCGAAACAAATGGTAGTCAGAAGGGGCAAGGTCTGGGCTATAAGGCGGGTGAGCTAAAACTTCCCATCCACTGTTTTCCAAATAGTTTTTGACCGGTCTTGCAACATGTGGCCGAGCGTTGTCATGACGGAAGATTATTTCCTCGTGTCTGGTCGAATATTTTGGTCGTTTTTCGTTAATTGCTCTCTTCAAACGTATCAATTTTGTTCTCTTCAAACGTATCAATTTTGTTCGTCTGACCCGATTTCAACAGCTAATAATACAAAACACCCTTCTGCTCCCACCAAATATAGGGCATTCGGCTTCGGCGTTGATTTGGCTGGTTGGCCGGGCTTTACATATGACGTTTTGCGCTTGGGGTTATCGTAATGTATCAATTTTTCATCACCAGTAACAATACGATTCAAGAATGACTTCTTTTTGTAGCGTTCAAGCAGCATTTCCGACATGCAAAATCGCCTTTCAACGTTTCTCGGCTTCAGTTCATATGGGACCCAATTTCCTTGCTTTTGAATAAATCCCAATGCTTTTAAACGTAGGAAAATGACTTGTTGTGTGACTCCCAATGATAATGCAAGTTCTTCTTGCCTTTGACAACAATCTTCGTGGAGTAATGCTTCCAATTCCTCATCTTCAAACTTTTTCGGCTGACCTGGCTTTTCCTTGTGAGCTGTGTCAAATTCACCACTTTTGAATTGCGCAAATCATCGTTCACAAGTTTTTGGAGTTGGTGCATGTTGACCGTAAGCTTCTACCAACAATCGATAACTTTCAGCAGCCGGTTTCTTCAAATGAAGAAGGTTATCAGACTTCCCCGCAAAACATCTTTTTCAGGCACAAAATTCGACATTATTATAGCGATTAAGAAAAATGTGTGTTAACACTTTGGCGTCTATCGAATACTGAATTATAATGGCAGTTGTTTGCTCTCCAAAATACCATATTTGTTACTATTGACACAAAACATATGTGATAGTTATGCCATATGTTGTCCAAATCGACATTATTAACATATACCCAATAAAAAGAGTGTTTTTTTGGCGATTTTTTGCGATGTTTTTAATACAAAAATTAAGCAAAAACTTATTTTTGCGATTTTTGGCGATTTTCATTTCTCTGTTTGGCGAAAAAACGGCAAAATAAATCTGACAACACTGGTGGTCAATGCCAAAAAAAAGTTCATTACCATTCCAATGCCAGTGATTTTTTAATTGGCATTGATTGGCATAATTGTAATTGACGAAGAAATAATTCTTTATAAAAAGTAGTTTGTTTTTTACTTGCATATTCTGCTACAAACGCATATTTAGCATTATAATATAATTTGTATATTTTATAAATAAAGTTTTTTTTCATATTTTTATATACGATTTTTTGAAAAAAGAAAAATAACAGAAATATACAATTTCTAACTTTCATACGATATTTATTAAAAACTTTATGAAACAACCCTTGATAAAATTGTGGAAATAAAATTGAAAAACTTGAAAAAAAATTAATAATAAATGCATTTTTTTTTTTAAATTATAGAACATATTTTACGATTTTAAATACATATTTTGATAGCTCCTTTTTGGGTACTTAAATACAAATAGGCGCTACTTGGTATAGGTTTTTGTTCGTATTTTCATCTCTTCTTCATTAACCCATTATGAAATGTTGGAGTAAATGCATTTTTTTATTTAAAATATGAAGAATCTACCCGGGTCGGTTTCGGTATGTAAAAACCGGTTATGTAAAAACCTTTGGGAGAGCAAAGATTAAATATGTTTCTATTTATTTTTAAAATGCGGAAATAACATCTATAATTATTGAATTATTAATTTAAACACGAAAATGTTTATTTTAACTGGAATCATATTTAGATTAATAAGATTCATACTTCATTTAAAAAATTTCCTAAGAAAATAAGATATTAAACTAAATATGAACTATGATTTTTTTTTCTGTGTATTTATTTCAAAGACAGATTTTGCAAAAAGTTCTAAATTGTTGAGTAGTGTAATGAGAGTAAAAATAAATGGTCGAAAAACCACAAAAAAAACACGATATTTTTGTGGTACTCCGAACCATTATTTTTAACTGTGAAAGGCGTGGTAGAGAAGAATGAATGTATTTTCTAAAAATCATAACTACATTGTAAATTTTCAATTTTTGTGAATCAGACTGCGCAGTTTCTAGTATTGAACCTTCGTCAGTGACCCTGTTTTTTGAATAATGTAATATTTGTTATGTTTTTATTTGTTCGATTGCGTCTATATGAAAATTTCTGTGCAATCACTGACCGTGGTATAGATAAACTGATTTCTAATGCCACATGCACTCGCACTACACGTTAGACAGAGCGCTTTAGCGCACTGATCCATCGTCAGGTCGAGTTTTGTTGTGATTAAAACTAGTTTTATTCAATACACGGTGTTTTTGTTCTTGCATACATAATCTCAGAAGTACAACTCCAACAACTCCAACAACACAACAGTTCTATTTTTAGAAACTTACCTCACTCTAATATCCACTGTTTTCCCATATGTTGTAAGTGATGCCACATCTATGATATATTCTTTGTATATTCGATAGATGGCGCTTACGTAGTTAGGGAAGAATTGCCAGAGAGCAAAGTTTGATTTTTGTTTGAGTTTGAATTTTAACGTCATTTTCAGACAATTGCAATTAATACTATAATTAATATGCAATTTTTATTTAATTTTTTTGATCTTTTGTTTAAAGCTAAACTAAAGAGAAAAAGGTCCACCCGGAGCACCACTATCTCTAATTCGAGCTCAGTGTAATGAACCAATCAAAATATTTTGTTTTTAAATTCCTTGCTCTGATTGGATGATTTTTGCAAAATTTATCAATATTATTAAAAGTTGGTACCCCTATTAAGAATTTGCAATTTAGGCCATCTTTAATTCGTTGTAGCCGGTTGTTATACTAATACTTGTTGTAGATGTTACTACCACTACTACTACTGAAAGAAGGATGCAGAGCTTAAAACGTGCGCATACATAATGTTGCCACCTTTAAGTTTCTTTAACAATGAATTAAATGCAAAAAAAAAAAATAAATAAACCAAGAAAAACAAAAAAAAAATATCCCAAAAAATTGGTAAAGAAATGGCAAACTAGTGCCAAGTGTGTACTACAAATGCCATAAATCTCTGACAGAAGTCGAATATGTTGTACAGCCTTGCTCAACAGTCAACCAAGCCAAGCCAAATCAGCCATCCAAACAGTTAAAGAAAAAAAATTATTTTTTTTTTTCACTAGCCTGAATATTGTACAACGAACGTGTGTATGAGAAAATGTTATTAAAATGCAGTAGAATTCAATAGTAGTAAGTGAAAATCAGCATCACTGCAGTATATTTTTTTGTTTCTCCCACGCTGTGCATGTCTTTTTTTTTTAGTAATTTTTTGGTAGTAGTTTGGTAGATTTAAAGAAGCAAAAACAAAAAAAAAAGACTTCAACCAACCTGCTAACAAAACTCTGCGGGATTTCATACCATTTGGCTCACGCTTTTGCTATTATAACTTCCAATTGCACAGTGGGGTGTTTCACAAATATTCTGAAAATAATTTATCCAATTTCTTACTGGCTGATCGGATTGTCATGAAAGTTCACACAGGCATATTCAACAAAATTTCAAGCTTGAGTTTCAAAGAAGGGACTAGACTAGATCCATAATGCGCTGATAAATTAAACTCAATATCTATCGATATTATCATGGGAAGTGTTCTATAGATATAAATGAACTCATCCCGAGGTCCCGGTATTTTATTCGTCTATCCGCTTATCCATTCATTTGTTGTCTATAGTCCAGCAAATCACACAAGGCATTGTAGAGAAAATTAGGTTTTCAGTCGCTGTGGAATCATCTTCCACAAGTTTAAGTCAAATGTCCACAAAAACTATTCCCTCTTTCTTCCTCTGCAGAACATACTTTCCTGAAATGAGCACAATGTCTGAGTGTTGGTTTAAATTTGAAAAAAAAAACCCAATCCGATTGTTTTAGAAAGTGGTGGTGATATTGAGAACAAGTTATTTAATTAAAGTTTTTTAAATCAATTAGTATTAAATTTCATTACAATACGTTCATTAACAAATATTTTGTTGCAAAATAAAAGTTTAACATTTTCACAAAAAAATTTAAAAAAAAAATGTTGACCGGAGATCCGAAACTTTTATCCGATTCTGTTGAAACTTGGCACAAATTATTAAGATTTGATTCCATGCAAATATGCCAGATTTGGAGAAAATCGGTTAGTATTTAGACATAGTTTATGTACGAAGTCTAACATTTTCACAAAAAATTTAAAAAAAAATTTTGACCGGAGATCCGAAACTTTTATCCGATTCGGTTGAAACTTGACACAAATTATTAAGATTTGATTCCATGGAAATATGCCAGATTTGGAGAAAGTCGGTTAGTATTTAGACATAGTTTATGTACAAAGTTTATGTTTTGGCAATTCTATCAACCAGTATTTCATGGCAATTATTTCCAAAAATATTTCTGAATCACCCCACTGTGCATTGGTGATAAGTATTAAATTTATTTTTTTTTACAAAACCAATATTTTTCACATTTATTTCCTTTCCCCTACCCCTAAAATAAAAAACTGTGTAAGGATTAAAAACATTAATTTTCTTTTTTTTTTTGCTGGTAAATCGAGCCAAAAAATCGCATAAAAATTGTCGCCAACACAAATTTATTTTCAATTTTCGTTAATTCAAGTAATCGAGTGTTATTTTGTGCTTGGTGTTGCTCTCATTCCTTTTCAGCCTCCATTCCTACCTTTAGTTACCAAAATTAAACATACTACAACAAAGTACGTGAACAATTTTGTAGGCTTGCACAATTGCAACAATTTAATCCATTTGCCTTCCAGTGGGAGTGTAGATTGCTTTGCTCTCATTCACCAATTGCTGTTGAGTTTCAATTATTTCTTTGTAGTTTTTGTTGAATATTTTCATACATAAAAAGAATTAATGACTTTAGCAAAAATAAGCACACAAAAAAAAAAAACAACAACGAAAAGAAAGGACCAAAAAATTGAATGAAAATCAAGGCTGTTAAAAAGTGGTAATCACCCGCAGTTTTCGACCGCCCCACAGTGGTTCCAAACACAAAAAACATGGTAATAAATATAGATCTTTTAAACTACTGGTCCAATCGGGAAATGGTGTTCCCAAAAATTGAAAAGCGGGAGCTAACCTTTAAGGAAAATGTTTCTGTGGTCACCCTGTTTTAACACAGGGTGTGCTACAGGGTGTCAAAGTTGACCATCTCGAGTATGAAAGAGCTTTAAAGGGGTATAACTTCTATAACCATGCATCGATTTTAGTGTTTTTTGGACTTTTTTAAATCTAGGTTACGAGACAAAGCAAAAACATGCTTCATGTACCATAGTAACTCTTACAGTTAAAAAAATATTTCACTTTGAATTTCAAAATCTTCATTTTTCGCCTTGACTTTTTTAATAGTTTTGCCAATAGATTATTCATTTTTCAAAGAAAATGCTCAAAATTTTTTCAAGTCATTCTAATGACCTTTCTTAAACTCCTAAAGAAAACTTTTTTGAATTATCTTAAGCCGTTTCGCAGTGATACTATTTTAAACTCAAAAATTAAAAGTGTGTTCTGAAAAATGGGGTTTTTTGGTCAGATAAGGGGTAACTTCACACACCTTTATATATATTTTGCTGATATTTTTTGGATTAGTTTTTTACATAGTTTGATAGAGTAGACTTCAAAAATGCTTAATGGTATAGTTTAAAGCATTTTTGGATATGCACCCTACGTCCAGCATTGGTCGAAAATGATGAATTTTTGAACGGAATTCTATGTTTATGACCGTGATAAAAAAAAGTCACGCCACTTAGACACGATTTGAAATTTTTATACTGTAAAGAGATTTATTCTAATGAGTTTGCCACTTCATTTGCCGCCGCCCGCTCAAAAACGTAGCCTGGAGAGCAAATTTTGTGGAAAAAGTAATTTTTTCAAAAGCCTTTTTTTGATTTATAAAAAAAGCGTACTTATATTATCAATTTCAGCAAGATTTTATTTTATTTTTAATAAAACGTAAATAATTGTCCTACATTCCAAAAATCTTTTCGATATTGCTTATGGTTATTTTTACATAAAACATCAAAGTTCAATGTAGTATATCTAACTATAATTAATTGTACATTTATTGGCTTTTGCTTTCGGTAATGTTAAAAAATTTAAATAATTTCAGAAATTTTTTTACATATTATTAAATTAGACTTAGTTATCAATTCAACGATGCATAAATCGTTTATCTAGTGTAATAAATGAATTCAAACTATTGCGCTTAAATCAGGCATTTCAGGTCAAATTGCAGTATTTAACAAATTTATATATTCAGGTATACAGAGCGTGTTGCATTATATTTCTCTAAAAGGGTTACGGGTTTTTTTATTTTTTTAATACTATTTCAAAAACCTAATAAGATATAAATGCAGGTAGAAAATGCGTTTTATGATGTAACATTTGCATAATATATTGTTCTAATTTTCCATATAAAACAGGTAAATAACTACCATATATTCATTTATTTGAAAGACAAAATAATGTTTTTTTTTTGTTCTAAAGATAAGGTTTTATTAAATTTAACTGGTACAGTAGTAATTGTGCTAAAAATATGAATATATTCCTAAGGACTACACATTTTCTACAAAGTAGTCTGAAGTATCAAAAGTTAAAAGGTCGTTTATATGCATAGATTCAGAATCTTCCTTTTCAATGTCTATGCTTATTTTTGGTAACCATTTTGTTCTTATGGAGTAAAGTACTGGATCCGATGATATTAATAAAAATTCCATCAAATCGGAATTTTGAGCTATTCTGGAGCACTTACGTGTGTTAAAAAGCCTAAAATGTTTGACGTCTCTATTTCTGGCCTCCTGGGCTTCTTCAGTCAGTTCGCCTAAAGGCAACATACTGTTTTCTATTATTTCTTTGGCATGAGCTAATACTTTATGTACTGTTGGTGTCATTGGCCTCCAAGAGTACATGGTGAGTATAATGTCTTTTGTTTCATTGGCAAAGAGTTTAAATTTAGCCACATTAATAGGTTTTTTACTGTTAATGACTGCTAATATAACTTTAAAACGTTTTAGTAGGTTTTTATCGAGACCCGTAATTGAGGAGGTAGTTTCTGGATCTTCGAAAAAACGCCTTGCTGTATTTCCGTCATTGGAACTTCCAAACCCCTGAAGGGGCGTATCAATGATTAATCCAAGTCTTAATTTAAATTCATCTTGAATTCTTTTCTTCTCTTCTTTTCTCATGTTGTGTAGATCAGTGTTTTTGTTTACGGAAAGGCTTAGGTTTCCTGGAATAAGGCGGTATTTGAGATCGTATGCGAGGTGTAAACAATATTCCATAAATCTTATTCTGGCATGAAGTGGCGATATCCCAAACCTCAGAGCGTTTTCGTTCATAGAAATTGTATCACTATCTTCATGAAACTGTGAACTTAATTTTCCACATATATTACATTTCCAAGTAGATGTTGTGTCTGTAATTGCATTTGCAACTTTTCCATCAATCATTGTAAGTTGTGGTTGAAATGAAACTTTAATAACTTGTCCAGATATTTCCACGTAAAGTGGAGACAAGCTCGAAATTTCCCTTTCTATTGAATCTACTAAACTTTGTGTTGAAATCATGTCTTCTTTTACATATTCAAATCGTATTGGACGACATAAAAATTTAGATCCAGGGGTTAAATTCGTCCATATATCATTTGCAGACGAGGTTGAAGGTAATTTATTATACAACCGCATTCTTAACGGCACAAAAGAAGCCATAAAAATTGATGAAAAACTTTTTTCTTTGCTGCTTCCAGATGGTTGTTTGTATTCGGAAAACCCAGATGTGCCATCACAGCCCCATTTGAACATTAACACGACATCAGATTGCTTGCATCTTTCAATATCTTTGCTGCTAAATGTGGACATAATTCTAGAAACAGTATTGTCAATTAACTGTGATAGTTCAACTTTTGCGCCTTCAATAGAGGCATGCACTGGGGATGTTATTGGTTTTAAAATATTTTCTTTTGTTTCTTTTATTGCTTTACTGCTAGGAAAAATATCATATCCTTTTTCAATGAGAGCTTTTCTTAAAATACCATATTTATTTCTCGTTAACCCCAAATTTAGAAAAAGAGCTAATGCATCTTCACTGGTAAAGGAAGTTGATGATTTTGGTGTTGGAATACTTTGTATCATGCGCTTCAAACGCTTAGGAGACGCAGTTGGTAGGACGTCGACAATTTTCCCTGTTTATTTAGGCTGTATACGTGTCAAAGCTGCTTTAAAAGAATCCTTTATTTCATTAGCGGAGTGTGTGTTAATCATTTCTTCCTGTTTTACCTTCTTAGTCCTAATCTGGACCTCTTCATAATCTTTTTTAGGGCGGCCCCTTTTTTTCTGTTCAATAACTACTGACATCTCCTTATTAAGCCAATCTTGACTCTTCTTCATAAATTTTTGTATAGAATAATCGGAATCTTTAATCCTTTTTTCATAAATTTTGTAAAAATTTTCAATTTCATCTGGCTTTATATTTAAGCCATACGAGTAGACAATGGTATCAATCAGTTTTCCTATTTTTTCCGATCGTATATCAGTATTGGCAAGAGTATCCCAAATTACTTTACAAAGGGAGCTATATTTTATTGTAACCTCCATGACTGCTTAACTCAAATAACCTCCTTTTAAAATTACTACGCTTATATATTACAAATATTTGTTTTTTTATAAACAAAAAATCGAGCAGGTACTGGATTTGTAAAAACAAAAAACTGAAATAGGTAAAATAAAAAAAAACGCATTATATTAGCCCATTAAAACAATATGTTATGCAAATGTTACATCATAAAACGCATTTTCTACCTGCATTTATATCTTATTAGGTTTTTGAAATAGTATTAAAAAAATAAAAAAACCCGTAACCCTTTTAGAGAAATATAATGCAACACGCTCTGTATACCTGAATATATAAATTTGTTAAATACTGCAATTTGACCTGAAATGCCTGATTTAAGCGCAATAGTTTGAATTCATTTATTACACTAGATAAACGATTTATGCATCGTTGAATTGATAACTAAGTCTAATTTAATAATATGTAAAAAAATTTCTGAAATTATTTAAATTTTTTAACATTACCGAAAGCAAAAGCCAATAAATGTACAATTAATTATAGTTAGATATACTACATTGAACTTTGATGTTTTATGTAAAAATAACCATAAGCAATATCGAAAAGATTTTTGGAATGTAGGACAATTATTTACGTTTTATTAAAAATAAAATAAAATCTTGCTGAAATTGATAATATAAGTACGCTTTTTTTATAAATCAAAAAAAGGCTTTTGAAAAAATGACTTTTTCCACAAAATTTGCTCTCCAGGCTACGTTTTTGAGCGGGCGGCGGCAAATGAAGTGGCAAACTCATTAGAATAAATCTCTTTACAGTATAAAAATTTCAAATCGTGTCTAAGTGGCGTGACTTTTTTTTATCACGGTCATAAACATAGAATTCCGTTCAAAAATTCATCATTTTCGACCAATGCTGGACGTAGGGTGCATATCCAAAAATGCTTTAAACTATACCATTAAGCATTTTTGAAGTCTACTCTATCAAACTATGTAAAAAACTAATCCAAAAAATATCAGCAAAATATATATAAAGGTGTGTGAAGTTACCCCTTATCTGACCAAAAAACCCCATTTTTCAGAACACACTTTTAATTTTTGAGTTTAAAATAGTATCACTGCGAAACGGCTTAAGATAATTCAAAAAAGTTTTCTTTAGGAGTTTAAGAAAGGTCATTAGAATGACTTGAAAAAATTTTGAGCATTTTCTTTGAAAAATGAATAATCTATTGGCAAAACTATTAAAAAAGTCAAGGCGAAAAATGAAGATTTTGAAATTCAAAGTGAAATATTTTTTTAACTGTAAGAGTTACTATGGTACATGAAGCATGTTTTTGCTTTGTCTCGTAACCTAGATTTAAAAAAGTCCAAAAAACACTAAAACCGATGCATGGTTATAGAAGTTATACCCCTTTAAAGCTCTTTCATACTCGAGATGGTCAACTTTGACACCCTGTAGCACACCCTGTGTTAAAACAGGGTGACCACAGAAACATTTTCCTTAAAGGTTAGCTCCCGCTTTTCAATTTTTGGGAACACCATTTCCCGATTGGACCAGTAGTTTAAAAGATCTATATTTATTACCATGTTTTTTGTGTTTGGAACCACTGTGCGCCCGCAATGTGTAATATTTACGGCCGCAATGATCATTGTCACATACCAATTGGCAAAAAAAAAAGACTCATATTCAAACACCCACACAAAAGTAGGCTTACAATTAATGTGTGTGCGTTAATGTGAGTGTGTGTTTTGTTTGCATTTGTGTGTGTGTTTGTTAAATGTGAAATAACTTCATTTCCGTTTTATTTTGTTTCACCCTGCAACAGATAAATGTTTTAATTGGCATCATGGCTTAAAGTTAATTTAACAAAAAAAAAAAAAAAAAAAAATAGAGACGTTGCATTTTAAGGGATATGTAATTTTTCTGTAATCCAATTACACTAGTTTACAAAATAAAATTAAATTTAATATAGCTCTTCCAATGAAGTTAAAAAGAGAATTACATAGAGATCTAAAAAATGCAAAATTTCATAAATTTTGCTTAATGGAACATATTCGTGATAAACTAAATATTTTATCTATAAAAACAGGCGCGGATCCAGGGGGGGTGAGAAGAGGATATCTCCCCCCCCAAAATGACTTTTTTTTTTTTTTTTGAAACATGTACAAACAAACTTTGTAGATTATTTTCTAGAATTTTGGTTTAGAAAAATATCGTTGGATACATAAAACTAAATTAAAACTGTATTTTTAGCCTTTTAACACACTTATTTGCCCAAACGATTGCATGTGCATATGCCATCTACATGCGCATAGCAATAAGTCAGCATCCGGTTAGAATATGTGCTAAAAATCACATTCGATGAAACTAACTTCCGGAAAATTTTCGTACCGAGGTAGTAAATCAATTGCAAAGAAATGTACTTCAACAAAAGATTGAAAACCGTGAACGTTTACTTCCTATTATAAAATCAATTATTTTTCTTGGAAGAAATAACATACCACTCCGTGGTCATCGAGATGATGGTGCTTTGCTCTCGTCTGAAAGTTCAGACTCAGAAGGTATCTTTCGTTCGCTTCTACGGTTTTGCATAGATGCCGGTGATAAAATACTTCAAAACCATTTAAAAACAAGCCCATTGAATGCTACATATATATCCAAAACTATTCAAAACCAAATAATAGACTGCTGCAATACCTTAATTTTAGAAATAATTTTGAAAAATATTTCTGAAGCCAAATATTATTCTATAATTTTTGATGAAACAACGGACCTGTCTGGCAAAAGCCAAATTTCCTTATCTTTAAGATATTTGAATGTAAAGGACAACAATGTACACGAAGAATTTATAGGATTTGTAGACGCATTTGAAGAAGCTATTAAGAATACAGCTGACGGTGATGAAATATCAATTGATGCAAAGACAATGTCAACAATAATAATAAAAGCTTTGATAAGTTTTGGGCTTGACTTAAAAAACTGTGTCGGAATTGGTACGGATGGGTGCCCATTGATGTTAGCAGAAAAAGGAGATGTTAAAAAAATACAAGAAGTAGCATTAAACGCAAAACAAACTCCCTGCTTTTCACACAAGCTCAACAATTCGATTTCAAAAAGCAATAAAGTGCCTATTATTCAAAAAGTGACTTTACTTGTAAAAGAGACAACAAAATTTTTTAAATATCATCATCCTAAACGTAATACTTTCTTAGTTAAGTTTTTGGGAGCTAAGCTTTCTCCGTTGTGCGAGACGAGATGGGTGGACCGCCATGATTCTATATTGCAATTCACTGCAAGTGTTGAGAACATAATAGAAGCGTTAGAAAAAATATCTGAATGGAAAGATAGAGAAACATCATCAAAAGCTTTATTATTAAGAAATTCACTTAGCACTTTTGAGTTTATATGTGGCCTGTGCATTTTATGTGATATGCTTTCTATTACACATCCCCTTAGTGTTATTCTACAAAAACAAGATATAGACCTACAAAAAGGCTCAGATCTTATAACAAATTTAATTACCTGTCATGAGGATAAAAGACAAGAAGCAGAAATTGAGTTTAAAACAATTTTTGAGAAAGCAAAAGCTATTTGTGTTGATTTGGAAATTCCAATTGAAAAATCTAGATTCGAAAGAAAACATCCGATAAATGATGTCGAGGAGTATTTCAGGGTTGTCTGATACATTCCACTGATAGAATCGATTTTAGTAGATTTAAAATCAAGATTTTCGAAAGACGTCCTGAATTTATTAAATATACCGAAACTGCTACCTAAGAATATAGCCACAAGTTCAATTTCGGAAATTAAACTTTTAATCCCACAACTGGTAGAGGATTTGCTTAAATTTTATGGAACAGATCAAAAAATCCTGACATAGAAACTAGAGGCGGAACTCCTACATTGGCATTATAAATGGAAGAACTCAGAAGAGCTTCCATATAATACAATAACCGCACTAGTAAGCTGTGATGTAGATATATCCCAACTTAAGAAAAATATTTCAAATATTTGCCTCTATGCCTGTCAGCAACGCCACAGCTGAAAGGTCGTTCTCAAGCCTTCGTCGAATAAAAACATGGCTGAGATCAACCATGACGGAGGACAGACTGAATGGTTTAGCTATGATGCATATACATAATAAAATAGAAATTGATCCAGATGCTGTACTTGCAAGATTTGCCTCAAGTGGAAACCACAAATTACTAATTTAAACTGTTTTGTTAGTTATGAATTTTTATCGAATTTACTTGAATTAATTCTTTTCTTTTTTATTGTTGAGTTTTTGTTTTTTTATTTTTTTAAATGTTATTTTTAATAAACTATTAACCCCGATTTCTTTGTATTTATTAAAAACAAATGTTTGTTTTTTTTGTTATTTCTTGCTTCGAAATCTGTTTTTAGTAAACATTTAACTTTTATGGGTTACTTATAATCGAAGATTATTTCATGTTATTAAATATTCTCATATAGTTTGAATATATTATTATTGATATGCTCCTATTTTGCAAATAATAAGAAAACTTCATTATATCTTTAGTACATAAAAAACATTATAACTGAATTCCTTTTGCATTGAATTGAATGATAAACATATCTTTTATTTAAATCTTCGAAACGTTATCGATTATATTTCTTGTAAGTAAATATTGTATTTTTTTTTTGCTTTTGGCATAGTTTTATAGTATTTATTAAAATTTTGTTTTAAATTGAAAACAATATTTAATTGACACTTGAATGAAACTGAAATTAATTAGAAAGCTACAAACTATTTTAATTGGTGCTACAATTTTTTTAATTTGACCGAATTCGATAAAATTTTTAAACTGCTATTTGCCGATCACGGAGTTTTGTCTGAAGGAATTTTTATTTTTTTTAATTTAGTGATCTACAACTAAATAAGAGTTACTATGCCACAAACTGGATTCATAGGCCCTCCTTGATCCTCATTTTTATACTGTTTTGGCTCTAAAATATAGGATTTTTCAACTTTAAGAGCTCCTAACGGGTAAGTGGAAACAGCTAGAGATTTACCACACTCCACATTGTTGTTGCCCCAACCCTTCCTTACAAATTGCCATCGGACATTATTACACAATCTTTTACCTGGACAGTTTTAGGTTCCAAAAACGTTTTGGCAAGCATATGGCTAATAACTACAGAAAATTTTTGGCACATAGAAAAATAAAAAAATTTTTGCTTTACCACTTTATTGTGATAAAACAACAGAAAAACTAAGAAAATTTAACTAATTTTTAAGCACATCATACACTTAAGAAGATCATTTTAAAATTTTGATAATGTTTCATCAGAAAAATTGTAATTCCTTTGCTTAGAAAATCAACAATATTTCAATAAATGGCCGGTACGCTTTCATTTAACACATCATATTTTATAATGTCTTTGCTTATAATTGTCCTGGTCAGACATAGAGTAAATATGCCCAAAGGTAATTGGTGGGAAAGTTTAAATTTGTTCATACTTGTCCCTTTATACTACGTTCATATCTCGTAATTTTAATGATATATGTGAAGAAAGCAGAGTAAACTACATTAAGAATCTTGAAATTCAAATTAATTCAGTTCGAAACAATAAGGACTGGTGGAATATCGTTAAGAAAATACGACAAACAGATAGCAGGAAAGTCCGGGAATATCTGCTTCTGTGTTTAAAACCTATTTCTGTTCGTTACTTAATCCCATAAAAAGTTCAAATGATGTTAGTTATGCCCCTATGTTTTATTCTGACCCTGATCTAGACGAAGCTATTTCTCCAATAGAAATAAAATATGCTTTGGTAAAAGCTAAGATAATAAGGCGCCGGGTGAAGATAGGATATCATATGAATTTTTTAAGAATGCAACTGATACTTTTATAAAAGAACTCACTAAATCTTACAACATATTATTTGAAACAGCTAAATTAGATGAAAAATTCATCACTAGCATTATTTTCCCGATATTCAAAATAGGTGACAAAGGTTTGGTCAGTAATTATAGTGGAATCTCTTTTTGAATACTATTGCAAAAATTCTAATGGGAATCCTAAATAAAAGATTGAATAAATGGTTGGAAAAACGTAACGTCATTATAGAATATCAAGCTGGATTTCGAGAAGGATATTCTACAGCAGTCAACATTTACAATCTAGCAGCAATTACAAACATAAAATTCAGTGAAAACCGCAAACTATATGCCTTTTTTGTCGATTTCACGGCTGTTTTTGATAAAATATCAAGAAAATCTGTTATTTACAAGCTTCATTATGCCGGTATATCGTCGGAAATGGTAAATATGATCGAAAGCAGAACTAATTTCACCGTATGGACTGGAGAAGATTTATCGGAAAAATTTGACACATCATCTGGGGTAAAGCAAGGATGTTTATTGTCACCAACTCTTTTCTCACTGTATCGAACGATTTACACGATTTTATAAGTGGAGGAGTTAATATACAAGGTTTAAATGTGCGATTATTATTATATGCTGATGACATTGTTATATTAGCTGACGATATTTAAACAATGCAGAATATGATCAGGAAACTTGAAATTTACTGTACAACTTGGAACCTTGAAGTTAATTTAAGCAAGTCGGAAATGATGATATTTCGAAAAGTTTTGGGACTTTAGCACATTTAATTACTATAAATGCAATTAATGTTTATCCCGATGAAAATAAATTTAAATAACAAATATGCAGGTGCTTGTGCAAATTTAAATGTAACTGACACTAATAGAAAACATATGATTTTCTATTGTTGATTTACTTGAATAAACGTCACTACATTGCTAGGTCTGTCAAAAAAACAGAGTAGTATTTGGAAGATGACAAAGCCAATTGTGACAATTTTTTGTTGTTGTTTTGGTTTTTCTTTGATATTTTAAATTTTGAATCGCGCTCCTAGACGAGGACAAGAAATTCTCATTGAGTTTGTGATTTAACATAACAAATATCTCTAGAAACTCTAATAACAAAGTCCCCTGAAGATTTCCTTAGGCAGGAATGAAATCCGGATAGGGACACGCCTGCATCAGATTGCTTTTCACAATTTGTTAAATAAGTTTTGGGACTTTTTTAGCATATTTAATTACTATAAAAAAAAAAAAAAAGTGGAAAGATATCTAATCGTAAAAAATTCTTTTTTAATGGTAACCCAATAAATATAACCTCAGAATATACATATTTAGAAGTAACACTTACCCCAAAAATGTCATTTAGCAAACATCTGGGGAAAAGAAATGTATCGGCAAAACAATATTAATGCTACATGAAATAACTTCCTAGGGAAAAAGAACATATCCCTTAAGGCGAAATGGAATCTTTTTCAGTCTGTGTGCAGAGCTATTCAGTCATATGGCGCTCAAATCTGGGGCTTTACACTTTTCGATGATGTTGACAAACTTCAACGTTTTTTCTTAAAAAAGATTTTAAAGTTACCATCATTTACACCAACGTATTTATTATTACTAGAAACAAATATAGGAAATAGCCACATATACACCTTAGACTTGCACCTGAGATATATTATCAAAACTTTATTTTCATACAAAAACCATCGCCTTCCAAATCAATTATCCAAAATTTTAATACAAAAACATTTATTTTGGTATAAAAATATTCAAAAATAATCTGAAGATTGTAACACAATTCAAATCACAGATTGTTCAACTAAAGAAGACTGAGAATTTTTAAGATCAGAAATGATTACTACTACTAAAAAAAATAACATAAAAGAAACGTTTCTTCAACAAGCCTCTGCTACAAACAGCCTTCATATACAATTAAATTATGGAAACCCACAGCTTTACTTTGAAACAATCCCAAATATAAATATAGTCAGTTGGATATTTAAAGCCCGATGCGATCTTATTGAACTAAATGCAATTAGATTCCAGCAACAGAGATCCAAAATATGCTCAATATTTAACCTCAAAGAGGAAGAAAACCTAATACACTTTTTAGCCTACTGCCCTATCCTGCGTCACATTCGATTACATTGTTTTGGAAAACTATCATTAAATGAAAATGAAGTAATCAACATATTAAATGATGTACAATTAAATTGGAATGATTTATTTCGTTACATTGTAGATGCACTTGAGTATAGAAAGGAGTTAATTAGAGTTGTGTCGTCCATGAACGAAATAGTTCAATTGAACGACTCACTCAATTGAACGATAGACTCGTTCACCAATATTCGATCTTGCCGTTCAATCGTCATTTCGTTCAATCGTTCATTTCGTTCTTTTTATTCACAGAGCAATTGCATCTCTATTCAATTAAAACTGCTAGTAAGAGCAATTCTTTTTTTTTGAAATAGTGGTAATATTGTTTTAAATTAGGAAAAGCAATTATAGTCATACAAATAAAATGTTTTTTACACAAAATAAATAAATTTTTGTTAGAAAAGTTGCAATTTTATAACACTTTTTGTCTATGTGCAGTAAACTATGTGAAAAAAACTCGTAAACATGAATTGTGCGTAATAATTGTCAAACGAACGACACGCAGATCAGTCACAAGTCAAAGGAAAAAAGAACGATTGAACGATTTGAACGAACTAGTTCACTGACTCGAATTGAACGATACTGACCGAGTTACCAAAATGAACGATTAATCCCAACTCTAGAGTTAATAATTGAATTCAATTATTATTATGTAAAAAAAAAAAAACAAAAGCTTTTATTTGCATATGAATTAAAATTTTAAATACTTTTAACCGACTGACGACAGTATGTCAAAGTCGTAAATTCTTATTTTATTTACAGTTCTTTTTATTTAAAAGTTATTAAAAACTTAAAATATCAAATTTTATATTTCTTATTACAATTTTGTAAACCACTTCTTTTGAAAAGAAAAATAAAGAACAATTAACTAACTAACGTATTTTCGTTTTTTGCAAGTTTTTGATTTGAAATTCTTATGGAATTTGACCGTCGATAACTTGAAAAAATCGAAAATTTGTATTTTGGGGTTAAGTGTGAATATAGTTTTAGGTGTCCTCAAAGTTGGTCAAAAAGTATTCTTTATGCAAGGAACTCAAAGAGCTATATTTGTCATGTGAAATGATTGACAAATACACTCAGGAAAATATGTGCAAACGACAGTTTAAATAACTGTAAATGCAGTTGAAAAAGTGTACACTACATGTGCAATTAAAACAACTGCAATATTTAGTTATTTTTTACTGTTATAAATCAACTGCTGAATGTAATGAATAAGAAACTATTTTTTTCTAAATATTCTTAATTTCCCTCAAAAAGTTTGTCAGTTACTGCATGACAGTTGTTTGTGTAGTAATCAGTAGCTGTTGTTTTTAACTGTAATTACAGTTGTTTTATATGAAATAATACGAACTATTATGTCATTTATTAAAAAAAAAAAGACTACAGAAAAATACTGCATTTTTCAGTGACCGTAATTATTATTCCTTTTACTATAAAAGTTAGATGCAAAAAGCTGTTTTTTGACTTTTGTTTTTTTTTCAAGCAAAAATAAAAGTTATTTGACTTATTTTTTCTAGCAAAAATGACTTCTGACTTATATTTTTTTTTAAGCTAAAGTAAAAGTTATTTATTGATTTTTTTTTGGGCAAAAATAAAAGTTATTTCTTAATTTTTTTAAGTACGCTTTTTCTCTTCTTGTTTTTAAATTCATGGCAATTAAAACTACACATGAAGGATATTTTTCATCGGTACTTCCCACAACTTGATGTGTTTGTAATGAGCTTTTCAAAAATAAAAATTATTTAAATGCATTAAAAAAAAAAATATATACTGTTAGTTTTGCTTGAAAAAATAAAAGTCAAAAAATAACAAGTTTGATATATATTTTATTAAAAATAAAAATTATGTTTTTTTCGACCTTTAATTGTGCAATGAATAGCTTTTCTAAAACTTCGGGTTCTGATGAGATCTTTAGCCAGATCGAAATACTAGTATCAACCTAGCTAATATGTTTGATTTGCATTATTTTTGTAAATATACGGAGGTTGGAAGCTCGTTATAAATTGAAAATAACATAAAGATAATCTCGATGTATATAAAAACAAAAAACTAATATAACTGTAGAAAATGAAAATGATTCAAGTTCGAGGCCATACTCTATATTTCTTTACTTGGATATTGTCCTAACACATAATCTATAGAGTTTTTTGTTTTCAAATTTATTATTTGACCCTTTCAGGAATGTGCTGATAGATCTATTTCGGGAATTTTCTAGGTTACCATCATCAGAACACGTTTTGAAAGAGGTAACAATCCCATGCCAAATATCAAACATTCATATAAACTAGTTTACTCACTAAATGAGAACTAATATATGAGCTCGAAGTTAAAGATTATCACCATTGATCAAAAAATAAATTGAAAACTTATGTGTTATGTGCAAAGTCCACCTTTGGTGGATACTTAATACACGTTTTTGTTTTTTTCTCGGGTTTTTTACTTCCCCTGTTTTTGTTTATAAACGAAACAAAAAATAAAAATAAGGAAAACTTAATTTTAGTAAGGCGTAAACTTAATTTTTGTTCATACTTTTTTTGAGTGCATGCTTTGTAAACAAAATACTCGTATTGTATTTCTAGCACAATATTAGTTGTACCTTTGGTCATTTATAACACGGTGGGTTTTACAAAAATAGCAGTAGTTTGCCAGTACTATAGTTTTTTTTTCACGGTTGGCAATTTCTACTTGGGTATGTTTAACCTCTAAACTTTGATTAATTTTTGACTAGTTAGCAGGCGTTAGATATGTAAAACATGTAAGTTTTAGTTAGTTGCTGAAATTTTCGGTCATCACTTAAAATTTAAATAAATTTCTCTCTAATAATAGTCTTTAAATCTGTTCATCCTTTTAAAAGGAAATTTAATAACTACGCTCTGTTATTTTGACAAATTTCTTTTTCCTCTAAAAATTAAATAAAATAAATAAATATTGGTGTAAACCCAATTTCATCACAAAAGCTATAAAACAAAAAAGCAAAAAAGCAACCAAACTCCGTGTTGCTTTCACTGCTGCATTGACTGTCATATAGCGGAAGTCAGTTAATTTTGCAATGCCACCCAAAAATAATAAAAAATTTATAAAAAATAAAATAAAAATACAAAACAAAATCGTAAAGGAAAATAAAAATTACCGCAACTAGAGAAAGGAAAGACTAAATAAAAAATATTAAAAAAAAAAAAAAATTGGTAACAACACCAGCAGCAACAACAACACTAACAACTACAGCTACAACAAATAGATAAGAAAATTCAACTCAAGCGAATCAACGAATAAATGAATGAATGCACTGTAACTGCAATGAATTTATTGTCGACAAAACGACAGCAACAACAAAAAACCCCCAAAAATACCAAAAAGGATTTGAACACTATTGTTAAAAAGTATCAGACAAGGAACTTCTGCTTTAAAAATATGTAGTTGTTTGGATTATAATCCAATTTATTTATTTTTAATTTAAATTTCAGTCATTTTTAGAACAAATTTAATTTTTTACTAACCTTGTAGTTCATTTAAAAAAACAAACCACATCAAATGACTGTTTTATGATTTTACATTAACTTTTTACAGTTGTTTTTTGTTATTAAAAATAAAAAATGTAAATGTTTGTTTATTTTTTACTACAATTGTTAGTAATTTTTTGAAGATTAAATACAAATGAGTCCTTTCTTCAAGTGAAATTTCATTTGTTTTTTACCACAATTGCTGTGTTCTTTACCCACACAATATCCGAAGTGTGGAAATGAGTTCTGTTAAAAATTTCCTAGCAAGAATTTAGTTGCATATTCTTAACTAAGCGAATACATTCAGAAAATAATCTGCATGCTATTAATGAATTTTTGCATTAAATCAATAAAATTGTACTGGAAATCGCCCATTGAAACTTTTCATTAACCCAGTTTTTACCAACCATAGATTCCGTGAGAATTTTTTTAAAAACTTGATAAGAAGAAATTGTGCTTTCCCAGTAATCAGTTTCAGTGAATTTTATAGCCCAATCTAGAGGCTATTTCAAGCTGTACGCTGAGAGATTTTTTTGGACGAGTTTTAATGAAATTTTTTCTTCACAATGCGAATGAAAAATTTCTTAAAATTAAATGTTCTACTTTTAAATTTTAAAAAATTAAAACCAAAAGTTTATTTATATAAATAAACATTGCACGGTTTTTTGCTTAACAAAAAACAAATGATCTTGAACTTGAACTTGAATAATCTTGCACACATCATTATTTCTTAAAATTTATAAAAAAGCTGGATTATTTTACAGAAACTATTTTTAATGAAAGTTTTTCATTAGTTGTATGGAATTTTTCATATATAGTTACACATTTTTATTAAATTTTATGAAAACTGCATTAATTTAATGAAAAGTTTCAACTGTAGAGTTCCAGTGACAATTCATAGATCTAATACATAATTCTCTCAGTGTATACAGATCAATACAGGTATATGGAGCGAAGTTACGGCCTGTGCGAAGTTACGGCCTGTTTGAAACAGTTAAGAAACTTTCGATGTATTTTCTAAAACGAATCTTAAAACTACCAGATTTTACTCCGAATTACACTTTAACTTTGGACACAAATGCGAAAGACAACCACTTCTATACGCTTAATCTACATATGGATTATGTTTACAAAACGCTTTTTAGATTTCATCATCATAGGCTACAAACACGTACTTTCAAATCAAGTTCAAAAAATATTTTATGGGCCAAACAAATGAATCAGATTGGAACTGAATATAACATCATATTAAGTTTAAGAATATGACACAAACAAAATGGCTGTATAGATGCGGTGAATTATTGCGACATCTAAAGCTAAAAAGCATATAACATGCGAAAGTGTAGGCTCTGAATAGTGAGACGCGCTTTTATTGATTTTTTTTTTTAAGAGAAGCAACACTCAAGAAATTCTTCCTATTTATTAATGTGTTGCTTTCTTTGGCAAGGGGATAGTGGAGAGATGAAAGGAGGCGAAAGATGAAAGGCTTCAAAGCCTTCAGGGCTTCATAGTCCTGATTCATTATTTTACTTCGGTGGGGTTAAGTGCTACGGGAACACCGAAAGCGGGATCTGCAATACATATGAGGGGTAGAAAACTCATATATAGTATATTTCTAAATTGATGTTGTCGTCACCGGGAAGCGAACCCGAGACCATCTGTGTAACAGTCCAACGCGCTAACCATTACACCACAACGCACCCATGCAACCCAAGCTAACAAACCATGCACACTCTGTAATACTGGATAAGCTGAGACTTTATATCACTTTATGTGCAGTTGCCAAATTAATTTGTAAAGCTCTTATTAATTCAAATTTATAGATAAAAACCTAAAAATTTTACTAAATACAGTATAATGAAATATTTACATAAAAAATATACATAATTAATTGAAAAACATAAAAATAAAAGTTTTGAGAAAGTAAATAGTTTCACATAATTGCCGGTATCTTTTAAACGAGTTAAGCTACAAGAGTCGCTGATACCTTCTTTTGGAGGTACTCAAATCTTGGTTTTCCTGGTTCACAAAAATAATTCACTTCTTGACGGTAAAATGCATTTTTCAAAATCCGTGATTCAAACAGCAGTATTTAAAAGAAACTAGTTTTCTAAAATTTTTTAAAAAATATATGACGAACTTTAAAAATTATCGACACTTTTAAGTAAAATATTTAAAAAAAAAATTTCTGGATTACATATAACATAACACTTTTGTGTAGAGTACAATCACCGTATATCCGAAGAAATAAAATTATTTAAAAACAAAACTTGGAATAATAAACTATAAACGCTGGCTCATCCCCATTCTGGAACATCTCTAAAATTCGAAAGAAAAAATCAACAAATATTCCGATATTAAAATATAACAGCGAAACTTACAACACTCAACAAGAAAAATGTGAAATATTGGCCAAAATCTTTAGTTTAAATCACTCAATTTCATCCAATCTTAGCGATCCCCTAACATCAACAGAAGTAAATAATGCTCTTTCGACCCTTGTACCTAGTACTCATAGAGAGGCTTCTATTTCAACAGATAAAATAGCTACCATTATTAAAAATTTAAAAACAAAAAATCTCCCGGAATAGATGGTATAACAAATAGATGTTTAAAAGCTTTACCGAAAAAAGGATTTAAGTATATAACAGCTATTATAAACGCTTGTTTGCAAATTCATTATTTTCCTAAATTATTGAAACATTCCAAAGTCGTGCCGATAAAGAAACCAAATAAGCCTGCAAATTGCCAAAATTCATATAGGCCCATTAGTTTCTTATCTTCTTTAAGCAAAGTACTTGAAAAGGTAATTAAGGAAAACTTACAGATTTTATAGATGCAGAAAATATACTGCCAACACAACAATTTGGTTTCCGCAGGGAACACAATACGGCTCAACCACTTGTCAGAAACATGGTGCACTCTAACTTTAACAACGGTAATTCTACTGGAATGGTACTACTAGACATTAAAGCAGCTTTTGATTCTGTCTGGCATAATTGTCTTATTTTTAAAATGATGAGATTAATTTTCCTATAGTATTAATTAAACTGATACAAAGCTTCCTCTCTGACCGAGCCTTTAAATTTCTCGTCAAAGACTGATATATTAGCCGGTTGCCCCCAGGGTTCCTGTCTTTCACCCTTACTTTACAATATCTACACAGCTGACTTCCCCTCGCTTGCCGGTTGTGTTACTTCTATTTTTGCAGATGATACGACGATACTTAGGTCTGGTATACTTTCAACTGATGTTTTGTCCAGCTTACAAACAGCTTTAACTGAAGTTCACAGCTATTTTGAAAAATGGAAAATTCTTGTTAACCCACAGAAGACCCAAGCCATATACTTCACCAGAAGACGTAAGCCCTGTTTCTTACCCCAAAATCCAATTACCATCAACAACAGTTCAGTATCATGGATAAACAAAGTTAAGTACTTAGGTGTCATTCTGGATCCTAAGCTGAAATTCAAAGACCACATTCCATACATTATTGACAAAGTAAATAAGTTAACCAGACTTCTGTATCCCCTTATAAACAGAAATTCCCATCTTAATATCCGCAACAAACGTCTTATACTATAATGTTTTCTGCTGCCCCAGTTTGCTCAACTTCAGCGCAGTGTCATATAAAAAATTTACAGATTGCACAAAAAAAACTATTAAAAATGATGCACAATTTACCTTGGCATTACTCAACGCTTAGACTTCACACGTTAGCCAACGTTGAACCTGTAAATAACAGGTTAGAACGGCTTACCCTTAACTTCAATTCCAAATGTTTAAACTCGGAATACAATCACATCAATGTTCTTATTTCATCATAATTTTATCTTTATCCCTTAAATTTTTATCTAAAATATACAAAATAAAAAAAAATTGTTCAAAAAGGTTTTTTGTGAATTTTCACCTTACTTAGAAATTTTATGTAAAGTCAAAGGTATAATATATTATTGTTATTTATATTTAAGCAGAAAAGGAATATGTATCCTAAACTCTTTAAAAAAATTTGTTATATGAATGCACCTGAAAATGTTATGTAAATAAAGAATTGAATTGAAAAAAAAACACTTTTGTGTATATGTTAGCCAATGTTACAGCATGCTAAATCCAGTCACGTTAATCATTTATCTTTAACGGCGCAAAAACTATGGCGGTTTTAAGTTTTAAGCTAATTAAAAATTACTCTTTCTGCTTGGCTTTAATTAAAGCTACACCAATTTATAAGATCTCATTGTTTATATCACATTTCAAAATATGTATTTCCCCAACAAAAAAAAAAATAAATTACAATTTGGAAAACACGCTTTTTTGCGTTTTAATGACATTAAGCTGGGTTTAGGGTTATTTATTTGCAGGAAATCACATTTTTAAATTCGAAAAATTCAAATTTTTAAAAAAAGAATGCTTTTTGAGGTTATACAAATTTTGTTAGCTCTAAAAAATTGAAAATTTTTGATGAATTATCGATTCCAGTATTAAACTAATTAAAATCTTGTATTTGATGTACGTCTTGAAGGAATTTATACAGCGCTTTTGTTGTCACAACGCGAAATGTGTACTCGCTAGGAACGAAAAAAACTCAAATTTTTAACACTTTATCAGATATTTTCGCCCTGAAGATTCATTCTAGATACGTAAATATGTTCTCAAGACAAGTTTTTTATAAAAAAAATTGCGAAAAAAATTAAGTTTCGCAAAATTTTTAAAAAGTTCATAACATTTTTGCGTTTAGAAATTTTTAAGTGCCTTTTTGACTCGGAGATGCAGTTTACTATATTATTCAGTTCACGCAATACGCTAGTTAATTTCAAATATAATTGTGAATGTGAGACGTAAAAAACATAAATTTTTAAAAAATTCAATTCCATTTAAATTTTTAAAGTCCGTATTATGTTATTGGTGACATACCTAAAACTTGGTATACCTAAAACTTTTTAAAATTACACACACTGTTCTCAAAATTCAATTCCATTACACGTCGCAAACCCCGGATGGGAAAAACTGCAAAAGTTTAAAATTCGGAAAATTTTTTGTTGCACTTGAAACCACCATACACAACTTTTCAACAAACAGCGATAAGGATTTCTTTTTCGTGAAAAAATCTTCCAGGTCTGATGACTCCATTCTGTATTGGTTTGGAGCTGAAAGTTAGAAACTATGAGAAAAAAAATTTAAATGAATGAAAAAACTCTTGCAAGTTTCAAGTTAGTTTTTGAATTTTTCTACTTTCAAATTGCCATCAATTCTTTAGGAGTAGACTTTTCAACATGAAAATTTGCATATCATATCTTTTAAGTATATTCTTCCAAACCCTGTTCAACGTTTATCTCAATTTCGAAAACCATGAGAAATAAGAGCCATATAAAGTCGGTATGTTAGTAATTATAAATTATTCTTCTATATCGTCACCAAAGTCCTTTGTGGCAATCCTGCATGTTTCTGAGTTATCGACTTTTTTGTTAATTTTTTTCAATTTTTTATTCATAACTCAGGAATCCGTAAGAGCTCCACATACATAGGTATTTGGACACGGCACTGGGAAATAATTTATGATTAGAATATATTTGAAAAAAAGGATAATAAAGATACAATAATACACACAGAGAATAAATTGGTTGGAATTCCATTGTAACCAACAAAATTTAATCATTCCCAGCAAAACCACACATTACCAAAGCATGGGAAAAGTAATATATCGACATAGGGCTGCCGCATTACATTACACCTTACTTCACTGATGAATTTTACAGGCGATGAGCCTAAAAGTAATGGGTGGACTCATTAGCTTGTAGGGGGCAAAGTAACTAGTTACTTTTATGGTTACATGGTGGGAAAACGTAATGTGTCTAAAAATAGATTTTTTATAAAAAATGTATAAAAATTTTTTTTACAGATATTTTTTTTTAATTAAGTGAATAACTTTTTTTTGAGTTTGAATTTTAACGTATTTTTTAGACAACTGCAATTAATACTATAATTAATATGCAATTTTATTTAATTTTAATTGTGAAAGGTGTGGTAGAGAAGAATGGGTGTATTTTCTAAAAATCATAACTACATTGTAAATTTTCAATTTTCTGAATCAGACTGCGCAGTTTTTGGTATTGAACCTTCGTCAGTGACCCTGTTTTTTTGAATAATGTAATTTTTGTTATGTTTTTATTTGTTCGATTGAGTCTATATGAAATTTTCTGTGCAATCACTGACCGTGGTATAGATAAACTGATTTCTAATGCTACATGAACTCGCACTACACGTTAGACAGAGCGCTTTAGCGCACTGATCTATCGTCAGGTCGAGTTTTGTTGTGATTAAAACTAGTTTTATTCAATACACGGTGTTGTTGTTCTTGCATACATAATCTCAGAAGTACAACTCCAACAACACAACAGTTCTATTTTTAGAAACTTACCTCACTCGAATGTCCACTGTTTTCCCATATGTTGTAAGTGATGCCACATCTATGATATATTCGTTGTATATTCAATAGATGGCGCTTACGTAATTAGGGAACTTTTTTTTTATTAAATAAATAACGTGGTCATGCTGCGATTCTAACCTGCGGTCTCTGGTATTTAATAATTAGTTAGGCGAGAACTCTACCAACTGGGCTATCGATACATATAATATTTTATTGCTTAAAATGTAAATGAGTTGTTGTGCTTCGTGTTTTCGTTCGTGATATCAAAAATATACACCTTAAACTCATGCTTACAAAAAATCACAAAGTAATGTGTCTATAAACAGATTTTCAAAAATATATATTAATAATTACTTTACGTTTACAATTCATGCATTATGTAATTGATGATCGGTAATTCATTATTTTATGTTTTAAAGTAATGTAAACTGTAATGAGGTATCATTACAAGTTAAAATAATGATACAGGTAAGGAGGAAATAATGATACAGGTAAGGAGTACACATTACAAGGTAATGCATTACTTTATCGCACCCATTACCAAAGTTTTGCTGGGTTATTCAATAATTATAATTGTACGTACTTAAAACTCATCATCAGAATAATTAAACTTTATTGTAAACAGAAAATTTATAAAATTATCCAAAACACAGTCACATCATTCAAACAATTGGTTTTCCTTATCAATATTGGAAAAATATTATCTTCTACATTACCTTTAATACCAACAACCAACCACTTTTCGGAGATTTTATCCATTGAATAAAATATCTGCAGTTGAAATCGAATATTAGTTTTGTATGCCAAAAAAATCACTATCTATCGTTACCAGTTTTAAAATAATATAAAGTTTCTAATAGTTTTGGTAACTCTAATAAAATATTGAGATTAGCAACCATATTTCTGTTGTACATACAAATTTATTTCTAGCCAAATATTTTAATTTGAAACTAGAAAATATTCAAGATTGCAATTTGAAAAAACATATTTAAATTGGGCTTAGGCTAGGGGTAAAGTAAAGGGTCCGCCATCTAACGTTTTTTTTTTTTTTCAACTAGTGCTTATTTCGTGAATGGTAACACTTAGCTCATGTCTGATTTGACAGATAATTAGTTTTACCTTTCCGCTGAACGAATATTGTTGTGTATACTCTTGAACAACGCTGGGAAATATTGCGACATTACTTTGAAAATCATGGTAATGTTGCAAAATGTGTGAAGGAGTGGCCGTTACAGTCAATGGCGATCGTTAACGGAGAAAATATTCAGTAGTTTTTTTTAATAGCATTTTCAAAAAAAAAAAGTTATTTGGCGGACCTTTACTTGCCTGACAAACTGAATATCGCCGGTTCGAGCCCAGTTTGAGGCATAAAATTTTTTTGTTTGACAAAACAAATTTTGTTGAATGCATGTGAATTTATAGAATATTATAGTCCAGAAATATAAAATATTCAATTGTTACAATAAAAATTCGATATTTGTAAATAAATGTAGGATGTTATAATAGTATTAAAATTTAATAATAGTGATAGTACGTGAGACCACAAAAAATCGGTTGACAAAAAATTCGGTTGCAACTACAAAACTGTTTTCTGTGTGTAAATAATCTATTACTCACTGTCTGTTGAGTTTCCATTTGTAGGCGAAATAATTCGCCGATCGATTAAATATTTTGCACACATAATCTGAAAACCTTCTTTAAGATAACTTGATAAGAAAAAAATTCAGTATCATAGACAAAAGTAGTTATAAGTACAAATGTGTGTCGGGTTTTTTTATATATCACTTCCTGTATCAAAAATTTGGAATATTTCTATTAAAATTACAGACGCTTTATTTCCCGAGTATATAAATTTTGTAATCGCTTAATTACTAAAATTCGTTTTTATTTCTGGTCATAGTGTTTAATTCTATATTCCAAACTTAAATCCGTTGTTAAAACATGAAGCAAAAGTATGAAACAACTGCATATTTGCATCCATCCCTTTTAAAGGTTTACCCCAAACAAAGGATTTTTCCAGCGGAATACAACTAGGCTTCTTTTTTTATACTTTTTAATAAAAAATAAATTCATTTTTTAGTATTTTCGTGTTGATAATGATGGAAAACACTTTGCCTATAAATAAACACACAGTGGGGTCTAGATAAAGACAAATTATAAAAGTCTAATAAGGATTTTTTGCAGAGCCCTTTAAAATTGGAGTGTCCATCATTTTGCAATTATCTAAAAAAAAGAAATCCATTTAAGAGAATATTACTTCAATTTGGAGTATTCCACCGAAAACCAACCAAGATAAATGAAACGGACAACTAAACTTACTGAAAATTAAGTGAATTTACCTATACACTGATAACATATAAAATCAACCATTCGATTTCCTCCCCCTTCTGATTTCATCCAAACTTAGTATAGGATAGGTACATCATATAACTATTTATAACCTCGTTCAAATATAGCTTAACCTAGCGGATCTTGAAATATCGCGTTTCAAAATATGAAAAATATATTAATATTGCATATCTTTCTGACGGCTTAAGCTATAAATGTCATTGATACCTCATTTCAAATGTACTTAAGTTGTGCTTTTACTGGAGTACGCAAATTATTCACTTTTCAAAAAGCTGTATTTCAAAAAACTTGTTTTTTAAATTTTTTAAAAACATATATGTTAAATATAAATTAATTTGCTATGCCGTGTCTAAATTCTTATATGGAGCTCACACAATATCCTGAGTTATGAATAAAAGTGTGCAAAAATTTAACTAAACAGTCGATAACTCAGCAACATGCCGGAAAACCACATATGGATTTTAGAAGAATAATTTGTTATAAACATATATTTTTTTTTTTAACAATTTTAGAAAATCAGTTTTTTGAAATACAGCGGTTTCAACCACGGATTTTCATAAAAATGTATTTTACCGTCGAGTAGTGAATTATGTTTGTGAACCAGGAAAGCCACGATTTAAGTACCTTTAAGATGGAGTGTCAATGAATCTAGTAGCTTAAACCGTTTAAAAGATATTGGAGTTATGTGCAACTACTTTTGCAAAAATTTTATTTTTATGTTTTTCAATAAATTATTTTTTTATGTTAAACTTTTTTTCTTTTAAACTTAGTACCTTTTGTCGATTTTTATCCATAACTTTGAATACCGTAAGAGCTCCACAAATTAATTCAGCAACGGGATAGTGGAATAAATTTTGGTTTATTTTATTTAAAGCACGACAAAAGTGGCCTTAAAATAATGTATCAATGAATCCCGTAGTTTAAGCCGTTAAAAAGATATGAACGCTTATGTACGTCTACTTTTGTTAACTTTTAGATTTTTTTTCAGATTTTAAAACGCGATATTGCGACAACCGTTAGAGCTAACGACCTAAAACTTACTTGTACGATGACATATCTATACAACTCTTTCCTTCCATACCAAATTTGGTTAAAATTGAAGAGGGTAGAGGTTGAAAATTTACCATTTTTTCATGGTATTATATAAAATGAGTCTATATCTCATTTATCTTACGAGAAACAATCATATTGCAATTACAATTAATTTTCTCTCTGCTAAGCTTAGTTTACGATATAAACGCGATATGAAAATCGTGCATAGAATGTCCATAATTGTTAAGTTTTTTATACTCTCCATCCTCAAAAATAATTTTAGGATCCCATAAACAGGGTTGCCAGATATGGAGATTTCTCGACAAACATGGTGATTTTGAACTCGTTTGGCGATTTAATTTTTAAAATGGCAACAGACGATTTTGATGGCGATTTTGCACATAAAAAATCCCTACCAAAAATCTGAAAATATATCAACAGAATATGATTTTTCCCATAAATTATTCTAAAACTTAATACATTTAACCAGCATATAATTTTTAGAGTGCTAAATGCTTTCATATTTTTTTAAAAATATTTTGTTAAGTTATTATTTTACCAGTTTTTTAGTAACGGTATTTTATATGTAAGTAATTTGTCGATTATTTATAATTTTTTAGGAGTATAAAATTAAAATTGACAGTACATTTTGTTACTCTACTTTTATACTTAAATCAAGTTAATATTCATAAAAAATATTAGGAAACTTGGAAAAAAATTGTAACTTTTAAGAAGTTATTAAACTAAAAGTTAAGAAATTTAAAATTGCATGAAAAAACTAAAACCTAATACGCATCTTACTTAAATTTAGTTTAGCAATTTTAACTTCTAAAAATGAAGTACACTCAAAAAAAAAGTTTGTAAAGTCAGCAAAAAATTTTGTTGAGTCAGCAAAATTTTAGTCAGGAAGGTGCTTGCAAAAAAATTGCTAATGTCGGCAAAATATTTTGCTGAAAATCAGCGAGTTGATTTTTAGCAACAAAATTAGTAGATTCAGCAAAAGTTTTGCTAACACTTAGGGGATTATAAATAAAAAAGCCTTGCTAAAAATTAATAAATTTTTTGCTGAATTTTAGTAGACTGAAAAAAAAACGCAAAAAATTTGCAGAAAAATTGTAATTTAGTTAATTTATTTGCTGAAAATCATAAAACTTATTTTTGTGATTCTCTTAAAAAGAATTTACAATAATTACGAAATATAAAAATTTTCATTTTCCCACATTGACGACATGAATTAATTTAATATCTGAAAATATATAGAAATAAATATATATAACATAACAAAAATTTTCTTTCAACTACTTACATCTATGGTTGTCTAAATGATGCTTTCTTTTAAAGGACGCAACTGCCGAAGATAATTATAGAAACGCAACGAAAAAATAAACAAAAACAAACGAAACGAAAAAACAACCCTTTTTTTGCAATAAGAAAAAGGAACCATAAAAATCTACCTAAGATGTGTGTCTTTGTCTTTCGCTTTACTGTGTCTACATGTCTGTATATGTTTGTTTGCAATTTATTAATCTATAAACATTTAGTTTAGAAATACATATTAAATTTAAATATTTTATTTTGTCTTTTATTTAATTAATAGACATTTATTTTCACAAGCCGGTGACAACACAAAATTTAAGTTGTTTTAATCCACAATTTTGTTTTATGTATGAAATACAGATACAAAAAACCTCCATGGTTGATTTTTTTATATGTCTTATTAGAGTTGTAATTTTTAGTACAATCATTTTCATCTTCTCTATTACATCTTGACATGCCGCGACATCTGCTTCAATCTGCGCATATCTTTCCATCTGGTTGTCGTCCACACTATTAATGTGCTTATCAGCACAATTTTTTTTTAGCAAAATAAATTAGTAAAACTTTAGTATAATATTAGTAAAACATTAGTTCAAAACAGTTAAGTGCTGAATAAGTATATCAAAAATTTTAGCTTAAAACAGAAGTTTAGCAAAAAATTTGCTACCAAAGAGTACACCTGATTTACAAGACGTTTTACTAACTTTTCTACTAACTTATTTTTTTGAGTGTATAATAACTTCTTAAAAAGTTCTTTTAAGACGATTCAAGTTTTTAAGCCAATTAAATTCTCATTTGGTTTATAGCTCTTATTATATGAGTATTTTAGTTTTGTCAAGTAAAAGATAAGTAATAAATTTCTCATTCAAAAAGTTTGTATTAACGAAAATAATCTTATAATTATTGATTACTTGACTGGATAGGTGGCAAACCTAATCTCTTATATTTTTGAAGGTAAATGCCTTTTGAGAAGCAGATAAGCAAAAAATATTTTTTGTTGTTTGTTTTAAATATACCTACTAAATTTAATATGAATATAATTTATGAACTAAAAATAAATTAATTTTGCTGTAGCACAAGCTCAAGTGTCTTAAGGCTCTATTAGTGTTGCCGTTACGTGCAGTGCCGTCTCAAATTCATTTTTTTAAAAGTTTTAGTTCAATTTCATTTTACATTGATTTTATGAATGTTTTTCATGAGAATATGAAATAATCATAAAAAAATTTTATGAAAAATTTTACAATATTAATGAATTTTCATTCAGTTAATGAAATTATGAAATAAATCAATGAATCCATTTTAATAAAATCGATTCATTAATACGGAATTTTTGCATGGTATCACTTTCTTCAATTGATTGTCGTTTAAAAACTATTTTGCATCTTTCACAGGAAACTGAGAAAAAAGAAAGCCATAGTTAGAACTCAATTTTTTCTTCCCCAAATAATTTACAGCTTTAAATCTGATCAAGAAAATACAGTTGAAGTTAATGATATTAGCGAAATTTGGCTGTATATGTTAGCCTTTTTATTAACATTTGTGTCTGTATATATTTTTTCAATAACAAATAATTTTCTGATATATTTTAGTTAAACACAAACTATTTTATAATTACCCACAAATAAAAAAAAATTCAAATATAATACAAATTCACTCTAAATTATTCGAGTTTTACAAAAAAATGTGTTTGTGAACAATTAAACTTGTATAAATTTGTACACAAAAATGTGTTAAATAGTTTTTTAAACATTTTGTGCTCAATTTAAATCATTATGTATTAGGCCGGGTCGATTTGTATGGAGGCAAAAAAATCGCTCAACGTTCAAGGAAAATCGTATTCAAGGGATCAAAATAAGAAACTTTGCCGAAGGAAGCATACCTCTAAAACGAATTCTGATGTCCCGACTTTTGACCCGTATTGTGAAATTTTGAAAAATCCCACTTTGACCCATTTAGAGTGCCCCAATCGAATCCAACCCAATCGAATATATTTATACTCTATTTTTTCCGGAGAAGAAATAGAGACCCTAATCTTGGAAAGACTTTTCCTACTTTCTGAGATATCTCAATCCCGAGATTTGTACATTTTGCTAAAAAAACACGGGTAAAAAGCCCTCTTTAAACTTAAATTTTAACCCCTAGAATGATGATTTATGCATTAATCTGCTAGCGCGTCTCCCGCAGAAGAACTATCTCCCATAATCTTGGAGAGATTCCTCCTACTTTCTGAAATATCAAAGTGGGCTTTTTCAAAATTTGACCCTACGGGTCAAAAGTCGGGACATTAGAATTCGTTTTAGAGGTATGGTTCCTACGGCAAAGTTTCTTATTTTGATCCCTAGAATACGATTTTCTTTGAACGTTTATGTATGGTTTTAAATGAAAAGTTACACATAATAACGATGTAAATTTCAAGTAATTTTTAGAGTGTACTCCATTGAAATCAGTGTATCTGAAATATATAGAATTGGTGATCATAAACTTATTAAGTTTTAAAATTATGATTTTGTCCTCCCATGTAATCCAGACTCCACTGTAATTTAAATTCTTTTACTCGCATGTTGTTATATATTACCCTGAAAATAACTGCACTTTTGTTAGTTGCTATTGTTATTATATATTTTCTTTTCTTTTTTTCAAAGCAATTTAATATTGAATGTTAAAAGAATTTATATAAAATTTATAGGAACATGTTTAAAATTTTTACTTAAACGGGCTCTTTTTTGTTGACGTATAAAAAAAGTACCCAGTCTGAAACGGCCAGCGGTGCAAAAAAATCAAGTCCTTTTATACCACTGGCTATCCGAGAATTCCTAAATATACTACTGGCAGAACACTTGTTTTAAACGCTTTACCAGCGTTTTGCCAGTATTTGTTTTACAACAATTTCAGTGGTCTACAGAAAAAATCATTGGCAAAGAATTGCCTCAGGCCAGTCTGCTAATATTGGGAAAAAGTGCTTTCCCTGTGCTATCAAGTCAAAAAGTTATCAACGGCTCAAAATAAAAATGATAATGCTTTGTTTTAAAAAGTTTGTAGTCGGAAGGTTCCGTGTTCGAGCCCTGTTTCAGTTAAAGATTTCTTTGCGGTTTTTTTATACTTTGAGAATTTTGTATGTATTGTTGATCTTTAAAAATTGCCTTTCATTTTAGAATTGTCAGGTTTGAGATTATAATTAATTAATTATACTTTTTAATATTTTTTTTATATAAAATACATTTTTTTGGTTTCTGGAAAAGCTCTTTTAAGAACAAATTTTTTTCGATTTCCAACGTTGGCAAGTTGTTGCCATAAAACCTTATGCCAGTGTTGACATATTTTGTTACCCAGCATTGTTGTTACCCAGCAGTTATTATTTACTTACGTTTTAAGCTATGAAGTACGATATGTTCGTTAGCTCAGTGGTTTGAGCTAACGGCTGCCAATTTGGGGTCAGGGTTCGGATACCGGCGGGACCAAAAAATTATACATGAATTGTTTTTTTTTTAATTTATTTTCGAAAATCTATTTTTAGACCACCTATTTCATAGTTTTACCAACATTTTTTTTTTTTTTTTTTTTTTTTTATTTTAACCAATACTCAGGGGATGCCCCCTACTCATGCAGTGCATTGTATTGATCAGGAAAATAGGGTATGGGAGGGAGGAAAGAGGGAGTAGTGTTTGTGGATATTTGATTTAAATTTTTCTAAATTGTAAGTAACAGGGAAGACTTCTGCGGGAAGTTTGTTCCACATACGAATCGTTCGACTAAAAAACGAATTTTCTCTGTAATGCGTTGTGCGAAACACAGGACAATCAACTACAAACGGATGTGCTCTACTAGATAAGCGAGTATTACGAATAAAAGCTCGGGCTCGTGGAATAAGTTCACTTATCTCAGATGAGCATCTCCCATGGTAATATCGATAGAAAAGTGTCACACAACCCTCATTCCGACGATGCTCCAATGAATCAATAGAAGCTTCAGAATAGATCAGAAGCTTCAGAATAGACAGTGGAGCCCCTGCCCATATATGAGAGTTGTATTCCATTTTTGGCCGGATATAGCTGGTATAAATAGTAAGGAGATCGGATGGAGTGAAGTAAGTCTTGCACCGTTTTAGAAAACCGAGACACTTGAATGCCTCTTTCGACACTTGAAATACGTGCTTATTCCAACGGACATCACACTGTATTCTCATGACCAGAACATCAAGAGTATCCGATTCCTCAATACCTATACCATCCATAGTTACAGGTGACAATGTTAATTCCACAGCCCGTCTGTGGGTTAACATACAACATTGGGTCTTGCGTGCATTAAAATCGACCTTATTCGCGCAACCCCACTCGGAGATTGTAGAAAGGTCTTGATTGAGTGTGTCATTCATGTTCTGCCGCATGCACTCTATCTCCAAAGAGCTTGGCCTGTGATCGAATGAAAATGAATGACAAATGTTGCTGTCATCTGCAAAAGAGTAGATAGGATTGAAGGTCTGACCAAGAAGGTCATTAATAAAAATAAGAAAAAGGGTAGGAGAAAGAACAGAACCTTGCGGTACCCCTGAATTTAGCTGAAACTCGTTTGATGAGACCCCATCTAAAACAACACGTATAGTGCGGTCTCTGAGAAAACTCGTTATAAATCGAGGGAAGACACTACCGACACCAAAACCAACTAGCTTAGTCACGAGTGCCCCGTGCCACACACGATCGAACGCCTTAGAAATATCTAGAGCAACCACTTTACTCTCACCAAAGCGGTGGATTGACCGGTTCCAACGTTCCGATAGAAACGCCAACAGGTCTCCCGTAGATCGACCACTACGGAAGCCATACTGTCGATCATTTAAAAGTGAATTGGTCTATAAATATTTCACAAGATGGTGGTTAACCATGGTCTCCATCACTTTGGAGAGCGCAGACCAAATTGCGATTGGGCGGTAATTTTCAGGGTTGTTAGCCGCACCCTTTTTAGGGATAGGCTGGACATTTGCCACCTTCCAGCATGAGGGGAAAATTCCCGCACGGTACGAAGAGCTGAAAAGTTTTGCCAATGGACGTGCCAACGTTAAAGAGCACTGTTTCAGCACCAGTGCTGATATGCCATCCGGCCCCGGTGACTTATTTACGTTGAGATCCGCAAGAACCCTTTTGACTGCCCGGGCCCGAAAGAAAATCAAAGGCATAGTATAGGATACCCTTTCGAGAACGGGCAGTGGTTGATCGCTTTCCGGCAAGAAAGAATTTCTTGCAAAAAGTTCAGCGAAAAGGTTAGCCTTATCAACCGGGTCAGTGAATGATTGACCGTCCTTTAAAAGAGTTGGAATAGAAGAACTAGCATTATCCCTTACTCTTTTAACAAACGACCAAAAGGTCTTACTGCCCCGAGGAGCAGAAAGAACTTTGGCACGTAGACGCCGTTCGTATAAAACCTTTTCGCATCTAAGTATCTTGGCACATTCGGTTCTCGCCTTTTTGCGGTGCAGATCAGTAATGGCGTTCTTATTCGAACGCCAATTACTGAACGCTGCCTATCTGGATCTGACTGCATTTTTGCACGTCTGGTTAAACCAACACTTGTGTTTTGATTTAGCCGAAATATGCTTCGTTGGAATAAAAAGTTTCATTCCTAGCATAATAATATTGACTACCATTTCTGCAGCGGCATCGACGTTGTCGTCGAGAAAACAGATTTCTCAGTTAAAATGCCGAAAGAAATCGTTGAGCTCGGCCCAACGAGCTTTTTCATAGAGGAAAATAGAGCGTTTTGGCGCTAAGTTGTACCACTTGCTAAAGTGCCTTGCCAGCGGTGGTCCGTTTGTGTTTTCTGCCTGGGTATGTATATTTTCAACCACTTAAATACTTTTGTTCTAACTGTTGCTGTTTTATTTTTCTATACGTCATTTTGAATTAGTAGACGTTTTGTAGGTAAAAAAACATTACAAATAAACTTTTTGCATAATTTAATATATTTTTTTTCTTCCAACTAAAGTACTTTAGCAATTACTAAATATACACACACATACACATAAATACTATAGGCAGGTTTATGAAAACATATAAAAAAAAACTTAATTTCCTTGAACGTAAATTGCTATAATTCTGGTGTAAAACTATTATATACTTACATATAAATCAAAATGCCTTTGCCACCATGTATTTATACCGCGAAATCTAAAGAATCATGAAGGAGTACAACCAAGGGACTAAAAAGTTGTTTAAAGTTGTTTAAATTTACGTTTTTGCTGAAGAAAGTTTAAGTTTAATAGTTTATTTTAAAATAAATTTCAATATTTTATTTAGTTTAAAAAAAAAATTTATTTCGTTATACAAAGCCGATAAATTATAACTCAAAGCAATATATCATTCGTTGTCTTATATTTAATTTGAGCTATTTACAATTCCGACGAAATTGAGTTTTGGATGAAATACGAGGGAGGATCAATAAGTCCGTAACTTTTTGAATGAAACACAGTTATTTTTGCAAAAAAAAATATTTATTTTTCAACATAATCTCCTCTTAGCTTAATATGTACACTTAGTCCAACGTTTCTCCAATTTATGTGTCCCTTCCAAAAAATAGGATTTTTCGAGGTCCATAAAATAGGCATTTCGTGGCCATATGGGGTCGTTTTATTTTAATCCTCGTTAAATCGGTCCAATAAGTTGGCATAATATTCGCCGTTTATTGTTTTTCCCTTTTGAAGGTAGTCGATGTGGATTATCCAGCGTGCATCCCAAAAAACTGTTGCCATCAAATTAGTGGCCACGATTACGTTTATGGTCAATTGAGAGCAAACGCGTCACCCATCTTGCAGAAAGCTTTCTTAAACCCAACTTATCATTTAGAATCGAAACCACACTGCCATATGAAATGCCTCTTCAATCGGCCAACACCATATCGTAGATTTTTTCGACATTTTCAGGTGTATTGACCTCAATTGGCCGTCCATAACGTTCAGCGTCAATTGTACTTGTGCGACCACAACGAAAGTCAGTAAACCACTTTTTTACCATTGACATCGATGATGCAGAGTCCCCATAGTATTTATCAAGCTTTTCTTGATTTGATTTACGTTTTTTTTGACAAAAATAATGTTTAATGAGCACTGGAAATTAACTTTTTTCCATTTTTAAAAAAATCCACGAGGTTGTGTGTTTTTAACAGCTGTTACATGCAAAGTAAATTACGGAACTTGCTCAAAATTTGACAGTAGTCTATTAACAGGTGGTACTTGATGGGAGCAGTGTTGCATTTCATATAACTACGAGGGATGTTCGAACTTTTTGATCCGCCCTTCTATAAAATATAAGGAGCATTTAATTAATATCACAAAGTAGAAATGATAATGACATGTCATTACCAGTAATACACATAATGCATTACCAATAAGTACTTATTTTTATCATTATTTTAAAACCAAAGTAATGGTCTAAATATTTTTTTAAAATCTCTTTTTAAACTCATTATAGAACTAAAGAGAGACACAAACATATTCGTTTTCACATTGTCACTTTAGTACATCCCTACGGGAAATGAAGGTCGATTAATCCGAAGTGAAAAATCTGTGATAGGTTAAAAGGAGACACGTCGCAAAACTGGTATAAGCGAAGATTTCGGTGTATCAAAGAGTGACATTTTCAGCAAAATATTCAACCACGTGATTATTTAAATGGTGGCAAATCTTTGGCTGATTTATTCTAGATGTATCATTTGACTCGAGAAAAACTAACGTGACAATAAAGCAGATCAAAGACCTAATTACAATCTATGAGTGGGGTCGTGCGAATAGGGTCGATTTTAATGCTGGCAGGACCCAATGTTGTTCGTTGACACGTACGGATATGGAATCACCAATGTCGTCTGTGTATATGTGTGGTATCAATATTGAGGAATCTAAATCTATTGATGTTGTGGACATGAGAATCCAATGATGTCCGTTGCAAAAATCACGTTATACAAGTGTCGAAGGAAGCATTCAAGTGACTTGGCTTCCTTAACCGGTGCAATAGTTACTTCACTTCCTCTGATCTCGTTATTATTAATATCACTTTCCTACCGAAGATGGAATACAACTTCCCTATATGGGCAAGGGCGCCAAAGTCTATTTTGGAGATTCTGGACAGTGTACAAAGAAGGGCGTTGGCGCTCATTACGTTCTAGAAAATGGCAGTAGGGTATACAGCTCTATTAATTCGTTGAAGCATCGTCGAAATGTGGGTTGTGTGTCATTGTTCTATCGATACTACCATGATAAGTGCTATGCTGAGATAAGTGAACTTATCCCTACACGCTTGTCAAGTAGATCTCATTCGTTTGTGGTCAATATACCAGTGGATCGCACAACGCATTAGAGAGAAAATTCTTTCATTAGTCGAACCACCCCACCCGTATGTGGAATAAACTTCCCGCAGACGTCTTTCGTGACACTTTAGAGAAATTCAAGCCAAATGTCCACGGAATCTACACCCTATTTCCTCCTCCCATAACACATTTTTCTGATATCAACAGAATGCACTGCATTAGTAGGGGCACCCCCTGAGTGTTGGTCTACAGTTGAAAAACTAAAAAGTAGTAAAGCGGTTGACTGACAAACTGGAGACCCGGGTTCGAATACCGTGCACTGATAATAATTCATGTATACAAATACCAATAATTGTCAAAATATCTGTTCATTTTACGAAAGTTTTTGTTGTTTTGACATTATTTTCCTATTTTTAGCATGGATTATTAGGAGTGTGTGGGCACATTTTGTTAAAAAAAAAAAAATTTCAATAAAAGTATTTTTATATTAAATATTGTTTTGTTTTTTTTTAATATATTTGTAGACTCATTATTTTTGTCCATACTCGTAAGCATATAGGTAACCACATATTTATCTTTATTTTTTTTGTTAGGTATTTAGTAATAATATGTCATTATTTTGCGTGACATCCCCATACAAAAGTATTGAGATTTGTAATGACAAACCAAATATGCACTTATAAAACCACTTATATGGTAATGCTTTTCTACACTGGGATTATTGAATGTCGTTTGATTAATAGGGTTTACACTCTCTTGCAAAGTTGTTTTTTTTCCTAGATATCTGATATTGAATATAATTCAACGATATTCGTTTGTTGAACGATTAACTGCATTTTTTATTACTACTTTTAAGATTAACTAATAACTAGAGATAAACTATTTACACTAATTAAATTATGACTATTATATTTTACACTAGTTTACAAAATAATTAAAATTGTCTGTGAATATTTTATTAAATTTCGAAATAAGCATGTATTACAATGGATAAATGCTGAAGTTATGATCAATTATGTAAAAACAGTTGTACAAAATTACACTCAGAAAACTAACTTTTGCATTAAAAATTTCAGTTTTGTTGATTTAAGGTGCAAAAGCATTTTTTTCCGAGAAAAAAAACTATATATAAGTTTTTTAATTATTAAAACAAGTTTTTCAATCAAATTGTAATATTTGTTCCCTGAAGAGGTCACCCAATGTGGAGACGAAATATTGGAAATAAATAATTATAATTAATAAATAAACTTTTTATTTTCTATTTAATAATAAGATTTAATCATGATCTTGTACCTTAGAAATTTTAAATGAAAATATAAACTTACAGTACAATTCAACAAATTTAGCGTTTTGAGTATTTTGTATATTTATCTGTGAGGTCCTGTTTAAAAATACTTATAATTTTAAAAATTTGTTAACAATTTAATTTAAGTAACGGTTATACTCCAATTTGTGCTTCATAAGTTTAACAATAATTACTGAAACACATGTTTTACTTTTTTATGAACTTATTTGTCAAAAATGTTAATTTTAAAAATTTGTAAGAAACCACTTCTGAATTTAATAAATTTTACTAAAAATTAATATAATAAATTAAAAATAATTCAATCTCCGTATATAAACCAATAAAACCCCGGTAGGCTAGTTGGTAGCATGCTGGCTTATCAGTGCGGGGGTCGTGGGTTCGATTCCAAACAGAGGTATTTGTCTGTTTTCGCTACAATTCGCCGAAAGCCATCGAAGCTAGTACTCAGTGAGGGTAATAGGATATAATTTGTAATTATATGATTAATTATTAATAAAAACAAAAAGCAAATCAAATATATTAGATACAATGATACTAGTATTTCGATCTGGCTAGAGATGTCATCGAAACCAAAGTCTTCAAAGGCTAGAGTCTCCAGAATAGGCAGAGCTTTAACAAAAAAACTACACTCACAAGAACTTTTCCATAAAAAATAAACAGTTATTTTAAAGTTTAGTCGGTAAAGTTGTTTCAATGAAATATACAGTTCAATTACCAAAGAAATATATTTATTACTTTCTGTCTGTTATTCAATAAACAAAATAACCAAAAACCGGACTTTCCGTAGTAAGTATAATATTCAGTTAAAATTTTTTTATTTAAAACAAAAAGTTATTATAATACAAGGTGGCGTAAAAATAACCTTCCGATGTTTTTTTGGCTGTAATTTAAAAAAAAAAAATTAAAAACTGTGATTCTTCTTGTGGATTATTTTTATTTGGTATTTTAATTTTTTTTACATCAAGTCGAGAATATGATGTCATGTAAATGGCCGCCGCCACAGTTGGTTGTCATTTGAGCACTTTTTATGGCATTTTCCATCTCTTTGGCCAAAACTTCCGGCGATAGGTCCTCACATTCTTGACGGATATTGTCTTTAACAGCTGCAAGAGTCTGAGGCTTGTTGACATAAACCCGTGACTTCAAAAAGCCCCACAAAAAGAAGTCTGGAGCGGTCAAATTAGGCGATCTTGCTGGCCAGTGCAAATCGCCAAAACGGGAGATTAGGCGCCCGGGAAATGCATCCTTCAGCATATCGGTTGTGGCACGTGCAGTGTGTGCCGTTGCACCGTCCTGTTGGAACCACATGTTTTCCAATCCCAATTCATCAAGTTGCGGCAAAAAGAACTCGTTGATCATTGCTCTGTAGCGCTCACTATTCACAGTAACCGTTTGGCCCGCGACGTCTTCGAAGAAAAAAGGTCCGATGACTCCTCCAGCAAAAACAGCACACCATACAGTGACTTTTAGCGGGTGTAATGGCTCTTCGTGGGTTACACGCGGATTTTCAGTGCCCCAGAAGCGTAAATTTTGCTTATTTACGTACCCGCTAAGATGGAAATGGGCCTCATCACTCATGATTATTTTTGATGAAAAATCATCTTCCTCTTGGTGGTGATTAAGGATGGCTTGAGCGTATGTTACACGCTATTGGCGGTCAGCAGCTAACAGCTGATGCACAGTCTGGACTTTGTACCGAAACATCTTCAAATCTTGTACCAAAATTCGCTGTAAAGATCGTCGACTGATACCCATTTGCGTGGCACGTCGTCTGGTCGATGTCGACGGCGCTTCCATGAAATCCTCGGCTACAGCAGCAATATTCTCTGCAGAACGGCTACTCCGGGGTCTGCCACGACTGGCAGCATCTCGTGTTGTGCCAGTCTCTTCGAGGCGAGCGGCTAAACGTCGCAGTGTTTCACCAGTAGGCGTTGAACGGCCAGGAAATCTGCGACGAAATTCACGTTATGCCAAAGTCACCGACCGATTATTGGTCGAATAAATAGTCACCAATATTCCGCGTTCTGGAGCAGTGTAGCGTAACATTGTTTATTAACGTGTATTTCGCATGTGTTTACTACACAAATGTCAAAACAGAACTGACATTAGGGGCCAATCGCAAAATTTATAGCATTTTCTGATAGGAGAATTACTTTTGCGCCACCTTGTATATTGAGTATTGAAATAAACGAAAACAATCTATTGTTTTTTATGGATTTTGTCAATTAATTTTTTAACAGTTGAAAATAAACTTAAAAAAACAAAAATTAAGTAGTCCTGTTTTTAACTGATTTTCAGTTAATTTAATGTGTATATTCAGTAGTCTTTACGGAAAAATTATTGTGAGTGTATAAATTATCCATTTTTGTCCGATTATTAAAACTATTAATCATCAATTTCACTCCATTCTTGTCTTCTTAGTAATGGAACATGTGGATATGTTATTTTCCTAACACACATCATGACGTTACTAAACTTTGAGGACCGAACATTTTCCTTTCTAGTTTTTACTCTGGCTCAAGTAATATTTTTTACAGATTTATTAGTTTTTTGCTTTTATGTACATACATCGATATTATTTAAATGTAATTTTTTATTTATAAAGGGCTTTCAACCTCCGTATGTTTACAAAAATTAAGCAAATCATACATATTAGCAACGTAGTACTTTAATCTGGCTAAAGATCTGTTTTACTAATGTTTACACTGATAGAATTTTGTTCATTGTATTAATGAAATCCTTCATCAATACAATGAATTTTTTATTAAAAAGTCCCCAAAGAAAGTTTCATTGGCTCAATGAAATATTTTTCATTAATCAAATAATAATTGAAAAAAATATTTTTTTTCTTGTTTCATATTTATTTTGTGTTAATTTTTCCGTTTTTTTTATCTCCCTGAACACGACTTGAACCCACAACCATCACCATACAAACAGCACCGCCTTACCAATTGACCTAAATTACAAAACCAAAAGGATGTGCTTATTTAGACTTTTGTAGGAAAATATTTTTTTTCAATAGTTGAAACGCCTCCAGTGGAAATTTTATGGAACTTATTGTTTGCTGTACAAGAAATATTTATGTAAAAATGATTGGATATTTTAAGGATCAAACAAATACAGTTAATGAAAATTTCATTCAGTCAATGAATTTTTCATTAATTTAATGAAAATGTTTCATTCAATCAATGAATCCAAGTTAATGAAAGACATTCATTAATAGTATGAAGGAAAATCCTATCAGTGTATACTAACTTTTTTTTTTTGAGTGTATACATTATATTAATCTAGTATAACTTACACGTCTTAATTGTATTTTATATTTTTGAAATCTGCTTGCTGATATTAAAATATCATAATCATAAAAAATAAAAAAAAAGTTTCAGTGTTCAAATTAATTGTAAACTAGTGTTACTAACCGGTATATTACAGATTGACAATAAACAATTCTATAGCATTACAAATGCTGGCGGTGAACAGTACACATTCTATTTCCACATCTTCAACATGGAAAAGTAGACAAATAGCGCAATCAATTGAAAAATTACAATCGATGCAAAAAAAAAAACCACAACTACGTCATATATGACAAAGACTGCGAACTTACACTACAATTATGTCTACTACTAATATTTCGCTTTTAAATAATGATATTGAAATACGTGTGATAAAACCGGAAGATGAACAAAAAGTCTTAGATTTTCTACGTATTCATTTTTATAAAGAAGAACCTTTAACAATGGGAATTGAACCCAAGCAACAAGATAAAGAAGATGAAGAATGTATGTTGTCCAATATAGAGCATGGCACTTGTCTGATGGCTGTTAGAAGAGACACAAATTACGCCCAAGAAATTATAGTTGGTGCCCTAATGGCCGGTCCTAAAGGAACTGATGAAGCTGAACAACTCTTTGAGGAAGCTGCTCATATAGGACCCACCAAATGGGGTAAAATTTTACAGTTTTTGGCCTATATAGAATGTGAGGCTAATGTTTGTAAACGCTATAAAGTTGAAAAAGTTTTACATGTTCATGGTGTGGGAGTTAGTAATAAAATGCGTGGTCAAAATATCAATGCTATTCTATTGGCAGAGTTAATACATTTAGCTAAAATACTGAAATATAAATTAGTGTCTGCAGATTGCACCAGTTATTATTCGGCTATATTATTTGAACGAATGGGTTTCGATTGCATTAACATTAAGTATTATAGAGACTATTTAGATGAGTATGGAAACCAAGTATTTAAACCACAACCGCTGCATGAATGTGTTAAAACTTTTGCGCTGAAATTGTAGAATGGAAAAGTGTATCAATTAATAAATGATAAAATTTGTGTGAAAATTGTTATGATTTTGTTAAAAGTTTCTTGCAGTTTTCTCAAGCAAAACTTTTTTAAATTGACGAATATTTCAATAAAAAAAACAAAAGAAAAAAAAAGTTGTAATATTTATTAAAACGAATTTGCTTAAAAACAAAAGGATCATTAATATCGGCTGTGCCATGGTTTCTTTTAGAAGAAAAATATACGGAAAAATTGCAATAAAAAAATTTTAGGAAAAAAATTCAAGAAAAAATATTTCACAAAAAAAGAAAATCCGTAAAAATCTTTTTCCAAAAAAAAATTCGAGGTGAAAAAAAAATAAATAAAAAAATTTGCGAAATTTTGCAGAAACTATTTCGTGCTTCTTTCAATCGATAAATTATTGTTCTCAATATAAAAAAAGTAAAGTTGAATACTCCTAATCCAAATATAACTAAACAAGGGTTTCAATTAAAAAATTATTGAATCAATTAATATTTTAATTATAACAGCAATAATAATGATATTGAAAATTAAAAAGCAAAATAAGTTATAAATAACTTCTACAACAAAAAAATGTGATGCTCACAAAAAAAGTGTGAGAACGATACGTTGTTGGTATCCGTATTAATGCTGCGTCTGTTTGTGTGTGTGCTTGTTTTGTTTGTAATTTTCAGATGCATTTGGTATTTTATACGGTAAGTTTTTTATTTAAGCATACAGTGTAAGAACAAATAATTTGAAAATTACGTCTAAAATAAAAAAATGTATTTATATATTTAAAAGTCAATTAAAATATTAATTGATTCAATTAAATATTTGTTTTAGACACAAATTTAATTCAAATCAAATCTCTAATTAGATATTTTAGGTTGATAATTTTTTCTGTGTATATTCCAACTCTTTGGACATGTTTTGGCTATATATAACAAATGTAAATTTTTGTGTAATATATCGTAAAATGCGTAAATTTAGCCATAAAATGTGTAAAATTCTGCTTTACACATTTTCATCTACAAAAATGCACATTTTACCCTCTTTGTGTTCAATTTGTACTTTAAAAACAAATATTAGTCATTATGTGTGTAAATATACTAACATTTAAAGTAATAATGAAGTGTCATTTAAATATTTCTAGAAAATAAAAAATGTTAATAAAATAACAAAAAATAAAAAAAGATAATAAAAACATAAAAAAAAACATTAAAAATTACTGCAAACACCATTTATAGTCCGGCATAGCATTTTTTTTTAATAGTATGTGAAAATTATAACCATTTACATTACGCAGTTATTTAAATATGTAATTTCCAATTTCAGACTGCAAAAATAAAATTATAGGTTCTAAGTAGTGGAGGTCATTCAACCTTATGGTTGGTACAGTTTTAAGTGCAGTTATACACAGAAAAAATTATCAACCTGAAATATCTAATAAAATATTTGATTTGAATTAAATTTGTTTATAATCAAATTTTTAATTGAATCAATTAATATTGTAATTGCCTTTTTTTAAATATATAAATACATTTGGATTTTCAACATAATTCTCAAATTATTTTTTCATACGCTGTAGCTTAAATAAAGGATCCGCCAAATAACTTTTTTTTTTTTTGAAAACGCTATAAAAAAAAACTACTGCATATTTTCTCCAATTTCTTTTTTTATTTGAAAGTACAATCCTTCCGATTAATAATGGAAAATAATTTCATTCAAATGGCTGCCTCTGCTGGCCATGCAGTAGCCTACACGACCGGTCCAATTTTTAAGCACATTATCGATTGTGTGCAGCCGTATTTCACCAATGGCTTCACGAATATTGTCCTTTTAAAGCGTCAATTGTCTCTGGCTTGTTGGCGTAACACTTATCTTTGACGGCAACCCACAAATAATAGCCCAACGGTGTCAAATCGCAGCTCCGAGGTGGCCAAACGACATCAGCTCTGCGGCTGATAATCAGACTTGGGCGATTTCAATTACATTTCAATTACAATTAAATTACATGTAATTAGTAATTGCCTTTTTTTCAATTACAATTACAAGTAATTGTAATTGAAATGAAGAACTAAAAAAATTACAATTACTTGTAATTGTCATATAAAAAACTCAATTACAATTACATGTAACTGTAATTGGAAGAAATGCAATTACTAATTACATGTAATTGAAATTGAAAATTTTGAATTACAAATTACATGTAATTTGTAATTGTAATTAAAGGAAAATAATTGAAGAATTCTTTAATTAATTACATTTTTGAACCATTAAGTTAAATAAAACTAGTGATGTGTTTAGGAAAAATGTAGATTTAGGTAGAAATAAATCAAAACGGAATATATTCACTTAAATGCGATTTTATTGGTTAGTTACAATTCATAATTAAGAGAAATAAAATGTTCTCTTTTATTAAGCTTTATTTGAAAGTACTGTTTGTTTTATCGCAGAGTACGATATAAAAACTGAATTGCTTTTGATCATGAGAGTTTATTATTTTAATGTGTTATACTCTCTATATTTTTATAATGGTAAATTTTATTTTTGCTTTTATTTGCTTAAAACTAATAATTAAACTAAATAATATTATACAGGGTTGACGTTCGGCTGATTGTTTTAAAACATTAACAACTTAAATTTTTTACTTTTTTATTATTGATTAATTTTATATATTAAAATTTTTATTTTTATATTTTTTTTGGCACGGTTTAAAGAATTTAAAATTATACAATAATAATAAATAATATATAATCTTGAAAAAGAAACTATTAACCAAAATTCAAATCTTAAAATGAATTAATGTTTTGAAATGTTTTGCCACACCCAGTATAATAAATTATTCTTCTACTTGATACAGTTTTATTTGCATGGTAGTTTGAGATTGGGTTTGAGAATTCAACATACGAAATGTATTTTTTTTTAATATTAAGAAAACATAGTTGTTGTGCCCTTTACTGACCCTTTACACTTTTTTATTTGCGTTAAGCCATCGATATATTAAGAACCTAATTTTTTAATATTATTTACTGTTTAACAAATAGAATAATAATCAAATTGTTAAAAAGCATTGTTATACATTCTTGTGTAATTGTATTGCTAGTAAAATTTTCAAAAAATAGTTGTGTGGCTTATATTAAATTAATTGTTATAAATGATTTTGGTTATTTTGTTTGTTAATTTGTTTTAAAAATTGTTGAAAAAAAATATTATGGATATGCTTTCGCAAGACAGCACCACACCAAGTTCGTTGCCCGATAAAAATAATATCCTTTTTGATGAAATATTTGAAATCGAAGTAAGTTGTGAAAAGCTTTTTGTAATACTTTATAAAAAGTCAAAAAACAGTATGGTGAAACTTTGGTCGAAAATTCGATTTTTATGCTTTTATATTTATTAAATGAGTCAGAAGAGCAAAAGTCGATTTTAAATTCGAACATCAACATTTTTGATATATTATTGTTTTTTTTGAATTCTAAGGATGCCACATCGCCGTCGGGATCGATTGGAAGTAAATTTCAGGCAAAATGCTCACTTTGCACTAACAAGCGTACTATTATTAAAGAATCATTAGAAGTTACGTCAAATTTTGTAACACATCTCAAAAGAAAACATCCCCCAGAATACGAAACGTATTTGAAAAAAAGGAAATTACAAACAACGGATAACACGTTCATACGAAACAAGAATTATTTGAAGCGGATATGCTTGATTTTGTTGTTCAAACGACAACACCACTTTCGATAGTGGATAACATATATTTTCGAAACCTTTTTGAACACCGCATACGCCTCCGAATTCCAAGTCAAAAAATTATTTCAAGTGGTTTAAATACACGTTTCGATGCTCTTAAATCAAATATCATGAAGATTATTACGAAAAGTGCTTATTTTTCCATGACTGCTGATATTTGTTCTAATAAGCATATGAGCTTCTTTGGTTATACATGTCACTGGATGAGTAAAGACTTTAAAAGAATATCAGCTGCATTGGCCTGTAAACGATTCACTGGAGCCCACACTTTTGATCGTTTTGCGGATGTAATTCAAGAAATAAATGAAGAATTTAAATTAAATCAATTCAATGTAGTTGCTACTGTAACTGATAATGGGTCAAACTTTGTGAAAGCTTTTTAAGAGTTTGGGGTATAAGCTTTTAAATTGGAAGAAACTAATGAATCGACGAAACTAGACTTAACGAACTCTGAAGAAAATGATGAAGATGAATATGAAAATATTGATTTTTTTAATTTTGACAATTTGTCCACAAAAGTTAATCTGCCGAAACATTATCGCTGTGGTAGTCACAGCTTAATAACAACTACTGACTTCAAAACTGCTATTAAATCTGATCCGGACACTAATAAAACTCACTTGGAAGTATTTATGCACTTTTTTAAGTGTACAATAGTTGATAACGATTAAATTTACATTTTTACACATTTACTTTTCAGGCTTTTTTAAAATGTAATGCTCTTTGGAAAAAAGCAAATATACCTAAGTCCTCTGATACTATAAACAAAATTATTGGCTTTTCACTCAAAACTCCGTGTATCACTCGGTGGAACTCGTTATATGACTCTGTGCAACATATTTTACGAAAGAAATCCCTTTTAAATGAGCTTTGTTCAGAACTGCAAATTGCGAAATTCACGGTTGTTGATATTACATATTTAAAAGAATATTGCATTGTCCTGAAACCATTTGGAGAAATTTTAGATTTTCTGCAAGGTGAAACAGAAATTTATTATGGAATGGTAATTCCTTCGTTAATGACTCTGAAACAGATAAATTACTAATAGGTAATCTAGCATTTAAAAAAAAAGCAGCAACCACAATTCAAGAAAACCTTTTGAAAAGATTTCGGCAGTTTTTTGAGTTGACTGAGGAAGGTTATGACGCAATTTTTGCTTCAATGGCCCATCCAAACATTAAGTTGAAATGGTTTAAGGCTATAGCTAATATTTCACATAAAACAAAGGAAGATATGAAATATATTTTTATTCAGTACTGTAAAAACTATAAATTAGTTACTTTCAAAAGTGTTGTTGAAACGAATAATTCATTTATTTCTTCTGTTTTCGATTTTTTTGACGAAGTTAGTGAAGGTACTTTTCGATTAATGTATCTTGTTCAGTGATATATTATACGACATTTATGTTATAATAAATAATTCATATTCTTTTTATTTTATATACTTTAGATCTTCCTCCAACCATTTCAAACTTAGGATATACTGATATTGAAATTGAACTTCGGGTTTAATTGCACGACATAGATTCTTCACTGCAATGCTTGAAAAAATATCTAACTATTTCAAAAATTTTTCAGCGGTCAAATACTCCTTTAACATCTTCAGCACCAGTAGAAAGACTTTTTTCATTTGCTGGCATCATTTTAACACCCCGGCGACAAAGATTAACTGATGACAATTTTGGTTTTAGTAAAAGCTAATACAATTTTTCATAAAAATACGTTATAAGTTCCAAAATAATGACGCAGGCTTTGCAGTGGTGCTAAAAACGAAAAAATGTGTTAATCCCTCTTCAAGAAACCAAAGTGGAATTGATATTTAAAGCAACTTAAACTAAAAAAAAATAGAGCTTTTATTAAATTTCAGAGTTTTTTTTTTATATAATACTACGCCTTATTTTAATAAATAAATAAGATCGCTGTTAGTATTACAATTAATATTATTAATATTGCTATTATTGGTTTAATTATGATTATATTATTATTATTATTGTGGTTATTTTCATTTTCATTATCGTTATTGTTATTTTCATTATTATTGATTGCTGTTATATGTAATTGATAACAATTGTAATTGAATACATTTTCGAAATTAATTAATTTTTTATATAATGATTACATTTTTCTTACTATTACTTCTTCAAACCAATTCCTTTTTTTAAATTACATGTAATTGTAATTCATATTTTTCAATTACAATTGCATGTAATTAGTAATTGATATTATTTCAATTACAATTACATGTAATTTGTAATTGATATTTTCTGAATTACAATTACATTTTTTTTGTAATTGAAGTTTTGCTTCAGCTTAATTACAATTACATGTAATTGTAATTGAGTTTTTTTCAATTACAATTACTTGTAATTTGTAATTGAATGCGTAATTAATTACAAAATGTAATGATTAACGCCCATGTCTGCTGATAATGCGATCTTCAAAAACACGGCTCAAAACATCGAGTGTAACTTCGGCTGTGTGGCACGCACACCGTCCTGTTGAAACCAAATGTTGCCAATATCCTCCTCTTCAATTTTTGTGAACAAAAATTCGTTCAACATGGCCCGATAACGATCGCCGTTGACTGTAACGGCCACTCCTTGCTCATTTTCGAAGAAAAATGGCCCAATTATGTCTCTGGACCAAAATCCGCACCAAACAGTGACTCGTTTTGGGTGTATAGGCTTTTCAATGTATGCGTGCGGGTTTTCTGTGCCCCAAATGCGACAATTTTGCTTGTTTACATACCCGCCAAGATCAAAATGAGCTTCATCTGAAAAGATGATTTTTTTGGCAAAATCGGCATCTTCTGTAAGTCGATCGCAGGCCCACTTAGCGAAGCGAAAACGCATTGGATGGTCAGTTGGCTTCAACTCCTGAACCAATTGGACTTTGTATGGCGTCATACCAAGGTCTTTACGCCAAATTGGTCTCAATGATGTCTCCGAAATGTTCAATTGTTGAGAACGACGGTGAATTGATGTAGATGGTGCTTCACGCACACTTTCTGCCACAGCAGCAATATTGTCGGGTGTACGCACTGTTTTTGGCTTTTCACGCTTTGGTTTATCGATGGGGATGCCACAAGATAACGAACATACGGAGCTGACGGTGCTTCTCTTCTTCCAAAATCCGTACGCAATTTTCGCACACATTCTGCAACATTACCATGATTTTCAAAGTAATGTCGCAATATTTCCCAGCGTTGTTCAAGCGTATACACAACCATATTCGTTCAGCGGAAGGATAAAACTAATTATCTGTCAAATCAGACATGAGCTAAGTGTTATCATTCACGAAATAAGCACTAGTTGAAAAAAAAAACGTTAGATGGCGGACCCTTTAGAAAAATTTTTAGTATAAAATACCAAATGCATTTGAAGTTTGCAAACAAAGCAAGCACACACACGAACAACCAAATAGACTCAACATTAACAAAAACACACATACCAACGTATCGCTCACATTTTTTTTTGTAGATACATAGTTATTTATAGCTTTTTTTCTTTTTAATTTTTAATAAAGTTTTAATTAATATTATCATTGCCGTGATAGGTGCAAAAAGCAATTCAAATGTTAATTGATTCAATAAATTTTTTAATTGAAACCCGTTTTTAGTTTTTTCTGTGCAACTTCAGTAATTGACGGTGCTTATTTTAGCCGCTAATTGTTTTTTTAATCGGCTCCTATAACTGATTTGGAAATGTTTTAACCCCATGAACTTTTTTATAGCAGTGTTTAGAATCAAAAGCTGTATCTATAGCAGAAATGGAAAAATTCCGTTGTCTTGTAAAAACTACTCAGAATCTGATGCTTTTAATTCTTCAGGATCTCTGACTCTTCTAATACGAACTGGGGCTTTCTAAATAAGGAATATCTTTTACTGTAGACATAAGTCTGTTTCTACACAATTTAAAAAAAAAGTTTGGAGTGTGAGACTTTTACTTTATAGAAAGTATTACGAAAAAATTCTTAGGTGATGAGAATATTTTCAGACAAAACATGTTCCTTTGTTAATTGAAAATTAATTTTGATATTTTTAGCTTTTAAATCAAATAATAAACTAATAAAACATTGCTTTTTAATTTCTTAAGCTTTTATTTTGGGCTGTTTTAAATTAAACGTTGCGGTGTGTATATAGAAAATACTGGGGATTTTTACGCATTAAGAAGTGTATTTTTAGGAGCTTAGTGCGTATTTATACACGAGAAACATGATGTTTTAGGCACAACAATTGTAAATTCACACATATTTTATGAACATTTTGTGCGTACTTTCAATGTAAATTTACCCATTTTGTGCGTACCAACTTACCAAATATGTTTATATTTTTTTTTTTTCATTTACACACACAGAGTAAATTCATTCAACTAATAGTAGGAGTATAGTTTGGTACTCTAAGGAGAGATAATATAAAAACTTTATTTAACCCTATTCAAAGCATCTAAAAAGGGTCACTTTAGCGACCATGCTAAAGTGAGCCCATAATAAAAACTTTCTTAAGCATATAAAATAGTTAATATTTAACTTGAAATTTATTTAAATTTTGTTTATTAAAACTTTTAATCTATATTTTGTAGTGTCCGACCGAGTACTCGGCTTCGGCTTCGGAGTTCGGTCAACAAGTGAAGTTCGGCTAAGTTCGTTGTTCGGCCAAATTTTGGCCGAATTTGGCCGAACTACCGAACTTTTTATGATTATTTATAAAAAGCACAAATAAATAACAACTGCGGTTATATTTACTTTTCAGAATTTACAAAAAATACAACGTTGAATATCATAGAATATCAAAAAAAAAAACAACGATATTTAAATATCAATGTGTGTGAAAAAATTTCAAAAAGCCAAGAGTTTAAAAAAAAAAAAAATTTCCAGAAACCTACAAGACTTATACGCAAAAAATCAAATTTAATGCGATATAATTATATAAAAAAAAAAATCGAGTGGTAAGTAATCCTAAAAAGAGAATAACAGGTTCATCAATTTGGGATAAACTATCTTGGTATGGTTATAACCCCGCAATGCGTGTTTACCAAACATGTGCAGAAAAGAAACTCATCTGCTAAATGCTGTATCAATTCAACTTGGAGTACCTTTTTGAGCAAGAAAGATATATCTTTCGAAAGCAAAACTCACCTTTTTAATGCTGTGTGCAGGTCAATTCAGTCGTATGGGGCACAAGTATGGGGCCATTCCTATTTTAAAGAAGTGGATATTTTGCACAAGTATTTTATAAAAAGAATTCTTAAACTTCCTAAGTTTACACCAACTTATGCCCTTATGCTCGAGTCGCGAAAGGAGGAGGGTCATCTCTTCACACTTAACCTACATATGCGGTATATTAAACGTACCCTTTTTCAAAACTCAGTTTGTTGTGTTTAGAACATAATGCATCATGGGTGAGAAAATTAAATGATATCGGACAAGAATTCAACATACAATGGTCACCAAGAATGGGATGAAAAACAAACGGCTCTTAATAATTGCTTAAAAATAAAATATTTTCAAGAACGACTGGATAGAGCTGGTCAAACTGTTTCTTTTTATAGTAAAGTAGATCCAAGAGTGGCACATTTCTATTTTAATGCAAACAATAACCCAATGACTATTATGTGGATATTTAAAGCTAGATGTGATCTTATTGAACTAAATGGTTCACATTTCTCGAGAAGATTAGCTAAAAATTGCTCTCTTTGTAACTTAAAAGAGATTGAAAATATTCAACACTTCATAGGAAGATGCCCAATACTGAAAACTTTTAGATTATATTGGTTTCACAAAACTACAATATCAGAAGTAGAACTGATACGAATTTTAGATGGTGAAGGGGGCTGGAAGAGTCTTGTAAACTATATTATCAATGCTTTGGCTTATCGTAAAACGCTAATACTTGAATATAATTATTAAAAATAATACTACACTGAAATATATAAAAAAAAAAAAAAATTATAGAGTTAAACTCTCTTTTACCGGCTAACGACATAGTCACAGCCGTATATTCCTAAGATTTTATAATGTAATTTTGAAAAAAGAAACATTATCAAATAAGGAATTATTACTACTACTACTACTACTACTGATGCTGTACCAGACTTAGAAGTAACAGAACCAAACGAAAATTTTATTGAAAAAGAAATTAAAATGTTTATTACGGAGCCTTTAAGTCCCGAAATATAAATATATTTGAGTATTGGAATTCAAGTCAATTTACAAATATAAAAGCTGTAGCAATAAAATATTTATCAGCCAACTAGAGTAGCTAGCGAACAGCTTTTTAGCGCTGCCGGACAGCTGTATTCTGATAAACGAAGCAATTCACATAGTGTGAATGCGGAAAAATTGCTTTTCTGTCATGACAATATCAAACTTTTTAATTTTAAATATTAAAGTTTAAGTTTTTTTTTCTATATCAACTTAAAAATGGATCAACTATTTTTCTTTGACTATAAAATATAGTACAAATATTTTATTCTTTTTTTGTACATAAAATAGTACAACTATTTTCCAAATATGATTTTTTTAAAAAATATACCTATAAATTTGTATTTTGTTTATGTTTAATAACTTTTTGGTTTAAATTTATTGATCTAAAAAAACAATTTATATTTTTTTTTTATTAAAACAAAAAGTTCGGCCTCGGCTTCGGTCGAACATTGATATTATGGCCGAAGTTCGGCTTCGGCTTCGGCTTCCGCCGAAAAAAATGAGTTCGGTCGGACACTAATATTTTGTTTAAAGCTGCAGTAGGGACATTTGTATGTAATAATGCCGTGTTTATTAAATAGTAACAACTTTTTAGTTGCGGTCAATAATCGATATATTGTTGTGATCCATGTTGAAAATTTGTTTAAAATAGAAGAGAATAAGTAAAATAAAAAAAATAAAACTTTGAAAACCATAAAAAAATTACAAAATAAAATAATAATATCAATGGCTCACTTTAGCGAACAAATGAGGTATTATTTTGAAATTTTTTTTTATATAAGTTTTTTTGTGGAATGAATTATTTATCATTTTGTATTTATTGTTGTTCTTAAAATTAACATTTTTATGATGTGAGCAAGATTATTCAAGTTCAAGATCATTTGTTTTTGTTAAACAAAAAACCGTGCAATGTTACTTAATTAAAAAATTTCTTCATCCGCTAATTTGAAAGAGGCTTTATCTACTGACAGGTCCTTCATATCGCGTCTTGAACTTGAACAATCTTGCTCACATCATAATTTATGATAAAAGATCGAAAAGTAAAATTTTTTAAAATTTAAAATAAAACATTTAACAATTTTATTTCGGAATTGTCTGGTTCTTAAAATTTGCATTTTTATTTCGAAATTGCATGAATGTTTATGTTGTTCGGGCAATCAAATTAATTCCCAGATTTCATCTTGTTTGGTTGTAGGTGGTGGACTAAAATGAGGCTGATGAAGACCTAGGCGCTTGGTTCGAAAGAGCTGATACTACTAATATTTCTCTTACATTTATTAGCAATTAGTGTCTTCTATTTATAGTATTAAAATTTAGTAATGATCTCGAACCTGAAAAATCCGAAATAATTTTTTTTTTGTAATTGTTTATACACTATGTTTACGCCAGTGAACTGTGGTAACTCTGTCAGTCAACAATACTCCCCAACATTAGTTATTGTTCCTAACTGCAGCCAACTTCAGTTGAATGCTAAACTTATAGTTGGATTAGCTCGCTGATTTTCAGCAAAAGATTTTGCTGACATTAGTAAATTTTTTGAAAGCACCCTCCTCCTGACTAAAATTATGCTGACTAATCATAATTTTTTGCTGACTATATTATATTTTTTTTTGATTGTAGGAGCTTGTTAACGTTAATGCTATTATTCCTTCATTTTATAGTCATAAGCTAAACCTTAACTTAACAAAGGAAACAGATATTTTAGCCAATATTTGCAAAAACTTACAGTCCAATTTACTATTCTCTTCATATTTTGTTATTTTGTGAAAATTTTTAACAGAAACTATCAAAAATAACAAACTTTTTTGAAACAACCGTATCGAAAATGATATCGTTATCTTCCTATAATATGATTTGCTTAAAGTTGATAGCGATTTCGCTATTAAATCGTTTTTTGATTTATTGTGTATTTATAATTACAATCGTGACGAAAATAATTTTACTAAAAGTGATATCAATGCAATTGTAGTGAAATTGTCTATTAGTTAGTCCACTATATTTATAAGATCCATGTTTTATGGAATATCAAATTCTCAAAATCTTAAAACAAATTTTCTGTACGGCATACGTGATCGAGTGAAAACGTTCGAAAACTGTTTTTTCAATGAGTAATAATTACGATCGAAAAATTAAGATCACGAATGCCGTAATTCGGCAAAAGGTCTCCACATTGACACGTGTACAACAATTTGAAAAAACCCTGTATATTTTTAGTTCATCAATCAAATTGTTTATAACAAAAAATAAAAATTACGAAAAACATAAAAATTCTCATTTTATCGGAAAATTCTCCTCAATTTTATTAATTTTCATATAAATTCTCAAAATTACAAGTACGATAAGAAATGATCTCATACAAAATTTCGGTGCACAATAGGTTTACAACAATGTTGGCAACGATCAGTACCCACTACGTTAACGAATCTACAAGACGTTGTAATACGAAAGCAGCGTAAGCAATTCGTCATAATTACCAAAAGCAGCTGATACTACTAAAAAACATGTCTACCAATAACACTAGGGTAACAAAAAATGATATTGAAATACGGGTTATAAAACCGGAAGATAAACAAAAAGTCTTAGATTTTCTACGTATTCATTTTTATAAAGAAGAACCTTTATCGATGGGAATTGAACCAAAGCAACAAGATAAAGAAGATGAAGAATGTATGTTGTCCTTTATAGAGCATGGCACTTGTCTGATGGCTGTTAGAAGAGACACAAATTACGCCCAAGAAATTATAGTTGGTGTCCTAATGGCTGGTCCTAAAGGAATTGATGAAGCTGAACAACTCTTTGAAGAAGCTGCTCATGTAGGACCCACCAAATGGGGTAAAATTTTACAGTTTTTGGCCTATATAGAATGTGAGGCTAATGTTTGTAAACGCTATAAAGTTGAAAAAGTTTTACATGTTCATGGTGTGGGAGTTAGTAATAAAATGCGTGGTCAAAATATCGCTGCTATTCTATTGGCGGAGTTAATACATTTAGCTAAAATTCTGAAATATAAGTTAGTCTCTGCAGATTGCACCAGTTATTATTCGGCTAAATTATTTGAACGAATGGGTTTCGATTGCATTAACATTAAGTATTATAGAGACTATTTAGATGAGAATGGAAAACAAGTATTTAAACCACAACCGCTGCATGAATGTGTTAAAACTTTTGCGCTGAAATTGTAGAATGGAAAAGTGTATCAATTAATAAATGATTAAATTTGTATGAAAATGGTTATGATTTGTTAAAAGTTTCTTGCAGTTTTCTCAAGCAAACTTTTTGAAATTTATGAATATTTTAATAAAAAAATAAAAGAAACTTTGTAATTTTTATTAAAACAAATTTGTTTAAAAACAAGTGGATCATTAAAATCGTTAAGACTTAAAAAAAATTGCGAAAATTATAAAAATCGTCAAAAAATTAGAAAAATAGCTAAAAATGAAAAAAAATTTCAAAATTAAAATTAACTATGATGTGAGCAAGATTATTCAAGTTCAATATCATTTGTTTTTTGTTAAACAAAAAACAGTGCAATGTTTTTTTTAGTAATTACTAAATTTCATCATCCTCCCATCATAATTTATGCTAAAAGATCGAAAAATAAACTTTTGGTTTTAATTTTTTGAAATTTAAAAGTAAGACATTAAAAATAAACGCTAAAATTACAAAAAAATAATCGCCAAAAATACAAAAACGTTCAAATTAGAAAAGAAACCAAAACTTTTGACAAGAAGTTGAAAAAAGTAGTCCGTGTACATTTATCTTTATTAGTTTTCGAAACACAGACGCTGTTCCAAATAAATGCTCTTTTTGCTTTGCGATGCTTTGTTTTCGAAAAAACGCGATCTAAGAACCTAGCCAATCAGGTCGAAATTTACGACCGGTATTTGGGTAATGGGGTACAGATTTCGAAAACTAATGGTGCTGGAGGAAAAATGTTTGCACCATTGTTCAAAACTCAAGCCCATTACCCCTACTTATCCTAATTTCGACTTGATTGCCGGGATTCGGAAATCGCGTTTTTCTCGAAACTTTTATCGCAGAGAAAAAAAGAGTATTTATTTGAAACATCGTCTATGTTTCAAAAACTAACAGAGATATATAAATGTACACGGACAACTTTTTTCAATTTGAGCGATTTTTTTATTGAATTATGGTGTTTTTTTTCATTTTAGCGATTTTTTAATATTGGCGTTTTTAAATTTTGAAGATTTTTTTTCAAATTTTAGTGATTTTTTTTTAATTGAGGAGATTTTTTTTAATTTTGGCGATTTTTTTTTTTCTGTTTGGAGATTGTTTTCAATTTTTTTTTTTTTTTTATTTTATCAATTTTAGGCGTTTTTTCTATTCTGGCGATGTCTTTTCAGAAACCCAAATTGTAACTCGATTAAGTAAAAAATCGTTAGGGTTAAAAATCGATAGAATTTCTAATTATTGAATTCGCAATGATTGAATGCCTAACGATTGAATTCCCTATAATTGAATTCAATGATTGATATAATCGAATGAGCTAAATTGATTGAATTCGCCACTAGTGAATTTCAAAGAATGAATTCTCTGCTATTGACCAAGAAAAAATTCATTAGTTTTAAATAAATCCGATTTGATTTTTAAGGAATTCAATGAAAATAGAATTTATTCTTCGAAGTTCTGTATATTAAACCACTTATATAGAAAAATTTATTATTGTAAAGGGTTCTTTTTATACAGGTATATAACTTTGAGTTGGCAACACTTTTATAACTGGCGGCCATTTTGTCAGCTGTCAAGTGATTTATGTTTAGTTTGGTATGACATTTCAACATGAATAGACTGATGCCTACCTAACGCTTTCAAATTGTGCAAATTTATTTTTATAATCATGGTTCTGTTCCAAATACGAATCGCGCACAAATTTTGCGAATTTTGCTCACTTTTGGTTAAATGCATACGTCAATAAACATATTTGGAGTGATGATAATCCTCAAGTGTATGTTAAGACACTGTTACATCCAGAAAAACTGACTGTTTGGTGTGCTTTATGGGCTGGTGGAATCATTGGTCCGTACTTCTTTAAAAACGATACTATTCAGAACGTTGCAGTCAATGGTGACAGCTATAGAGCCATGATTACTGACTTTTTCGTTCATTAATTGAACAACCATGATGTGCAGGAGCTGTGGTTTCAACAAGACGGCGCAACATGTCACACAGCTCGTGCCACAATAGATTTATTGAAGGAAACGTTTGGTAACCGAAAAATTCCACGTTTCGGGCCCGTGAATTGGCCTCCAAGATCGTGTGACTTAACGCCGCTGGACTATTTTCTGGGGAGATATGTGAAGTCGCTAGTCTACGCCAATAAACCCGAAACGATTGACCACTTAGAGAACAACATTCGCCGCGTTAAATGTTGGAAAAATTCATCAAAAATTGGACCTCCAGATTAGAAAACGTCCAGCCGTGGCGGTCATATGCCAGAAGTCATATTTAAATTATAATGCCAGAAAATTATCTTTCGAATAAAGTAAATTTCATGTCAATTTTAAAAAATTCATCTTTGTTTTATTCCATTTTAAAGTTTTATACCTCTAAAAAAAACACACTTTAAAACATATTAATGAAACTCATTCTAAAAATTAATTTTTTGTTTTATTTGAAACGTTTTTTGACGCAAAAATTCACTAAAATTATTCATTTATTTCTAAATTTAATTACATTTTTACGCACTTGTATAGTAAATTTAATATCAGTGGCTCACTTTAGCGAACAAATGAGATATTATTATTATTTTGAAATTTTTTTTTGATGGAATAAATTATTGTTCATTTTGTATTTATTGTTGTTCTTAAAATTAACATTTTTATTTCAGACTTGTCTGGTTCTTAAAATTAGCATTTTTTTTCGAAATTGTATGATTGGGAATGTTTATATTGTTCGGGCAATCAACTTAATTCACAGATTGCATTTTGTTTGGTTGTGGGTGGTGGACTAAACTGAGGTTGATGATGACCTAGGCGCTTGGTTCGGAAGAGCTGATACTACTAATATTTCTCTTATATTTATTAACAATTAGTGTTTTCACGCCAGTGAACTGTGGTAACTCTGTCAGTCAACAATACCCCCAACATTAGTAAATTTTTTGAAAGCACCCTCCTAACTAAAATTTTGTAAATGAATTGTTGTGCTTCGATTGTAATTAGGTAGCTTTACATGAGTGTTCAATTACTTCTTATTGGAAAATAATGATACAGGTAAGAAGTATACATTACAAGGTAATGCATTACTTTATCGCACCCAAATTTTTAACAGAAACTAGCAAAAATAACAAACTTTTTTTGAAACAACCGTATCGAAAATGATATCGTTATCTTACTGGAATATGATATCGTAGTTTTAAGTTGATAGCGATTTCGCTATTAAATCGTTTTTTGATTTATTGTGTATAAATAAAAATCGTAACGAAAATAATTTTATTAAAAGTGATATCAATGCAATGGTAGTGAAATCGTCAATTACACAGTGCAGCATTTTTAAGGTCATCGTTTGGTTCCTCCTTCATACCCGTTTTTTTTGAAGTGTATATCGAAACTAAAAAAAATCCGCAAAGGACTTGGCCAGATTACATCGAAATTTTTTTTTTGGACACCCTAAGTTTTTGCACCCAAACATGATTTTTTTTAAAAAAGGAAAATTTTTATGGAATCCATATATCATAAACCGTTCGGAATTTTGTTTTTATGTCTTTGGCAAAGTTGTAGATCCAAACCAAAGCAAAAAAATTCTCATATGGACCGACAAAAAAAAAATTGCATCCACTGCATCAAAATTGCAAAAAATTGGGAAAAAATGCTAATTTTTTATGATTTTTTCATGATTTTGTCCTGAAATGGCTTAAATACTGGGAATTTAAGAAATCTTTCTTCAGCTAAATTATATCTAACAACAATATAAACAACTCTCTAGTACATGTCATCTTAATACGAACATTCCTTAACCCTAGAAAGCACATCTTTTTGCTCACACTTATTTTGCATAGCCAATGTTTGTCGTTTCGACAAAGAAAGACTATATGGTCGGTCCATATGAGAATTTTTTTGCTTTGGTTTGGATCTACAACATTGCCAAAGACATAAAAACAAAATTCCGAACGGTTTATGATATATGGATTCCATAAAAATTTTCCTTTTTTAAAAAAATCATGTTTGGGTGCAAAAACTTAGGGTGTCAAAAAAAAATAATTTCGATGTAATCTGGCCAAGTCCTTTGCGGATTTTTTTTAGTTTCGATATACACTTCAAAAAAAAAACCGGGTACGAAAGAGGAACCAATTTATGTGTTGCACTGTGTTAGTTAGTCCATTTAATTTATAAGTTCCATGCTTCATGGAATATAAAATTCTCAAAATCTTAAAACAAATTTCCTACCAGGTCTTCACAATGACACATGTACAACAATTTCAAAAAACCCTCAATTTTTTTCAGTTCGTTAATCAAATTGTTTATAACACAAAATAAAAATCACAAAAAACATACAAATTCTCATTTTATCGGTAAATTCTCTTCAATTTTATAAATTTTAAAATAAATTCTCAAAATTACGAGTACGTTAAGAAATTATCTCTTTACAACATTGAGGTGCACAATAAGTTCACCACAATGCTGGCAACAATCAGTACACACTACGTTAACGTATCTACAAGACGTTGTAGTACGAAAGCAGCGTAAGCAATTCGTACACAATAATCATCGTCATACACCACACCTACGTCATAATTACCAAAAACAGCTGATTCTACTAAAAAACATGTCTACAAATAACACCACGATAACAAAAAATGATATTGAAATACGTGTTATAAAACCAGAAGAACATCAAAAAGTTTTAGATTTTTACGTACTCATTATTATTTGGAAGAACCTTTAACGGCGGGAAGTGAACCAAAGCAGCAAGATAAAGAAGATGAGGAATTTAATATGTCCAATATTCAACATGGCACCTGTTTAATGGCGGTTAAAAGCGATGCGGAAGAAATCAATGAAATTATAGTAGGAGCTTTAATGGCTGGCCCTAAAGGACCTCAGGAAGCTGAACATCTATTTGCAGAAGCTGCCCATTTAGGTCCCACCAAATGGGGGTCACACTTTACAATTTTTGGCCTGTGTAGAACGTGAAGCTAATGTTTGCAAACGTTTTAAAGTTGAAAAAGTTTTACATGTTCATGTTATGGGTGTTGATAGTGCTATGCGAGGACAAAATATTGGTGGCCGTTTAGTGACGGAGATAAACACTTTGGCTAAACAGTTGAAATATGAGTTGGTATCGGCTGATTGTACCAGTTATTATTCGGCAAGATTATTTGAGCGAATGGGTTTTGAATGCATTAACACAAAGTATTATACGGAATATTTAGATGAGCATAAGAGACAAGTATTTAAACCAAATCCACCACATGATTGTGTTAAAACTTATGCTCTTAAATTATAAAATGAAATAATTTGATTAATAAAGCGACTAATTTATGGAAACAATTTTAATTTTTGTTATTTATTTTAGAAAGGTTGAGGTTAAGAAGAAGAAAAAACGTTTTTCTCTAAACATTATAAACACTATTAATTTTAATTTAATTTAATTTTTAATTTTAATTTTATTTTCCTTTTGTAACCAAAAAGCCTAGTGGCCAAAACTGATTACTGAGTTTAATCTTAACACAATATATATTTTAATATAACATAATAATATTAATATAATATAACAATATAATATAATACATTTTAAATATTTCAAAAAACATATCTTAAAAAATTGCAATTCCTAAGCACGAATATGGGGAACAATAAAAAAAAATAAACAAAATTTTAATAAAATTGGTGGTCAACAACGGTTGCTTTTTTTTTAGATTTTTAAATAAGATCCATTACTATTTTCTTGAATGATTTGACAGAATAGGAAAAATTTCTATTTCGATATGGTATAACACTATTCCATAAACGTATAACTCTTATCAAAAACGATTTTTGCATAACTGTAGTATTAAAACCTGGATTTGCAAGCGAAGAAGTACGTGTTGAATTACTAAATGTAAATTTTCTAGCAAGATATGAAGGAGTATCGAACTTAACTGTTCTATAAAACAGAGTGAGAAGCTTTACACTTACAAAATCATCAAAACTACATCCTAAAAAATCAAAAACATATCGTGATAAGCGCTCCCTAGGGCGTAAACGATACACATACCGAATAATTCTATTAAAACATTTCCTCAATTTATCAAAATTAGTAGCATTTGTTCCGGAAAATATTTCCAACCCATACAAAATTGTTGGCATAAGAAGTGTGTGCGCAATCTGTTTTCTAATTTTAATTGGTAAACTGTAACATGTAGTATGAATTCTCCTTAATGTGAAAACTATTCTTGAATTTAGGAAATTAATATGTTGAAGAAATGAAAACTTTTTGTCAACATATATCCCCAATACTTTAAAATGGGAAACAATAGCAATAAGTTCACCATTTATAAAAAATGTGGGTAAAAGCTGCCTCCTAAATCCAAACAACATTGCGTTCGACTTAGAAACGTTTAAAAAAATAAAATTATCCTCACACCATCGCTCTATATTCTGTAGCTCATTGTTAATTACAACACCTAATTCATATGATGTATCTGAGATAGCGATCAGTTGTAAATCATCTGCATAAAGGTAACCTTTTAATGTAGACAATCGATTTAAAACATCATTAATATATATTAAAAATAACAGAGGCCCCAGAACAGAGCCCTGGGGAACACCACGAAAGACATTCCTGGTAGAGGACAACTTATCCCCAATCTGAACATACTGAAGCCTATCAGTAACAAATGTATCAATTAAACGACATGCTGAAATAGAAAAACCATAAGACAAAAACAATTTATTAAGTAAAACCTCATGACAGATTGATTCAAATGCCCTGCTAAAGTCTAAACTGATCAAGGAAGCCAGCTTGTTCTGGTCCACAGCAGATCTAATTTCATCGACTAAATTAATCACTAGATTAGTCGTGTTATGCCCTTTTCTAAAACCAGACTGATTCTGAGAAAGTAATCTCTCCTGATCCAAATAATCTGTTAACTGTTCATTCATTAAATGTTCTAGAATTTTTGAACACACTGACAAAACATTGATTGGTCGGAAATCTGAACTTGTACGGGGATTTTTAATCTTAGGAACTGGTATGACCCTGGAGCTCTTCCAGACATCTGGATAACTAGAAGTTGTTAAAATGGTATTGAAAATATGTGTAAAATGTCCGGCAACCATAGGAAAAATTAGTTTTAAAAATTTTACTGGCAAACCATCAGGTCCAATACTATTAGATTTAATTTTCAAATCAGACTAGACTAGTTTGTGCCTTTTCATGGACATGCATCATCAGTGATTTTCCATTTAAATTGTATTATTATTTGTATCTTGTAATGGTCAGATTGTCTCTATATGATCATTTTTTTTCAATAACCTGTCGGCTATATGAATCGAACCTGCTTCGTTTCTTGAATTTCAAACGTAACAATGCCAAGGCGAAACCGCCTAACGATCACAGACAAGTACAGCCTTGAATGCAATGTAATTAACTTGCAGTTTTCTTCCCTATTCAGCTTTTCTGTTATTGTATAGAACTCAGAAAAGACGAACACTAAACACAAACAAACATTCTCTTTTTTGATTTTTGTTCTCTGCCGTCCAGGCTTGCAATTTTACGATCCAAAATTATTTTTTTTTATTTATGAAATATGGCCAGATAAGGCCAATTTTTTTATTTTTCATCATTAAATATTTGCTATTTTTAGTTAATACATTACGTGTACACAATTTCAATAAAGTATTTTTTATAAAATTATAATGGGGCATTGTGGTGTAATGGTTAGCGCGTTGGGCTGTTACACAGATGGTCCCGGGTTCGATTCCCTGTGACGACAACGTCAATTTTGAATAAGAATATATATGAGCTTAATATCCCTTATATGTGCTGCAATACCACCTTCGGTGTTCCCATAGAACTTAATCCCATGGAAATAAAGTAATGAATCAGGGCTATGAACTAAAAAGCATCAATAAGTTCTCCATCTTGACATCAATAGCAAATTGAGAACTTTTTAATTGAAATTTAGAAATTTCAGATCAAACTGAGATTTTTATTTTAAAATACTTTTAGGCACCTTCTACAAAAAAGGATACGAAAATTATCGCAATTGTAAATTTATATCAAATTAAAAATAATAAAATTATTAGATTTAATGAATGTTATAACATCAATTTATAGATCTCATTGTGTTTATCACATTTCAAAATATATGTTAGACCACCAACAAATATAAAAATATACAAACATTTTTTTTGCCATTTATTAGAACTTAATATGTACATAGCGGTCATTTTAGAAAACATAAATTTGTTGCCGGCTTTTTGACATTTACTTTATTAAGGGTTACTTATTTGCAGAAAATCATATCAAATACTTTCAAATTCATAAAATTAAAAATTTCATACAAGGATACTTTCTGAGGTTATGAAAATCCTGTTTGCTCCATACAATTTAAAAACCTTAAAAATTTTTTATGCCTTTTCGATTTTAGTCATAAGCTCAATGTACATAAAATCATTTATTTTATGTACATTTTGGCGGAATTGATACAGCGCGAAATGTGTTTGGAATGAAAAAAATCTAAAATGTAAAATATTAACTCTAGATCTATGTTCTCAAACCATGTTTTTTATAAAAAAAAAAATGCGATAAAGTAAATTTCACAAACTTTTTAAAAAGTTCATAAAATATTTGCATTTAAAATGCCTTTTTGACTAGGAGGTTTCAAAAATTTCAAATATAATTTACGCCCATTCCTTGTAAGTTTGTGATGTTCGTAATCCGTTATTGGAGCGCTGACAACATATTGGTATACCTAAACCTGTATAAAATGACTTTTTGAATACTGTTCTCAAAACTCAGTTCCATTAAATCCGTATGAAAAAAAACTGCTAATGTTTAAAATCGTCAAATTTTGTTTTCACTTATAAGCCATACACCTTTTCACCAAGCAGCGATATAGAAATTTCTGTTCTAGTAAATGTATTTTCCAAGACTAGTGGCACCATTTTGTATTGGTTTGGATCAGTAAAGTAGACACAATGTGCAAACAAATAAAATAAGTGAAAAACTCTTGAAAGTTTCAAGTCATATTTTTAGTTTTTCAACTTTTAAATGACCATCAATTCTTGAGATAAAGACTTTTCAATGTAAAACTTAGCAAGTCATAGTTTTTAAGTATAGTTTACCTAACTCTGTCCATCGTTTCTCACAATTGATGCCATATATGATTATATATAATTATATATAAATGTATATAATTATATATACATCTTTTTACTCGGGTATTTAAAATGTTTTTTTTTTATTAATACTTTTTTTTAAAATACTGATAATGTTATTTTAACTGCGTTTGTAGTTTTTTTTACTACATTCGACAGTTAATTTTTAACAGTTAAAAACAACTACACAAGACATAGTAGTTTAGTCTTCTAAACTACTCATCCAATCGGGAATACTTTTTTTTTTTAAATACTGGTAATGCTATTTTAACTGCATTTGTAGTTTGCACACAGTGGTTCCAAACACAAAAAACAACAACTTTAAAATTGTTAATTGGTATGTTCTAACAACGTCTACATACCATTTGCAAAGGACATTCAAATTTGTTTATCCAACGTTCTGATAACCTTATAAAATACCATCCATTTGGGTCGTTGCCACAACGCTCTTAATTTGTAAACAAAAATGTTATATGAACGCTTTTGTGACGATGAAAAATCATTTTGAAGATTGTTTTTTGCAACGCTTTGAGAACCATATAAAATAACATCCTCACACCGTAAAACATGATTATCGTTTGATAAAACACTTAAAACCTGTAAATCGGAATGCTCTGAACGCCTCTTAAAAGGCTTTAAAAACGCTTTCATCATCATTTTCTACCTGGGTACCATAGATTGCATATATTTAAATTTCTTCTTCTTCTTTTATCTACAAACACATTATTTCATTCACATTCAAATATTTTTTTGTATAAGGTGGCGCAAAAATAACCTTAAGATGTTTTTTTTTATTATGTATTTATTATGTATAGCATTTTCTGATAGGAGGATTACTTTTGCGCCACCTTATATAACACAGTGCAACACAAAAATTCCAAATAAAAAAACACTTATCCCAGCCGAAAGTACTCGATGAGAGGAGAAAAGTAATTTCTGGATTTTGCTAGGTTGGTTGCCGTTCGTTTTTTATGAGCCTCTATAGTTTTTTCGCCAAATTCGATTTTGAGCACTTTTTTGCAATTTTCTTCTATTTTTCGCATGGCCATAGCTCGAAAAATGCTGTGAATTTTTTTTTGCAGTCTTCAGCAAAGTTGTAGCTCTTGACTCGGCCAACAAAAATGCTGAATATATGTTTTTCACTTTAATCAGAAAATTCAATACTAAATTGCAAAAAAAATACATGTGCCTTTTTTAAACTTTTGCTCAATAAAAACAATAAAATCAAAAAAAAAAATGAAAATTAATCACATTTGTATGGCAAAATCCATATCAAGGAGTGGTCGTATGAAGTTAGTATGTACTGGAAAGTTGTTGATAATTTTATAGGCTACATTTCTCTCCTTGATTGTTTGGTAAAATTTTCAATAGTTCAAGAGCTGTAGTCAAAAAACGGAAAAAAATCGGTGAAAAAAGTGGTAATTTTTTCGACATTGTTGGGGTTTTGAGCATGAAGATGAGATTTTTCCGACTTAATATATTCAGCATTTTTGTTGGCCGAGTCAAGAGCTACAACTTTGCTGAAGACTGCAAAAAAAATTCACAGCATTTTTTGAGCTATGGCCATGCGAAAAATAGAAGAAAATTGCAAAAAAGTGCTCAAAATCGAATTTGGCGAAAAAAACTATAGAGGCTCATAAAAAACGAACGGCAACCAATCTAGCAAAATCCAGAAATTACTTTTCTCCTCTCATCGAGTACTTTCGGCTGGGATAAGTGTTTTTTTGTTTGGAGTCAAAAAGTTGAATATTGCGTCACTGTGTAATTATAGCACGTAAGTCCAACACATTCTCATGAGTTTGATGCACTGACAGCTAATGTTAAAAAGTTCGAAATCTATGTAATCTATGCTGGGTACTCTTAGAGCCAGTTTTGGGAAGACGATCAAACTTAGTTTTACTAGTGTTTTGTTAAACTTTAATAATATATAAACTGCTTTTAAACCTCCATGCTGTTTTTCAGTGATGGTTTAGAAAATCTCAAATTAAATAAGAATACCTTATTTTACACCAAAAAAAGTAAGGTCATTTTCAAAATAAATATGGTAACACTTGCGAATGTCAAAAATGAAAAACAAACAAAACGACGTGCGTAGAAAAAAAATGTTTGTTTATTTTGTGCCCAACAATTAAATATTTCTTTGGTTTAATATTGGTTGTAATTAAATATAAAATGGAACGCAATAGACGGACAAACAATTTTTCAACAAAAGAAAAAAGACAGCAATTTTATAAAAATCCTTTTTCAAAAATTTCTTATATATTGTTTTTTTGGACTTTTACTTAACATCTGTTTTATTTATTTATAATTTTTATTCACAGCTGTTAGGTTTTGACAACTCAAAACTTAGTTTAAACTACCAATGCTGGCCGGTTAAACTACAGGGTGTCCGCCGGAAATGTATACTACTTTGTTTGTTTATAATTTTTGATTAAATGAAAGAGAATGGATCTTATATTGATAAATGTTTTATTTAATGTCGGCAATTATGTATGGGATACAAAATCAGATAAATGTCCGCCTCTGTTAGCCTCACAAATGCGAGCCCTTTTGAGCACATTTTTCATTACATTCTCAGACATTTCACGCGGTATTTCATTAATTTCATCACGAATATTTTGTTTGAGTTACTCAAGTGTTTCTGGTTTGTTTGCATAAACCTTGATTTTCAGATATCCCCACAAAAAGAAGTCCGGAGCAGTCAAATCAGGCGGCCGTGGAGGCCAATCAACATCACCATTTCTTGAAATAACTTGTTGTGGAAAGAGGTCTTGCAGTAATTCCATTGTAATCCTGGCTGTATGCGATGTGGCACCGTCTTGTTGATACCATATGTTAATCAAGCCCAAAGCATGCAGTTGTGGCGTTAAAAAGTTTTCAATCATATCACGATATCGCTCCCCATTCACAGTTACCGTTACGCCGTTTTCATTTTCAAAGAAGTAAGGTCTAATGATTCCTCCTGATCAAATTGCTCACCAGACTGTCACATTTAATGGATGCAAAGGTGACTGATGAATAATTTGAGGGTTTTCCATTGCCCAGAACCGATTGTTCTGTTTATTCACATATCCATTCAAATTAAAATGTATTGGCATATGTACGGAGGGGTAAATAGTCTTATGGAAGAAGCTCTTGTGTCAACTGAATCTTAAATGGAAACAAATGCAAATCCTTGTAAAAAATTTTGGCCAAAGTTGTTCTTTGAAGAATAAGCTCCTGAGCACGGCGTCGAATTGAGGTTGATGGATTGTTTTGAACACTTTCTTGAGCAGCAGTAAAGTTTTCAGCCAAACTTGCAGTAGGTTGTGGTCCATGCTTGGACCTCTCACCTACAGACCCTATTTCTTCGAAGTCATTCACTACACGATAAATAGTGCGTTTTGTTGGCACGTCGTTCCTCCCAAAAATTTTACGTAAATTTCTCATCGTCACAGTAATCCATGATTGATTTTGATAAAATGTTTTAACGATTAAAACACGTTGGTTTATCGAATATTTTTCCATAATAAATTTGCCACGTGTCTACTTCACGACTGCCAAGACTAATGTTTACCAAAATGGCGACAAAACAAAGTAGTATACCTTCCCGGCGGACACCCTGTACAATTTAAATAAAATAAACTTGATCTCAAAAACAGCATTTTAAGTTTAAACTTCGTTAAAACTACACACAGAGAAATAAAGTGCCAACCGAATTTAAAAGTGTATTTTGGTGTTAACACCCAATAAATTCGGTTAGTACAACCATATTAAAATTTGATTTCTGAATATTTTGGTTGTTGCAACTAAAATTCAGTTGTATTAACTGAATTTTGTTGTGATAACCGATATGCAATTGTACCAATCGATTTCAGTTGTAGTAACCGAATTTGAGTCGTAGTAACAGAATTTCAGTTAGCAAATGGATAAAATTTTTCTCTGTGTGTACAAACAAGGTTGAACTACAGCCCAAAAAATAGCTCTTAAAGGAATTATTTTTTAATATGTTTAATTTTCTTCGATCTTCTTTTATTATATATGATTCTTCTTCGAGCTTAAGATCTTTTGTTAAAACGATTGTAAATTATTAATTTCCAATATTTCGTCTCCACATTGGGAGACTTCTTCAGGGAAATTTATTTTAATTTAATTTTTATCAATTTTAAAATTTTTTAAATAACAAATTTTGAAAAAGGCGGGAAAATAAATTTTTGAATTTAAAAAATTTTAAAATTGATAAAAATTAAATTAAAATAAATTTCCCTGAAGAAGTCTCCCAATGTGGAGACGAAATATTGGAAATTAATAATTTACAATCGTTTTAACAAAAGATCTTAAGCTCGAAGAAGAATCATATGGAATTATTTTTTATTTTGCAATAGTTTATGTTTTTTTTAATATTTTTTTTTAGTTTTTAACTATAAATAACACATTAAATTTTAGTATTGCCCACAGACTTTTCAATAATATTAATTTGAAAAACAAAACTCCAAATCATTTTTTTATTTTCAATTTAATTGATTATCTTTCAATATAAACTACACACATTAAATATTTTTTGTAAACAGCCTAAAATGTATCAATAATATTTGTTTAACGTGTGTACTCCACTTAAAACCACTTAAATTTAAAAAACTTTCTTTGAGAAATATGCCTCAATTTCTTTCAAAATTACAATAAATTTCTTCTTGTCCGAGTTTTTCATTGAACTTTTGTAAAATCTTCTTTTACTCAATTTAATATCAATTTTAAATTAGAGCTTTAAAGATCCAAACAATAAATTACTTTATAAATTAAAAATGTTTCACCACTCAATATATTTATTACAATTTTTTTTTTATGGTCTGGTCTGTGTTTTTATTAGAAGGGAAAAACTTTATTTTTTAATGAAATCAAATTAAAACACTTTAGAAACTCATTTTTAAGAAAACTTTTTTTTCCAGAGTTTTTTTTTCAACTTTCATCAAGAAAAAAGACAAAATATACAAGGCTAATAAAGTCAGCAGGATATACTTAAGTAAGCTAATCATCATTTTAAAACCAATAGATGAGGGTGTACGCAGTGTAAAGGACACTAAAACACACACACAAAGATACACAGAGTCTGCAAAAGTGTTTGTTCTATAATAATGATACTGATGATGTCGTTTGGTCAACATTATTACAGTTGAATAAGTGCTACAATATTTATCCATTCCTTATACTTTACCTCTGCTTCTCTTGGCTGTCCTTAAGTTCATCATAAATACTCTTCATTATCATCATTATCGTCAACATCAAAGTCATTTTGTCCTGTTCAATGTGCAACCGTCTATTTTTTTGTCTTTAAATTACAAAAAAAAAAAAAATGAGCAACAGCATAAAATTGTGAAAGCTAAAGATTTAAATTAAATTATATTAATGATTAAACGAAGTTTTTTCTCAAATTTCTTTTTCTATTTTAAGTAGCTATGGTATTTTTTGTTTTCATAGAAGCTATTCAACATTTTCATGCGGGTGGAATTTATTTAGACAAAACATGAGTACTAGATTTTCTACAACTTTTCGTATTTATATTTCGCCTTATGTTTATTGCCACATTTAAGTGATAAGTATAAATAAAAAAATTCTAAAAATAATTTAATTTTTTTTCTTGAGAATCATATACAGAATAAATCCTTATAAAAAAAAACAATATCATCTTCATCAGTTTCATCCGAATCAGCACTATCATCAAGTTGTATCATAACACACAATAACACTTTGAACTTAAAACGGGTTTTATTTAAATTATCACTAGGGGTATAAGGATTCGAAACAAAACAGTTACAATGCGTTACAACGGGGAAAAAATTATACCAAATCTTTAGCATATTTTTTGTTTTTATTTTTCGATGAGGTACAGTGATTCGGTTAGATTTTTTGAATATGCTGGCCAATTTTAGCACTCTAAATAATGCAAAAAGGAACTTTTAAAAAATCAATTTATTGGCTTTTCTTAGAAATACTTAAAACTCCGTTAGAATTTTTTTTTTTAAACTTTATGACATTCCGAGTAAAAAGATGCACATATAATAATATATATTCATATATGCAATTATATATAATCATATATAGCACCATATATAATTAGATGTAATTATATATGCGGGTGATTATTAAAAAAATTGTTTATATGGTGCTATATGAAATTATATATAATTACATATGGTCCAATATATAATTATATTTGTCTTAGATAATTTTATCTAATTATATAAAATTATATATACCAGTTTTCTGATTAGATTATATATAATTATATCCACCAATTTCCGTATATAATTATATATAATTTGATACGGCTTATATAATTTTTTTCAATCGGATTTAAACACTTTTTTTTAATTTTATGACATCCCGAGTAAAAAAGTGAATATAAAATTATATATGATGAGATATTTTCCGCAAATATAAGAGGATATAATTTGATACAAAAAATGGTTTTATTAAATTGTATCACTTTTTGTCTAATAATATTTAAATAGATACAACTTAATGAATAACTATTCAATTCTATCCGAGTTTTGTCCTGATATAATTATTATTATATTTTAATACAATTAGATATATTATATTTGATACACTCAGAAATAATTAGATACATATTAATCCAAATATATATAAATTAAAAGTTATTAAGTTACACAAAAACAAAATGTATGATCGAAATTTGTAAATAACTTACATTTTATTAACAGGTTGCAGAACAACTTATACTGTATTATAACAGCTTATAATTTCTGCTTTACAACCGATTTTTTTTGTATGGAGTTTGTCATATTTGCAATATGTTATTTACCTGCAAACTAGAAGAAGTTGCCTTAGAACCTGGTTCTGGGATAGTGAACCTTACAATTTGACTGTTATAGAAACGGTTCCATGTAACCGGTGGTAAAAGAAGCTGTTCTAGAAAAGTTTCATAGGTAATCTGTTCTAAAAAAATTTGCTGGAGGGTGTTCGTTGTTCGATTTCGCAAATTTGTAAACTATTTTCTTAAAATATTTTGCGATTTTTGAATTATATATACCCAGGAAAAAATTACACATTCCAAAAAGAAGGTGATGCCCACACTTGCTTACATATCTCATTCCCAAATTTAGTAACTGCAATACCAAACTCATTCCAACGATAGAGTCAAAAAAGCAATTAGTATTGTAATCAATTCTTTTAATTTAAACCAGAAGGCATGAACTCAATGACAAAGTAATTATTTACTTAAAAGAAAATAACAATGTTATTAACTTATATGTATAACTTTTTGTACTCAAGAAGTAATCATATACTTTTTTTTAATAAAAGGATTATTGGAAGTAGTTCCAAATTTTGAAAAAAGAAGTTATACAATTTTAAAGAATTTATCTCATATTTTTTCAAACAAATTTTTATTTGCAGGAAAATAATACTAAAAACAGAAATTGCATGTTGCCTAAATTTTGTTAAACTGTGGTTAGGTATAAATTAGGGAGCGCACGTGAGCAGAAAATTGTGAGTGGAAGTTGAAATTACTGACGTTATCGTGAGTGAGTGTAAAAAAAATTCGAGGGTGATTGTGCGTGAGTCATATTTTTGTTTTTAATTTTGAATTGTTCTTTTTTTGAAAAATTTATATTTTCGTGGTTTATAGCTCCAAAATTATGACAAACCCATGTTATCATAACAATTCCATGTTTCACTTTTTAGGATTTTATTTCCGTATGAGTTTTGATCGTTATATTTGAGTGGCGTATGAGAATTACGTGTGAGTAAAAGTTGAATTTACTTATGAAAGTTCTTCTTTTTTTTTAAATGCAAGTACTTCTTATTTTTTCTAGGGAACTATTTATTTATTTTTTTTTGTGTAAGTACTTCGTGGTTTTACAATGAAACTATTTCTTTATTAAAAAATGTATGTAGTTCTTAAAAATATAAAGTAAATGGTTCTTCGGTAGAAAAAATAATCAATTCTAAAGAATCAATTATTTTAGTCTCACGCCCTGTTAAAAGAATCGAGTAGGTAATCTAGTAAGGAATGCGTTCTGGCCAAAACGCTGGATTACAAACCCGCTTACCTTTTTGGAAATTTTTTGCTGGGTAGTTACATAGAAACTTACTTAGGGATTTTTTTTTTAAAAAAAGCTCGTGTCATACGATAGCGAATCAAGTTTAAAAAAATACAAAAAAAAAATAAAAAAATTTCGTCAAAAAATTAACCCGCTAGCGCCGCAACCAGTACGAAAAACATGGTTTCGAGATAAACCCGTTCAAAGTTTGTGAACAAAGAAAAAAAAGGTGACCTTCAATCTGCCATGACTGCTTCGTATTCGTTATCTTGTGTTGTGCTGTTTCTTACAGTTTTTGCAATCGTTTAGCAATCCGGGCTTCTTTTGAAGCTTCATATGCCAAAAGTCCACCAAGTCAGGTAGCAAGTAAAACAAGTATATACCAGCTGCCGTACGTAGGTAGCGCGAAAATTAAAAATGCGCTCTCACTAATCCGGCTGTAACTTTTGAACCCGTAGGAATTTTTCCATGAAATAGAATCTTAAGAATATTTACTAAAATACAAAATTATAAAAAAGCCGATTTCAAAAAACGGCGGATGTCATGGGTGACATTAAGAAAAATGAGGACTCATACCACTTTTAAAATAAAAATGTTTGTTAAATCGTTAACTAGCAAAAATACAATCATCAACATCTCTGTAGTTTTTGAATTTTATGAGTTTTTTCTTTTAGATATTAAAGATCATTTTATATTGTACCTAATTCAGCGCTCTTAACTAATTTTTTGAAAATGGACTCATACCACTTTCAAAATAAATGTTTCAAATCTTTATTAAAAAAAAAAAATAATTTACTATTTATTTTTTTAAGTTTTTTAAATTTTTTTGGAAAAATATTCGTTGTTTTTGAGCATATGTTAAAATTGATATATGGCAGTGCTGGCGTTATAATTTTTGTATGTTCAGGAGTATATTAACCCTTTAACCGGCATAAGCTTTTTTGGACTGAAATTTATTCCACTTGTTCGGCACGAGAAATAAATAATATTTTGTTTTAGCGAAATTTTTTTTGTTGCCTATTTTAGGCGATATGGGTCAAAATAGGTTTAAAGGCTATCTTAAAAACTAACATATAAAATTTAAAAAGTTAAGGCATAAATTATTTTTCTTACAAAGATATAACAACAGTCCAAAAATTAGCCGTTTTGAGCTTTTAGATAAAAAGATATGGCGATTTTCGTTTTTCGAAAAACGCGAAATCGAGCGAAAACGAACCTTAACTTTAATAAATATTGACGAAATTTTGAAGCTTTGATAGTGTTACCAAATATAATATTTCTGCCAAATTTCATAAAAATCCGTCCACTCGTTTCCAAGATAAGATGATGTCCTTTATATGTATCCGTTTAAAGTCCTGTATGTCCTTGGAACAAACTTAGAGTATTTTCCAAAAGTTTAAGCTTTAATCTTCCTTTGTGTGGAATATGAATGGTTTCATGTTAACAGAAATGTGTTTTAAGGACTTTTCAAAATTGTGGTTGTTTCAAAATATTTATTTTTTGAAATTACTGAAAATTTTAACTATAACGCATTTTTATAATAAAACACTTTTTTGGCGAACTTATGGCCAATTTAAAATACCCCGACTAGAGGCGGGCTTGCCGGTTAAAGGGTTAATAAAACAATTCATTATTTTTATTTTGAGTAACAACAAAACAAAATTTGGAATATTTTTGAATTTGTATTGTGTATTTGAAAAATTCATCGATAATGTTTTTAAAAATTATAAACAATTGATGAACTAATTTTAAGCATGAACTAATTTAAATACATTTTCATATTTTCTTATCAACATTTTAAAAAATATAAAGATTGGCTTTATTTACATTTGTAAATAGTTTTTATAAAAAAACTTCCATCAAAAAAGGTAAAACAAGGATTTTTTCAAACAAATATTTCGCAACTTTGGATAAGAATTTTCTTAAATTTTTTATTCACGATTGTAGTCAAAATGTTGAATTATTTTAAGAAACCACCTAATTATCTTTAAGCAATAAAAAATATAAATAATGATTTAAATTCCTTGAAATGTTTAATTTCCAATAATATTTCTTTCCAAACCACAGTTTTTATTTTCTCTAGCATAATGAGCAACATTTTGTTCTGTTTTTTAAAGAAAAAAAGTTATAAAAAATAAAGTAAATCGCACTTGTTTCTTTAAAAGATTGAATTAAAATCCTTACAGAGAGTTTGGGGAGGTTGAAAACAAATGTAATGATGCTGTTTTCTTTTTCTATTTCTATTTCAATTTAAAAATTATACTTTTAACATTATTTTTTTAACTAAATGAATCTTATTGCGTTAAAAGCATCAGTAGCAAAAAAAAAAAAGAAAACTTGGAGGGTGAAATATAAAACAACAATGAATGTCAAGGATATATTTTCAATACGCACATATACACATACATATATTTTTGTTTAAAGGACAGAAAATAAAAAAAAAAGAAACACAGCTAACAATGACATAAAACAACTGTCAATAAATTACTAAAGATTTAACTTTAAAATTGTTTTAGAAATAAAAATATTTTTTATATGGAGCAAATAATATCGAGGGAGGCCATTCAATAGGATGTATCTGAAATTTTCAGCAAAATTAGTTTTTGATGTTAAAGTCATCGTTGACATTAAATATCTATTTTTTGCTATATTTTTTGTCATTATAGTTTTTCCCATATCTGCAAACAAATTTATTTTTAAATTCATTTAGCATTTTCATCGATAAATTTAAAATTGGCTTGTCATATTGGGAATCATTCCAAATATGATTCTTTGGTGTCGGTAATGTCTTCTCTCGATTTATAATGAGTTTTCTCAGAGACCGCACTATACGTGTTGTTTTAGATTGAGTCTCATCAAACGAGTTTCAGCTAAATTCAGGGTTACCGCAAGGTTCTGTTCATTCTCCTACCCTTTTTCTTATTTTTATTAATGACCTTCTTGGTCAGACCTTCAAACCCTATCTACCCTTTTGCAGATGACAGCAACATTTGTCATTCATTCTCACTCGATCACAGGCAAAGCTCATTGGAGATAGAGGTCATGCGGCAGAACATGAATGACACACTCAATCAAGACCTTTCTACAATCTCTGAGTGGGGTCGTGCGAATAAGGTCGATTTTAATGCACGCAAGACCCAATGTTGTATGTAAAAGACGGGCTGTGGAGTTAACATTGTCATCTGTAGCTATGTATGGCATAGGGATCGGATACTCTTGATGTTCTGGGCATGAGAATACAGTTGGAATAAGCATGTATTTCAAGTTGGAATAAGCACGTTTTTCAAGTGTCGAAAGAGGCATTCAAGTGTCTTGTTTTTCTGAAACGGTGCAAGACTTACTTCACTCCATCCAATCTCCTTACTATTTATACCAGCTATATCTGGCCAAAAATGGAATACAACTCTCATATATGGGCAGGGGCTTCAGTGTATATTCTGAAGCTTCTGGATTGTGTTTAGGGGAGGGCGGTGAAGCTTCTCAATGACAGTAGTGTATCCAACTCTATTGATTCATTAGAGCATCGTCGGAATGTGGGTTGTGTGATACTTTTCTATCGATATTACCATGGGTGGTGCTCATCTGAGATAAGTGAAATTATTCCTCGAGCCCGAGTTTTTATTCGTAATACTCACTTATATAGTAGAGCACATCCGTTTGTAGTTGATTGTCCTGTGTTTTGCACAACGCATTACAGAGGAAATTCGTTTTTTTAGTCGAACGATTCGTAAGTGGAACAAACTTCCCGCAGAAGTCTTCCCTGTTAGTTACAATTTAGAAAAATTTAAATCAAATATCCACAAACGCTACTCCCTCTTTACCCTATTTTCCTGATCAATACAATGCACTGCATGAGTAGGGGGCATCCCCTGAGTATTGGTTAAATTAAAAAAAAAAAAAAAAGCCAATGTTAAATTCACCGATGAAAATGCTCGATTAGAATCATTCCTTCGTAGAACAATTTTTGCTGGCAATGTATCTACATCAGTGACAGGCAAAAGTACTACGCGGCGTTTTGCTCTCACACCTACATGCGCTTACACATTAAAAAAAATGAAAAACAACAATCAGTCTCGCATGAGCATTCGAACGAAGAGGTTGATTCGACGCTTTGTGTTTAAGGGTACACTGACAGAATGGATGAATGTTTTGAATATGAATTTTTGTTTAGCGAAAATTATTTTGGTAAGCCAGAATGTCTTGTATGCCAACGTAGGTTGTCACGATGTGCAAATTATGACATAGCAAGGCATTTTAAAACATGCCATTATCAATATGAGAATTTATCTAATAATGAAAAAAAATATTAGTTATTGAACTGAAAAAACCCTATGAAAAATTTATGGCGGACTCGGAGGAGTTAAAAGAAGAAGAATCTACTAAATATTTTTTAAAAAAAAAAACATCATTTGATATTGCGGCTGGTCTCGCAAAGCGATCGCGTCCTTACTTATCTAATTTAAAGAATTTAAATTTAAAATTATATCCCTCTTTACAATATCTAAACCTTAATTAAAATCAATTAACTGAAACAACATATTAAACTCGTCGCAAATTCTACGAAATGGATCAAAGTTAGCAAAGTTAGATTTATAATATTTAATATTTGAAAATTCATAATTTCTTGAACAACGAAAAGGAATATTCATATTTACTTAGCAGATATGGCGAATTAAGACTTTCAACTTAAGCAGGAAGGACACATTCAGCATTTGCCTACGGCTTTTCAGTGTAGGTAGTTTAATAAGTGCAAGGCGATGTTGATATGAAGGCAGATTAACATTTGGATTCCAATTCAGGCCGCGAAGGCAAAATAATAAAAATTTGTTTTTGAGCGGATTCAACAGAGTTTGAATGGATAAGGTATTGAGGGTCCCCCACAACAGAACCATATTCCAGAATCGGTCTGACCAGCGTTATAAATAATTGTTTTGTAGTATATGGATCACAAAATTCTTTGCTCCAGCGTTTGATGAATCCAAGAACTCCAGTAGCTTTATTTACTGTTAATGATAAGTGCGATCTAAAGTCTAACTTTCGATCTAGATGAATGCCATGATCAATAAATGACTCCACTAACTCAAGACTTGAATCATTCATCACGTAGCACCCATTAATAGGAGTTGATTTGGAAAATATCATATATTTGGATTCTTTAACATTAACGCCCATTAAGTTTGTTTTGCACCAGATAGTAAAACGATTAATATCATTCTGTAGAAGTATTTGAACACTACAATTGTTGAATGCAAGATACATTTTCACATCATCTGCATACATAAAAGTATTAGAATGCATAATAACTGAAGGAAGATCATTTATAAATAATGGGAATAACAGAGGTCCAAGGTGACTGCCGTGTGGGACTCCAGATGTAACATCAATATATTTGGAAAACGAATTTCGAAATTAAACGCACTGTTTTCTATTATGTAGGTATGATCCATTCAACTTAAGAGATAATATATTAAAACCAATCTTATCGAGTTTGTACAACAAAAGTTCATGATGTACTTGGTTGAACGCCTTACTGAAATCAGTATAAATTACATCGGTTTGTTTGTTATTGATAAAGCCTTCATTAACATAAGTAGTAAGTTCAAGCAAATTTGTAACTGCAGAGCGGGAATTGCGGAAACCATGTTGACTCGGGGATACAATAGATGAAACTTGATGTAACAAAGAATCATAAACAATTGTTTCAAAAAATTTTGGTATAGTGCTTAGTTTTGCTATTCCTCGATAATTGGAGACAACCACTTTAGAACCACTTTTGAACAGCGGGATAATAAATGATTCCTTCCAAGTATAAAGAAAATAACCCAATTGAAGTGAATTATTAAAAATAAATGACAGAGGAATATTATATATATATATTATATATTTGCATTAAAACCCTTTTTGGCTTTTGGTCGTTAAAGTGTTAAATTTAATTTTTTTTTATTATATTTCAACTTACTTATAAAGGGTCCGCCATCTAACGTTTTTTTTTCCAATTAGTGCTTATTTCGTGAATGGTAACACTTAGCTCATGTCTGATTTGACAGATAATTAGTTTTATCCTTCCGCTGAACGAATATGGTCCGTATGTTCGTTATCTTGTGAAAAAAGTGAAAGAAACTGACATCCTCATCGATAAACCAAAAGCCAAAAACAGTGCGTACACCCGAGAATAATGCTGCTGTGGCAGAAAGTGTGCGTAAAGCGCCATCAACATCAATTCACCGTCGTTCTCAACAATTGAACATTTCGGAGACATCATTGAGACGAATTTTGCATAAAGACCTTGGTATGACGCCATACAAAGTCCAATTGGTTCAGGAGTTAAAAAAAAAAAGTTATTTGGCGGACCCTTTACATTTCTTAAAATTTTTGGGTTTAAATACCATGATTCTGTAGTTGTTAATAACTTTGCACAGGAAAAGCGCCATTTGACCTATAGTGCTGTATAAGGTAAAAATTAACAAATCGTATTTTAAGCGACATCCTACTATATACTTAAAACGGCAAATAAAAATAATCATAAGTTTCGAAATATCTTGCTGTCACTCAGTGTATCTTAAAGCAATCTCACTATTTGTATTTGTACTTCCTCTTCTCAGCTTTAACAAAGGACATACAGAAATAATAGACAATAAAGGACATAAATAAAAGTTTCTCAGTGGTTGTCAATACCACCCTAACTATATAAAAAAAAACAATTCAGTTCTTTTAATTGAAAACATTTAAATAAAATTGTATTTTCAACTTTACTTAATATTTTTGTTGTTATTTAAATTTATGTTAAAATCTTTTACGTTTTTAATATATTAATTATATTCTTTAGTTTTAATGTTTTAATTAAAATCATAAACAACATTAAAATAAAAAAAGAAATGACACGGCGTTTGTTTTTACAACCCTGGATTTTAACTCTTTTTAATTAACTTCAAATATTGTTTGTTTTATGTCCTTCCTTTCATCCTTCCGGTTTGTCATATTTTCTTTTGCATAATAGAAAAACCCGCGTAATTTTAATTAAATTATAATTAAAATTTTCATTTTCCTTCTGCATGTTTATACAAAAAAAAAATGTTTCCGGATTTGTGGTAAGTTCTTGTCAAGATTTTCTTGCAACAGTGTCGATTATGTTTTCATTAAAACCTTTTATTTTTATTATGAACTGTTTTTGACATTGACTTTTTTATTATAATTATTAAATATGACGATAATTTACATCATAATTATCGTCATTTTGTCACCATCATTGTCGTTATTAAATGGTTTTTAAAGTCGCTTTTTTCGCCTTTTTCGCCCTTAACTAACAGGTCTATGTGTATTAACGAATGCGGAATGAAATATGAACTGCTCTCTGTCCATCGCTGCAATATGAAAAGACATCCCAATAGCAAAACAAAAGATGAGAAAAGAACCGGTACTATTCCTTCAATTATTTGGCGAGATATTAGTTCAATAGATTAATAACCCAGCAAAATAAGAGCTGAGGCAGAAGTAGTAAAAACACCACATCTACTGAGTCGGATGTGGTGCAAATTTAAGTGAATCATTAATGATTTTAACATTGTCGTGTCATTGGGCGGATGGAGTGAATAGATAACTTCTTTAATAGCATTTTAAACAGTGCATGGATGCTATTTTTCAATAGTTCATGGAAGGTCTTTTTCAAATATATATTAACATTTTTATTTAATAAAAATGTGCAGCATACTTTAGGGATGTATCTTTAAATATTAAAAAAAAAATCTTTTGGTGCCAGCGAGTATTGAACACACGAATCTGAGTTACGATCTGCTGTATTAAAGTAGACCGCGCTACCATTTGCACCAAAGTTACTTATGCAGTACAACAAACTTAAAACGAACTTAAGTTGAAAATATTGATATATTTTTATGAAAACAAGAAAAATATGCTACACAAATATATAATAAAAAAGATAAAATAATGATTTTTAAAATATTTTTATTATTTGATTTCGTATCACTGAGATATAAATTATTTTTAAAATATTTTTAAGTTTTGATGAGGTTAAAAAAAATATTAAGAAATAATAAAAATGCTCATTTAACAATTTTGAATTCATTGCAAATTTTAAAATATTTTTTTAATAATTAATTTGACGAGAAGTGTCTTTAATAAGATAATGACAATGAGAAAAAAAATATTGGAGAAGTAGTTTAACTACAGATCGGAAAAAGTGGCCTGCAATGAAACGATTGTGCCTTGGAACGTAAGATCTTTTAATGTTTACCGTATTTTTTTTCTAAAGATTTGAAGAAAGAGGTCGGTAAAAACTCTATAGGTAAATTAAAGTGATATATTTGAATTAAGTAAAAGGTTTTAATTCATTAATTTACTAATTAATTATTATTATTAATAAACTAGCTTTCAAATTTGGCTTCGATATTTTTTGGTTTTTGCTAATTTTTTGCGATCCGAAACAATAGAATTAAAAAAATCTAATAGATTTTTGAAGACAAAATCAAATTTTTTTACCTAATTTTTTTTTGAATATAGCACACGTTTCAATTGAGACACACCTAAAAAGTATATCTTGAAACAAATATGAAAAATTCGATAAACTAATTTTTAGCAGTGAAATACATCTTTGCATTTTCTTATCAACATAACAATAAAAAATATTAAATCTTAGGTTTTTTTATATTTTTAAATAAGTTTTACAAAAGGTTCCATCGCAAAGAAATTACTTAATTCTCTTAAAATACTCAGAAAAACCAAATTAAATAAAAAATACTAAAAAAATTAATTAAAATTAAAAAAAAAAATAAAAAAAAAATTATCTTCCCGGCCCGGAATTGAACTCGCAACCTTCTGATTGCAAATCCAACCACTTACCACATCAACCTCCATATAAAAAAAAATATATATGAACTTATGAAAAAGTACTTCTTATGATGGTATTAATTTAGATACCAATTAATTTATATGGTGATGCGAATGCTGTTTAAAATAACTTTAATTTAACATTTTTGGCAGTTGTTAACAATAACTTCTATTAAAGTGAAAAATGTGCGTATGCTAATGCTTTGGAAGTCAAGTTAAAGAGGTTCTTAAAGCACTACTTCCACTTTATTTTGCTGGGAAATAGAAGAAACCACGTCAATAAATGAAGAAGAATATTGTGACAATAAAACTGAGCAACTCGATAAATAAACCAAAAGTACTGACCACTTATCCTAAATATTTCGGCCACGCTGAGTGTAATGGCGTACCCAATTTTATTCACTTATGTGCACGATTTTTCGTAAATTATCATTAAAGTTTTTCATGCTTTAACGCAAATTTTTTTATACATAAAATTTAAAAAATCAAATATTTTATCTCAGTTTTTTATGTTAAATACGTAAAAGACATTCACTAATATACGGGCACCAAATTTGGTAAATGTACAGCATTAACAAGTAAATCCGCGTTTTTTCTCAATTTTTGCTACACTGGACCATTTTTACACAATTTATCAGACCATTTCGCAATCGACCAAAACTCTTTTGTAATTAAGCAAAAAGACAAATCTGAACATTTATTTAGCGTAAAAAAGAAAACAAAAAGAAAGTTCGGTTTATGGGAAAAACGCGAAATGTTCCTCAAATTTATATGACTGCATAGCGAAAAAGGATACTATATATATATTTTTAAAAATTATGTGTATCAAAATTCAGGCAACAAAATTTTTATTTGCGAAAGTTATTTTAACAAACACTTTCATTACAGTGAATGTCTACAAAATATTTTCCAATTTTATTTAAAACAGTAGGCACCAGAATACTGTTTGTAAATTCAAACCCCTTCATTTCCAAATTCATATTTATTTCCAACATATTTTTTGTCTGAAATGCGTGTAAATTGTAGTTTTTCATATAAAAATTCTATAAAAACAAAAATACAAAATTACAAAAAAAAAACAACAAAAAAGTGTTTGTATTTCCAAATCATCATTGTTGGTGCCAATTTAAAAAGCTTTTTTTCGTATTTACAAAAATGCTCTATGAGGTATGTTTAATATTACACACAGGATTTTGTAATTTGTTTCTGTGTATGAATTTTAAAATAAAATAACTTTTTATACTTTTTTTTGGCTGAATTTTGGTAAACATAATTTTTTAATCTATTTACATATTGTACTAAAATATGAAAGCATAGGTCGGCCTTTTTCGCTATGCTGTCATATAAATTTTATGCACATTTCGAGTTTATCCCATTAACCGCACTTTCATTTTTTTTTCTTTTTTACACGAATTGTTCAGATTTGTGTATTTGGTTATGCACAAAAATGCATCAAGAAAAATTGTTAATGCTGCACATTTATTTACCAAATTTGGTACCGTATGTTAATAATATATTATATATTATGTCCTGTGGTTCCTATTGGGAACAAAGGGCCACAATGTGTTTTCATTAATAAACTTAATTTAGGTCAAAGCGACTGATTGGGCCACCTTGACCGATCCTAGTGTTGGGGCTGCCAACAACCTCTAGGCAGGTTAGCCAAAAGACGGCTAATGATATAGTTAAGTTTCCGTATTTCACACCTACTAACCCGAGACTCACGTTGTTAGTACACTTAGGAAATTATGTTGGTAAAGACGACAGCAATTGTAGTCAAAAACAAATGAAATTTCATTTAAAAAAAGGACGACTTACATTTCATTAAATTTAACTAACATTGTCATTTGTTTTTTAATGTTCAAAAAATGACTAACAATTGTAGTAAAAATGAACCACATGGTAGTAAAAAATAAACAAACATTTATTGTTTTTTATTTTTTTTAAATAACAAAAAATAACTGTAAAAAATGAATGTAAAATCATAAAACAGTCATTTGATGTGAGTTGTTTTTTTAAATGAACTACAAGGTTAGTTAAAATTTTTTTTTGTTCTACAAATGACTTACATTTACATTAAAAATAATGAAACTGTATTACAACCCAAACAACTACATATTTTTAAAGCAGAAGTTCCCTGAGTGTATGCCATTCGGGCACTCAACTGCATGCCTTCTCACTTTAGCTGCCGCCAGACGGGTGTCTGGACAACATTTCCAGGGGATACTTGCTCTAACGCCCGTGATTTCAAGCAAAGATACCTACCGGTGTCAAGACATATCTTAACACCGGTAGGTATCCCTGCTTGAAACCAAGGTCATAAGACCGGAAGTTGTGAGCTGCTTGGGAAATTCGATAGAGGAATTGCTTCTTGCCATCCCCAAGTGGATGGCAGACAGAAAGCTTTGCGCACATTATTATGTTAATAATGGTATTAAAAAAAAATAACTAAGATGAAATATTTGATTTTTAAATTTTATGCAAAATTTTAATGTAAATTTGAGAAAAATCTGGCCCATAAGTGAAAAAACGGGATACACCATTAAAGACATCGTGTCCGAAATATTTAGGATCAAAGGTCGCACAGTGGTTCCAAACACAAAAAACATGGTAATAAATATAGATCTTTTAAACTACTGGTCCAATCGGGAAATGGTGTTCCCAAAAATTGAAAAGCGGGAGCTAACCTTTAAGGAAAATGTTTCTGTGGTCACCCTGTTTTAACACAGGGTGTGCTACAGGGTGTCAAAGTTGACCATCTCGAGTATGAAAGAGCTTTAAAGGGGTATAACTTCTATAACCATGCATCGATTTTAGTGTTTTTTGGACTTTTTTAAATCTAGGTTACGAGACAAAGCAAAAACATGCTTCATGTACCATAGTAACTCTTACAGTTAAAAAAATATTTCACTTTGAATTTCAAAATCTTCATTTTTCGCCTTGACTTTTTTAATAGTTTTGCCAATAGATTATTCATTTTTCAAAGAAAATGCTCAAAATTTTTTCAAGTCATTCTAATGACCTTTCTTAAACTCCTAAAGAAAACTTTTTTGAATTATCTTAAGCCGTTTCGCAGTGATACTATTTTAAACTCAAAAATTAAAAGTGTGTTCTGAAAAATGGGGTTTTTTGGTCAGATAAGGGGTAACTTCACACACCTTTATATATATTTTGCTGATATTTTTTGGATTAGTTTTTTACATAGTTTGATAGAGTAGACTTCAAAAATGCTTAATGGTATAGTTTAAAGCATTTTTGGATATGCACCCTACGTCCAGCATTGGTCGAAAATGATGAATTTTTGAACGGAATTCTATGTTTATGACCGTGATAAAAAAAAGTCACGCCACTTAGACACGATTTGAAATTTTTATACTGTAAAGAGATTTATTCTAATGAGTTTGCCACTTCATTTGCCGCCGCCCGCTCAAAAACGTAGCCTGGAGAGCAAATTTTGTGGAAAAAGTCATTTTTTTCAAAAGCCTTTTTTTGATTTATAAAAAAAGCGTACTTATATTATCAATTTCAGCAAGATTTTATTTTATTTTTAATAAAACGTAAATAATTGTCCTACATTCCAAAAATCTTTTCGATATTGCTTATGGTTATTTTTACATAAAACATCAAAGTTCAATGTAGTATATCTAACTATAATTAATTGTACATTTATTGGCTTTTGCTTTCGGTAATGTTAAAAAATTTAAATAATTTCAGAAATTTTTTTACATATTATTAAATTAGACTTAGTTATCAATTCAACGATGCATAAATCGTTTATCTAGTGTAATAAATGAATTCAAACTATTGCGCTTAAATCAGGCATTTCAGGTCAAATTGCAGTATTTAACAAATTTATATATTCAGGTATACAGAGCGTGTTGCATTATATTTCTCTAAAAGGGTTACGGGTTTTTTTATTTTTTTAATACTATTTCAAAAACCTAATAAGATATAAATGCAGGTAGAAAATGCGTTTTATGATGTAACATTTGCATAACATATTGTTTTAATGGGCTAATATAATGCGTTTTTTTTTATTTTACCTATTTCAGTTTTTTGTTTTTACAAATCCAGTACCTGCTCGATTTTTTGTTTATAAAAAAACAAATATTTGTAATATATAAGCGTAGTAATTTTAAAAGGAGGTTATTTGAGTTAAGCAGTCATGGAGGTTACAATAAAATATAGCTCCCTTTGTAAAGTAATTTGGGATACTCTTGCCAATACTGATATACGATCGGAAAAAATAGGAAAACTGATTGATACCATTGTCTACTCGTATGGCTTAAATATAAAGCCAGATGAAATTGAAAATTTTTACAAAATTTATGAAAAAAGGATTAAAGATTCCGATTATTCTATACAAAAATTTATGAAGAAGAGTCAAGATTGGCTTAATAAGGAGATGTCAGTAGTTATTGAACAGAAAAAAAGGGGCCGCCCTAAAAAAGATTATGAAGAGGTCCAGATTAGGACTAAGAAGGTAAAACAGGAAGAAATGATTAACACACACTCCGCTAATGAAATAAAGGATTCTTTTAAAGCAGCTTTGACACGTATACAGCCTAAAGAAACAGGGAAAATTGTCGACGTCCTACCAACTGCGTCTCCTAAGCGTTTGAAGCGCATGATACAAAGTATTCCAACACCAAAATCATCAACTTCCTTTACCAGTGAAGATGCATTAGCTCTTTTTCTAAATTTGGGGTTAACGAGAAATAAATATGGTATTTTAAGAAAAGCTCTCATTGAAAAAGGATATGATATTTTTCCTAGCAGTAAAGCAATAAAAGAAACAAAAGAAAATATTTTAAAACCAATAACATCCCCAGTGCATGCCTCTATTGAAGGCGCAAAAGTTGAACTATCACAGTTAATTGACAATACTGTTTCTAGAATTATGTCCACATTTAGCAGCAAAGATATTGAAAGATGCAAGCAATCTGATGTCGTGTTAATGTTCAAATGGGGCTGTGATGGCACATCTGGGTTTTCCGAATACAAACAACCATTTGGAAGCAGCAAAGAAAAAAGTTTTTCATCAATTTTTATGGCTTCTTTTGTGCCGTTAAGAATGCGGTTGTATAATAAATTACCTTCAACCTCGTCTGCAAATGATATATGGACGAATTTAACCCCTGGATCTAAATTTTTATGTCGTCCAATACGATTTGAATATGTAAAAGAAGACATGATTTCAACACAAAGTTTAGTAGATTCAATAGAAAGGGAAATTTCGAGCTTGTCTCCACTTTACGTGGAAATATCTGGACAAGTTATTAAAGTTTCATTTCAACCACAACTTACAATGATTGATGGAAAAGTTGCAAATGCAATTACAGACACAACATCTACTTGGAAATGTAATATATGTGGAAAATTAAGTTCACAGTTTCATGAAGATAGTGATACAATTTCTATGAACGAAAACGCTCTGAGGTTTGGGATATCGCCACTTCATGCCAGAATAAGATTTATGGAATATTGTTTACACCTCGCATACGATCTCAAATACCGCCTTATTCCAGGAAACCTAAGCCTTTCCGTAAACAAAAACACTGATCTACACAACATGAGAAAAGAAGAGAAGAAAAGAATTCAAGATGAATTTAAATTAAGACTTGGATTAATCATTGATACGCCCCTTCAGGGGTTTGGAAGTTCCAATGACGGAAATACAGCAAGGCGTTTTTCGAAGATCCAGAAACTACCTCCTCAATTACGGGTCTCGATAAAAACCTACTAAAACGTTTTTAAAGTTATATTAGCAGTCATTAACAGTAAAAAACCTATTAATGTGGCTAAATTTAAACTCTTTGCCAATGAAACAAAAGACATTATACTCACCATGTACTCTTGGAGGCCAATGACACCAACAGTACATAAAGTATTAGCTCATGCCAAAGAAATAATAGAAAACAGTATGTTGCCTTTAGGCGAACTGACTGAAGAAGCCCAGGAGGCCAGAAATAGAGACGTCAAACATTTTAGGCTTTTTAACACACGTAAGTGCTCCAGAATAGCTCAAAATTCCGATTTGATGGAATTTTTATTAATATCATCGGATCCAGTACTTTACTCCATAAGAACAAAATGGTTACCAAAAATAAGCATAGACATTGAAAAGGAAGATTCTGAATCTATGCATATAAACGACCTTTTAACTTTTGATACTTCAGACTACTTTGTAGAAAATGTGTAGTCCTTAGGAATATATTCATATTTTTAGCACAATTACTACTGTACCAGTTAAATTTAATAAAACCTTATCTTTAGAACAAAAAAAAAACATTATTTTGTCTTTCAAATAAATGAATATATGGTAGTTATTTACCTGTTTTATATGGAAAATTAGAACAATATATTATGCAAATGTTACATCATAAAACGCATTTTCTACCTGCATTTATATCTTATTAGGTTTTTGAAATAGTATTAAAAAAATAAAAAAAACCCGTAACCCTTTTAGAGAAATATAATGCAACACGCTCTGTATACCTGAATATATAAATTTGTTAAATACTGCAATTTGACCTGAAATGCCTGATTTAAGCGCAATAGTTTGAATTCATTTATTACACTAGATAAACGATTTATGCATCGTTGAATTGATAACTAAGTCTAATTTAATAATATGTAAAAAATTTCTGAAATTATTTAAATTTTTTAACATTACCGAAAGCAAAAGCCAATAAATGTACAATTAATTATAGTTAGATATACTACATTGAACTTTGATGTTTTATGTAAAAATAACCATAAGCAATATCGAAAAGATTTTTGGAATGTAGGACAATTATTTACGTTTTATTAAAAATAAAATAAAATCTTGCTGAAATTGATAATATAAGTACGCTTTTTTTATAAATCAAAAAAAGGCTTTTGAAAAAATTACTTTTTCCACAAAATTTGCTCTCCAGGCTACGTTTTTGAGCGGGCGGCGGCAAATGAAGTGGCAAACTCATTAGAATAAATCTCTTTACAGTATAAAAATTTCAAATCGTGTCTAAGTGGCGTGACTTTTTTTTATCACGGTCATAAACATAGAATTCCGTTCAAAAATTCATCATTTTCGACCAATGCTGGACGTAGGGTGCATATCCAAAAATGCTTTAAACTATACCATTAAGCATTTTTGAAGTCTACTCTATCAAACTATGTAAAAAACTAATCCAAAAAATATCAGCAAAATATATATAAAGGTGTGTGAAGTTACCCCTTATCTGACCAAAAAACCCCATTTTTCAGAACACACTTTTAATTTTTGAGTTTAAAATAGTATCACTGCGAAACGGCTTAAGATAATTCAAAAAAGTTTTCTTTAGGAGTTTAAGAAAGGTCATTAGAATGACTTGAAAAATTTTGAGCATTTTCTTTGAAAAATGAATAATCTATTGGCAAAACTATTAAAAAAGTCAAGGCGAAAAATGAAGATTTTGAAATTCAAAGTGAAATATTTTTTTAACTGTAAGAGTTACTATGGTACATGAAGCATGTTTTTGCTTTGTCTCGTAACCTAGATTTAAAAAAGTCCAAAAAACACTAAAATCGATGCATGGTTATAGAAGTTATACCCCTTTAAAGCTCTTTCATACTCGAGATGGTCAACTTTGACACCCTGTAGCACACCCTGTGTTAAAACAGGGTGACCACAGAAACATTTTCCTTAAAGGTTAGCTCCCGCTTTTCAATTTTTGGGAACACCATTTCCCGATTGGACCAGTAGTTTAAAAGATCTATATTTATTACCATGTTTTTTGTGTTTGGAACCACTGTGGGTCGGTACTCTTGTTTTCGATTTTATTCATAAATTTTGTAAATTTTCCATACGAAAACAAATAAATAACTTTTAGTTATATTTGTTAAAGGAAATTCAAAATTTTTTTATTTATATGGGGACAAATAGTTTCAAAAATTAAAAATTGCCTAACAGAAAACGCGGTTGCGGCAAAAAATTTGCTTTTGAATGCTTTCTCACTCGGTCTAAATTGAAGGCAAAAATTGTGGGATCTAAGGCAAAATCGTATCGAGAGTTTTCAAATAATTAAAATAATGTCAACGAAAAGACTAAATTATATATCAGATATATGCCCGGTAGGCTAGTTGGTAGCGTGCTGGCTTATCAGTGCGTGGGTCGTGGGTTCGATTCCCACCAGAGTACTGGTCTGTTTACGCTACAACGCGCCGAAGGCCATATTAGCTAGTGCTCGGTTAGGGTAATAGTATATAATTTGTAATTATATGATTATTAATTAATAAAAAAAAAAAAAAAAAAATATCAGATATAAGAGTAATCAAATATCCGCAAAATACCGCTTCTGCCGTCTTTGCAAAGCCGTCGCTGCTCACTAAAGATTAACTATGTGCTCTGTCAAGAAAATTGTATTTTGCAGTCTTAACCTACACTTAAAATTCTATGTAGGAAAAACCACTGCAAATGTACTGTAGTTAAAAACAAATGAAATTTCACTTAAAGAAAGGACGACTTACATTTCATTAAATGCAACTGACATTGTCATTTGCTTTTGACTGTTGATAAAATGAACCACAATTGTAGTAAAAATTAATAAAAAATATACAAACTTTTATTTTTTTAAATAACAAAAAACGGCTGTAAAAATTAATGTTAATTCATAACAGTCATTTGATGTGGTTTGTTTTTAGGTTAGTAAAAAATTAAAGTTGTTGTACAAATGACTGACATTTTCATTAAAAAATAAAGAAACTGTTTTACAAACAACTAATAAGTATGTAGTTTTAAAGCAGAAGTTCCCTGAGTGTAAATTTACATTATTGATATTGGTAGCTTTTTCAGAGTGAACGGACAATAAAAGATTCTTTTTTGGAAAAATTTAAAGAGAAGTCTGTATCGAAAGAGTTTCAAATCAAAAAAAAACCCGGACTGCCTTACAAATAATATTAACACAGAGCTGGCGAAAATTAATGTACAAGTTATCCAGGAGGCAATGCGTAAGGTGCCTCAAAATAAAATAAAAACCTATCGCTTGGGTTATTTTTTTTGTAGAATTTGTTTATGTCATGTTTTTTAACATAAAGTAAGTTTGGTATAATAACTGCACTTAATGAGGCGTTCAAAAAAAAAAAAAAAAAAAAAATATCCACTCTGAAATTAAAAAAGAAAATTTTTTTCTATCTTCGTAGCATAAATCCTAAAAATAATATCATTTTTGAAATCCTGAGGAAATTTCCTTTCATTGGAGTACCCACACTTGTATGTTACTACGATTACCGGTTTTTGGGCTGTGAGGAGACAGCTTGCTCGACCCAATTAACCAAAAATATATAAAAAATAATTTCTTTTTTTTTTTTACTCTTGAGATGACCACCTACTTTTTTTTGGAAAACGTCCCATAAATTGCAATTTAGCCAAAAGATTTTTTTTTTTTTTAAATCAGTTCATATTTCACTTCGCATACGTTAAACAAACATTTATTACAAGAACTTTAAGGGGAAAGGCGCATATTTTAAATAGTAAAAAATACTTTAATAAATATTAGCTTTTATATACAATTTGTGAGAAAAAAAACTGTATTTTAAAATATTTCTTTATGGCAACCCCCTTTAATTTATGCACACAAAATTTAACTTTACATGGGGGAGAAATACAAAGTTAGATTGTATTAAAAGGATTATGTTGTTATTAAGTTAAATTTAATTAAAACAATTTACACACTTTGGTCAACTTGTTTTTGTGTTCAATAAAAACCATACAAATTTAAATTGTAAAGCTGACAATTTTTAACAAACCATTACAACAAAATGTTATTTTCTTATTCACCATCTCAGATTTTAAAGGTACTCGTATCAGGACCTCAGACTCTTTTGGTTTCCTAATTATGTCATTATAAAAATTTAAGAAAAATGTACATTTAGAACACTATATAGGTAAAGAATACTGCAAATGTAGTTTAAAACAAATGAAATTTCACTTAAAGAAAGGGCAACTTACATTTCAGTAAATTCAACTAACATTTTCATTTGTTTTTTACTGTTCACAAAATGAAACACAATTGTAGTAAAACTTAACCACATATGTAGTAAAAACTAAACAAACATTTATTTGTGTTATTTTTTATAATCAAAAAAAAAAAAAAACTACTGTATAAAATGAATGTAAAATCATTATACAGTAATTTGATGTGGTTTGTTTTTTTAATGAACTACAATTATAGTCAAAACTGAAATTTTTTCTATAAATGATTGTTTTTTTCACTTAAAAATAATGATACTGCATTACAACTCAAAAAACTACAAATATTTACAGCAGAAGTTCCCTGAGTGTACAAATATCTTTAAAATATTTTTAAAAACTGCATATTACTTGTTAGCCACAGAATATACGATACCCGAAAATTATTTTTTTTAAGATTAAATCGCTGCCTTATTATTATTTCTATATTCTTAAAAAATATAAAATAGTTGGAAAGCCGTTTTTATATATCACGAGATAGTTCCAAGCCGAATCGCAATTGGCTTTTGAGTTAAGTGAGGTGTGGATCCAGGGGGTGGCGGGGTAATGTCCCCCCTCCCCAACAAACCGATTAAAAAAATAAAATATAATATGACACAAAAAACTTTAAAATAAAAGGGTTTTATAATTTGATACCGTGGTTAAATTAAATGAGCTTATGTATTAAAGTTACTTTTGGTTGCCCTAAACTTTTTTGCAAATTATAAATAGCCAATTTGCAACGAAAAATGACAAAAATAGCATACAAATTCGAAAAAAAAATAATTCTTTTAACCCTCAAACCGGCCTTAGCTTGTTTTGCAGTGAAATTTATACCACGTGTTTTGCACGAAAAATAAACAATATGCGTCTACATAATTTCTTTTCGTTGCGTATTTAAGATTATATGGGTTAAAATAAGTTTTAGAGCGATTCTCAAACCTAACTACATACTACTTAACCAGAATGCTTATTAACAAGAAAAAGCCAGTTGGCCAGAATTTTATCCATTGGAAGCTGTTTAGTTTTCGTTTATTTAATACGACATACCCTTTTGCGACAGTCTTGTGGTATGCCCATCTTTGGTTAGTCCTGTGGCATGCCACTATGTGGACAAGTGACCCCCTCCTATGACAAGCCAATGTTAAAGTTGCCAGTTGTTTACATAGGTTAGGGTTTAGCAGAGGACCGGTCTCTGGCACAAAGGAACCAATCCTGTGGCACACGCAGGATCGGTCTCATTACCCATAGGGTATGAACTGAAAAGTATTATATTTTACTTGCTTAAATAGAGAGCTTTTCGAAATTTACTGTCTGTTTACCTATTACGAACGAAAAGAAATTTTCGTAAAAATAACGAAAATTGGTTTTTGTTTCCCATGTATTTTTGACGAAAGCAGTTGTAAATTTTTACCGTTTCGATTAATAATTTTTGCAATAATTAAAAAAAATATATATATTTTTTTTTATTTTCCTGAAACTTATGTCCAAAAGTTGGGTTTCATTCATATTTTATAAAATTTTTTAACGAAACGTCTAACAAAAGTAGGAAATGACTTATTAAAAAAAGGATCCAAAAAAATGCATTTTTAGAAAATAATAAAAATTACAAAATAAATGGCAAACAAACAAAAAACCTTCCTTGCTTTTGATCCAAAAGGTGTTTGTGAATTTTTTAAAATTTTTTGATTCGCCGTAAAAATGATTAATTTAAAATTACCTTAAAATTACAAGTTGAATTATCTTAATTATAACCCAGCAAAACCACACATTACCAAATAATGCGTTAAGTAACGTATCGCCATAGAGCTTCATTCATTACAATACACCTTACTTCACTCATGAATTTTACAGGCGATGAGACTAAAAGTAATGTGTGGACTCATTACATAATACGGGGTTAAGTAACTGGTTACTTATATGGTTATCGGGTTCAAAAAAGTAATGGGTCTATAAATAGATTTTCATAAAAAAAAAAATATTTTTTTTTTTTTTTTTTGTATTTTATTTATTTATTTATTTATTTATTTGTTTTTTCAATATTGAACAATATTGAATCTTATATTTATAGTACATGAATAAAATATCCCAATTGATTTACAATGATTAATATAATATAAAAAAAAAAGATATAGAAAATTGAAAAAAAAAATATAAAATATATAAAAAAATATAATATAATAAAACAAAAAATAGAGAAAAAGACAAAGCTATTGAAAACAAAATTAGTAAAAATTATTAAAGAAAAACATTGAAAAATTATAGCTATTCAATAAAATTATAAAGTAGTTTTTTGAAGTGCGTTGCGTTGCTGGCTTGTATGTTTTGTGGTAATAAATTTCAAAGACGAGCAGAATGTACATGAAATTGATATTCAGAAACAAGAGAGTGATGTCTAGGAAGTATTAACTTTTTTCCACTATTGGATCTTTACAAGGTAAGTTAACATGAGTTCAGTTGAGCTTGATGCGAATTTAAAGTGCAGTCTGAGTTTCATACAAAGAGTTTCATGGTTGACTGTGTCGAAAGCCTTAGAGTGGTCAAGGAGTACTAGGAAGTTTAATTTGTTATTATCTAGTTCACGTCTAATATTCTCGGTTACTTCGACAAGAGCAGTTATACAGCTGTGGTCTGAACGAAAACCTGATTGTATTTCACACATTAAGCCATTTCCATGTATGAACTCACATATCTAAGAAGACAATACCTTTTCAAAGACTTTTGAAAGGTAGCATAAAATCGCAATAGGTCGATATTCATTATTTGATTTCGGTATTGGTATAATTTTTGCATGTTTAGAAGGGAACGTGCTAGACATTAAAATTGTATTAAAGATGTGAGTCACATATGGAATAAGAAGAGGTAGGAGGATCCTAAAGAACTTAGGGTGGATATTATCGCATCCAATTGCATTCGACTTTACTGAAGAGAAGCATGACAAAACTTCTAATTGGTTAACAAAAGAAAATTCAAAAAAACGTTCATCTTCAGAAAAATTGTCCATATTGTTATAAAGTTATAAAGATCACTGTCGGCTTCGACAAATGGTAGATTTGTAAAGGCAGAATTTAATTCGTTGACATCAGTCGAGTAGTTTTTGTTAATAACTTTTTTCCCAATGCCAATGTCCCGAATAGTTTTCCAGGTTTTTTTTTTGGCTCCAAAGCAGTACCAAATCTATTGAAATAATATTCTGATTTTGCTAATTTGATCTTCTGGTTAACACATTTTCCGGCAGTACTGTACTCATTCTTAAGCTCGAGTGTTTTTAAATCGCTTCCACCTAGCGTAGGCAATATCCCTTAGATGAATTAATTGTTTGATGTCCGTTGTAAACCAAGGTTTACTTTTCACTGATGGTATTTTGGTTTTTAATGGAACAGTTTCATCGTAGAGTTGAAGTATATTACTTTCAAGGAAAGCTAATTTATCATCAACAGAAAGTAAATAGTATATATTATTCCAGTTAATTTGAAAGAAATTATTGTATAGTAAATTGTAGTCTATATTGTTGAAGTAACGATAAGTGAAGGATTTTTATTCGGGTTTAGTCCTAAAATCATATGATATAAAGATTAAGTCATGATGAGAAAAACATGAAGCAGAAAGTTGGTCATAAAGGAGCACACTTGAGTTATCACTGACGAAAACAAGTCGAGCAGAGTATTTGAAGTAGAAGTGTAGAAGTGTAGTGATGGGTTCGATTTGTTGGTTCGAGCCCTAATGTTGACATGTTATCGGTTAAGATAGGTTTCAATAAAATGTTGGAGTTGAAATCTCCACCTATCACAACGTCATTATAGGTAACTGTTAATGTTTCCAACTTTTGAAAAAAATTTGACATATCCATTCTTCGATGCGGTCTGTAAACGCAGCCAACTAACATTTTCCTCTCATACGCGAGGACCTCAATAAATATATATTCCACTAGGTTTACCGAATTATTAGGAGAAAGTAAATCTTCTACACTTGACTTGGAGCAAAATTTGCAAGCAATATGATTTTTAACAAAGATTTCAACACCACCAGCACGACTATCTCTGTCATTTCTAGAAACTTTGTAACCACCCAGAGAGATAATACTTTCAGGTGTTGAGCTATCAACCCACGTATTATTAAAAAAAATTGAAAATGAAAATTATTCAAGTTCGAGGCCATACTCTATATTTCTTCATTAGGATATTGTCCTAACAAATAATCTATAGAGTTTTTTGTTTTCAAATTTATTATTTGACCCTTTCAGGAATGTGTTGATAGATCTATTTCGGGAATTTTCTAGGTTCCCATCATCAGAACACGTTTTGAAAGCGGTAATAATCCCATGCCAAACATCAACCATACATATGAACTAGTTTACTCACTACATGAGAACTAATATACATATGAGTTTGAAGTTAAAGATTATAACCATTGATCAAAAAATAAATTGAAAACTTGTTTGATGTGCAAGATCCACCTCTGGTGGATATTCAATACACGTTTTTTTGTTTCTCTCCTCTTTTTATATTTTGTTTAGTTTGTAAACAAACCAGGGGAAGTAAACTTGGCGGTACTCTGCCTTTTATACAAGTTTGTTATAATTTTTATTAAAAATAAAAATTATGTTTTTTTCGACCTTTAATTGTGCAATGAAAATGAAAATTATTCAAGTTCGAGGCCATACTCTATATTTCTTCATTAGGATATTGTCCTAACAAATAATCTATAGAGTTTTTTGTTTTCAAATTTATTATTTGACCCTTTCAGGAATGTGTTGATAGATCTATTTCGGGAATTTTCTAGGTTCCCATCATCAGAACACGTTTTGAAAGCGGTAATAATCCCATGCCAAACATCAACCATACATATGAACTAGTTTACTCACTACATGAGAACTAATATACATATGAGTTTGAAGTTAAAGATTATAACCATTGATCAAAAAATAAATTGAAAACTTGTTTGATGTGCAAGATAAAAATAAAAATTATAACAAACTTGTATTAAAAAAAATTATTACAAATATTTTTTTTATGTACTTCCGAGGCGTAATGTCCTAATAAATTATTAATATACAATATATGCCATACCAAAAACGTAAAAAAGTGTTAAAATTGCTTAAACTGCACGTCTCAAAGTAGCCCCACCCAGACGTCCTAAATTAACCCATTATGACAAAAGTCACAAAAACTTCAATAATTATTGTAATGTTTCGTAACATACATAAGGTAACAATAATTTTTAATATTTACTTGATTAAAAATGTAAAAGAAAATATTTTTTAAAAACGCCAATAGAACTTTTTTTGTAAAATTTTTTTATTTGCTACATTTTTATAATAAAAAACCACGCCTCCAAAAACATGGAGTGCTCAAATTGATTACAATTTATTAAGGAACAAAACAAAATAGTTAGAAATTCTGAAAATGCAATAGTATGGGACAAAAATGCATAGTCCCAAATTACCCCAATTTTCCCTACATACTAAAAATAAATCAAAATCAATTACAAATATTTTCAATTCCATTTACTTAACATCGTGAACTTTAAAATCCCTTTCAATCTCATAAATCGCGTATTATCGGTAAAAAAAGAAACTTATTAAAATATTGTTTCGCAAATATTTTTATGCCTTATAAAATATTTCACAATTATTAGTTCAACTTTTCATTACCTTTCACATATTCTTAGCCTCCACCATTTGATTTGATTTTTATTTCGTATTACCAATTTATTCGTTACTGTCTCTAACTAAGTTGTTGTGGTAATTATAAGTTAACAAGACTAGAATAATTACCGTTTTAACTTTCAACATTACAGTCAATAAAATCATCATGTATGATTGGAAAATAACACAAGTGTAGTTTCAAGCTAAAACAAATACTAATACACATGTATAAACATGCAGTATGTGTGCGTGGGTGTGAGTGTAGTTATCATTTATATTGAACATAAAGAAAAGTAGTTGAAATTAATTGATTGGATTAGAACTAAACACAATCACAGTGTCACATGATATTAAAAGGAAAAGAAAAACACACGATATTGGACATGCTGGACAACAAGAAGACATCAACACTAAGTTACAACTACTTGAATGTATGTATGTGTGTGTGTGTGTGTGTTAGTTTGAGTAAACAAGAACAACAAGCAAAGGATGTATGGTTGAAAATAGACTACAACGACAACAGCTACTATTTTATGCTATTTCAGCTGTTGACTTTTATCAAGGATTTATAAATGCTTGTCTCTCTAGCTAAGCAACATAAACAATAATATAAATAAGGACATTGTTAAGCATTATAGTAGATGTTTGTGTGTGTGTATGTGAGTAAGGGAGGATTTAAAAGAATGTGTTAGTGGATATGGTGAATGTGTGTATTTGTGTTAGTTGTAGATATCTATATTTGTTTCTTCGATTTCAGCTTTTAAGAAAGTTGTCATCCAATAATAAGAGCCCGAGTAAAAATATGTATTTTAAGAACTTCAAAATGTTGGACAATTTTTGTATGACATGAATAAACTTTTGGACAGGTCTTCGTCGGTGTTTAGGCAAGCTTAATCTAAACGCGTTAATCATTTATCTTTAAGTGCGCAAAAATTATGGCAGTTTTAAGTTAAAACAAATTAAAATCTCGGTTAAAAAAGTTAACATGTGATCATTAGGATGTCCCTTAAAATTACGATTTGTCGATTTTCGTTTATTACTCTTCAGTTTTATTGCAAATGGTTCAAAATGAAAGAAATTGATTTGTTTTTAATTTGGACAACATTAACCCGTGCTGCAAGACGGCTGAAAATGGCCCAATTTGGATAAAAGTGTATTATTATTAAAAATTCCCAAAATTCGAAATTTCGGAAAAAAAAATTTGTCAATTGTCTATTTAAAATACTCAAAATTATTCAGATATGGAATTCTGACTTCATCAGATATTATTAACCCTCTTTAGCCAGGAATCCAAAATGACTCACGAATTTAATAAAAATTCAGAAACATCTTTTTTTAAATGAATTTTAAAGATTTTTTAAAATACCTAATTTGCAGATGTCGTTTGCTATTTTTATAATATAATAGTTGTTATCAAAAAAAAAAAACAAAAAAATAAATTGAAAAAATTATAATTCCAGTTTGTATTTGGAGGATATTTTATGAAAATAGCTTATTTTGTCAAAAATTTAACAAAATTTGAAGGTTTTGATCAAAGTTAGCATAATTTTCGGCAAAATGTTGCTTAATTATCTTTATTGTTATTTAAAAAATCTTTATCCCTTAGTGGCCTGGGGACAAAAAAGGCCCATGAAATTTAATTTTAATTATGATTACAATATTGTGAAGTTTTTAAATTTAAATTCTAAACTTACAATTGAAAACATTGAATTGAATTTTCTATTTAATATTAAGATTTAGATAAGATCTTCTACCTTAGAAATTTTAAATGAAAATGTAAATTTACATTGAAGCTTTCGAGTATTTCATATGTTTACCTGTGAGGTCCTTTTGAAAAAGCTTATAATCTTTAATTTGTCCACAATTCTTTAATTTAAGAAACGGTCTAGTTCACTTCATATGATTAACAATAATTACTGACACATTTTTTATTTTTGTATGCAGTTATTTGTCAAATACGAGTTATTATATGAAATGCAACACTGCATCCATCAAGTACCACCTGTTAATAGACTACTGTCAAATTTTGAGCAAGTTCCGTCATTTACTTTGTGTTTAACACCTGTTCAAAGCATACAACCTCGTGGATTTTTTTTTAAATGGAAAAAAGTGAATTTCGAGTGCTCATTAAACATTATTGTTTGCAAAAACAAAACCGTCAATCACACCAAGGAAAAGCTTGATTAATACTATGGGGACTCTGCACCATCGATTTCAATGGTAAAAAAGTGGTTTACTGACTTTCATTGTGATCGCACAAGTACAAATGGCGCTGAACGTTCTGGACGGCCAATTGACTTAGTCAATAGTCAATACACCCGAAAATGTCGAAAAAATCCACGATATAGTGTTGGCCGATAGAAGATTAAAAGTGCGTGAGATTGTTGATGCCATAGGCATTTCATATGGCAGTGTGGTTTCGATTTTAAATGATCAGTTGGGTTTAGGAAAGCTGTCTGCAAGATGGGTGCCGCGTTTGCTCTCAATTGACCTTAAACGTAATCGTGTGACAACTTCAAAGAATTGTTTGGAGTTGTTTAACAGCAATTCGAATGAGTTTTTGCGGCGTTTTGTAACTGTGGATGAAACATCGATCCATTACTACCGGGTGAACCGAAGAAGGCAAAGGTGATGGCAACAGTTTTTTGGGATGCACGCGGAATAATCCACATCGATTACCTTCAAAATGGAAAAACAATAAATAGCGAATATTATGCCAACTTATTGGATCGATTTAACGAGGATTTAAAAAAAAAAACTACCACATGTGACCCAGAAAAAGTTATTTTTCATCAAGATAATGCACGGGTGCACACGTGTGCAGTCTCAATGGCAAAATTTCATAAATTGGGCTACGAATTGGTACCTCATCCGCCATATTCTCCGGTTTTAGCCCGCAGTGAATATTTCCTATTTCCAAACCTAAAGAAATGGCTCGGTGGAAAGTGATTTAGCTCCAACGATGAAATTATTGATCAAACAAATGCCTATTTTATGGACCTCGAAAAATCATATTTTTTGAGAAGGGATACAAAAATTGGAGAAACGTTGGACTAAGTGCATTCAGCTAAAAGGAGATTATGTTAAAAAACAAATTTTTTTCATTTAAAAAGTCACGAACTTATTGATCCGCCCTCGTATAACAGTTTTAAAAAAATGGTAGAAATCAATTCTGAACTTAATAAAATTAAAAAAAAAATCACTATGAATTAAAAAAAAAATTATGCTAATTACAATCGGTCTTTAAAATGGGATTATAAAACTGATTAGATAGACAATTTGTATGTTTCCAAATCTTTCTTTGGATATACTTCCTTATATGTTCATTAGGGTATTCAATCGTTTAATCGTTACTCGATTAATCAATGAATTTTAGTTGAAAAATTATTCGAGTAAGTTAAAATACAACAATTTTGTTCGATTAATCGAGTTAATCGTGTAAGTACAAATATATTATATTTCAGTTAAGATTTAATGAAAAAAAATTAAATTGTTCTTGTTTTTTAAAAGGTTTCTTAAATAAAATATAAAGCCATTTGGCAGTTATCGTTTTAATTTGAATGTAATACTTTTTTAGTAGGGATATAACTTGTTTTTACGTGGCACCACGATGTGCGTAATCCTGTACTGACAAATAACATTTTTCTTCGGTTACCCAAGCGTTCTTTCATAAAATACATTTTATTTATAAATATATAGAGCTGCGCCTTTTATTAATCATGATACCAAAAAAAAGGCAAAAATTATTTTAGAGAGTTTAAATAAAATAAATACTTAGAGGCAAATGTAAGCTTTCAAATTTTATATATGTTTTGCCCTAAATCACTTAATTTTTGTATTTTTTTTTTTGTTATAAAAAGCGTAAAAAAACTTATTTTTAATATTTGAAATTCAACACAGATATTTTTCACCTGAAATTTTTTTACCGATATTTTTTCCACCCCAAAAATAGTTTTTCACCTGAATAATGTTTTTTTTTAGCCAAACAACTTATTTCTTTTTTAACATCCAAAAAGTTTTTCACCACACCAAATTTTTTTTCACCTCTAAATTTTTTTGTTCATAATCTGATTTCTGTTCCATTTGTAGCATAGCAGCAAAACTTTCCGGTAATTAGTTTGGGAATAAGAAATTAAGGTCGGTAACTAGTTACTTTGCTATTACAAACCCAATTATTTTAACAAGGGAATGCCCACTCTGGTAACACCTCGCAAAACACATATTACCTCCAGTATAAATGTAATAAGTTTTTTTTTGAAAATTTAGTTTTTTTATATTGCATATTAAATTAAAATTTTTAACTAAAATTAATATTTTATTAGTTTTGGATGAAAAAATCGTGTTACATTTTTATTACAAATCATATTATTTTAACAAGGGCATGTCCCTCGAGATAAGAACTTACTTCGGAAAAATGTTACTCCTCACTTTTAGGTAAAGAGTTGTATTTTTTTTTTTATTTAAATCTTTAGTTTTTAAATCCAATATTTACGGTTTTCACAAGATGTACTAAGTATTGTATATGTTGTATGTTGTATTGTGAAGGTAGAGGTGGTAAAATTTCATTTTCAATTTGATGCAGATTTTTGGTTGGGTTTTAACTCTGTAAGCACACTTGAACATAGTCCACTACATGGGTACAAATGTTGTATCGTACTATCATTGTTGTATATTTTAATACAATATTTTACCATCTCTATTTTCGATACGACTTTACAACACAGGCTCTGTGCAATAACTTCCAGGTGAAAAAAGTCCCAAAAAAAAAAAAAAAATGAAATGAAATAAGTCCCACAAATTTTTCATACAAATTTGGGAGTAATTTCAAATTAAATAATACCCAGTTGATTTGCAGTTATTTAATTTTTTTAGAAGTTATTTTATTTTTGTTATTAGGTGTTATTTCATAATGCAGTAATTCCGAAATGAAATAAGTCCCAATAAAACTTAGCGTGGGACTTATTTCATTTTATTTTCTTGTTCGGTGCTATTTCATTTGCTGTGGAAGTTATTTCATTTTCAAAAATCCATTATTTTTTTAATATTATTAATATTCTAAACGGTTCCTATAACGGCATCTTACAAAATATTTTGATGATCTTCTTAAATTGACCTAACTTAATCTGTTCTTTAACAAATTTTGAAGGCGTAACGTTATATTCCCCAAAGTCATATTGCGCAAGAAAAAAACGACATAGCGCCCAAAAAAATATATGTAAATTGTTGTTGTAAAAATTTTATTGTTTTTGGGCAATACGAAATTGAATTGGACGAAATAACATTTTTGTTTGGCCAAAATAAATTTGGGCGCTATGACGGTAAAAAAAAAAATTATTGCCCAAAATCATAATTTTTTTTTTAAATGTCATAAGACCTTAAATGTCAAGGCTGATTCATGAATTCAAACAAAAAAAAAAAACTTCTTTTTACAAATCCAATGTCGAATCCGTGGAAATCTTATTTTTAAGACAATAAGTAATATAATTTGACCAGTCATAGCTTTGTTATTTAAAAAGCTAATTGATTGTTTTTTAACTTAAATAAAAGAGTAGAGCACTGGCCTTCTGTTTATTTAACGGTTAGACTCTAATATATACGTAACATATTTAATAAAATAGACTTTTAAAAAAATAATCATTAAAAAACAATAAATCTTGGTTGGTATTTTGGGACATAAAAAGTTATGACAGGTCAAATAAACGTTCCTTGATGTCTTAAAATATAAGATTTAAACGGATTCGACATCTGATTTGAAAATCAAGTTCTTCTGGGTGGAGGCCTTCGGCTGCTCTTAGGGATTTTTTTAGTCCGTAGAACTCGGCAGGCGGCTTCGCGAAATAAAGTTTTTTCTGACACAAAAGACATTATGTCTTATGACATTAAAAAAAAAAATCGATTTTGGGCAATAACTTCTTTTTTTTACCGTCATAGCGCCCAAAAAAAAAAAGTTTTTTTAAAATAAAATGCCATAGTTTTGGATTTTCTGTCATTGATTTGGTCGTTATAACATATTAACATCTACAATTTTGGGGGATATGCGGACATTTGGGCAATATGTCATTTTGGTTTTTGGGCAATACGACTTTTGGGGAGTATAATGGTACGTCCTTACTTCATTTGTGTTGCATGGACTATTTTTGGGAGTTATTTCATTTTTATTCTTTGGAAATTATTTCATGATGAAATAACAACCAAAACCTAGGATTTGTTTCATTTTTGTTTTGGAAATTATTTCATTTTTTTAGAATTTATTTCACTTTTTCGAGACGGGACTTATTTCATTTTTTTAGAATTTATTTCATTGGGAGCTTTTGCACTGGGACTTTTTGCACCTGGGACTTATTGCATATAGCCTACAACACATACAACATTTAGTATACTCCTTGTGCACATTATTAAAATTATTTTAAAATTGTCAAATTTGTAGTAAAAATTTAATTATATTTAATTTTGTAAAGAAACGAACTAATTATGCCGTAAGAACTTTTCAACATCTGAATTTAGTATTACTAATGGGCATTCAGTAATACCAAAAGTCTTTAAGTAAGGCAAGGGTAGGGAGTTTAAATTATTACCAGATAACATGTTCCATAATATCACACTATTATTGAGGATTTGCGGCGATATACACTAATAAAGGGTGGTTAAATTGTAAGGGCCGATGTTGAATGTGAACCACACCTAAACGCCAAGTTTTTTTCCGAATTTTATTTGACATTTCTCTATTTCAGACTTACTCAATTTGAACCATGAAGAGATACACAATCCAACAACGTGTTAAAGTTATCCAGACTTATTATGAAAATGGGCGTTCAAATCAAAATGCATATCGTGCACTTCGTGATTTTTTTGGTCAATTTGATCGTCCAAATGTGCGTACAATCGCAAAAATCGTGGAAAAATTCGAGCAAACCGGGTCTGTAGAAGATGTGAGAACACCAGTGCATGCTCGTACAGCTCGTACTGCAGAAAATATTGCTGCTGTTCGCGATAGTGTGGCTGAAGAGCCGTCCACCTCAACTCGTCGTCGTGCCCAACAATTACACCTCTCACGCTCGTCGTTGATGAACATTATGCATAAAGACTTGCATTTACACGCTTACAAGGTGCAATTGGCTCAAGAACTAAAGCCTCTTGACCATTCCAAACGTCGTGAATGGGCAGAATGGTGGCAAGAAATGGCAACAGTGGATGATCAATTTTCGAAGAAAATCATCTTCAGTGATGAGGCACATTTTCACCTCAGTGGATTCGTCAATAAACAGAATTGCCGCATTTGGGCGAATGAGAATCCAAGAGTGATTGTCGAAAAACCAATGCACCCACAAAGAGTGACTGTTTGGTGCGGTTTATGGGCTGGCGGCATCATCGGGCCGTATTTTTTCCAAAATGAGGCCGGTCAGGCAGTTACTGTGAATGGTGTTCGCTATCGTGAGATGATAACAAACTTTTAATGGCCCGAATTGGAAGATATGGATGTGGACGATATGTGGTTTCAGCAGGACGGTGCCACTTCCCACACAGCTAACGAAACAATGGCTCTTTTGTGCAACAAATTCAATGGCCGTATTATCTCACGTAATGGCGATGTCAATTGGCCGCCAAGATCATGTGATTTGACACCGTTGGACTTTTTTCTTTGGGGTTATTTGAAAGAAAAGGTGTACGTCGATAAGCCAGCAACAATTCAAGAGCTAAAGGATGAGATAATTCGGCGCATTAACGGCATAGAACCTCCATTATGCCTCAGCGTCATCGAAAATTTGGACCATCGGATGGAGGTGTGCCGCCGTGGTCGCGGCGCCCATTTGGCAGATATTTTGTTCCATACATAATTGAGTAATACCAATATATCATAATAAAATAAAATTACAATAATTTCCTAAATAGTTTGTGTTTTATTCAAAATCAACATCGGCCCTTGAAATTTAACTACCCTTTAGAGGGTATAACACAAAATGTTGGTAAAACCAAAATTAATCCATGTATTTCTATATAAAAGTAAATGATTGTATATGTTTCTTATGTGGTAACATGTATACACAGAGAGAATTATCTGCATGATAACAATGAATTTTTGCATTAGATCTATGAAATGCCACTAGAATGCATCCATTGAAACTTTACATAAATTTAATGCAGTTTTTCATAAAACTTTATGAAAATTTTCATATTATTTATAAAAAATTTCGTACGCCAATTAAATAACTTTCATTAAAAACTGTTTCATAATAATTAGGAAGCTTTTTGATAAAGTTAAAGATATTTTTCATTCTCTTCATTATTTTACTGAACAATTTCATTGAAACTCGTCCTTTCATATTTTTATATATTGACCATCAGAAAATTAGTTATACATAATAATATATGACATAGCTATTATCATATAATAATACATACTCATATAAAACATAATATGTACCATATATTACCATATATGAGGTAATATGCAATCTATATAGTTTAAGATATAATAATAACATTAAAATAATCTCGATGTATATAAAAACTAATAAAACTATACAAAAAATTTTACTTGAGCTAGAGTAAGAACTAACATGTTTTTTATATAAATAGAACATGTTTGGTCTTCAAAGCTTAGCCATGTCAAGATGCTTGTTAGGAAAAGACCGTAGCCACGTGTTTGATTACTAAGAAGACAAGAATTGAGCAAAATTTATGATTAATAGGGTTTTTGTTAAAGTTCTACATATTCTGGAGGCTATAGCTTTTCTAAAACTTCGGGTTCTGATGAGATCTTTAGCCAGATTGAAATACTAGTATCAACCTATGTTAAATTTGCTTTATTTTTGTAATTATAATGTAAGATATAGTTTTTAAGATTCCATATATGACACAATATAAACAATTTAATTTGATGTACGGTTTATGGTCCAACATCGTTAATATTTTTTACGCATATAAGATATAATTATATATTGTTACACAAAATAATATATGCGCTAGATATCTAAATTTTTTTTTTTTTCTTTAACATCTTTCAAAATTTTATTCAATATTGGATGGACCATTACATGAAATAATCTTTTATTTTATATAATAAACTGGACCTTGAAAGCCCGTTTTTAGACAAATCTAAAACACAATCAAGAATTATATCATTGTGTTTCAAGTAAATCTAATTTAATCTCAAAATATCTTATTTGAGCCACCAAACATTACATATCTTTTTGGATCTAATTACATCCAATCAGAACGTATTTAAATAAAAATGTTTATCCTTTTTAATCCAGATATTTATTTGAAGGATCTAATCTGATATTAGTGGATAGCCCAATGTTGAGATTAACTTGGATAAAAATAAATATCGATATATATCAAATGAGATCTGATTTAGTATTAGAAATAATTTTTTTTTTGATCGGGGTGTACGAGTTTGTGTGTAGAAACATACTAACATTACTATAATAGCAACAACATAAACACAAGCAGGACAACAACAGCAGCAATAACTACATAAACTGTCAACTGAAGCACTTTTCAATTAACATGTGAATTAAGTGCGGTTAATGCCGGATACTTGTGTTAGTTTGACCACAATTTGTATTAATTATAATCAAAATGAGGCAAAGAATGAAAATAAAAGAAAACTTCAAAACAAAAATAAGTCAATTTCAAAAAAAAAAAAAAAAAAGGAAAGAAATTATAATTGACTTAAACATGTATGAACATATTATATATTTGGTGGTGTTAGTGGAAAACAATCTTGTTATTTGATTTCCCCAAGCAAATGGATTTTAATTCTAGTCATTATAGATTTGTCAAATATATTAGAATGTCTTAATATTGAACAAACTTATTACGTATACGCAACTCTGACGCTAAATCCAATTAATTTTATTATTTATTTGAATTAGTATTAGCATTAGAATTATTATACGAAATTGTCAATTTTTCTTATACATTTTCTCTTTGCAGTGTAGGAAAAGTTCTATTGGACATACAATTTAATTGAATATTACATTCTGTTAGATGATTTTGATGTTGATAAGATATTTTTGGGGGATTTTGTAATACTTAATTAAGATAGTAAATCTGTACAAAATGTTTAATAACACATGTCTATGACCATAAATTAGGATTAACTGTGAATTTGAGGTTATAAATGTTAAAGTGTTTTAATTAATTTGAATGTGCAAAAGGGCATAAATGAATTATAGTAAACAGGACAGGATATAAAAAAATTGTAAATTTTGTAAATCAAAGAAGACTGTATAAAATATTTAATTGAAATAACTGCCATAAATCAAATACCTTGATATGGCAATAATCCCTAATTTCAAATGCCGTTTGCTGCTAATTAACAAGAATGGTATTTCAAGATAATTTGAAAATATGAAAGAGAAATTAAGTCTAACTATACAACCAGTCTCAGGTTGTTGGTCCCCTCCGAAATTAACAATATAGGGGAAGAAAACTGCCCATATTTGGTACATTTTTGCTCAAAAACTTGTTGGAAACTTCGGAATTTCGAACAAAAAAAAAAAATACATTGAAATAAAGTAAATATTTTTCAAACCAGTTATGAGACGCATCATAGATGGGCATTTTTCGTTATCATTACATTTATATTACCATTAGTAGAAACTATTGCAAATGAAAAAAAATTCATTGCCATTCATTGGTAATGTATTATTTTGAATTAAGAAAAAAGAAAGTTTATGCAATTGATTAAATTACAAAAAATCCCGATACACACAGAGAAATAAAGTGTCCACCGAATTTAAAAGTGTATTTTAATGGTAACAATTTAAAAATTCAGTTAGAACAACGATATTTACTATTGATTTCTGAATATTTTGGTTATTGCAACTCAAATTCAGTTTAATTAACTGAACTTTGTTGTGAAAACTAATGTTCAGTTGTACCAACCCACTGGAATTCGTAATAACTGAATTTGTGTCGTAATAAACGAATTTCAGTTGGGAAATTGCAAAATTTTTTTCTGTGTGTAGATGAAGAGTAAGTCTAAAAAATAACTTTGATTTGTTAAGCAGTAACTACATTTATACACCGAGAGAATTTCTTAGCCGAGTTTTAATGAAATGTTTTTACTAAACTAATGAAATTTTCTTCACACTATGAATGAAAAATTTCTGAAACTTTATGAAAAAGCTTCATAGTTGCAATGAAACTGTTTTTAATGAAAATTTGTTATTATTCGTACGAAATTTTTAGTAACTAAAATGAAATTTTTCATTAAATTTTAAGAAAAACTGCATTAATTTAATGAAAAGTTTTAATGGACGAGGTCCAGTAACATTTCATAGATATAATGCAAAAATTTAATGATATTATGCAGACAATTCTCTCAGTGTATGCTTCCAAGAAAGCGTTAACCATAGAATACAATACAGCAATTGTTAATATTATGCAGACAATTGTCTCAGTGTATGCTTCCAAGAATACGCTTAGCCATAAAATACATTAAAGCAATTGTTTACTGCTTTTGAAGCAGTAAACAGTGCATACAATGAAGTAGTAAAGAATGCTTACAATGAAGCGTTAATATTGACAATACACAATTCAGTTGAATTAACCGAACTTTGTTATGAAAATTAATGTTAAGTTTTGCCAAATGAATGAAATTCGTACACTCATAATAAAAAGCCCGTTAAAATAGTTGAAAACTCAGATAAGACAATAAAATAGTACCTGCATTTGCTCCATTAGAATTTTCAATGAAGTTGAGTATCACGGTCCCCTAAATTTAGGTGACCTAACTTTCAGAAGAACTTATATTGTGTTGACGGTTGTAGTTAAATTAACTAAGAATTTAGCTAAATTAACAACATTTTTAAACTGAATCAACTGAAAATTACTGCTAAAAAGGTCTCTCCGGATCATATATATTACCTTCCCAGCAAAAAATTGTGCTTACCCAAAAGCGCTTCCAGAAGGCATAATTTAATTACGAAGCGCTTCAAAAGCATATCCAGAAGGCATAATTTTTGTTCGTGATGTCCCACTTGGTATGTCTCTTTTAAGCAGGTAAAAAGCGCTTATATCATGTGCTCTTAGAAGCAATAATTTCATGCTTTCTTAATCAGTACGAATCACTTTTTTGTATGTTCACAACATTAATGCTTCCTGACATGCATTCTTTATTGCTTCATTGTATGCATTATTCGCTGCTTCAAAGAAGTCATGTTAAGAAGCTCTATAGAATGTCTTCCGCAATTGCTTTTTAGTATGCAAGGCGGTAAAGCGCTATTTTGGAAGCATGCAAATGTAGTTACTGCTTACCAAATCCAGGTTATTTTTTTGCAGGGTTAATATGAGGCCCATATATATTACCTTAATATGAGCAACAATTTTTGCTTCATTTTGATCTATTTCACCGATTATGAAATAAAAAAGTTTTAGAAAATATCTCCATCTGCAAGTTAGACTGGTAGCGGAGACGCAAACAAATAATGGTTTGACAATAATTGTGGTTTAAATTAATAGGTAAAATTTATTTATTAGAAAATCAGGAATCACTAAATTTTAGGTCGAAAAATTAGTGAGGTAAAAAAACATAACTAATGATTTTAGCTAAATAACTGATTTAAACTACAAAATTATTTCAACTGAATTAGAACCCGTTTTTATTTATTTATTTAAGTCTACGGAATAAATCCTTACAGACTATTAACATAAAAATTACAAAATTCTTAATAAATATAAGTACAATATTTTTTTTTTCTTTTAAATAGAAGAATTTAAAAACAAAATGATGTTGCGTTTAATAATATTAAGATTTGAAGAAAAATCTAACAAATTATAAAGATTATTAAAATCATTACACATTCTTATAAACGGATCAGCATCAGCATACATTTGACGTTAGAATGGAGTATTAAATGGAGTATAATTACGTGTTAATCTTGGAGGAACGAAAAGTACAAAATTTTCTAACAGGAAATCGGAGAATATATCACCATTAATCAAATTTAATAAAAATGTAACGTTTAGCATTGTCCTTCTACTTTTCAGAGTGGGAAGCTTATCGAGGTTTAGTCTTGTTGTATACGAAGGTAGATTATTAATGGTATTAGGGTAGGTGCTTCGTAAGCAGAACAGCAAAATTTGTTTTTGCACTGATTCAATTTTTCCAATTGATAATGGATCCCAAATCACAGAGCTTAACAGACTTTTGAACTAACTTTTATTTATGAGTGTAACAATCGAATGTGAATCGTAGTAACCGAAGTTGCAGTTGGCAACTAGCAAAATTTTTCTCTGTATGCATGAATTTACTGCTTTTTAGAGCACATTAAGGAAGTGCTTTTCACCTGCTAAAAAGAGAAATACCAAGGTGGGCATCGCGAGCAAAAATCATGCCTTCTGGAATTGATTCGGAAGAGCTCGGCTTCTGGATAAGCACTATTTTTTACTGGGGCGACATACACAAAAAATATTTTACTTAATTCCACCTATTCAAAATGTTGCAGGCCTCGCAGGAAGATAATTTAACCCAAAAGAGCGAACACCAAAAATTTGTTTTCTTGATTATATATTTGAGTTGCCTGAGAACAATTTTGAGAGAATAATCAAAATCTTCGAAAAAATCTTTTTTGGATTTGCAAAAATTAAAATTTTATAATTTTTCCAATTTATGAATCAAGGGATATAAATTTCTTGGAAACAAATAAAACTTAAGCGGAAAACCTTTTTAATGTTGTATCACATGCTGACATTTTAAAATATGAAACGATAAACGATAATAGTTGTGAAGGAATTGTCGAACTTTTTAAACTTCCCGGAAAAATTTTATGGTACTGACTAGCGAATTACTAGAAGATAAAGAATTGCATAGGTAAAAAAAAAAAAAAAAAAAAACTAAAGATGATAATTGGAATTCTTCAAAGAGTGTAGTGAACAATGTTTTTGCCTCTAAAAAATCAACTTACTATCACTCAAAATAAAGTATGAACAAAAATTAAATTATTAAATTAAATTAAAATTATTAAAATTAAGTTTTTGAGATTTTCCTTAATGCAAATAGAATTGCTTACGAATGATGCAAATTTATAGGATTTTAGTTGGTATTTATTTTTTATTAACTCAAAATAATAAGGCTTTTTCTTTAACTACCCTTTCTTGAATCAGGTTAATATTCTTTAAAAATATTAGAAAATTTGTTTCCTTTTAGTAAAAAAATCCTAAATTTTAAGAAGTTATTAAACTAGAACTTAAGAAATTTATAAATGTATGAAAAAACTAAAACCAAATACGCACCGTACTTGAATTTAGTTTAAAAATTTTATCGTCTTAAAAGTAAGTATAATAGCTTCTTAAAAATTGTCTTAAATCAGATTCGAAATTGTAAACCTATAATATTTATAGTTCATATTATTTAAGTGTTATAGTTTTATCATGTAAAAGTTAAGTAATAAATTTCACATTCATCTATATCTCTCAAGAGATGTATGAAATTGATTACTTGACTGAATGGTGCCAAACCTAAACACTTATATTTTGGAAAGTATTACCAAGCATTTTAAAGTATTGGCTTTTGAGAATAACCAATTAATAAATAATATTTAAAAAAAAAAATTAAACAGACACGTAAGATTATTAAGGCGGGATAAAAGCTTTTCTTTAAATTGATGCAATTTTTCATAAAATTTTATGAAAAATATCATTTTTTTAAATTAAAGTTTGTTTCCAATAAAAGGTATGAATCTTTTCATTAATATTAAGAAAAGTTTTGTTTATTTTGTGATGGAAAGTGTCATATATTTAATGAACATGTTCATACTTTTTCGTCCAACAAAATTCTCTATGTACCAGCGATTGAAAATGACGAGGATAGTACATTTAATTTGGGAATAGAATTTTAAATTATTTTGCAAAATCGGTATCAAAAGTAGACTTTGGGAGAATAAATGCTTTGTAAAATTTTTCGTAGAGTAACTTTAGTCCACCAATGCGTTTTAAAAATACAGATTTTAAACTTTTTGAAAAACTTGCGCATTGCTGAGCCTTGTTATTCGCATTTGCTTTTAAACATTAACAAAAAAAAAAAGAAATTTAGAAACTATAACTTTCGTGCGTGTCTTTTTTTTAAAAGTAAAAGAAGCATTATTGGACAAATATTAGGAAATCAAAAAATTTTATTTTAAATTTTTGCCTTTTCTATTTAAATATTCAATACACTATTTGTTCATATTTTTCCCTACTTTTTAAATTATAAAAAAAAGTTGTTAATTTTTTACAGATGACCACTCTGAAGAGAGTGAAATCATGATATGGAGTACCACCAGGATATTGCATGGCAACACTGGCTGGGTGATGCAGATTTAGTGTATTTTTTCCGTTTAAAAAAATTTTCAAGACGAAGAATTTTGTAAGAGCATTGCTAAGGGAAGAGAAAAAATATTGTAAGTTTGATATAATTTTTATTAAAAATAAAAATTATGTTTCTTTCGACCTTTAATTTACTTTTTGAAATACCTTAATGCAGACAATTTTTATATGGTTAAAGGTTGAATCAGCTAGACGTAAACGTAAACTCTGTATAGAAAATTATATAAGTTAAATAAGAATAGACGATGTTGTGTTGTGCTTGTAAACCGTAAACGGACAAACTTAGTAAATTGTCTATACTGAAATACGTTTACGTCTGGCTGATTCAGCCTTGTGAAAAAAATAAAGTTTCTTTACACTCTCTACAAACTACTAAAAAAAAATAACTTAAAAAAAAAATTACTCAAAATCGTTTCACGGTGTAACTATGTTTCTATTTTGGAAAAAATATTTGTTGAATATTGTCAATCTTAATAATTCTAACATTTATATGTTAAAACTACATGGCGTATAATGCATTTTAGTACATGCATTATATGATTCCTTATACGCCATCTAGTTTTAACGACAATCAAAGGTATATCAAATTCGCATCCCCGTAAAATGTATGGCCATTAAAGATTTAAGTTAAAAATTAGTGAAAATTTTCAATTCATCACAGACAAATTATTTTAAGTTTATAATTATAATAATTATAATTCAAATAATTTTATTTTTTTTTTGATTTTGTTCATGAGTATCATAAATTATAGGCGGATTCATGTAATATCGTATATAGTGTAAACATCGTACCTTTAACACGTTAGTGTCGTTAATGCTCTATCAACCCTGGGACGTTTATTCTAAAAATTATTTATAATTTAAATCATTTAAAAACATTAAAATAGATAATAATTTTGATTGTTGGAATATTTCTTAAAAGAAAAAGTAAGAGTTAAAGAATAAATGAACAAAACACGTTTAAACCTGCTGCAACATTTGTACAAACCTGCAAATCCTCATTGTGAACTTGCATACCATATAGAAGGTGTTTTTTTGAATATACCCAATAAAAAAACTTAAACATTCAAGTATAAATGTTTAATCTTAAGTCGATTTGAATAAAACTGTTTTAATATTAACCGCAATATATGGTCAATTAAAGTATTTGCTACAAATACCAACAGCATGATTTTGGAATAATAATAATAAACATAAATTTTTTAAATAAAAACAAATAAACCATTGTAAAGTTTATGTTAAATTAGACAAAGATAAGTTTTTTATACACTACAAGATGCAACAGAATTAAGGATGATTGCACTTTATATACACACACTTAGATAACTATGAGTAGATTGTGTAAAAATAGTCATATACATTAAAGAGGAGCACAAATATATTAGTTTTTACATCTTCATATAGTACATGATGCAATGACAGTAGCGTAATTATTTTTTTCTATTGCACACGACAACAGATACTACAGTTAACGAGCGCTAGCATTGTACACGGCAACAAAAAAACGAAGTTGTGTTAGGTTGGTATTTGATCGTTGGATTGCCCATTTGTTTTTTTAAGTTTATGCATTGATCTAACATATATGTGTACGACCTGATGCTTGAATGGTGTGGTGTCATTGTTTTATTTTGTAATATGTGGAAGTAAATTTGTATAGTGTGCCTTTATAACACACAGAACTAAGCGACAATACATTTGTTAAAATCATGAAAAGACGTTATTTACAATAATTGCTTATAATATTTTTATATAGCGTATGTGTATGTATATTTGAATGCAAGCAAAAAAAAAAAAAAAATACGTCCCTGTTAAAAATTTAAATTAGTCCAAAAAAAGGTCATCTACATGTATCTAACAGACATGGGCGTTAATCATTACATTTTGTAATTAATTACGCATTCAATTACAAATTACAAGTAATTGTAATTGAAAAAAACTCAATTACAATTACATGTAATTGTAATTAAGCTGAAGCAAAACTTCAATTACAAAAAAATGTAATTGTAATTCAGAAAATATCAATTACAAATTACATGTAATTGTAATTGAAATAATATCAATTACTAATTACATGCAATTGTAATTGAAAAATATGAATTACAATTACATGTAATTTAAAAAAAGGAATTGGTTTGAAGAAGTAATAGTAAGAAAAATGTAATCATTATATAAAAAATTAATTAATTTCGAAAATGTATTCAATTACAATTGTTATCAATTACATATAACAGCAATCAATAATAATGAAAATAACAATAACGATAATGAAAATGAAAATAACCACAATAATAATAATAATATAATCATAATTAAACCAATAATAGCAATATTAATAATATTAATTGTAATACTAACAGCGATCTTATTTATTTATTAAAATAAGGCGTAGTATTATATAAAAAAAAAACTCTGAAATTTAATAAAAGCTCTATTTTTTTTTAGTTTAAGTTGCTTTAAATATCAATTCCACTTTGGTTTCTTGAAGAGGGATTAACACATTTTTTCGTTTTTAGCACCACTGCAAAGCCTGCGTCATTATTTTGGAACTTATAACGTATTTTTATGAAAAATTGTATTAGCTTTTACTAAAACCAAAATTGTCATCAGTTAATCTTTGTCGCCGGGGTGTTAAAATGATGCCAGCAAATGAAAAAAGTCTTTCTACTGGTGCTGAAGATGTTAAAGGAGTATTTGACCGCTGAAAAATTTTTGAAATAGTTAGATATTTTTTCAAGCATTGCAGTGAAGAATCTATGTCGTGCAATTAAACCCGAAGTTCAATTTCAATATCAGTATATCCTAAGTTTGAAATGGTTGGAGGAAGATCTAAAGTATATAAAATAAAAAGAATATGAATTATTTATTATAACATAAATGTCGTATAATATATCACTGAACAAGATACATTAATCGAAAAGTACCTTCACTAACTTCGTCAAAAAAATCGAAAACAGAAGAAATAAATGAATTATTCGTTTCAACAACACTTTTGAAAGTAACTAATTTATAGTTTTTACAGTACTGAATAAAAATATATTTCATATCTTCCTTTGTTTTATGTGAAATATTAGCTATAGCCTTAAACCATTTCAACTTAATGTTTGGATGGGCCATTGAAGCAAAAATTGCGTCATAACCTTCCTCAGTCAACTCAAAAAACTGCCGAAATCTTTTCAAAAGGTTTTCTTGAATTGTGGTTGCTGCTTTTTTTTTTAAATGCTAGATTACCTATTAGTAATTTATCTGTTTCAGAGTCATTAACGAAGGAATTACCATTCCATAATAAATTTCTGTTTCACCTTGCAGAAAATCTAAAATTTCTCCAAATGGTTTCAGGACAATGCAATATTCTTTTAAATATGTAATATCAACAACCGTGAATTTCGCAATTTGCAGTTCTGAACAAAGCTCATTTAAAAGGGATTTCTTTCGTAAAATATGTTGCACAGAGTCATATAACGAGTTCCACCGAGTGATACACGGAGTTTTGAGTGAAAAGCCAATAATTTTGTTTATAGTATCAGAGGACTTAGGTATATTTGCTTTTTTCCAAAGAGCATTACATTTTAAAAAAGCCTGAAAAGTAAATGTGTAAAAATGTAAATTTAATCGTTATCAACTATTGTACACTTAAAAAAGTGCATAAATACTTCCAAGTGAGTTTTATTAGTGTCCGGATCAGATTTAATAGCAGTTTTGAAGTCAGTAGTTGTTATTAAGCTGTGACTACCACAGCGATAATGTTTCGGCAGATTAACTTTTGTGGACAAATTGTCAAAATTAAAAAAATCAATATTTTCATATTCATCTTCATCATTTTCTTCAGAGTTCGTTAAGTCTAGTTTCGTCGATTCATTAGTTTCTTCCAATTTAAAAGCTTATACCCCAAACTCTTAAAAAGCTTTCACAAAGTTTGACCCATTATCAGTTACAGTAGCAACTACATTGAATTGATTTAATTTAAATTCTTCATTTATTTCTTGAATTACATCCGCAAAACGATCAAAAGTGTGGGCTCCAGTGAATCGTTTACAGGCCAATGCAGCTGATATTCTTTTAAAGTCTTTACTCATCCAGTGACATGTATAACCAAAGAAGCTCATATGCTTATTAGAACAAATATCAGCAGTCATGGAAAAATAAGCACTTTTCGTAATAATCTTCATGATATTTGATTTAAGAGCATCGAAACGTGTATTTAAACCACTTGAAATAATTTTTTGACTTGGAATTCGGAGGCGTATGCGGTGTTCAAAAAGGTTTCGAAAATATATGTTATCCACTATCGAAAGTGGTGTTGTCGTTTGAACAACAAAATCAAGCATATCCGCTTCAAATAATTCTTGTTTCGTATGAACGTGTTATCCGTTGTTTGTAATTTCCTTTTTTTCAAATACGTTTCGTATTCTGGGGGATGTTTTCTTTTGAGATGTGTTACAAAATTTGACGTAACTTCTAATGATTCTTTAATAATAGTACGCTTGTTAGTGCAAAGTGAGCATTTTGCCTGAAATTTACTTCCAATCGATCCCGACGGCGATGTGGCATCCTTAGAATTCAAAAAAACAATAATATATCAAAAATGTTGATGTTCGAATTTAAAATCGACTTTTGCTCTTCTGACTCATTTAATAAATATAAAAGCATAAAAATCGAATTTTCGACCAAAGTTTCACCATACTGTTTTTTGACTTTTTATAAAGTATTACAAAAAGCTTTTCACAACTTACTTCGATTTCAAATATTTCATCAAAAAGGATATTATTTTTATCGGGCAACGAACTTGGTGTGGTGCTGTCTTGCGAAAGCATATCCATAATATTTTTTTTCAACAATTTTTAAAACAAATTAACAAACAAAATAACCAAAATCATTTATAACAATTAATTTAATATAAGCCACACAACTATTTTTTGAAAATTTTACTAGCAATACAATTACACAAGAATGTATAACAATGCTTTTTAACAATTTGATTATTATTCTATTTGTTAAACAGTAAATAATATTAAAAAATTAGGTTCTTAATATATCGATGGCTTAACGCAAATAAAAAAGTGTAAAGGGTCAGTAAAGGGCACAACAACTATGTTTTCTTAATATTAAAAAAAAATACATTTCGTATGTTGAATTCTCAAACCCAATCTCAAACTACCATGCAAATAAAACTGTATCAAGTAGAAGAATAATTTATTATACTGGGTGTGGCAAAACATTTCAAAACATTAATTCATTTTAAGATTTGAATTTTGGTTAATAGTTTCTTTTTCAAGATTATATATTATTTATTATTATTGTATAATTTTAAATTCTTTAAACCGTGCCAAAAAAAATATAAAAATAAAAATTTTAATATATAAAATTAATCAATAATAAAAAAGTAAAAAATTTAAGTTGTTAATGTTTTAAAACAATCAGCCGAACGTCAACCCTGTATAATATTATTTAGTTTAATTATTAGTTTTAAGCAAATAAAAGCAAAAATAAAATTTACCATTATAAAAATATAGAGAGTATAACACATTAAAATAATAAACTCTCATGATCAAAAGCAATTCAGTTTTTATATCGTACTCTGCGATAAAACAAACAGTACTTTCAAATAAAGCTTAATAAAAGAGAACATTTTATTTCTCTTAATTATGAATTGTAACTAACCAATAAAATCGCATTTAAGTGAATATATTCCGTTTTGATTTATTTCTACCTAAATCTACATTTTTCCTAAACACATCACTAGTTTTATTTAACTTAATGGTTCAAAAATGTAATTAATTAAAGAATTCTTCAATTATTTTCCTTTAATTACAATTACAAATTACATGTAATTTGTAATTCAAAATTTTCAATTTCAATTACATGTAATTAGTAATTGCATTTCTTCCAATTACAGTTACATGTAATTGTAATTGAGTTTTTTATATGACAATTACAAGTAATTGTAATTTTTTTAGTTCTTCATTTCAATTACAATTACTTGTAATTGTAATTGAAAAAAAGGCAATTACTAATTACATGTAATTTAATTGTAATTGAAATGTAATTGAAATCGCCCAAGTCTGGTATCTAATTATATCAAATTATAAACAATTTGATACAATTTTATCCGAGATTTGTCCATATCCTTCGTTGTTCCCATAGCACTTAACACCACTGAAGTAAAATAATGAATCAGGGCTATGAAACAAAAAAAAAAGCTTTTATAAATTCACCAACTCTACATCAGGTGGCGAGCAACAACTGTTCTAAGACTTACAATCTCGCGCAATTAAAGTGTTGCCATATTTGAAGCCCTTAATACTTCATGACCTTTCATCTCCCACTATCCCCTTTTCAAAGAAAGCAACACATTAATTAATATGAAGAAATTCCTGAGTGTTGCTTCTCTCTAAAAAAAAAAAAATATATATATATATATATATATATATATATATATATATATATATATATATATATATATATATATATATATATATATATATATATATGTATGCGTAGCGCATACTATAGGGACATGGCCAAAATTGTACCCGAAATATGCGGTGTATCGAAAAAATTGTCCTCATCTTAAACGCTAGATGTATGAAAAGGCGCGAAAACTTTGGGGACAGTCCCCAAAGTAAGCAAATGTCTTTAAACTATGCGGGGGAACGAATAAATGTCTCTAAACCATGCGCTGTGCATACATATATATATATATGTATGCACAGCGCATAGTCCAGAGACATTTATTCGTTCCCCCGCATAGTTTAGGGACATTTCCTTACTTTGGGGACTGTCCTCAAAATTTTCGCGCCTTTTCATACATCTAGCGTTTAAGATGAGGACAATTTTTTCTATACACCGCATATTCCGGCGACAATTTTGGCCATGTCCCTAAAGTATGCGCTACGCATACATATATATATATATATATATGAGTTTATAAAATTTAAGCCGATAGTAGATATGCTTTTTGTAACTTGAAGTTATGCTGACAAGTATTTAAGTTGAAAATTTAAATTTCTAGAAATCAACAATTTTGAGACCAATTTTTTTTTACGAAATATAACGAAATTTTAAAAATTATCCAGCATAAATATAGTGTTTGGAAAATGTACCTATTTTTAATTTAAATTTTGTTAAAAGGAAACACTTGAAAATGATTTCGATATAAAATGAATATGGTTACATGTGAAGCAATATGCAATACAGTCTTTACTTGCATATAACTTAATTTGATATTGAACTTTACCAAAATATGTATGGTATTATATATAATGCTATATAAAATTATAAGGAAAATATTTTCAGTATGACGTCATATTTAGTTTAATATGACTAAATCATATCGATCACTACATATATATAGCTTATTATTACATAGCTTACGTAGTTATATATGGAGTAAGATTTGGAGATATATAATAATATCAAGTACCATATACAAAAAGCTCTCAATAAAAATGTTCAGATGTATTTGTATATAATGATATCAGACGTATTGTGACTCCACACAAAGTCAGATATGTTTTAATCATACTATATATGACTAGATATACCTATTTTACCCGAGCTTAATAAAAAATTCCTTTAAACATTTGTAAAAAAAAATGTTCAATTTGATTTTTTTTTTTGTATTTTTATATCAAAAATATTTTATTATTTTCAGATTGGATTTTCTTTAAATATTATAACGAAGAAATAATATTTATTAAATATTATAAAAATAAAATGTTTGAGCTCCAGGCCTGGATTTTTCTTTAATTAAAATTAAATTTGTTTAACTTAACCCATTAATGACCATGGGCAACTAAAGTTGTCATTAGAGTTGTTACAATTGAGCATGCTCTGAAAAAAGTGAGAGTGTTCAAAAATTTTGTCTCAAAATAAAAAAAAAACGTCTTGGCATTAATGGGTTAAAGCGACATGTGTGCTACTAATATTTTTTTATAATAAATTTTATACAAACTAGTGTTTTCATGAAAGTTTTCCAGTAAAATAGCAAAAACTTATTTGTTTTAAATTGTACACAGTATTATCCTTTGGAGAGACTTTCAGCGTTTGGCTCTGAGCTTTAAAAAAAAATCACCGATAAAGATAACTAATTTAACAAGATTTTCAATTCCGAGCGGATTCCAATACATTTTTTTTTGGATAACATTCTGAAATTTATAAAATATAAACCCCCCATATGCAAAAATATGAATTAAAATTCGATGAATTTTTTTAGCAAGAAATATTTTTTTTTTGCATGTATTTGTATGTCAAAGTGAAGGTGTCAATGACTTAAATTTTACTACAATATGAAAATAAGGGGGATTGATTTTGGATGTTCTTTTCCATTTTTCACAAACAAGGGAATTTATCCAAAACTCGCCTGTAAGTCAAGGTATTTTTTTCAAAGTTAAGGGCCAAATGGGGGAAAAAAAGGTAAATCGATCTTAATAGCACAAAATCCATTCACATTTTCGTCACCAATAAAAAAATAATAATCCATAAATCATTTTATATTGTGAATAACCATATTCCTATTTCAAACACTGAAAAATTTCTCGGAATGACTTTTGACATCAAACTATAAGACGAAAGAAACTGTTAGGATCAGGCTTGTCCAATTTTCCAGAAAAAAACGTCCAAATCATCATCATATTTCGAAAAATCGTCAAAATAAAAAATATTTGTTTTGTTTATTAAAAAACAAAATACAATAATGTAACATGACATGACATGACACGATTTTTAACACATTTCTGTAGTTTAAACCAAGATTTTTTTCAACAATAGCACTTCACCACCTAAACATGTTAATCACTTCTACATAATTCTGTGAACAACATTTCAGTGGCACAGTTTTTGTAATCTTATATTCCATTACAAAATTTTTAAATTCATTAACAAATGATATTTTCAAGTTTAACATAATTTTTATAAAAAATAAAAATTATGTTTTTTCGACCTTTAATTGTGTATAAAAGACAAAGTACGGTCTTGTTTACTGCACCTTTACATCTTGTTTTTAAACAAAACAAAACATGTGTGTTAATAAAAAGGGGGAAAACAAAAGGCGTGTATTATATATCTACCAAAGGTAGAGTTTTCAATTTATTTTTGATCAATGGTGATAATCTTTAACTTCGAGCTCATACATATATTAGTTCTCATTTAGTGAGAAAACTAGTTTATATGAATGTTTGATGTTTTGCCTGGGATTGTCACTTCTTTCAAAACGCGTTCTGATGATAAGAACCCAGAAAATTTCCGAAATAGATCTATCAAAATAGATCTATCATTCCTAAAAGTGGTCAATTCATAAATTTGAAAACAAAAACTCTATAGATGATTTGTTAGGACAATATCCTAATAAAGAAATATATAATATTTCCTCGAACTTGAATAATTTTCACTTTCAATGTAATTTTATTATTGAATTAAAATTTATTGTCATATTCAAATCGTTTTACATTTGATGACATTTTTTGTTACATTTAAAGTTCGACCATTCAATATTTTATAAATAAGAGTGTTCGAGCTCGAGATTTGTTTGTTTCGCAAAATATTCCATGCTTGTTTTATTTTAAAAATTATTACTTTTATCTAAACCTTGCACCATTAAATTGTATAAAAATGTAAAAAGTTAAATTTTTAAAAATGTAGACAACGAAATTAAATTAAGTTAAACGCAAAATGAATTCATAAAATAAGTGAATCCGTTTTGGATTTAGTATAATATAATAATATATTTTTATTTTTACCGAAATCCATAAATAGATCCGGTGATTTGAATGGAATGACAAAGAAATATGGTTTGCTGACAAATTAAGCTATTGTCAAAAAGTCGTCATTTTGGGATTAAAAATCGTTCAATCGTCATTTAGTCACTTTAGGTGGCTAATATCGTCAAACCTGGCAACACTGGTTACGATATAAATTGTCTCAATGGTCCTTTAAATGGTTTTGCTCTACCCTTTAATATTCATACACATTTATACATAGTTATACATTAATGCATTGTCACAAAACTAAATAAGACACATTTTAAGCTTATAAAAGAGGTCAAATATACAGGACGCAATTTGAATAGAGAAAATAAAATTCAGGACTATAGTGAACATTTTTCATAGTAGATGTGGCTTTGTTTAATAAATTCTGAGTGTATGGTCAATATATTCACAAGGTGTCACAAAAGTTCTTACTCGATCTTTTAAAACCGCAAAAAACTTGTTGCATTAATAGCGTTCAAATATTCGGAGTACGTAAGAGCACGATAATCCATTTTTTGTATTTTACATCTAATTTCCTCGTGCTGACATACACAATTTGATGGTATCTTTTGCGCTACCCTGTTTAAATGCACATACAGAAGGAGAAAATCATTGAATCTATCTGTGTAAGTAAGTAACATGCATGGGACTAATGAATTAAATATACCAAGGAAATAATGATTTAATTGACATTACATTGATATCAATGGCAATGAAATTATAATCATTATAATTTTTTTAATTAATAATAATGATTCGTGGATTTAATTTACTTGATTAATGAAAATGGTTTTAAATTTCATGGTTTTAAAATTCATTTCATAAATAAATATCATAGAAAAATAGGTCTTTAAAATTGTATAAAATCACTCAAATTAGGAACGGAAAGCCCTCGCATAGACTCTTGCTTATTTTAAATAATTATTGAGCCCAAAATTTCTGAAATTATATAGATATTAATTTTCAGTCTAGTTTGTAACCAAGTAAAGTAGAACGAAATGCAACGGAACGAGTTAAGTTGGAACTCTAAACACAAAACGGACAAAAGGTTTGCTCCTCAGGAATATTAATTAACCCTGATAATACAAATAGGCTAGGTCACGGGAAAGATCCGCAGAGTTTAATTTTGTATGAAACAACCACAGGGTTAACATGAAAAAACAAATTTAATCACCCCGATAATATAATGGAATATTGGTACAAAATGGAACGTTATGCAATGGAACGGGGAACGAGTGGAATAGGAACACTTAACACATATCGCACACCTATTTCAAACGTGACTCAACTCAAAATTTTAATTTTTCGGGTTTATATGCTTAAACTATGTACAATACACATGTTTATCTATAAAAACAGTTATTTCATTCTTGATGTTTCAATTTCTTTTCGATTTCTGAAAAATCAAAAATTTTGAGTTGAGTCACTTTTGAACTGGCTGTGCGATATGCATTATCAGTACGTGTTACGTGGCTCAAGTCGCTTAGTTTGTGTTGTATTATGACTAGAGATTCTAGCCTGTACAAGAACAATGTTTATTAGTTAAAAATGTTTTATTTTTGATTTGAATTAGTTCAATTCTTCCAATTTTGTTTTTTACTTCTCATCGGGTAAATAAAACATTACGGGTAAAGCGTCGATCTTTTTAAATTAATAAATAAACATTGCGCGGTTTTTTGTTTTATAAAAAACAAATGATCTTGAACTAGAATAATCTTGCTCACATCATAATTTATGATAAAAGATCGAAAAATAAACTTTTGGTTTTAATTTTTTAAAGTAAAGTAAAACATTTGATGAGTTATTTTCAATTTTAGCGTTTTAATGTTAATTCAATTAAGTAGTTAGAGGGTGTTTTTTTTTTAGTAACTTTCTTTTTTTATGCATTACTCTGATTTCATTATCATTTATAATGATTTTTCCGATGGAAAATATTTCATTATCCTTAAATGGTAATGCAATTTTTTTCATTTTCATCAATATCAACTATGGTAATGCAGTTTCAATGGAAATGAAAAATTCCCATGTATGGTGAGTAATAATGCAGTTTAAGTAAGTGTGTTTGTGTAAGTGGTTATATTTGATAGTGTATATGTATACATTAGGGTGTCCTTTAAAAACAGAATGGTTTGAAGTGTAAAAATTCGATTTGTTTGAAAACATTAACCCTTGCCGCGTTCCTAAAGTTTAAAACTTTGAAAAATTTAATTTTTTATTTAATTTGTTCCTTTAATGTACTCAAAATTATTCAGATATATTTTTTTTTTTAATAGAAACAACACTCAGGAAATTCTTCCTAGTAATTAATGTGTTGCTTTCTTTGGAAAGGGGATCGTGGCGAGAGGAAAGGTGTTGAAAGATGAAGGCCTTCGAACATGGAACACTGTAATTGCTCGAGATGATAAGTCTTAGAACAGTTGTTGCTCGGAACCTGATGTAGAGTTGGCGAATTTATTAAAGTTTTTTTTTTTTCATAGCCCTGATTCAGTATTTGACTTCGGTGGGGTTAAGTGCTATGGGAACACCGAAGGTGGGCGCTGCGATACATATAAGTGATAGAAAACTCATACATATTATTTTTCTAATGCATATTATTTTTCTAAGTGCATTTTTATTTATAACGAGCTTTCAACCTACATATATTTACAAAAAATAAAGCAAATCAAACATATTAGCTAGGTTGATACTAGTATTTACATCTGCCTAAAGATCTCATCAGAACGCGAAGCTTTAGAAAAGCTAGAGCCTCCAGAATAGGCAGAGCTTAAAGAAAAAACCTATTAATCATTAATTTTTCTCCATTCTTGCCTCGTTTTCATCAAATACATAGCTAGGGTATTTTCCTAACAAGCATCATGACTTCACTAAAGTTGGGAGACCAAAAATTTTCTATTTATAAAATTTTAATTTTTTCTCTGGCTGAAGTCTTCCAGTGACGAGCATGTAATATAAAACAAATCTTGGCATTTATTACAAATATAAGAATTAAAAAGTCCTGCAAAATAGCTACTATTTATTTACAATGAGAACATCTTTATTAAAATGTCTGCAATAACTTGATAAGCCACAATTTCTAAATAATGGTTTTCGGTGGCATCTAGTCGTCCAGCGACGGATACATGAGTACTTTTGCTGAACTTTTTTTATCAAAAATTTTTGACTTAAAAAATTTTTTTTATTTTATTTATTAATAATCATATAATTACAAATATCCAATTAACCTAACCGAGCACTAGCTACTATAGCTTTCTGCTCGTTGTAGCGAAAACAGACCAGTGCCTCTGGTGGGAATCGAACCCACTACACCCGCACTGCTAAGCCAGCACGCTAGCAACTAGCCTACCGGAGCGCACTCAATTTTACATGTTTCGGCCATACTGATTTCCTTTATTTTTATCTCTGGTACAGTTTTTTTTGCAAAATGGCTTTAAAGTTGTTTATATACAAAAATTTGATAAACTGTAATTCTTTTAACCGAAATGTAATAACAAGACGAGTATTAATATTTATGGTACATATGTATATGATTCCCAAAGCTTAAATTCAAATTCGCTGTTAAGCGTTTTTCCTAATGTCTTCGCGAATTCTATCGCTAATTAATTTATCCAGCTAAACAAATGTTCACACAGTGGAAAGAACCATTTAAAAGGAGTGTAAGTTTTGTATTAGTAAGAAACAAACTATTTTATTAAAGCATTTTTTATGCAATATTCCCGCTTTGTCTAAAAGAAAATTTTAAAAAATTTTAATTTTAAATGAAACAATAGCTTTCCAGGATGACCCTAAGGTCTAGCTTTTAGTATGATATATAATTAGATTTCAAAAGAACACTTAGAATACTATGTAGGTAAAGACCACTGCAAATGTAGTTACAAACAAATGAAATTTCACTTAAAGAAAGGACGACTTACATTTCAGCAAATTCAACTAACATTGCCATTTGTTTTTTAATGTTCCAAAAATGAACCACAATTGTAGTAAAAATGAACCACACATGTTAGTAAAAAATAAACAAACATTTATTTTTTTTATTTTTTTAAATAACAAAAAACAAATGTAAACAATGAATTTAAAATCATACAACAGTCATTTAATGTGGTTTGCTTTTTAAACGAACTACAAGGTTAGTAAAAAATTTTATTTGTTCTACAAATGACTGACTTTTATATTAAAAATAAACAAACAACTACATATTTTTAAAGCAGAAGTTCCCTGAGTGTATGTTTCCAACATATTTATATTCTAAAAATGTTTATGCTTGCTAAAGTTTTCCTAACAAAAACTTCCGTTTTGGTACATATTTGGCACAAAAGCGGTATTTTTGGAAGAAACACTAATTCAAATATAAATGTTTTTAACCAATACTTTGCACATACACTAGTCAAAGGCGTTCACATATTATACTAAAAGTTGGACTCTGGGTTTATTTTTGAAAGCTATGCTTTTCACATCGCGCGTTTTGCATATGAGGCACCATATCAAAATGATTAATTTCTTGGTGAAACACCTCATTCTAATAGGTTAAAGCTATAGTTTCGTGAATCAAATATGTACCTCAAATAGAAATACAGGGATGGTCTTTACATTTCCACAGGTAGGAGCCAGTTTGATTGCATTTTAAAAACGTTATCTGTTAAAGACTGAATTTACATGCTCCAAATTTTAAAGTAATTTTGTGAAAAAAGCTGTACCATAGATCGAAAATTTAAGTACGCCATTGAAATCAGCGTACCTGACATATGTAGATTTAATAGTGATAAACTTTTTATTTTTTTTAAAGTTATAACTTTGTCATCCTGTGTATATTTTTTCCTTGTGGAATGCGAAATGAAATTATTCGTAAAATAAGCATATATGAAGTATCTTAAAAACAAATCACCTGATGAAGCTGACTTTAGATGGCCCTTATTTGGGATTTTTCTCATCCCGGGAATTTCAATTGCTTAAATTTGTTGCTTCCCACGGAAATTTTGTTGTGGGCAAAACTTTTTAATTCTAAAATCTCTTTATT